>OX596074.1:45088661-45789911 GCA_951394005.1 Protophormia terraenovae | reverse complement strand
TTTTATTTAATTGATAATATACTACAGATTACAGAAAAATATAACTTTTATACTCATGTCCACTACTTTTGAAATCGTAGACCTTTTATGGTAACCCTTCCATTAGAGATTTGATAGTTGTTTCAGTCACTTTTTTGGAACAGTATGTCCATTTCCTTTTAAAATCTTTGATATTTTGGGACACCTCTTCTGTCCTCTTCGAATCCCTTTTTACAAAAGTCCGGACAATTACAAAAACTATATTATTGCTTTGGTACCAATCCAGAGCTTTCTTACGTAGTGACACGATGCCAAATCAGACCGAAGATATGTGGACACATTGTGCTCTCTTATGAAAGGAAAAAGATTTTACTGCAAACATTCTTTGACGTATTTTTCGGTATTTATAGAGCCCACTGTAACAAATGACTTGCTTCTTTTACCGCAAATGCACAAATCTTGCCACACTACGATTTTTTTAGGAAATTTTGTCAGCTTTTCGGTCCTAAACTTATCTTTAACATATCCTCGATCATCACCAATATAAAAATTTGTACCCGGAAGCTGCGAAAAATCTTCCAGTACATACGTTTCGTCGTTCTGTATACAACATGAGTATTTTTGTATGAAATTTGATTTTAATTTCCGTTCCCTATTCTTGGTTTCAAAATTTTTTGCAGGATTCCAGTCTGGAACTTTTTGGACATTATATGTTCTTAACTCAGCATTAGCTTTAACTTTTTGCACCAAATAGAGCACTGAACTAAACGGGCTGCCTTTCTACCAGAGGTTTTTGGAGTTATTTTCAATATGCTTTCAATTTGTTTGGTCTTCCCAATATCATGTGAACCTTTTTTCTTCCGAACCATGTTTCCTAGCAATGGGCGAATTCTCCTGATACTGTTTAATAACCTTGGAAACCGTTCGACAGCAGACATTTATTTCTTTGACCAATTATATGTAGGACCAATTTGAATTTTTTGAAATTTTTTTATAATTTATAGCACGTACATCTTTTTCGTCACTCATTTTGATCAAACTCACAACAAATCAATTGATTGTCATTAAATATAATAACTGACATATTTTTCAATGATAACTAGATTAAAAAAAATTTTAAATATTGCTTCGGAAAAAAGTTATGAGGCAAAACGTGTGTTAAGATTTTTTCAACCGCACTACTTAGTTACGGATGTAGTTACTTTGTAATGACAACATACTGTCTGCATTACATAGAAGTTAGTTTAGTTATTTATAACCCAAATGTAAATAATTATTTATGATTATTGTAATGACATCTAAGTAATGTATAGGGTAAGTAATTGCCTCTAATGTCATCACCGTGTTAAAATAATGAGTTATTCAGCTAATGTGTAAGTAGTCTAAAGTCATTATATTAGCTTCTTAACTCCTATTCATTAATAAAGAAATCAAATATAAATAAAAATAAGCGATTAGTTGAATAATATAAATTGTTTAATAGGTTAAATTTTAATTAATAAAATAGTTGAATATGTATTTTTCGTAATTAAAATATGATTTAAAATTTTTCTATATAGAATTTGACTTTAATACATTTTAGTACTTCGTTTAGGAGCAAATTATTCAATTATAAAATAAATTAAAACCACTTTGAATTTCGAATTAATAATTTAATTGAAAATTTTTTTAAAATAATTTTTTTCTGTGTACTGTAAAAAAAATGGTCTATTAAACATTTTGTCAAAGATTAAAACTATTGCAATTACTTTTTAAATTTTATCAAAAAAATGTTATCAATTTTTACTCAAAATAAAACAATATCGGGTTTCAATTATTTTTTTTATTATATTAATTAATAAATTAATCAAATATAAATAAAAATAAGAAAAAAAAAATAAATAATAAAAATAATATACATTTTTTTATAGTTTGAATTTCAATTAATAAAATAATTTAATGTGTATTATTTTAATTTGAATTTAAATTAGAATACTTCTATTTCGAGTAATTTATTTAATTATAAACAGGGCAAGTTTTTATATGCACAAAAAAAAATTTAAATATGCGCTTGAAAAAGCACGAAAAAACGGTATAATATGCACAGAAATATGCAAAAATAGCATGAATATGTATATAAAATTCAACGAATTTATGCATTCTTGTATATTAATGTGTAGAAAATATGCACAAAAATGCATTTTTTAACGTTCAATCTCTAATAGATTTCGATGTTTATAAAAATATAACTATTTTAATTTTAAGTATCATATTTGACGCTTCTGAATTTTTTTTTCTTTACAATATTAACAATGTACTCAAAATACTCACAAAAAAAATTTTATAAATCATTTGATTGAACTCCAAAAAATCAAATATAAGCATTTGCAAAGATTTAAAATATAAGCATTTTTTGTGAAATTCTTTTGAAATATGCAAATGCTTACATTCCAAGCGAAAAGCTTGAAAAACTTGCCCTGATTATAAAAATGTTTGAAATTGTTTTAAAATTCGGATTAATAACAATGTTTACAATAGGATTATATTCGCAGCTACAAAGAAAAAATTATTACCTTATATTTTTCAATTAGTGCTCTTGTTTCATTTTATATCCAAATTGAATTAATATAAATTAATTACTAAAAAATAAAATAAAAGAAATAACAAAAAATAAAATTTAAGTAATATTTTTTTCTCATTTAAATTTCTAATTCATTCAATAATCTGCTTGATTGATTTAATAAATTTTTTAATTGTTAAAATTTTTCTGTTTTTAATTTTTTACAGTTATAAATAATTGATATAATTATTTTGGTGAGAGGAGCACATATAAACAATTTTTAATTGAATGAATTATTTTGGTGATTGGTGACTTTATTCTATGCACTTTGACTGTCAAGAAATAATATTTTCCAAATTAAATTGGTAAAGAAACGGCAGAATGGTGCCCATTGAGATTTTTCATATAGAGGTTAGAATCAACCAGGCGAGGAGTTCAACGATGTCTTACTGTATACGAAAAGTGACGAAGAGAATACAATGACCAGTGGAAAAAGAATATTAACCGCATATTTGACGAGATATAAATAATTTATTGTTAGGCTTTTTAGAATGATTTTATATTCATAATTTATTTTATATTTATAATGATTTTATAAATTTATTTAAAAAAAAGTACAAAATGACATTGACATGTACAAAAATTCCATCTTAAGGTAAATCCGTTTGACATTAATTTAAGTTACATAAACAAAAGTAAGTAGAATAGAAAAATATTACAACATATGCAAATAAAATAAGGTTTCTTGCTGCAACAAGTTTCCTTGTGTTATAAAACACATTTAAGTGGCATTCAACATCTATTCAATATAGGAAAAACATTTCGACCAGTTAGCTAACATTCAAAAGCAGAAGATTCAACACTCGAATGCATACAATCATCCAAACCCCTCATCAAATGCAGTAGTTGTCAATGAAGCACAACAAAAGGAACAACCATAAAACAGATTTAGTTTTTGTAAGATACTAAAGATTCGTTACGAGTCAAGTGGTGAAATAGTGCCAAATACAAATTGATAGATAAAAGTTTCTTGGTGGGAGGTAACAACAAAAAAGTAAATAAAATGTAACAAACTAAAATAATAATAAAATTATTTGAAATCTCAAAACAAATGCCAGCCACAAAAAGTAATATGCAACATTTATTTATTGGTTTGATAAAAAGATAAATTGTATCCTTTTAACCATACCGTTGGCTTTACGTCAGTGACAATGCTTCGTAGCATCCTTGGCCTCCCTGCCAGCTACCCTCCTGCCAAACAACTTAAGAAATGCAAATGCTTGACGAAGGCCATTATGTAAATATTTGTTGGTTAAGCTTTCAGTTTATTTTTCTTGAGATTTTTTTTTTATTATTTTTGTTATTGCGTTATTGTTGCGATGTCGTGCTACATACACGTAGAAAAATATCAAACATTTTAATATTTATAGGATTTTTAATAAAATGATTATTTGACCAATTTATAAACTCTGTTGTATTGTTATATATTTAGTAAGATAGAATTATTTTTATAACTAAATTGTTTAAATAAAATGTAGTCAACAATACATTTATTTATCTGTGGATATTAATTTAATATTATTAATTAAATTTTGGATTTGTAAATAAATAACTCAAATAACAGTACTTACTATTAATGTGCACTTACTAAAACTATTTAATACAACACCTTTAATTTCTCCCAGTGTATGTATATATTTTTATTGCATGTTAAACAATCATTTGTAAACAACATTTTGACTCGGATTTTTAACAAGTAAGAGCAATCGAATGCGATTCTTACAAGTATTGATGCTTGTGGCTGCTCCTTCATAAAGTCCTCATAAGTAAGTTGTATTTTAGTAGTTTATTATCGAGTGAGTGTTTGGTCTAACATATTAAACCGATCATTGTTCTCGACAACTTGTTACAAAATACATTTTCCAAATGATGTCATGTTAAGTACGAGCATTTACAAAATATAACCCTCTTTAATATATTTCGTTAGGTTTTTATTTTTATAAAATTTTATTTGTTTTATGTCTATTTGACATGAGTTTAAAGTCAATAGAACCAAAAGAATAATATTCAATATAAAAATATATATTAACTTGTAAATATTTCTGGTGGGTGATAGAATGAAAATCTGAAATCTGAAATGTTTGCATAAGAAGCAGGATGTTGAATAATAAATTTATAGTTATAAGATTTGTTTTTAGAAGGTTATTTAGTATTTAGTTACATATAATTAAATAAATAGTTATTATTTTTAAAGTTGAAAAATTTTAAGCAATCATTTATATTTATTTACTTTTATAATATTTTAGTTATGTTACTGTATAATTACAAATTATATTCTAAGCTAATGAACTGAGCATTGTAGCGTTATAATAAAACAGACAGCAGTCACGGGTGAGTATCAAATGTTAAAATTTTACTTTAATAAAAAATTTAAATTATTTAAAATATCAAAAATATGTCTTCATTAAATGTGATCACTTAATTTACAAAAAGGGTTAAGTCGCCCTTCAGAAATGGTATTTTAAAAATAATATGTAATTAAATTTTGAGAAATCTCCTTTTTTGTACACTTTTTAAAAAATCTCAACGGTAATGCTGCATACGTATGCAGAACCAACTATATGTATGTTTTTCCAAATAAAGTTCAAAATCTCCTAATTTCTTTCTTACGGAAAATTTAATATAAGAGGGTGTATTTTATCTCCTCCAAACCCAAATTAGAAAAAAACTGCCTATAACTTATTTTTGTCCATATTTGCATTCATATTTCATCTTTACTTACATTTTTTGAAGTTAAATATTTACTATTCCTTTTGTACTTAACTTCTTACTGGTTTTAATTAAAATCAAGTTCTTTAATTTAACTTTGAGTTTTGCACTTGATTTAAAGTTCTTCATACTAAAAAAGAGAATATGAAAACTTGATCCCTAAAAACAGATATTCTCCCAGTTATTTATGTCGATGATGGATCCGTGATTTGTCGTACAACATAATGGCAACTTTGACAACTTTTTGGAACATAGGGCATATAAATTCTGCACAACAAGCTACTTCTAAGGATCGATGCTAGGCCGCCAACTTAATTTTCCCAAGTTGAATAGCCAAACCCGCTAACAACTTTAACAGCAATCTCTTGTCATTTATTTTCTTTATATTATGGTTTTGACCAACTGGTCGTTCATTATGTTTTAAAATAGACGTTGAAAACATTTATCCGGCAAAATCTCATGTGTAATCCAAACATAAGACAATTGCATGTCATTTTCCTCAATAATGATGTATTCGGGACACTTTCTTAATTCTGTCGTTTTAAAATGTATTAATAGCCAACATATGTATGTAGATTAAAGTGCCTTACGAAAAAAAGTTGCAAATGTACCCCTCTAGAAATAAAAATTAGTATGTTCTTATATGATTCCCAAAATATTACATCTCAATGTTAAGATTTACGTGAGCTGGACAATTTTTAAAACACCTCTGAAATTACGTATTTATTTTAATATTATTATCAAAATTTTAGCTATAAGAATAAAAAAAAAAAAATACTATTTAAAATAATATCATTGAAAATTTTACTAAAATTTTAATTTTGCGAGAATGAAAACAAATTTTAAATAAGTTTTTGTTCAATATGTTGTAAACGTCGTTTTTCTATCATATGTTATAATTTTTTTTGACAAAAAATTAAAAATCATATATACTGTCGATCGAAAACCACATTTTTGAAGGTATTTTAAAAATGGTCCTGCTCACGTAAATTAAATAATTGAACCGAAATATTTTGGAAATTAGTTTAAAACATATCAAACTTTGCAACTTTTTTTTTTATCCCCATATAAATCAAGGCACTGTAATGTAGATAACCTTTTTTAAAAATTTCTAGAGAAATCGTTAGTTAAAATGATGTTTGAAGAAGATTTTTTCGCGTACGAAAAATAACTAAATTTAGAAATTAATTTTATGAAAATGGAATGAAAACGGATAGAAGCGAACTGTAATCTGCATACAGAAAAAATATTGATTGGAAAATGGTTACTATCATAAAAATTCAGTTCAATAAGCACAAAATGTATTGTAAATATTAAAATATTACTACTTCGATGTATTTTCGTTCATTATAGAGAAGGAAACATGATTATAATTGTATTAAAGTTCTTGCAATTATAAAATAGTTGCTTAAAGCAATATGCATTATTTTTAATAAGTTGAAATGAATTGGTCTAGATAAAGGAATTAAATTCATACTTTAAAACGAATTATTGACGATTGCCATTTAAATTTTATTTGTAAGAAACTTATTCAAAGTTTAATCATATTTTTGGTTGCAATTCGGTTATATTTAATAATAATTTAATAATAATCACAATAAGGCATAGTAGGCTAAAACATTATATGTCAGAAATTTCAGCGTTTTATTCTCAATAAAAAAGCTTATATAATTTTTGTTCGCAAAATGTTAAATTAAAGATTTATAGCACAATAAACATATTAGTTACTTTTAAGATCATTTCAGGGCAAAGGCCGGTTTACGCAGTAAAAAAAAAAAACAATAACATTTGATTTTTCAGTGGCCTTTTGAATTTTAATTGACAATATGATAATACCCCTTGTAAAAAAAATATATTATGTACTATATCCCATAGACGGACATCTCCCATTAACGAACAAAATAAGCGTGACGATCGCTGTCCGCCTATGGGAGCTTTCACTGTACATCCACATAAAATGCTTATTTCAAAGCATATATTGAACAACATATTTTTTTTGGGAAAAAAAGAACTATTTTTGATTTCACTATCTCACAGTGAGGTAGAATCGCCAATAAATGGCGTTTAATTCAGCAAAGGTGTCAGCGACTTGTATATAAATGTGTTACAATCATAAGTCACATTAGTACATCGATAAAATACTTTTTGAATTGATAAATTTGTTTAAAGTTGGAGCAATAACTGAAGAACTATAATAGTGAAGGTCTTAATATTTTGTGGGAAAAATTGTATTACCAAGTTCCATAATTGAGATGAAATGTAAAGTAAATGCAGATTTTTGCATATCTAATGAAACATTGCAGTAAATTTAAAGTTAAGATTATTTATCGCATAAATAGAGTTAGCGAAGCACACCGCGTTAAGCTAGTAATATAAATTTGGAATTTTAAATTTTTTGCCTTGACTTTTACCGTTTTTTCTCAAAAATGCATGCTTAAAATTTTTTGGCATTATCTCAATTCGAATTATTTGAATTTCAACTATCAGTCAATATTTTAAAATTAGTACGAAAAATTTGTTTTTTTTTTTTCACAAAAAAGTGGTCTTATTCATTCACTAATTTTTTAAAAATTATTTAATAAAAAACGACGTTTCTCTTGATAAAAATTTGTCTAGTTGCAACGTGGAAATCGTACACTCAACATTACTATTTTAACGTACATATTTTTTTTTTTTTTTTTTGATTTATTTAATGTATTATTTTATTTTCCATTGCTTTTAGTAATTTTAATACTAAAATATTGAATTAAATATTAGTAATAAGTAATTGCATTGAATGCCCCTACTGTAAATACCATATATATACACACACACTTCTAATAAGTAGTATAGTTGTCCAGTTGATATAATTCTCATTCAGTTTATACATGAATAAATATAAGTAAACAAGGTTTGGTTACAGTCGGGGCGGTTCAAACAAGACAAGAACTCGTCATATAAGTCTCGGAAATTATTATATATAATTGAAGAGCCAACTATATATATCCAGGACACTTGATCTCGGTTGGGTGTCAAATAAATTTCACAGTAAACTTCGGTTGGCTGATCTCACGAGTGACTTCGGTTGCTCGTTCTGACGAGTGGCTTCGTGCTGCTCGTTTTCACAGTAAACTTCGGTTGGCTGTTCTCAAGAGTGATTTCGATTGCTCGTTCTTACGAGTGACTTCGGTTGCTCGTTCTCACGAGTGGCTTCGTGCTGCTCGTCCTCACAATAGACTTCGGTTGGCTGTTCTCACGAGTGACTTCAATTGCTGTTTGACAGCCGACTGTGTCGAAGCCGAACGTACACCAAGCCTTTTGCAGACCGACTACCTGAACCGATCCTATTATAAGCCGATCCAGCTCCAAGCCGTCTACCCGAACCGAGCCTGCTATACACCAACTAAATGATCGATCCTGATATAAACCGAGCCTAAGAGCAGCGTTGTCAACTTTTTTGAACCAAAACGCGCCGGTCATCATTTAAAAACGCGCTAAAAAGCGCTAAATTCTATTTGAATAATTTATCTTTTAGTTAAATATGTATTTTTTATTAAGAGCAAAACAAATTATTACACATATATTTGTTATTTTAAGTTCATGTGCAAATATTTAGTAGTTATATGCAATATTGAACATTAACGTTTTATAAAAACAATATTTAAAGTACAAAGAAAGATTATACATTTGATAATAACTTTCAATTTAAAGCTTTTAAATGTATAAATATATTAAATTAAAATATGAAGGTCTTATGCCCAGCATTATACTGCTCACTTAGTGGGCAAATCCTGTTTTAAAACTTTTTTTTATCGCTTAAGCTTTTCCTAAGTAAGAAAATTGTGTAACGTTTGAAAAAAATTTTTATTGAAAATAAAATAAATAGAAATACAGAATACATATCGATGGCTACCCTTTTCGTAATTTTACAGGAGCAGGAAAATACTGAATAAAACCTAAGAAACTTTAGAAACTTTTAATTGAAACCAAGTACCGAAACTAATTCTAACTTTTATTTCTGGACTTTTCTACGCCTTAGTATGTTATCTTAGATAGGGATTTTTTCAGTAATTTAAAATTTGATTAAATCAATAAATTAATAATTGGTGCTTTAAATTACAAAGATTAGTGTTTCAATAGATTACTGCAAAAAAAAACTAAACTAAAAAAATTATGTCTTTTAAAGTTCTTCATCATATTTCCATTTTCATTCCATTCATCTTTGTTTGGAACATTTGAGTCACAATTTAAAATAAGAAATTCCAACACAATATGATATATGTATGTTTCACAAACATTATTTTCATTAAAAATTCTATTTTAACTATGTAATTTTGTTCTTCAAATGTACCCAGCAAAAACTTTGCTTGCCATGTAATGAGATAAGAAGCTAATATAATGGCTCTGCACTACTTTCACATTAGATGAATAACTCATTATTTTAACACGGTGATGTCATTAGAGGCAACTACTTACTCTACATTATTACAGGTAGGCATTTCAGAAAGTCATTACTTAGATGTCGTTACAAGAACTAATTACTTTGTAGCTATTCAATCACTCATTAGTTTTAAAGTATTACAGAAGTCATTATTAGCAAAATGAATAGTAACTAGTTACATTATCGGTTACAAGTAAGTACTGAAGTATTGAAAATAAAAAGCCGATATTTTTTTGTTTGTTTTAGAAATTTATTTATTTTAAAATATGCAGAAATCAGGATTAGACATGCATACTATTTCAGACTTGGAGTTAATTCTTGAAGCTCATTCTTATGACCCGTGCAGAAATTGAATAAAATTCCGGACCTTAATGACTTGCCCCCGTCTGAAAACTGTTAAGAGTTTAATACGTTTAACAAATTGTTTTAAGATAGCCAATAAATTTTTCTTACCTTTATGTAATTGTATTTCCTAAATTGCAATATATTCAAATTTGTTGCCTGTTGAGTTTCTAGGTTTTATAAATTTGTGCCTAATGTGCCTAAGAGAAACAATACACATTAGTGGATATTTTTTAGTAATATTCAGATATTTACCACTTTTAAACACTAATAATTTACCAATAGCCTTTTGAAATAAGAAATTGATTTTTGTAAACATTAACAAAAAAATTGTATTTTCTTGAATTTATTTTTTTATGTCAAGAATTTTTAATTTTGAAAAATATGACAAACATTTTATCAGACACAAAATTTATTTAGTAAACAAGACAGTAAAATAAAATGAACAATAACACTTTTTGCATATAACTAGCTTGTTGAGCGTAGTACGTAATTTGATGTTAATACAACATTTATAGATAATAAAATTTCCTACAAATTTCCTCTAGTACATGTTTATACCCCTTTATTGGTTTTAGAGTTGTACGGTATTTTATGTTTGATGTAGTATTTTACATAAACTCAAATTAAAGAGTTCATGAATGAATTCATGTACGTATAAAGTGGCCTAATGGATTTGTTAACAATAAGCTATTGTCTAATTACGTCGTGGTTTCGACTTCACCGGAGACTGGTGTGTTTACGATTGTTTGTTTAAGTCTTCGTGACTTTAACAAATAATTAATGTATTTTCATATTTTACCCACTTTTAAAATAAATAATTTTTATAATATAAATGAAGAGATAGATAAAAAGTAACATTTCCAAAAATCTGATCTTATGTAATTGATTACATATCAAGTTAAAAGTAAGTAGTTACTAATCTACTTTCATGTAATGCATAAAGTATGTTGTTATGATTGAAAAGTAACTACATCCGTAACTACATACCATTACCAAGTTTTTGCTGGGTAAGATTAATATTATTATACATTTGAAGAACAAAATTTTTAAATGTTTAAAAACTTAAAAAGTTTATACATTTCAAATTCAGAAAAATTTAGAAAACATGATTAAAATCTGCAACTAAAACTAACCGAATACAAAACGCGCCAATTTAGCGCTTTTTCAAAAAAAAAAGCGCTGATGTAAAAAAATGCGACTTTTGGGTTGCTGAAAAGCGCTGAATCTAGCGCGAAAAGCGCTAAATTGGCAACGCTGCCTAAGAGACACTGAGTTAAGCCTGTTGCCAGCCGAAGAACCGTAACAATCCTAGTTAAAGAAGAAGGACGAACTGAAACTATCCCAGATAAAGCCAATTCAACGTTATCGTAGTTACTCTCTCGTATTGAATATTTGTATTTAAAATTAAATAAATACTCAATAAAGATAATAATTGTTTTAACCCCCAGAAAGGGTAAATCAAACGTCTTATTACTTAAGGTTTGTGGATCCGTAGACCCTGGAGGCGACTAAGTTACCTCAGCCGACGACAAAACCACGTTATATAGTTAATATAGACTCGGCGTTACGTTTGAGAACTTAGTAAAAACAATGTTTATTTATATAAATAAATGTCTATCTAACTAAGGTTGTATTAAACCGCAGCAAAAAACGATGAAGTTGTTCCAAAAAAGAACATTTTCACAACTTCGAAAGTAAAACAAAGTGCATATTTTAAACTTTTTTGGAAGTTCTTAATAATTACTTCCAAAAAAGTAATAATTACTTCTTAACATAAAAAAAAATCGTAATAATTTTTAACAAAATTAAAATTTTACAAATTTTAAAGCATTTATTTAATAAGGAAAAAACAGAATTTGTATAAATATAGTTTTAAGAGAAGTACTTCAAAAACGATGAACAAGATTTTTAAATGACAACCCTGGGTTAGAAAAAGAACTTCTGCAGCTGCTTTTCACACTAAGTACTTCCTTCCAATGACGACACAATGCAAAATTCATGACTTTTTCAGTTCATTTTTTTTTTTTTTGCTGGGACTCAATGTAACGAATATAAATTTAAAAAATTTAATCTGACAAATTTAGAAAAGTACAAAGAATTAGCATTTTATAAAAATAAATGCTCAAAAATCCGTCGCGATATTGTACCAAAAATCATATTAATTTTATACATTTTCAAATATAAACAATCGTATCAAGCTCTTTACAAAAGTTTTTAAAAATTTAAAATCGGCCTTGATTGTAGAAATTACGATTTGTTTAAACTTTTTTGTCTATAAGATGTTTTCCTGAAAGTTTGGGTATTCATCTGCAACTCTCCCATATATTTCAATTCAATCCGTCTAGTAGTTTAGGAGACACAGATTTATTATCAAAAATGTTCCGATCACTTTTTGTACAAGTGGTCTAAAACCTGTTATTTATTACATGCAATAACAATTTTTTTTCGGTTACGGTCATAATTCAAGACGGTTAATTTTAGTGCAGTTTAATCTAATACAAATTTTGCTACTGAAGCTTTTTTTCGCTGTATCCTTAAATTTTTTGTACTTATGTGTATGTATTGAAGCAAAAGACAAAAACTAATTACTATATCATGAAATACTACTAATAAAAGTGGAATCCTAATTTAAGGAGCGTATAAGTGTTTTATTTTTTGCTTTTTTTTTTCCAAATAATCTAAAACAGTGATAATGTCTGTGATTATCACACAGTCTATGTGAATATAGGTTGATGTTAGCTCTTTTGTGTAAATCCTTAGATATATGAAAATTATATCAAGTTTTATATCAAATTTAGTATTTTTTATTATCATCACACTACTGCCATTTTATCAAATTGATAACAGAAATTATGGAGAAAATGACAGATAACTAAGTTTTGTAATAAACAAAGAATTAATAAGTAACATCAACAATAACAACATTATCATTATAAACAGCAACAACAATTGCGATAACAATAATTTTATCATCACCATCATCATTGATATGAGTAAGTATTATTACAAACGTCTGTGACTACTTACACATACAAATGCAAATAAAGTAGATTATTGAAGTTATACACATTTATTTACTAACATTGAGTATGTTTGTATAGATATCTGCATATAGCAAATATTTAAATATATACATTATTTACGTTATATTTATGTGAGTGTGTCAATCTTTTTGTTATTATTATTATTTTTTTTTACTAATTTAGCCCTTTTAATGTTTTTATGTGTGTTTTTTAAGTTTCCCAAATATCAATAATTTTCAATAAAAAAAAAGCAAACACACAACACGTGTCTCTTCCAAGTATACGATATAACGATGCTCTCTTCAGTTCCCCAATCATAATTGAAATGACGTTCAGCAATCGACAAGGAAAAGATTTATAACATTTAACCAGATTTTTCGTGAGTTTGTCAGTCAGCCTATAAACCAGACATGCATAATGACGATAATGATGATAAAGATTATGATTATATATGTATGTACATATACAGTGTCTCACATAAGTTTTAAAGTTATTTTTAGTTATTAAATTAGGTAAATAAAAAATAATATTTTTTTTATGAATGGGATTTTTTTGCCTGAGTTATCTTCTACCAAATGCTGCAAAAAGTAGCACAAAATGTTGAATCGTTTCCGAGAAATTGAGAAAAATAACACGTGCTGTCATTTCAGGTTCCTCACAAAAGTATTTGAATTTTTTAATTTTTTATATTTGAAGATACTCAAAATACAATAAAATATATTTTTTTATATTAATTGTTATTAACAGGGCAAGTTTTTATATGCACAAAAATAATTGAAATATGCGCTTGAAAAAATGGTATAATATGCACAGAAATATGCAAAAATAGCATGAATATGTATATAAAAAACAACAAATTTATGCATTCTTTTGTATTAATGTGTAGAAAATATGCATTTTTTAACTTTCAATCTGAAATAAATTTCGATGTTTATTTTTTTTTTTTTTTTAATCATATTTGTCGCTTCCGATTTTTTTTTCTTTACAATATTTACAATGTACTCAAAATACTCACAAAAATTTTTGAAATCATTTGATTAAACTCTAAAAAATGTGTTTTTGTTAAGAAAACTAACTTTTGTATCCATTATATGCAAATTTATGCAAAGATTTAAAATATAAGCATTTTTTGTGAAATTCATTTGAAATATGCAAATGCTCACTTTCCAAGCGAAAAGCTTCAAAAACTTGCCCTGGTTATTAAGTATTAGTGTTAAGCGTTTACTAATTCTTTTTATAAATTTGGGGGTAAAATTTTAGGGAAATTAAGCGAATTTTCTTTACATGTATCTTACAAAAGGGAAAATTGGAATAATAGGGTAATTTTTCCTAAATTATTTCTTAAATTTAATTTGTTTTATTTGGAAATATAAATGGACTTTGTCATGACATTCCAAGCGGCGTACAAATTTTCATTATGTTGTTAAAAATTAAAAATCTTTAACATTGAGCCTATTTTACTGAAGTATTATTTCACATATTTTAACAAAACTTTCAGATTGTGTTTCTGTAGGTATTAGCTGTTATTAAATGGGAGATTTGGATACCGGCTACAAAAATACAAAGAAATTGGTGCCATAGTATAAAACGCGATAAGAGATATATTTTAAGCTACATAACTATATGACTTTTAAGGTATAGGGAAACTATAAATAGGTAAAAATATCCGAAAAAGTTAAGTATTCTGTTAATATTATCTATGTTGATGATAATAAAGTTGAAAATTTTTCGCTCCAACATTTCTGGAGTGCAAGTTATTGATCCAAAAGTAATATGGATAAGTACTTAGAAAAATAAACCCAAGTACAATTATGTCGAGGTGTATTTTGGAGCTATATCATAAAGTCAGGTATTTTAGTCTCCAAATTTATATTTGGCTATATATCGGGAAGATATTCACCAACATTTTGAAATAAATTTTTGATACGTAGGGTACCAAAGTGGGCAATGTCTCATAATTAACGACTTGGACCCTTCGTATATAGCGTTTTAACAAAAAAACTTATAAGGAACTAAAACCTTATCATTTTTTTTTACTATTAGGACAAAAAAAATATTGTATTTGTCATTTATAGAAGAAAAATAAGCGTGTTCTTCCTAAATCAACCTTCTAAGTCCATTAAATATAAAATTGGACCAAAAATCCCATCAAAATTTTACTCCAAATTGGGGAATTAAATTAGTAAACATTTAATTGTGATACCTATGACCTATTATTAATAAAAAAAAATACATGAATTTCTCCAATTTTTATTTTGTCTGACATTTTTAAATACAAAGGTGATAAAAATTCAAATACTTTTGTGAGGTAAATTCGATGAATTTTCATACTATTTCTGTAATAACTTGGATACAATGCAATATTTTTGATAGCAGTTTTTTGCATTATAAAGTTAACAAATAGATAAACACAACTCAGTTAATAAATCTAGAATTATTTTTTTTTTAAATCACGTAATTAAACCGTTTAATTATTAATTTAAAAAATTCAACTACTTTAATGAGACACTGTATGTATTTTATAAAACAAATAAATACAATGACATATACATACAATTCCTTATACATGTGTGTAAATATAAACATTCATACACAAGTACTTATATTCACAATATGTTATAAATATTCATGGTCTTGTAAAGCATGAAGGATATCTACGAACTATTTAATATTTTGATACTTTTTTTTTTTTTTTTTACAATGGCCCAATTCGAATATGTTTTTAACTTTTATGTCTATTTAGACACAATTTTGATCCTCAAATAACACTGATACAAAATGAAACCTAATTTTCGTTATAGATCTTCTTTGGATCGTCACACAGCAATTTTAAAACCTATTTTTCATTAGAAAGCTATTTAATTTTTTTAACTATTTAAAAACCTTTTATAAGTGAACTAACTCCATCCTCAAAATTGGTAAAGTTAGGTATGAAAGTGTTAAAATCTTTTCGTGATTCTTTTATTCTTATTTATTATTTATTATTAAAACTTGCTAAGAATTCTGAAAGCTTAGATTCGTAAAAAAACATTACTTACAGATATAACTACTTATTATTATGACTAAATATACTTTTTTATGAAAACACTTAGGCTACTTTTAAAATAGACGGTATTCAAAATAATTGAAGACTTACTCAACATTTTTGACCTAATTGCTGAACGAAATGGGACAAGGAATTCAAGCTCACGTACAAGAAAATCGGAAACTTTAACACCATTTATTAAATTTATAATGAATGAAGTATTAATATAAATTCGTCTGTTCTTAATTGTGGGAAGTTTAATTAATGCTAAACGACTTTCATACGGAAGATTCATACTTGGATTCCAAGGAAATGATCATAGACAAAACAGCATAAATTGCTTCGGGACTGATTCAATTTTCTATACGTGAACATCATATTAAGGATATCAAACAACAGATGCATATTCCAGGGTAGGTCTTAGCAGGAATACATAAAGCTGTCTTGTAACAGGATCTTCAAATTCACTTCCCCAACGTCTTATGAAACCTAAAATTCTTTTTGCTTTATTAACTGTTGCGATATGTGAGAATTAAAACTTAGGGCCTCATTTTGTAAAACGAAACGTTTTCAAACGTTCAAAATTTGTATAAAGAATACTGGGAAATTTAAATTCTTTCCATACAAATTTTTTCAAACGTTTGTCGTTTCGTTTTACAAAATGAGGCCTTTAATTTGTTATTAAGGAGAACCCAAAGATCAAGGAATGATTAAACTTTCTCTAACTGATGATTATTAAAAGTGTAACTATAGAGTACTGGACTTCGTCTGTAAAATTACATATATTTACATTTTTTCAAATTCATATCCATTAAATTGTTATTGCAGCAATTAAGGAAGTTATTTAAATCCACTTGAAGTAGGGAGTACTGATTGCAGTCTTTAAAGCTAAGGAAAAGCTTTACATCATAAGCATACATTAATATGTGCAGGAAGGTAAATCATTAATGAAAATAAGTAATAGTACTGGTCCTAAATGGCTATCTTGAGGGACCCCGGATGGAACTGGAATAGATTTGGATTTATGATTCCTGAACAGAACACATTTTTGTATATTTATAAGGTAGGTTGTAATCCACTTTAGAAGTAATGGAGATAATTCTAAAGTATATAGCTTATATATAAGAATATTATGATTCACTTTATCGAAGGCCTTACTGAAGTCAGTATAAATGGTATCAATTTGTATATGATGATTAAAAGAATTTATAACATTACTTTTGAATTCCAACAAGTTTGTAGTGACAGAGCGTCCTTTCCCAAATCCGTATTGGGCAAGAGAAAGATAAGATGATATTTGGTGTGATAAAATACCAATTATTATTTGTTCAAAAAGTTTTGGAATGATGCTTAATTTCGCTATACTCCTATAATTAGAGATGTTGGACTTACTTCCAGATTTAAACAAGGGAATGATTAATGACTTTGTCCAAATCCCTGGAAAATAGCCATTGGAAAGGGATATATTAAATAAATATGTTAATGTTGAACTTAATGGAACTATACATTTGATTAACAAGCAACTTGGAATACCATCGGGACCTTATTTTTCGGAGAATTTTAGTTTTATTATGTCATGCATAATAGTGGATATATGTATGAAATGCCGGACAAATAATTAGAGTCGATTTTGTAATTTTATATGGACAGTTTGAGAATTTACAAAATTTTTTATTTGAATATGAGGAGGAGAAAAAGTCTGCAAAAATGTCACAAATTTTATTATCCTATGATGACTCGATATTTTCATATTTCATTATGGATGGATAACCTGAAACTTTTGAGTTGACGAAATTGTAGAACGACTTCGGATTGAGTTTAAAATTTTATTTATTTATTGATAATTTATTGATCTCGAAAAGCATTTCTGTGCACATAAAAATAGTAAAATTATTAAACATTTCAAGAAAAAATATTTTTCCCTTTTACTTTATTGTACTTTAATATTTTGTACGATCAAAACTAGTAAACAACTTTTATTTTCAAATTCCTATTGAATTTTATTTTGAAACAGAATAATTAGAAAAAATGTTTAATTTTCTAAACGTTTTTTATTGAAACCTGTGGTCAATCTTGAATGAAGTATTGCAAATTTTTGATTTATGATTAATACTTTATAACTTATATATACAAAATTGTATTCAAACTCTATTCTGGAAAGACATTTAATATTGATGATATTCAATAAGGCTAAAAATCATACATATCCTTAAATAAAAGAAATTCTATAAGATAATATGTAAAAAATTATTGGCAAAGAAACATGTTCCAGTATTTTTGAGATGTATCCAAGTTTCCATTTTCAGCCGTTTTTAAAAAAAGTTTTTAATTTAAGTGTTTTAACAAACTATGTAATATACAATTTACCTCTTTAAATATTTATTTATTTATTAAGAAAATCGTAAAAACTATTTAATGTCTACATTAACTAATAAACTATTTTTTCTTCTCAGTTTCTCTCTCATTCTTATTGTTAGTAGTTAGAATAAATGATTCGTTAACTGTTTTATTTTTAATTTTCAATCACTGATAAATTTTGATTTTTATAAAAATATAACTATATTAATTTTAAAAGTCATATTTAACACATCTGATTTTTTTTCCTCACAATTTTTTCAATGTAAATAAAATACACAAAATTTTTTAAAAATCGTTCGATTAAACTACAAAATATCTATTAGAAATAGTGTTTTTGTGAAGAAAACTAATTTTTGTATAAATTATATGCAAAGATTTAAAAAACAAGCATTTTTGTGAAATACTATTGAAATATGCAAATGCTTACTTTCCAAGCGATAAGCTTAAAAAACTTGCCCTGGTTATTATTTTTCATGTTCTAGTACGATTTTGATGATAAATAAGTTTTTTTTTTTTATTTTGGAAACAGACATTATTTAGCTTATGTAATTATGTATACATATGTATTAAAGAAATAATTTTATTTAATTTTTGTTGAATATAATTATAAGTATCCGAATAACAAATATTCTGATATAAAATCAGCATCACTATTTCATATTTCTTTTGTTTTACATTTTTTTTTTTTTTTTTTTTTGTTGAACTTTTTTGAACTTAAAATTGAACTATTTTAATAATTTTTTCTGTTAAAATGCATAAGTTTTAACCCGAAGTTGATATGATAGATTAATGACACTTTAATCTAAGACGTGTACATATTAATAATGTACTATTTGGAATTACGTGGAAACTGCAAATAATGAATATACGATCATCGTTTTTGAATACAACTTTAAGGAATTTTGCTTAACAATGGTTTGTAAAGCTGTGTTAAGTTTTTTTTAATACGGCTGTATCTTTTTTATTGACACTAAAATTTGTTTTACTTTTTTCCGTTTTCTTACTTCTTCAAGTTAGATTTTATTTTTTATTTATACTAAATAGTTCTGCTAGAATTTAAAACGAACAAACCTAATACGAAAAGTTTATTAAATTTCTTTAGAAAATATTCAATAAAATTTAAAAAGAGTCGATTTTAAAATCATTTTTTTTTTTAATTTAAAAGTTTATTCATTTTTGTTTGGACTAATTTCATTGGAATTTTTTTCATTTGGGAGTTATTTCACGGTACCAAAAAAATAGATGTAGTTACATGTGGGTATTAGGGTGATCGGCTTGGTTTTCCAACCGGTTTTTAAACCGGTTTTTTCTGGCAATGTGCTGTCGGTTTTTTTTTAAATGTTCAATTTTCGAATGACGAATAGACCGGTTTTTTTAAACACAAAAAACCGGTATTAAAAATACCTTTTTATTTCAAAAACCATGCACTAAATTTTGATATTTGATTTGAAATTTATAATTATTTTTTTTATTAAATAAATAAATAATAATTATCCTGAATGAAATTTGTTTTATCTATTGTAACACCTGTAATATTTTTGCAACCTAATTTAAATGTGTTAGTTTTTTTTTTATTCAACGAAGAAATTGTTCTTCAGAGATTTTGTTTTAAAAAAAAAGTTTCACCTGCAGAATCGCTTCAATAAAATTTATTCTGCCTTTTTCCGTATTAACCCATGGTTTCTGTTTATGCTAAGTAAATGTTAATATCATTTTTTGATGATTATTTTATAACAATTTTTATAACCTGTATTATGAGTTTGTGCTGAAGTTTGTAACACCCAAAAATATTGGTCTAAGACCCACCTTTATTTGTACCAATCGGCTTTAAGTCGATTTAATGATGTCCGTTTTTCCGTCCATGTAAAACTTGTAATCAAAATACAGGTCGCAATTTTGATTTCTTATGGTCCAAGGACGAAGCGTGTTGAAATTGGTTATGATCAGTTTATTATTACACCTAGCCCCCATACAAATAACCTCCCAGAAAAGGGATTTAACGATCATAAATCCCTTAAATGGATCAGTAATTTTTGCACATCTATGTTCCATATACGTTTAAATTTCTGTGCCGAATTTCATGAAGATCGGTCCATAATTGACCATAGTACTGGTCCACAATTCCACAGATCTAGAAAAAAAGACCCCTCCTCGAATTTTGATGCACACAATGTCATTCTTTCTCGTTCTTAATGCGTTAATAGTTATTTCCAAAAATAAAAAAGATTTATTGATTTTTCTTTAAGAAATGTAGTCTTTTGATAGAAATATTAACTTCTGCAAAAAAAAACCGGTTAACCGGTTTTTTCTGAATTTAAAAAAGTGCAACCGGTTTTTTAAAAATACCAACTATTCGAACTATTCGAAAACCGGTTTCTCCAAAAAGTCGAATAATCGATCACCCTAGTGGGTATCGAATTTTAAAATCTTTGTGTGGATATTTAAACATTTTGAGGGTAGTTCAAACTTTTAAAAATTGTATCCTTTTTAAAACTTCAATCTGATTTTACAATTTACGTTTAAATATTTTAAAAATATATTTTCATTGCCACTTAAAGTAATAGTGGTGAAAAAAAGATAAAAGTTCCAAATCCTATATTTATAGAGAACAAAATTCCAGCAACTTAAAGATATGAATTATAAACGACTTTTTTTAAGTGACGTCAAAAAACAAAATCATATTTATCATTCAAAAATAGAATATACTCAATTATTTTTTGTTAGCATCCTTTAACCGCTCATACATATGTTTAAAGACATATTGTATGTAATGTTTTGTAATGCAACTTCATTACGACAATGACAGTGATTATGATTATAAAACATCATACATACGAGTACATATTTGTAGTTTTTAATCTAAATATAAACAAAAACGCAATTGCAGACAAAACAACGAAGAAATAAGTATAGAAAATAGAAAACAAAATACATTGAACAATGTGCAACTATCAATTGGGTTCATCATCATCATCATTGTAATTTTATAAACCGTCCCCCTTCTATTATGTTCTTTTTATATATATTTTTTTTTATTATTTTTCATGTGGGTGCTTGCTTTTTCTAATGATAAGGAAATTTTACCATCACTCAAAGCATTTAATAAACTCACAGCATTTCACTCAATTACTTGAGTAGAGTACACACACACACTCATATAAACTCCTTTAAACAGTAAAACTAATACAAGTTTGTCGCATGCGCCGTTTCCGTTTGTGGGTCTTCCTTCACACGCACAAATGTGGGTAGATAGACCAACCCATTTTATTTGTACTTCTAGTATGTCGCCTTGTGTTACGAAACTTTGAACTGCGTGAGTCGCACACGAACAACAACGACGAACACAATAGTTAAAATTATAGACTTGTTGCTCTAAACAATTGTTGCTTGCTGACACTGGCAATAGAAGAGTGTTCGTTTGTCCGTTGTCTAGTTCGTAAAATGTTGTTCGTGTAGTGTGCTTACGTTCGTCACTTGTTGCTTTTTGCCGGCCTACAAATGAATTTTGTAAAATATTATGTTGGCATTCCTGTATCATTCCACAAGTGGCATCATACGTTTCCGGTTACGTTGGCATCCGCTTAGTTGAATTTATACGTTGGCGGAAGTTGGTCGATTATTTAACGGTTGAATTTTGTTTTTTGGTCAGAGACCGGATTTTAATACTAAAAAAACAATCTTTTTATTTTTATTTCAATCGAAAAACAATCTTTAATGTTCAAAAAATAATAAAAATCCATCATGATTTTTATTATTTTCATCAATATTTTAATTTTTTTCATCATGATGAAAATAAAAATATAAATATCTTTTGTGATATTTATTTCAAAAGTTGAAAATTATTTTGAACTTTTTTCATCGGATGGAAAAAATTCTAAACAACAACAATTTCATTTGAATAAAAAAAATATTTTGAAAACAAAACAAAAGTATGAATAAAAAAACAATCATTTTAAATTTTTTTCGAACTGATATTTATCGTTAAAGATATTTATCGTTAAAGATATTTATTTTTTTCATCATTGATGGATATTTATTTTAAAAATAAAAATCCCTCACATATTTTTTTCAACAAATGAAAAAATATTTTGAACATTAAAGATATTTATTTTGATTGAAAAATAAAAATAAAACGTTTTCGGGTCCTTGTTTTTGGTTAAATATACAAATTATTTTAAAATTTTTCAAAAATTTAATTGTGAAAATAAATTAAACAAAAGTTAAAAAAATTAAATACATAAACACAAATCGGAAAAGGTGTTAATTGCATTTGAAATAAATTAAAAATAACAACAAAAATTAAGATTAAGCAACATTTTGAAAAAAAAAAAAAAGGATATTAATTTCCTAATACTTGAAATTAATTTAGTGTTTTAAAAAATTAAAAGAAATATAAAATGTTTTAAAAATGTTCAATTACACTGTGTTATAAAGAGAAATTTTAAATATTATTTAAAATAAATAAATATTTATCTAAATTTCAACAGGTAAGTCTATTCAAATGGCATTTACATTCATTTAATTTCAAATACATGTTTGGTATTAGTGGAAGATCGGTCATCTTTATTGATAGATGTTTTAAATTTTTAAGCGAATTTTTTGCGAAAATAAAACCACTTTTCAAAGTTTTTTTTTTTTTTCGATAATCCCCCCGTTACATATTTTGATTAAATACTTAGGATTTAAATTTTTTTTAAAATAAGTCTTCACAATCATAAAGTTTTTTTTTTTTTTTTTTTTTTTTTTTTGATAAGCCAGAGTATTGCGAATGATGGTCCAAGACATTATATGCACAATTTATCAAACTATATATGAATTCGAAATATTATAATTATGATTATTATTATTCTCAAGTTTTCAGTATTTGTCTACTTACTACGTTAGGTTATTTTTATTAAGACTTCGTATAATAAAAAAGCTTCAATTATTAAATTTGATCCAATTTGTTTAAATGTTATGGTCGCTAGAAATAAAATTAAAATATAAATATATTAAAAAAAGTATAAAAATTTAATTTTAATAAATTATATAAAAAAATTAAATTTGAAAAAAAAAACTTTGTTATACCCACCATCAAAAAGATGGGGGTGAAAGGTGAAAATAAGGTGAAAATCAACGAAATTGAGTTCAAATAGTTAAAGGACCAATGTAAACTCGGAAACAAAAAATGGGCGTGGTCCGCCCACTTTACCACCCCCTTCTATATAATGCAAAATTTTAAAAAGTTGATGGTGGGTATATAGATTCGGCCGGACCGAATATAAAATTCGCGCTTGTTTAACTTTAAAATAGTATTTGGCTTTTATATTTTCGTATACATTAGTATCCCGTAGACAAAAATTTTGTAGAAAGACCCCTCACACAGTGCATAAAAATTATTTTAATAGGGGAAAAATATTAAAAAAATTTTTTAAATTGATCTTCAGTTCTCTACCAGCGATTGAAAGTTACGGGTCTGGAACATTTCGTCCAAAAAATAGTATTGAGTTTTGTCTTGAAATGGGTATCAAAAAATTCGTAATTTTAAGCCAATTGTAAAAAAATATTTTAAAAAATTTGGTTCATAAAACGTCATTTTAGTACAACATGCAAAAATAAAATTTCGATATTATTCTTAAAAAATGGATAAGAATTTTATAATTTTATTCCCTTTATGACCAAAATATTAAAAATTTGCATTGTAGTAAGTATTCTTAATAATATATAATTTTCAAAATTTGTTCAAAAAATTGTTCATCAAAATGCCTTAAAAAGTCTTCTAGCGAAATAAAATACCATTGAAAAATTTTAAATTATTTTTCCATAACCAGCATAAAATTACGAATTTTTTGATATCCATTTCGATTAAAAAATCGAAACTTTTTTTTGAGCAAAATTTATAGGACCCAAGATTTTTCAATCGCTAGTAGGGAACTGAAGACCAATTTTAAAAATTGTTTAAATAATTTTTTCGTACTAAGCAAATTTTTACGCATCGTTTGAGGGGTCTTCCTACATCGAAATCTCGAAAAAGGCTTTCCTTGGGACACTCTAATATACAGTCATATATAAATATTTACACTTTTTAAAATTTTTGGAACATTTGAATAAGAATTCAAATATTTTTGTTGTTTTGATATATTTTGAAATAATTGTTTTCTTGTTGTAAAGCCTTAAATATGTAGAGTAGATTGTGGTAATTTTTGGGGTAAAATTTGTCAAAAGTGGCGCTTAATGGAATTTTAAAATTTAAAGTTTTGTAATAAAGTTGGGTACTGAATAAAATAAGACAAAATTATGTATGAATATCAATTAAAATCTTTAAGCTAGATTGTGTTCTTTTCTTATAAGTAGCTGTCAAAGTTAAGAATTTTTTACATTTTTGAAAAATAGTAAAAAATTAAATTTTCATCAGCTTTCAGTGTATTTATTTTAAATAAAAAGTCTTTTAAGGTAAAAATTTAAAATGAAACCATTTGCTTCAGATATTTTAGTGTAGTTTTCTTCAAGTATTTGTAAATTATATTTTGTCCTAATATTTTTGTTATTTTTTTTGAAAATTGTCCTAAAATACACTAATTTTCAACTTTCATGGAATGCAACTTTAAATCTTACAGGATGTTTGTTTTGAAAATTTTCTGAAAAATAGTATATATTGTCCACTTTAATATTATGAAAAAAATCGTGCGCTTATATAGCCCGATTCGAGAAAATATTTTTTTTCCAAAAAACCAGTAGATTTCATAAAAAAACAGCTTAAGTACAGATTATCAAACATTAAACAGTGGGGCTGAATGGAAATAAATCTGTAGCATTTTGAGTTTAGAAGCAGGATCTCATATACGCTTCAGGAGCGGAACTATGGGGATTCAAAATTGGATACTAGTGTCATGGAAAAAGTTTAACCACTAGCGAATTTTTGTTCCTTACCCGATTACCTTAAAGTCCTTGATAAATCCTTTAGAAAACATGCTTTCATGTACTACTTATCTTATATATTTTTCGAGTTATATACATTTGAATTTTTAAAAATCTCTATTTTATAAGATCTTGGTTAAGAATTTTACATATATAAGCAAACATTTTAAAAAACAAAATTATCTATCGAACAAAGAAAATTTTGAGTCGTTATCTTTATTGTGTCAAAAGTTAAACGATTTTGAACTGGAAAATTTTTAAAAATTAACAAACAGACGGACAGATGGATGGACATTAGAATTATTTCAAAAAAATCTTAAAATTCGAAAAATATATATATATATTTTTTTTTTTTTTGTTCACTTTTCGATTAATATGAAAACAAAATGAAAGCATTAAAATTTTGATATCACCTTTCCCTGAATTAAGCGTCATTTTCAACCCATTTAGCACAAATGTATAGACGGACGGACGGACATTGCCATGCTGCCAAAAAATATTTTAGAATTCAAAAAATGCATTTTTTTACTAATTAATAAATAGAAAAAGTAGAACGAGATTATAAAAATTTGTATATCACCTTTTCCTGAATTAAGCGTTATTTTCGTCCCATTTAATACAAATGTATAGACGGACATCTTATAATTCTAAAAATGCTTTAAATAGGAAAATTAAACGTGATTATTAAATACCACCCTTCTCTGAATTATGCATAATATTCGACCCATTTCACTCTAATGTATAGACCAGGGGTTCTCACCAGATCTTCCTTCGCGACCTCCTTTTGACATTGTAATGGAAGCGCGATCCACTACAAATTTGATTAGTTAAAAAATCAGATAAAATATTACGTAAATATAAAATAATATTAATAATTGCGACATTGTTTCTACGTAATGATTTCTTTAATACTAAGAGAGTTTTTCGTATATTGCATATCTAATATCATTCTCTGGTAACATAAAAGTTCGATACTTTAGGTTTGATGGACAAAAGAACGAATATGAGAGTCCCACATAAAAATGTATGTTGATGAAAATTGTTCTAATATTGTTAGAACTTCGGAGCCAATAAGCGGAAAAACATTGCTATATTTCAACTAAAATGCTTTTAAATCTGCAGATTGAGAATAAAATTTAAACCATGAGTTACATTTTAACACTTTTTAAAATGAATCTGGTATTTTATCGATATATCAATATAATATATAAAGTCGTTTAAGCAAAATTAATTTTTATAGCCAGCAACTGTCTCTGCGAAATAAATGTTTTATGTACTTAGCATTGACAAGTCACACCATTAGAGCAAATTTTAATAATCTTATTACACAGGATGTTATTCCATGATTATATTTCGAAAGGGCATTGAAACGACTTTATAAAAAAATGTTTGGCATAATAAACTTGCAAAAAATAAAAGTGAAAAATTAATAGTTTCATCAAGTTAAAGTGAACTATTTATCTTTTTAATTAAACATTTTCCCTTCCACATCGTAGTTTTCTTTATATTGTGTCATTCGACAGCATCACTTTATTTATATGATCATTGTTTTCTTTATCAGACTGAATTTTTTCAATCGAAGCTCGGGTTTCTGCATCGGTTTTCTTGCAGCTGGTTGGTTCCTACAAGAACTCATTTAAAAAAATCAACACTTCTGTCCTTAATTTAGGGATTTTTTGTATAAAAATGTCTTTACATTTTTTAATAGTTTCATGCTTTCATTTGAATTTGTATTTGAACTTCTGTGTTCAAGAAAATGTTTCAGAACCTTTTCGCGACCCCCCAAGAATGTCTGTACGGACCCCTTGTGGGTCGCGGACCCCCATTTGAGAACCGTTGGTATAGACGGACGGACAGACATTACCGTTCTGCTAAAAAAATCTTAAAATTCTAGAGCTGAATTTTATTAACTAATAATCAATAAAAAAAATAAAATAAAATAAAAGGTGATCATTAAAATATTGATATCACTTTTCCCTGAATAAATCGCCATTTTATTAGGGTAAATAATTAATTTTTGGTAATGTTAAGCGTAAGTAATTGATTTTTGAAACTGTGTAAATTATTTTGAATTATAAAAAATATGTGTATCTTGATTTTAAGATAGTATAAAATCTTGTGAAAAAAACCTATCAGTGTTAAATTGAGACTTAAATGAGGAGTTAAAATGGTACATCTTCAATAAAATTCGTAATATAGTATGGAAATCAAATAAAATTTTATACAATATTTAATAAAAAAAACTTAACACACTTATAAAAATGAAATATCAGCATAAAAGTTATTGCAAAGTGATAATTAAAAAAAAAAAAAAAATAATTGCCAAGGTTAAAATGTAATAACCATAATATGGTATCTGTAATTATATAAATTATTCCAGTGATCATAAACAATTTTTAAATATAATAGTTGCGGGATAATGATCCACAATATTTTTTCTTTGCTTTAATTTTGATAGTAATATTTACGGTTGCATAAATACGGATAAGGTAAAGCTAGTGGAACATTTGTGAAACAAATTAATATAATGGTTGTGCTGAATATCTTAATTTAAAAATGGTTTATTTCGAATAATGAATATTTTAATGCCAAAAATTTAGAGTTTTTCTTGGTTTTATTCTGTTCCCGGGAAATCGGGATTGATTTTTAAATTTCCCGTGATCTAGGGGACTCCCGCCAAAAAAAATAAAACTAATGCAGTTATTTTTGAAATATTGACATTTAAAAAATTAAATGAACATTTTTTATTATATAACAACTCAGCCCAAAGTCGAAAATGTATGTTGTTTGAGGATTCCAGACATTTTAAGATCTCTTTTACAATTTTGACATGTGTGCAAATTACTTCTTCAAATCGTTTAATACATATAATTTTCAAATGTCAAATTTTTCTTCATAATAGTCCTTTTGCAACATAATATTTTTGACCACCATGCAATATTTTTTGTTGTTCCTTTTTAAAATATATTCATATATATTGAATAAGGGCTATCTGCAGATTTCCAAAAATACTTTTTACATGTCACTTTATTTTTGTGTCCTTTATAAGTGGAATAAATTGTGAAAAGAAAAAATAGTTCTTATCTTTTTTGCATTTTTATTTTTGAGCTACATATGTATATACAAGACATATTCCCCGTTAAATGCAATACATATTAATGCAAAAATATTTTAGCTTCGCACTATATTTTTATTTGGGGGATTCACAAGGTGTGCTATCATGTCGTATTGTCATATGTCGTAAAATATTTTAATGTATAAAAAATATTGTTATTGCTTTTCCTTTGTAAAATTGTATGACATTATGACAATACGACATGATAGCACACTTTGTGAATCCCCCAATTATTTTATTCGATTTATCTAAGACTACACGCAAAGAAAAAACATGGTTACAGTATGATTACCACAACTATTCAATGATTATATAACCGTTTTCTCGTTGATTTAAATATACTGTGTTCATGATAGCAACGTTTATGATTCTGTTTAATTATTTAATGATTACTCACAATCAAAATTTTAATATGGTTCACTGAATTATAATATGTATTTAAATATGTTTATATGAAATCATATTTATGAATAAATACAACCATTTAGTCAATTCTACAATTATTTAGTTAATTCTACATTCATTAAACTAATTTTACAAATTTAGTTAATTCTACAACCATTTAGCCAATATTTTTATTTGATTTTAAGTCATATTTTGTTTTGCACAACTGTTGAATGTTTGTATTTGAAAATGTTTATGTTTTCCTCAAATATAAAATATTTGTTTTGGACTATATTTTGATTTCACACAACTATTGTGTTTTTATGCACAACTGTTGAATGTTTGTTTCTGAATATGTTTATGTTTTCCTTAAATATAAAATATTTGTTTTTGACTATAATTTGATTTCACACAATTATTACATTTTTATCGTTAATCATATTTATCTTCTGTATAACTATTGAATACACATTTTTGTGTATAAGTTCAGTAGTTTGTTAGAAGGCAAACGGTATAGCTTTGTGTTTTCGGAAAAGTATTAAATTTTTTGTGTTCTAAGTTTAAAAAATTATAAAAATTGTGAAACAAAACCACAAAATAAGAATATAAGTAAAAAAATTTCTTGGTGTGAGATATGCAAATTTGAGTGTTATTAAAAACTTATTTCGTAAGCACGGCTCATTTAAAATTTGTTCGTATTTAACAGTATGGAATTAATGTTATTACTGTTACGGATTATTTCACACCTTCAATATGAAAATATGTATTTCAAACCAGGAACTTAAAACTGTTGAATTAAATTCTTATGTAAATATTATAAAACAACATAGAAAATTGTTAATAATATTTAAAAAATGAATATGTAAATATATGTTAAAAATTAATATGTAGATTATAAATATTATATATATATTATAATAATTAAAAATTAATAAGTTTTTATACATGAAAAATTTTTTCAATATTTTTAATAAATAAATAAAATTTTCAAATAAATGTGCTTTATTTTAATAATATTCAGTATTGCAAACTCGGGGATTATATATATGATAAAATGGGATTATATATATGATAAAATGGGATTATGTATATGATAAAATGGGATTATATAAATGATAAAATGGAATTATATATATGATAAAAGGGGATTATATATATGATAAAATTGGTTTATATGCATGATAAAATGGGATTATTAAATGATAAAATTCGTTTATATATATGATAAAATGGGATTATTAAATGATAAAATTATTTTATATATCTGATAAAATGGGAAGAAATATTATAAAAAAAAGTTATAAACATGATTAAACTGAATCATTAAATGATGAGAAAATTATTAAATGGAATCAGAGTAATGATTATGTACAAATATACTTATTGTAACCTGGGATCATATATTACAATCATAGTATGTTGCTCTTAGTTTATGGTCACCCGAACCATATTTTTTCTTTGCGTGTACCTTTGTGCAAAAATAGAAAAGTTTAAAAGGTCATAAAAGAACAATTTTGCCTACCAGCGAAAAATCCTTTGGAGGATTTATTACACATATCAAGAGCTATCCAATGTAGATAGAATGATTCGGCTCCCAAAATACTGTCGCATAGTGTTATATTTAATACAATTTAAAACAAAAACGGGACGGATAGGACAATGGTAAGGGGTACCATTGTCCTATATTCAAAGCAATTATTCTTAATGGATATCTAAAGAACTATTATGAGGGAAAACCTCAAATTTTGTAGGGACTACTATCTTATCATATTAAGTTGATAAAATAAAATAGGACAGATTTGGGAGTGTAGCCCCTATACTTTTCGCATATGTAAAATAGTAATTTATTTAAAATTGTAATAGAGAGTATAGGTAGAAGGTGAGAAATAGCCCCACATAAAGTAAACATCTTATATGGCATCAAATGGGATAGCAAAGCGCAACGGGTTAAGCTAGTTAACTAGAACAATTGATTTTATTATTACTACTTTTTTAAAACAGATATAATGAGTTTGAAATTGTTGGAAATTGACTTAAATTTACTATATTTCTATAGACAAATTTTTCAGTTTTATAACCTACATCACCATAGGCATTATGCGTTTGTGCTGATGCTTGTAACACCCAAAAATATTGGTCTAAGACCTTTATATTTATACCAATCGACTTAGAATTACTTTCTGAGTCGATTTAACGTTGTCCGTCCGTCTGTTCATGTAAACCTTGTAATCAAACTACAGGTCGCAATTTTGAACAAAAATTAATGAAATTTGGCACACAGATTTCTTACAGTCCAGAGACGAAACTTATTGAAATTGGTTAATATCGGCTGACCTAGCCCCCATACAAATGTTCTCCCGGAAAAGGGTTTAACGATCATAAAATCCTTAAATATGGCAATATTTTAATTAAGTGTGTCGATTTTTGTAAAGATCGGTCCATAATTGACCATAGCTCCCATATAAACACCTTTTCAGAAAATCACTTTAACGGGCATAAATCCTATTAAAATGTTAGTATCAAGTTAATATTAACACAAATTAGTTTTATATAAACATAAATCATAGTTTAAAAGCCCTCTTTCGGGAATCACCCAAAAGTAAATGTTAACATCGAGTTAATATTCTGTATTCGTATGTTTTATTTAAAAGATAATATGAGTATCGGTCCACATTTGGCTCCAAGTCTAATAAAAGACCCCTCCCCGAATTATAATGAACACAATGGTGTATGGTATCATATGGTCGGGCTTGAGCGACTATATCTTTTTCTCTCGTTCTTTATATTTTTTTAAGAGCTGTCAATTTATTAAAAAAAATTGTAAATCAATTAGAAAGTTAATTATATTAAAAAATAAATATAATTAAATCCAATATAAAGTTAATTATTTTTTTATTAAAAAAGTAATTTGAAATATTTTTTCTGTGAAATTTGAATTTTCATATAAATTTATTAACTTTTTATTAAGCAAATTTGTATGGAAAATTTGTTTATAAAGCTTTGATAAATTAAAAAAAAATTATGAATAAGGCAGTTAGAAATTAACAATATTTTTCCTGTTAAAAATAATTATTTAAATCTAAGTAATTTTTAATAACTTCCAGATAACCATAAAATATATGTGCATATTTTGAAGTGGTGAAAATGTTCTTTTTTGGATGATATTATTCGTTTATTTTTTTACAGGGTAATAAATAAGCTTAATTGATGATTTATGAACCAATTTTTTTTAATTTTTCAAAATTTTTATTTTTTTCTAACCTTTTGTATACATGGGTACAAAATAAACAATATATAAATATTTTTTAAATTGCATTTGAATTTAATAACTAAGCTTTTATTCTATACTAAAATACTATCAATTAATTGTTTTAATTGTTCTAATTTTTCCTCTAACTCTAAGTTTAATTGCTCGTTTAATATTCCATTAAAATTTAATAACAATGATTCTGTTAATTCCTTAATCAATTGACGTTTCTTTTCTAAATCTTGTCGATAACGTGAAAGTGCAGTTTCTTCACAAATATAACCATATTTTAAAAACCATTGACCATCAGCCCAGGTAAAATTATTCGTTTTGGACCATGTGTGAACACAAGGCTGATCGCCACCCAAATTATTAGGTTCACCATTCTCCCAGTTGGCATAATCCAATGTTTTACCATTAGAAATCCATACAAATTTACGACATGAATTTTCAGCTGTAGAGACAGTAGCACCAATCCATAGATCAAGACCTTGGCCTAAATTAAATTAATAATTTATTATATACTCATCCTTAAATTTTAAGGGTTCAACTTACCAAATTTATCTTTCAATAATTTCACTAAGTAATCATTCTTTTCAGGCGTATCAATTGCAGCCAAAGATAAATTTCGTTTGGCACATTCATGTAAAGCCTCTAGCCATGTGTACTAAGTAAAATTGGGATTTTTTTTTTAACTAATTGGTTAAAATATATTAAATAACTTTATTGATAAGTTTAATGTACCTGATATTTACTTTCGATTAAGTATTTTGTATTATCCTCTGTTGTGGACCATTCCGGTATACTTTCCACCAAATTTAAAAACAAAATAATTGCAAAAATTATCAAGGTGCGATTAATTTTTAGTTGCTTCATTGTTGGAATTCCTTTAGCAACTGTTCTAATTGTTAAATTAATTTATACTATTAAATAAACATTTCTGAATAACTTATTTAGAGACGGTATCGTGATGTCATTTGTTTACTATTTATTGTTGGAAGTGAATGGAAAGTGCAGCATGGCAAAATAAAATGCCGGCAAATTTTTTACAATAAGAATTAAAAAAAAATATATTAATAAAATTTTCGTTAAATATTAAGATTTTTGTTTTAGTACATTTCCAAACGATAGATTTATCCGGGTGAAACAAATCCGAAAAGTGAAATATATTTGCAAAATCTATGTGCATGTAGAATTTATTCACGAGTAAATCTCAATTACCTGTAGTATTTTTCAATATTTAATTAAATCATAATTTGTATTGCGCACTTAAACTGGAATTCCCTTGAAATTAACGAGAAGCTTTGAACTAATAGCTTTTAAGCGTACTTAGTACAAAACGACTTTAAAATACACTAATAACATTTAAGAAGAAACCTTTATAATTTTTGAAAGAAAATATTATTTTAAAGATATTTGGGGGATTCACAAGGTGTGCTATCATGTCGTATTGTCATATGTCATAAAATTTTACAATGGTTAAAAATTTAGTTTTTGCTTTTCAAACAAAATACACATTTTTTAAACTATTGTAAAATTTTACGACATATCCCCCAATTACTTGCAATTCTAAAATACTCAAACTTTACATAGAGATGGTGTTCAAAAACCCAATGTTTAGACATTGGTTTCCCACTCTAAAACAATATGTGGAAACCATTATAACCTTCACCACCATAGGTATTATGCGTTTGTGCTGATGTTCGTATTAACTAAAACTATTGATGAAAGATCCGTCTTAGAATTCTTTTCTGAATTGATTTACTGATGTCCGTCCGACCGTCTGATATTTGTCCATGTAAACTTTTTATTTAAACTGCAAGTCACAAAATTGAAAATAATTCAATGAAATTTGGTACACAGGTCTATTATGGTCTAAGGACGAAGCTTATTGGTCCATTATTTCACTTAGTCACCATATAAATGATCTCCCGGAATAGGGACGATCCATAAATGCCTTAAATATAACAATATTTTAATAACATTTTTGACACGCATACGTTTTTTCCAGGTAGAAATCTTAATGTCAAATTTTTTAATAATTGACCATAACTACCATATAACGCCCAGTTCCGTAAACTTACTAAAGCACATTAATAAAAAAATTATTCATACTTAATTTTCTTAGAAAAGTACACATGTATAATGTATCGTTTCACAATTGGCCGCAGGTCACATAGAAATGCCCTCTTTAAATTTCGATGAATATAAACAATGGTGTAGGTTATCATATGGTCTGAAATGATCGGCTTTGTATATGTTTAGTACTTGTTTCTCAATAGTTTTTTTCATGATACAATTATTAAAGGTAGAATCATTAAAAAGATCTTAATATTGTTTACCAAGTCAATCGCATACATATGTATGTATAAAGCAAATGAAATTGAAATAAATTGGTGCAAATGCATAATAATTACAGAAAAGCTTAGCATTTTTCAAAATTTTCAAAAGCTTTTTTACAATTGTAAAAGAATCAAATATAAGTATTTATATTAGAAATTTCACAATCCATTAATCATATTTTATATTCAGCAAAAAATAACTTAAATCTGTATTGTTAGCAGATATTTTTTAAAATTCCTGCAGTTGATGAAAAAAATCTAATTATTAACTACGCGTCTGAAAAATTTACCCTACAAAATTTTAATTTTTACATTTTAACTACAAAAATGCATAAAAAGTTGCTTAAAATTAACAATATAGATTATATAAAAATTTAATTACTTATATTAAAATACTGCCATTTTGTAATGGACACAAATCTTTTAGTACAAATATTAAACTATAGAAAATTATATTTATTTAACTTCATCTTCTGATATGTATTTTTTATCATGTCGCGTTTTTATAGATTCATTGACAAAAAATGACAAAAGCTATCGGTTATTGTAGAAAGTTGTTGGGAATCATAGTCTGGGTATTTTGTCTTTTGTTCAATTTAGTCCACAAATTGGATGGTCAAAAAAATTCATACCTTGAAGAGTCAAGGTATGAATTTTTTAGAAGAGCTAAATAAGAATTAATCAGAGGGTAACTGAGCTAAGAGACATGGCTAGAGAATGTAAATTTTTATGTAAAAAGGAAACTTGTTGTGTTTGCAGATTATAGAAACGTTTGAAGCCACACAATATACCGTTAGAAGCATTAAATCGAACCAAGCCGTAGATACTGAAATTTTTGCATTCAAACAAGATTCAAGAAAATAAAGTATAAAATATAAACGTCCAGATAATCAATAAAATCAATGGCCAGCATGTAGCGATTGTTTCAAGAAACTTGATAAGTCAAGCTGCAATTATTTAAGACAGTGTTTTAATTTTTTACCCAATTCTAAAAGTTATATAAAATCAGTAAACGATGAAAATGAAATTGAGACATATAGTTCTTCAAGTCATTCTTTGAACAAAATCAGACAAGTCGTTTTCTAGATATACTTCAATATATAGTGCAGCCTCCTTAATTTTACAAATCGCGATTTATTGCGAGAACTAGAATCAATTCAAAAAAAGTGAATAAGAGGCTTAGTACTTATTAATAAGGTGCATGTGAATTGACTGAGAAACCCCGTGCCGCAGAATTTTTTTTTTTTTTTTTCATTTTGTAACTCTGTGTACGATGTGGAAATAAAATGATAATTAGCCTTAAAATAAATAATCAGGATATGAGATTTCAGTTTGACAGGGGATCTATGTTGATATATATAGTTAGGTATAAGTCATTGAAAAGTTCCATATTGAAACTCGCATCTATTAAACTTTTTGGTTGTGGTAATTACTAAATTTCGGTTTTGGGTTGAATACAAGTTGACTGTAGTAATATTTTCAGTTTAAATTGGTACGATGAGTGCAGAGCAGTACAAATATTTAACATCGAAGAAAATATTACATATATATCCATATTAAGAATTTAAGGATTTATTTTCAAGTGAATTGAGTTTATGTGCTAATCTAAAAAGTCATATTTATATGAAAACAAGATAAAAATTCAAAATGATTCAATGTATATCACGAAAACGAGTGTCAATTCAAAAAGCACAATTAAGACGCTTAAGACACCAAGATAACGTTTACTTGAATTGATTCAGATATCTCGTGGAACAGACCACATTTTTTTATCCCTGTGTTATTTTCCACTAAAGACTTAAATTTAAATTCCCAATATATGTAAATTTAAAATATATATATATATATATATATATATATATATATATATATATATATATATATATTTAATATTTCCCGGGAGTTGCTGGGAAGTTTTTTCTTGAAAGGTTTTCAAAGGCCTATAACTACTTGCACTTAAAAATATTTACTTCAATATTTTCTCCATTAAAACTATATCAATGACGAAAAAATAAAAAAAAAGTAGTCAGAATCAGAGTATTCTGATTACTTTTTTTTCTTCTTATTTTATCTGTTCGTCAATGGTAACACTTTTAAGGTTGAAAAGGTTGACTTAAAAAAGAAAATGAATGTCAGCGAAGATATACCACAGAATTAAAAATTCTTCCGACCTCCTAAAATCAAGCTATTAAAAAAATGTTATCTATAGGTTATATATTCACACAATTTTAGGTGATTTTGTAAATATTTTGGGGTTTTGTTCACAAATACCCCTCAAAAAAATGGGCTTTTGTACATTTTTGGGTTTAGGGCGATTATTCGTAGCCGTAAAGATACAGGTTGGATTTGAAGCTTAATTGTTAAAAATAGAATAGGAATTTCAGGGAATTAGAGGGCGGAAAATCATATTTACATTTTTGTGATTATCACAAAGATGTTAATAACATTATCTTTTCAATTTTCGTTTTTACATTTGAATTTGTATTGTGCAACTTTTCTAAAAATGTACAACAAATAAAAAAAATCCCCTTAATTTTTATTTTTCTTTTATATAAATCTTTAATAATATGTATTTATGATCGTTTTAATAATGAGATAGCAACGATTACATATTAAAACAAAGAGTTATTAAAACGTGATTTAATTGTAAGAATAAGTTGAAATATTTTATTCGATTAATTAAACAAATGAAAGACCACACATTGGGGTAAAAGGGGTCGAAAAAGGCGCTTAATTCAGGGAAAGGTGATATTAATATTTTAATGATCACATTTTTTTTTTTTTTTTTTTTGTATTGATTATTAGTTAAAAAAATTCAGTTTTAGAATCTTTATTTTTTTTTTTAGAAGAACGGTAATGCCTGTCCGCCCATCTATACATTAGAGTTAAATGTGTCGAAAATTATGCATTATTCAAAGAAAGGTGGTATCAACATTTTAATGATCACGTTTAACTTTTCTATTAATTAGTAAGTAAAAAAATATATTTTTAGAATTATAGGATGTTTTTTGGCTGAATGGTCATTTCCGTCCTTCCGTCTATACATTTGGGTTAAATAGGACGAAAATGACGCTTAATTCAAGAAAAGGTGATATCCAAATTTTGATGTTCACTTTCTATTTATTAGTTAGTAAACAAATGCATTCTTAAAATTCTAAAATATTTTTTGGCAGCATGGCAATGTCCTTCCGCCCGTCTATACATTTGGGTTAAATGTGTTTAAAATTCCACTTAATTCATGGAAAGTTGATATACAAATTTTATTACCTTCATTTGGTTTTCATACTAATCAAGAAGTAGAAAAACAAATATTTTTCGAATTTTACGATTTTCTTGAAAGAATTATAACGTCCGTCCATCTGTCCGTCTGTTTGTTAATGTTTGCAAACTTTCCAATTCAAAATCGTTTAACTTTTGACTCAATAAAGATAATGACTAAAAATTTCTTTGTTCGATGGATAATTTTCCTTTTTAACCAATTACATAAAATATGATAAAATCGGTTGAACATATTTTGCTGTAGATGGAAAAATCTTAACCAAGATCTTGTAAAATTGAGATTTTTGAAATTTTAAATTTATATAACTCGAAAAATTTATAAGATAAGTAGTACATGCAATCATGTTTTCTAAAGGATTTATCAAGGACTTTAAGCTGATATAAAAATCTTGGAAATCGGGTGAGGAACAAAAATTTGCTAGTGGTTAAACATTTTCCATTACACTAGTACTCTATTTTGAACCCCTATAGTTCCACTCCTGATGCGAATATTAGATTCCGCTTCTAAACTCAAAATGCTACTATTCCTCTGCTACGCCTATGTGAAATTTCATGCAAATCCAATCAGCCGATTAGAAGTTACAGATTTATTTCGATTCTTCCCCACTGTTTAATGTTTGATAAAGCAAAGAAAATGTCTGCACTTAAGCTGTTTTTTGTATGAAATCTACTGGAGTTTTTTTGAAAAAAAAAATATTTTCTCAAATCAGGCTATATATGCGTACGATTTTTTTCATAGTATTAAAGTGGACAATATGTACTATTTTTCAGATAATTTTCAGAACAAACATTCTGTAACACTTTAAGTTGCATTCCATGAAAGTTGAAAATTAGTGTATTTTAGGATAATTTTCAAAAAAATTACAAAAATATTAGGACAAAATATAATTTACAAATACTTGAAGAAAAGTACACTTAAACATCTGTAGTTGATGGTTTCATTTTAAATTTTTACCTTAAAAGACTTTTTATTTAAAATAAGTACATTGATGTGATGAAAATTATTCTTTTTTTACTTTTTTTCAAAATTATTAAATTAAGAAAACAACACAACCTAGTTTAAAGATTTTAATTGATATTGATACATAATTTTATCTATTTTTATTCGGTTTTTACAAAACTTTAAATTTTAAAATTCAATTAAGCGCCACTTTTGACACATTTTACCCCAACGTGGACCGTATCAGTTGATTTCCATAGCACTTACTAACTTTTTATATTTAACATTATTACACCCTACATGTATGTGGTTGGGGTATTATGTGTTTGTTGTTCAAACGAACAAACCTATAATAAAACTTTCCAACTTCATGTTAATGAGTTCCTTTTTTATAGCAGTTTTAATTTTTACTTATTTCTTTAAAGCACAATTAATTAATATTGGACACTTTATGGTTAAGTCTTAAAATATTGTCACGATTTTAGGTACTTCTCTGGGAACTGACATGTCAAACAAATCATTTTATTAGTTTCCACTTAATAACAATCAGATTTCTTTTTAACAATATGTATATATTTCTTAGAAAGCTGATTAGCTTTCTAATAAATTATACTATATAGATTATCATTTCGTAATGTATATATTATTATTTTTTTTTTTTGTTTTTTGGTTACTAATACCTAGTGAATTAAAATCCAATTCATTTGATAAAAACAAACAATAAGTGTCATCGACCATTTTCATATTTTTTTTATGAGAAATTACTTATGCCTATTCTAATTAAATTATTTTTTTATTATGAAAAGAATTATTTAAATAAATGATTAAACATTTACTCAAAGTTATCACAAAGTTCCCCAACATTTGTACAATAAAGTAGTTGCCTCACATATGTAACCATATTTTAAATAATATTGACCATCAGCCCAACGGAAATCGTCAGATATGGACCAGGTGTGAACACAAGGTTGATCGCCACCCAAGTTATTGGGTTCCCCTTCTTGCCAATGTGCATATTGAAAAGTTTTGCCAGTTGAAGCCCAAACGAATTTACGATTGGCCTCTGCATCCGTAGAAACAGAACCGCCAATCCACATATCTAAACCCTTACCTAGAGAGACAAATAAAGCTTTAAATACAAATTGTGCACTAAATATTAGAAGTGTATTAGCTTACCATAACGATTTTTCATAAGTCTTACAAAATCATTATTTTTCTCTGCAGAATCTAATGATACCAAAGATAAATTGCGTTTGGCGCATTGATGCATAGCTTCCAGCCATGTATACTAAATTTAAATGAGTGCATTTGTTTATTTATATGTTTTTTTGTTTATATTTAAACAATAAACAAGTTTACCTCATATTTATCTTCAATTAAATACTTTTTACCACCTTCTGTTTCTGCCCAATCGGGAACACTTCGTACATACGAAGACAAAGAGATCAGTATCAGCACTAAACCGAAGATTATATTTTGCCAATGTTTCATGGTCAAGAACTCAACTTAAACTGATTGAAATGAGTGTAAAAAAGCTTTTTGTTTCATTTAATTAATAACAACCAATAAGCTTAGCCAGAGGCGCAGCTGAGGATGAGTCTAACCAGTATTAAAGCAACAGAACAGTGCAAAACATTTTAAAATTTTATGATTATTTTAGCATGAGAACTAGAATTGAATACGAGTAATACTGGTTTGAGGATAATCTTCAGTACTAAAAGAATATCAGTTGATACATATTAGTATGTGTGTTCTTCTTGTATTTTGCAAACGGCAATTACAAGTAGCAAATTGAAATACGAAGTACACTTATAAAATAAAGTTATCACAAAGTTTGCATTAAAAAAAAGGATATTTGATTTAGTTTATGAGAGGTTTCCCAACAAACCAAGAAACGATATAGTATCATTTATGATATCATAATTTTAAAATTGTATGATAAAATATCTAAATTATTTTTTCCTTAGAAAAAAACTTCAAACATTTTCAGGAAAATAAAATGAAATTTAAAATATTTGTATTAGAAGAATATTTTATGTTATGCATTATTGAATTTTTACAGCTAAATTTGGTGGAAATGCAAAAATAAACGAGTATCAGATAAAGATACCAATATCAGTCAGAATTTAAAGGGAAATTGTCTTCGGATTACAAAAGATTCGTATGATGTGTAAAATTATTTGGAGCTGGATGAACTTTAGTTTATTATGGTCATTTTATTAATTTTTGATAAAATATTTAGAATATTATATATTGATCCAATCTTAACATATATGTATGTATATATTCTGCAATATATTGCTAAATTATCGCGCTGCTTAAATTTAATGATATCATTACTAATATCGTTATTTTCAAAAATTATGATATCATTTTCGAGTGTACCTTTTAGAAAGCAACCTATATCATTTTAGAATTATAAATGATATCATTCTCGGGCTTTAATATCACTGAAATGATATCGTAATGATATCATTACGATATCATTTGGTTTGTTGGGTTCATTCGTATCAAACATTTTTCAAAATATAGGGAAATATCTTCCCGATATACAGCCATTGATAAATTTGAAAACTAAAACACCTGACTTTACGATATAGCTCCAAAATATACCCCGACATAATTGTACTTGCCCAACAAACCAAATGATATCGTAATGATATCATTACGATATCATTTCGGTGATATAGAAGCCCGAGAATGATATCATTTATAATTCTAAAATGATATAGGTTGCTTTCTAAAAGGTACACTCGAAAATGATATCATAATTTTTGAAAATAACGATATTAGTAATGATATCATTAAATTTAAGCAGCGCGATAGTTTAGCAATATATTGCAAAATATATATACAAATATATGCTAAGATTGGATCAATATATAATATTATAAATATGTTTTCAAAAATTAATAAAATAGCCATAATAAACCAATGTTCATACAGCTCCAAATCATTTTGCATGTAATACGAAACTTTTGCAATCCGAATACAAGTCCCCCTTTAAATCCGGGCTGATATTGGTTTCTTCATCTTATACGCGTTAATTTTTTGCAATTACACTAATTTTAGTTGTAAAAATTCAATTCGCATATAAAACATAACATAAAATATTTTTTTGATACAAAAATTTTCAATTTAATTTAATTTTCCTGAAAATGTTTGAAGTTTTTTTCTAAGGAAAATATAATTTCGATATTTTATCATATAATTTTAAAATTATGATATCATAAATGATACTGTATCGTTTCTTGGTTTGTTTGGTGGTTTTATTTCTCTAGTTACATAGCCATATTATTTTGAATTAATAACTTGCGCTCCAGAAATGATAGAGCGGAAAATTTCCAAATTATTTTTAACAACACAAGTAATATTAACATAAAAGTAAACTTTTTCGGGTATTTTCTACCTTTTCATAGTGCACCGATAGCTTGAAAGACGTGTAGTTATTAGGGTATACAATTATTCGGGTGTTCATATTAATCGGTTTATTCGGCAAATAATTATTCGAGGTTAAAAGTTTATCGGTTAATGACCGATTATTGACACATTATTCGATTAACCGAATAACCATAGTTATACATATAAAACATATAAATTACACAAATTATAGCATTATAAATTTTCGTTTTTTAGCTAATACTATAAAATATTTTCCTAATTCCGCTTTATTTAATAAAGTTTTCATGCAAGTATATTTTCCGTGTAAGAAAGATATTTTGTTAAACGAGTCTAAATTAATATTTTTTTGAGTACACTTAGATTATAATTGAAAGAATTTTGACTTGTGTAGCTTCGAATTTTATCAAAGCTATTTTTTAAGAATTTCTGTTGATACATGTTTAATTATTTATGAAGATATAATATTATTACCTTTTCTTGTCGCTTTTAATAAAATATTCTATCCCAACAAAAAAAGCATCCAAAGAAGTCAGTAAGATACTTGTGATCCAGAAAAAGTACAAATTCGTATAATTTGCAATGAATTGAGTTTTTTGATAACTTTGTTATGTCATGTCATGTTCATGTTCACGATTTTGTGCAAAATTGCAATGAACATCCAAATTTTTTAACGGCTCAAGGAAATTAGTTGTTATTTTTTGTTATTATTATAATAAAGAAAATGATGCATTGTTTTTCATTGTTTCAATTTTTTTTTTCTTTTTTGTAAAGATAACATCCTTGTAGAAGAACAATTCATTTAAATCTATATATTGGATCCTATTTTATTACTTCTTAAGCAGAAGAAAAAGTACCTCACTAAAAATTATTTTTATTTATTTTTACTGAAATGTAACAGACCTCTTAAACAGATGTAGTTACTAGTCTCCTGCGCAAGATGATTTGAAAAGCAAACACACTTGAATTTCAAGTGTGTGTTTCATAGCCAACATGTGCAAAAACAACAATAAATACTGTTCGTACTGTTCGCTGCCCGAAGCAAAGCAAGTGTGTACTGTGTATGAGCGACTGCAAATCCGTGCTTTCAAATCATTTATCGTAAACAAGTGGTGCAAGTGGTGTGGCAAAAAAAAGCAAATCATACAAGACGTTGAGAAATGATTTAAAGATTTCAAGTGGGCTTAATGATTTGTTTGTTTTTTGTAATACGTAGTTGCTGTGTGTGGCAAAAAATCTTCATAATGTGTAAAAAGTGGTTGTTTATAAATATTCTTGCATACACACACATATATACAGTATGTCTATATTTTATTGTTGGTTCTTCTTTTCTAAATAAATGTAAAAGGGTGAATTCATAAAGTTATTAAAAAATACTCTTTATTAAGAGTTAAAAAAGTAAAAAAATTAAAGTTGACATTTGAAACTGTCAGTTACATATGTAAGTTAGAAAATTTTTATCTTTAGTATTTATTTATATTTTAAATAAAGTTAGTCTTATAATTAATTGTATGTTTATAAAAAATTTTAAAATTGTACTTATTTATATTATGATAGATTTTATTGCATTTAATTTATATTTACTAAGTAATCATTCTATTTTAAAACTAAAAGGAAATAATATAGAACAATGTCTTTTCATTTTTCAAATTCGTTTCCATATACGTTTACTCCTTGACTAATGAATTTTCCCAAATGTTAAGAATACGATGGAACATCTGCACTGTAATAAAATTATAAATGAAATATTTTAAGACGTTTACCTAAAAAAACTTTAAATATTTAATAAAATCTGTTTACTAATAAAACTTAATGCATGTTTCTTTAAATTGTTATAACTAGTAACATTAATAATTTATTTGATCGTAAATAACAATAAGTTTATAAACAATACTTTTAAACGACTGTTTTACTTACGAAATTACTTTATACAGTCATGAACGCACACACACACATACAATTTTAATAAAAAAGAAAACACAATTTTTTTCCTTATTGAAGCAAACAAGTGGTCAAAAGGCTTGTATTTTTTTATACAAGCCTTTGAGAGGCTTGTTTGGTCGCTATCATAGCACACTCATGATTTGTTCATAAAGTTGAAGCAAACACGCAGTATTTGTATGGTTTTAAGTGCCTGCAGAACAGTATTTCCCGCTTGACCACAAACTTCGATAAAGATATCGCCTTCGAATAATTCTCGAACATTTCTCTAACAAAACCTTCGAGAACGACTATCGAAGGCGTTTCGAGAATGAACTCGTAGAGTTCACCTGTCGTTCAGTTTGTGGCAGCAAATCGATCGATATCGAAGGTTCGCTTATGATATCTACATCGAATAATAAGTGCTATCGTTAGCAAGACGAGAAAATGTTCGTTAGAGATCAGTTTTCGATATCGAAAATTGTTCGATATTGATATTACTAATGAATCGTTGGCAATAGTTTTGTTCTGTTTCATTTTCATTTTGTTTGCCATTTAAAATTAAAAGCTGATTTAGTTTTAAAAGCAATTTTTTTTTATTTTAAACATAACCAATACACCAAATGTTAAAAAATAGACTTAAGTTATATTTTAAAATTAATTAACAATAATGTATAAATAAAAATATAAAACATAAGATTGGTAACATTTAAAAATTTCAACTTTCTAATACAATAAGAACTTAGTGCTAGATGTTGAGGGTTCCTAAGGAAGTCTCAATAATATTTGTTTTTCTGCTGCACCAATCCTCATTTTTTTAGGTCAAAGTTATCTGAATAAATCTGCAAGAAAAAAATTTATCATTTGGATATTATTTTACGAATGTCTTGACATGTTGCAATGTACTTACCATATTTATCAAGTTTAAGTTACACCATAAACTTAAGTATAATTTACAACCAATCAATATGAACTTTGACTAAAGAATGACATGCACAAACAAGAAAATACGTATTTTTTAAAGTAACAAAATATCGAAAAATTGAGAAGAATAGATAATTTCTCGAAACATCCACTTTCGAGATTTTATCGAAAAAATTTAATATTGTGATAATCCGATATTTTAATAATTCTCGAGAATTTCTCGAACCTTAACTATCTAGAAAATACCGAGTAAGTTGCGATGCCAAGAACATTCACTTTTTATTTAATTTTTGATAATTTCTCGAATATATTTGTTTCGAAAATTCCTCGTTTTTGTGAACATTCACTAATTTCTTGTCTCAGGTCAAGCGGGTTATTACTCCGCACACACACTGATAACAACACTTGAAAAATATCAAGTGGCTTGTACAGCCTTATAAGACACAGTTTGCAGGGCTCTAGTAGTTACATAAATTTGTCATAAAAATAAAAAATTTTCTAATTTATAACTCAAGAAAACTACATTTCGGTTAACCGGTTATTCGACAAAAATTATTCGATTTATTCGTTATTCGAAAATAGACAGCCGAATGACGCTTAATCGATTGGATACCCTAGTAGTTATGTAACCAAAAAATACCTCGTGTCGCGTTTTATACTATGATACCAATTGGTTTTGTATTTTTGTAGCTAATACCTACAGAAACACAATCTGAAAGTTTTGTTAAAATATGTGGATCAATACTTCATTCAGTGAAATTGGCTTAATGTTGAAGATTTTTAATTTTTACCAAAATAATGAACCAATACACCGCTTGGAATGTCAATTTTTAGAACTTTTGCAGTAAAAATTATTTTTCGAAGGCGTGACAAAGTCCATCTATATTTCCAAATAAAACAAATTAAATTTAAGAAATAACCCAACAAACAAAGAAACGATACAGTATCATTAATGATATCATTATTTTAAAATTTTATGATAAAATATCGAACCTATTTTTTCCTTAGAAAAAAACTTCAAAAATTTTCAAGAAAATAAAATTATATTGAAAATATTTTTATAAGATGAATATTTTATGTTATGCATAATATGGAAATTATATTTTTACAGCTAAATTTAGTGGAATCGCAAAAAATAAAAGATATTAAAATAAAGAAACCAATATCAGCCCGGATTTAAAGGGGAATTACCTTCGGATTACAAAAGTTTCGTATTACATATAAAATGACTTGAAGCAGGATGAACTTTAGTTTGTAATGGTTAATTTATTAATTTTTGATAAAATATTTAGAATACTATATATTCATATAAATGATATCATTCTCGGGCTTCAATATCACCGAAATGATATCGCAATTATATCATTAAGATATTTGGTTTGTTGGGAATTTAGGAAAAATCATTATTATTATTACCGATTATTTATTACCGATTATTCCAATTTTCGTTTTTGTATGATATATGTAAAGAAACTTCTCTTAATTTCCCCAAATTTATAAAAAAAAGGCTGTGTTTTGTTGCTAACTTTGAATGCTAACGTTGATAGTTAGCAAAAAAAAATGTTATCTACCAAACTTGTTATAATTTAAAATTCAAACTAGATATGCACAAAGAAATTTTACAAATTTTCTTTATAAAACCAATAATTTTAATTTTTTTATTTCTTTTCAATTTAATTTTTATAATTTTTTAATTTATTGACATTTAAATATTTATAATTGTATTTCTGTTTATAAATTGGTATCACTTTTATCGAAGTTAAAGTTAACTTTAACTCCTAACGTATATAAATTTAAAATTTTTATGAAATTACCCATGAACGTTAGCAACAAAACACAGCCAAAGAATTAGTTAATGCTTAACAGTGATACTTAATAACAATTAATATAAAAAACATATCTTTTTTGTATTTTGTGTATCTTCAAATATAAAAAAATAAAAAATTCAAATACTTTTGTGAGGTACCTGAAATGACTGCACACGTTATTTTTCTCAATTTATTTACCTAATGTTATAACTGAAAATAACTCATTTCTTTTTTCTAAAAATTAAAATTCACTAATTTATGTGTGACACTGAACACATTTGTTTACGTTATACGAACTTTTGCTAAAATCTATATATAAATTAGTAAGAAACTGAGTGATTGACTAGCTGATTGACTGATTCATCATCGCACAGCCCAAATGTCTGAAGCTAGAAAAATTTAATTTATACCATAGGTTGGCCTACCGCCATATAAATCAAATAAGGCTGTATTTTTGAAAATTCTAATGTTTAGAGTATAAAAAGAGTAAAAGCGGGTAAAATCGGTAACCTTTTACCACAATATAAGGTTTGTATGGGATTGAAAATGGGCAAAATCGGTTAATAAACAAAAAAGTTATGGGCTAACAACTAGAAACACAGGGTGTCCGTTTCATACTTTTCGGCTGATATCTCTTAAACAAAAGCATTGTCGTATATTTTTATAAATAGTTTGAGGGTCGATATAAACCTTGAAACCAAAAATGGGCGTGGTCCGCCCACTTTACCACCCACATCCCATATCGAAATTGTGTTCAAATAGTTCAAGGAATAATGTAAATTCGGAAACAAAAAATGGGCGTGGCCCGCCCACTTTACCGCCCACCTTCCATATAATGTAAAATTTGAAAAAGTTGATGGTGGGTATATAGATTCGGCCGAGCCGAATACAACATTCGCGCTTGTTTTTTTTTTTAATCGGCCCTTCTAGGGAGGTAAGGGATAAAAACTATATTTTGGCTCCATATGAGTCTACTAAACCAGTAAACATAGAAATAAAATTTACATCATATTCGTAACTAATGGAAAAATAACAAAGTTGGCACCCTTGGAAATTCGAATGTTTTAAGGATCCGAACGATTTCTATTCTTGGTACTTTTTTTTATAAAATAAAGTTATATTAGCATTTGACCAAATTTGCGTGACCACTAGTTTTAGAAAAAAAAAAATTTTTGACGTTATTTGATCTTACAAATCCTTTGTAAGGGAAAATAGCGTCAAACAAAATTCGGTAAAATGACAGTTATGACAAATGAGAAGTAAAAAATAAATATTTCACCATTAAAATGGAGAAATTATAAAATATTTTATATAGTGGTTACGTCATTTTGGTTAAATATTTGACTAGTCTGAATATACCTTAAAATATGGAATACCACTTTAATTTAGAAATTCATTGGATTACAATTTTTGTTATTTCAAAAAAAGTATCAAAAAGGGGTAAAAGAGCGAAATTACATTTTATTCAAAATCAATAATGAATTTTCAAATATATTAAACCTAGAAATATGCAATTAAGTATATATAGTCGTATGTGGGTAAGAATTCCCATGTGGGGAATTCTTCTTCTTATAGTACTTCTTGAATTTTCAGTCTAGAAACATAAAATTTAAAGAAGTTAGGAAATATAGTTCAATTTTATGAGTTTTTTCACTTTTTTTCACTACCAAGATTATATCTGGTCTATGTAGGAGTGCCACAAAGAGTACTTAAGGAGTGGTATAATCTCTCACTTCTTAAAATCAATTACGAATTGATGAAGTTAAAATAATTTTAACTTCATATAAAGTATTTGCCAGGACAAAATGTAAAATAAAAAAAATAAAGTGATCGGATGTTGCTAACACGTTCCGCATCGAACCTTAAATTTCTAAGGTGTCATTGCTATAAATATTTATATTGTTCAAACTTGTTATAAATTTCAGAATATATTTTTTTTACAGTCTATATTATCTTTTTATCAAGCACCCGAAAAAGTTTTATTTTTATTTTTCAATCAAAATAAATATCTTTAATGTTCAAAATATTTTTTCATTTGTTGAAAAAAATATATGAGGGATTTTTATTTTTAAAATAAATATCCAACAATGATGAAAAAAATAAATATCTTTAACGATAAATATCTTTAACGATAAATATCAGTTCGAAAAAAAATTTCAAATGATTGTTTTTTTTTATTCATACTTTTGTTTTGTTTTCAAAATATTTTTTTATTCAAATGAAATTGTTGTTGTTTAGAATTTTTTCCATCCGATGAAAAAAGTTCAAAATAATTTTCAACTTTTGAAATAAATATCACAAAAGATATTTATATTTTTATTTCCATCATGATGAAAAAAATTAAAATATTGATGAAAATAAAAAAAATCATGATGGATTTTTATTATTTTTTTAACATTAAAGATTGTTTTTTTAGTATTAAAATCCGGTCTCTGCCTTTTATATTATAATTTTCAATAATCTCTGTACTGATTCAAAAAAATTACTCTAAAACACAAAAAAAAAAAAAAGCTCAAATACGGCGACTTTTAAGAAAAAATATTAATATCCACAGCATAATTTTATCGTAACTTTTTTGGAATTTGTTTAACAAAATTTTGTTTTAATTTAAATTGGGGTTTTGAAACAGCATTTTTTTAATGAAGCATGAGAACGGTATTATATAATCCTGCGGGATTCAAAGGTTATTTTTCAGTAATTATGGTAAAAATTATACTTAAAATACTATATTATTTCAACATTTCTTAAAAAAATTAGTTGATAATTTCGAAATAAAATAAAAAACTCTAAATTTCACCATATAAATATGTAAATGCAACCTATAAAAAGTAACAATCCTAGGGAAATTTAAGGTCGAAAGTCGGTTTTTTGTAGCAGTCTAATGTATTTATATATGTAATGTTTTTTTTTTTTTTTTTTCTTATTAGCGTATGAGTAACATTAATCAAATATACGCAATGTCTAGACTGCAAAACTACAAAAAATGGAAATTAATACTTATGTATATCAAATTGTTAAATACAACTGTTCATTAATTTTTCATTGATCAGATTTGGATTCTCATTAGCATTTAACCACAAAAGACAAAGCAGCTTTAAATGAAAATCAGAAATTTATTTAAATTTCTATTTTTTTAACATCATTTCTATATTCGTATTCATAGTTCCGTCTAAGAAAGTGATTTAGAATTATTGCGATTTATATGTATATTGAATATTGTTCTTGCATTATTGATGATATATCGTATTTAATATATCGAAAAAACAATATTTAATATTTATTTTTTTAAAATTTGCAAAACTTATTATCCATAAATGATAATTTATAATAGATACAATTTATGAAAAATTTACTCACCCATTTTGTAAAACACCTCACTTTAAAAAAAAAAAATTCTTTCAAATGCTTTTTGCATGGACAATTTTAAATTAAGGAGAAGGGAGATAAAAATAATAATAACTTTTAAACACATTAAGTTCTTTATTTTTTTAAGTGTATTTAAACTTTAATAAATGAAAAGTTCTCATTTTTTGTTTCTTTAAACCAGTAGACTTTTGTTTAGATCATTGAACGACTAAACTTCTTTCATATTTTATCACGCACATTTGTGTTTAAATTGGAGGTCAATAAACTTGTTGCATCAAGAGTGCAACAACTGATTAAATTCATTTTTAAACAAAAAACATTTTTTGTTCACTATCGAAAGCACTTTAAATCATTTTCGCCGCATATAAAGTGCATAAAGGATATTGTTGCTGTCTCACTCACCAACTCACACCAATACACTTTTATTGAAATGTCACACACTACAAATGTTTGTACATAGGTACTACATACATATATATTTTAACATTGTTTATGATGTTTAAATGCATTTTTCAAGTTGTAAACAATACCACTACAACCACAAACTATTACTTAACAACAACACATTAACAACAATAACAATTTCCCTTTTTATTTCTTTTATTATTTAAGTTTTGTTCTTTTTTTCTTCTTCTTTTTCATCATGTTTTAACAATCAAATGACCTGTAGCGCTTTTTATTCATTCAAAGCATTCATACTTGTACCATTTAGTTGAACTGAGCAGATTCTTACAATTTTCTTTCCTTTAAATATTGTATTTTTTTCATTATTTTCTTTAGCGTTTAACGTTTTCTTAGGATTTCTTTACATTTTATACACTTGAGTTTTCTTCGTATTTGAAACTGGAAATGAATAACCAAGAAATAAGGTTATAAGGTTACAATTATTATTACAAAACAATGCACAAGAACATTCACCTACACCTACAGACAACAAGTGGCACCAAAAGAGTTAGTTTGTTGTCCGTTGCCGAATGTTTAACAATAAATGTTTTGCCACTGGTCGGGATCATTTTGATAAAAACAAATGTATAATGTGTGGGTCACAATCAACTTGTAAATAGTACTTTTACTAGTCCTGCAACAATTGTTTTATAATGTTGTTGCACAAATACAGAACAGATCATTAAAGGAATTAATTTTGTAAAATTTATCCGTAAAAACGGTTAAATTTCTCCAGACCATTGATTTGGATTTTAAGCATATTTTTGTGACATAATATTAATATTTGGACCTAAATAAAATCTACACCAGTAGAGATAGATAAACTTGTTTTAAAATCAGCGAATTAAAAACTCTCACTTTATCGTACCAAAACACCCATAATATCAGTCCGCGAAATACTTGATTCAAAAATTGACTTGGCAGTCGGAACTCAACGAACTGTCCCCATGGGCTACTAGTAAAGGTTCAGGGTTTAACCTGGAGAAAACGGAGTTAATTCTTTTCACCAGAAGGTACAAGATTGAGCAGTTTCGCCTACCGTTACTAGGGGGAATTGAACTTAAAATGGCGAACGAAGCCTAATATCTTGAAGTATTTTTAGTAAGCTATCTTGGAGGAAATACACAGGAAATGCTTAAAAGAGGTCTCAACACCTTCTACACATGCAGAAACTCAACATGCAGGTATCCTGCGGGAAATTAGTGGCAATTGCAGTAATGGACCGGTCCCTCAGTACCAGTTGAGTACCAATTGACACCTCGTCACCAAAGTTCCAATTGAGAACCAGTTGACACAAACACACTCACTATTTAACAGTTGAGTGTCAGTTTATAACATGCTTGTTAAGTGCGCAATTAACAACTCGCGCGCAATAAAAATCAGTGGCTAAGTGGTTAGCGTTGAAGACTATAAAACATAACATACGTTAGATGAACATGGTTTCGATCCGGGTTACCGCCATCGACATAAACGAAAAATTATAAAATAAAAATAAAAACAATTTAATAAAAATGATAATAAAAAAAATGTTTAAAAATTAAACAATTACCGAATTTTTATCAAATTTTTATTATATTAATCGACACTGAACCTGTCCTGTGACCTATCGGAAGGGGTTAATTAGCTACCTCCAATGACAACTCCATGTAAAAGTGACAGGTTCCTTCTTTATATGAAGGAACCTGGAATTGGTCATTAGCCCTGAGAACCTGTCACGTGACTAGTTTGAAACCGGTTCTCTATACTCTAAGATAAGAATTGGGGCCTCAAACCGATGGAGGTAAACTGGATTTACGCATCGGTAGTGAGACCAATTCTAACGTATGGGTGTTAAGTATGCTGGCAGGCAATGAGAATAGGAAGTCGTAGGAATCTTTTGTCTAAAGCTCAGAGAAGTGCTTCGATCGGCATCACAGGTGCCATAAAAAGTACACCTCAGGCGGCACTTGACGTCATTCTGCATCTCTTACCTATTGAAGAGTATGTGATGGAAATGGCTGCAAGGAGTCTGCTTAGACTTGGTGAATTAGGGCTAATGGGATCAATTAGAGTAAGACATTAAAAATTTCCAAACGAAATCAGTCTCAGTGACCATGCTCTAGCTCCCTTAGGATCTATGGATTACATGTGCACTGAAATGGATTTCGGAAAAAACTCCTACACTGATTACGAGGGCGGATCAATAAGTCCGTGACTTTTTGAATGAAACACAGTGTTTTTAGCAAAACAAAAATTTATTTTTCAGCATAATCTCCTTTTAACTCAATACACTTAGTCCAATGTTTCTCCTGTTTTTGTATCCCTTCCAAAAAATAGGATTTTTCGAGGTCCTTAAAATAGGCATTTGTTTGGTCAATAATTTCATCGTTGGAGCTGAATCTCTTTCCACCGAGCCATTTCTTTAGGTTTGGAAATAGGAAGTAGTCACTAGGGGCTAAATCCGGAGAATATGGCGGATGAGGTACCAATTCGTAGCCCAATTCATAGAGTTTTGCCATTGAGACTACACACGTATGCACCCGTGCATTATCTTGATGAAAAAGAACTTTTTTCTTGGCCATATGGGGTCGTTTTCTTCTTAAATCCTCATTAAATCGGTCTAATAAGTTGGCATAATATTCGCTATTTATTGTTTTTCCCTTTTGAAGGTAATCGATGTGGATTATCCCGCTTGTATCCCAAAAAACTGTTGCCATCACCTTATTGGCCGACAAACTTACCTTGGCCTTCTTCGGAGCAGGTTCACCCGTAGAAACCCATTGTTTAGTACAGTAATGGATCCATGTTTCATCTACAGTTACAAAACGCCGCAAAAAATCATTCGGATTGCGGTTAAACAACTCCAAACAATCCTTTGAAGTTGTCACACGTTTACGTTTATGGTCAATTGAGAGCAAACGCGGCACCCATCTTGCAGACAACTTTCTTAAACCCAGCTGATCATTTAAAATCGAAACCACACTGCCATTAGAAATGCCTATGTCATCAACAATCTCACGCACTTTTACTCTTCGGTCGGCCATATCGTGGATTTTTTCGACATTTTCGGGTGTACTGACCTCAATTGGCCGTCCAGAACGTTCAGCGTCATTTGTACTTGTGCGACCACAACGAAAATCAGTAAACCACTTTTTTACCATTGAAATCGATGGTGCAGGGTCCCCATAGTATTTATCAAGCTTTTCCTTGGTTTGATTGACGGATTTTTTCGCAAAAAATAATGTTTAATGAGCACTCGAAATTCACTTTTTTCCATTTTTAGAAATCGTTGTATGTTTTGAACAGCTGTTAAACGCATAGTAAATGACGACACTTGCTCAAAATTTTACAGTAGTCTACTAACAGGTGGTACTTGATGGGAACAGTGTTGCATTTCATATAACTACGAGGGAAGTTCGAAAAGTCACGGAAATATTGATTCGCCCTCGTATCTCAAATAGAGACCAATGGTCAGGCATGGAGAAACTATTTGGTGGAGTATCGGTATTCACAAAATGAATATAGGCACCTGTGCAGGTGTTTATCTTCTTAAGGAGAACGTCAGAGAATCGTATAGGCTCTCCGATAGTTGTAGTGTGTTCCAAGCGGAAATTCTAGATATTATTAAGACCACGGAATTGATAGCAAGGAAGATTGAGAAGAATACAAAAGTAATTCTGTATGTAGATAACCAGGCGGTGCTTAAGGCCCTGAATAGACATTTTATCAAGTCTAGGCAAGTTAGCGACTGTAGGAAGACTCTTAGGAGATTGATGAGCGATTATCATATTAGACTCTGCTGGGTACCGGGTCATTGCGAGATAGCTGGCAATGAAATAAGTGATGAATTAGCTAATAATTATTCGGCTTTGGATGGAGCTAAAAGTGGTGTAACCCCTAGGCTTTTACTTGAGGTTAATTAGAAAATGGAAGATAATGAGGAAATAGAGACAGTATCACTGTCCATGTCTAGAACTGGATAGGCAGAAATGGCTAGGCAGTCGATTCGTCGACAAATTGGCAAGTGTATCAAGGAAACTTGATTGGATTCGTCATAGGAATATGCTGGCTAAGGGAATGCCGTTGACTTGGAGCGAACGAAATAGGGCGGTAGATCTTTCTTTGATATCCTATATTTTTTTCACATCTCTTTTTCTTTAATTGGTCTCATCTTTCCTCTTCGCTTTCAACCCTTCCTACCTAGCTTCGATCTAAATATATCTCTCTTAATACCTCTCTCTGTGACTCGCTAAGGGCTTGTGCACTAGTTCCAAATTATTTCCAAGAACTACTGTGGAACATTAGTAAGGTAAATTTTAAAATATAAATTATTTCGCAAAATTGTTATGGAAAAATATTGTCTTAAATTTACTATTTTAAATTTCTGCCCTTAAACCACTCAGTCGCAAGGAAAATATTTATTATTTATATACTATGATGTAGTTACAATTGTTGAAATAAAGTTTTTTATTACTAAAAATGTTGTTTTAAAGAAAATTAAAAAATAAAAAAAACATCATTACATTTAAAGATCAACAAACATTAGTATGACTCCTTTAAAAAAAATAATAGTTATGCCTCCCACACAGACTTATTTTATTAAAGACATCATCATGTGTTGCCATCTAAATGGCGCCAAATGCATCATCACAATTATCACACTTACTCACATACATACATATGAATTTCACAAATACCACAACTATTACTAAATTGTGTAAATGTATAGATGTAAAGAACAAAAGGGATCTTTATACAAAAAAAAGCTACTTGTTGGCTCACGCTGTTAAATACATAAGAAATGCATCTTAACTGAATACATCCCTTCTAAGCACCTGTGGCTTTTAACTGTATTAAAGTAAATTACTACATGGTACTTTAAAATATGTTTAAAGAAACAAATAAGAAAATAAAAATTTTGATGATTGTAACGTCTAAAAAAAAAAATAATTAAATTTAAAATATTTAAACAGAACCAAAAAAAATAAATAAAGTACCCACATATTTTATTTGCACAATGTATAATTTTAATGGTTTCAAAAGAAATCTTAACATAAATGCGCGTAAATCAAATCGACTACTCTTTGTATAATGGTTTCCTCCCAAGATCCATCCAAACTTTGTCAATTTTGAAAAAGTTTTTTAATCCCTTTTGTAAAATTCTAAAATGTCAAAGTAGAGATCAACAAAAAATTTATAATAAAACATTATTTCACAAAAATATGCTTAATATGGTCTGAAAAAAATTTAATCGAATTTCCAAAAAAAAAAAAGTTTTCTTTACCAAACAAAAAAAAAATATAAGATAAATATTTGAGCAATCATAGAATTTCAGACCTATAAGTCTCTCCTCTCCTTTTCTGTAAAAGATACTCGAGAGGTTAATGGATCTTTACATTTGGAACCGCGGGTGAGACGTTTGCTATCTAATCAGGATACGAATACTGATGTTTTGGTATTATATCGTCAATATTACATCTCACTGACCAACTTCTTACGGCAGTCTCATTCATCTTGATTCTATTCTGGACAGGAAGTTGAACTGGACACTAAATGTCTCGTACAGATTAAAGAAAACCTCTGTAGCACACTTCATGTGCAGGAACAAAATCGCAAATATTTTGATTTAGTGGTCGGGCCCATACTCTGGTAGCTAACTTTACAGAAAATTGCCGTCATGGGACTGTTTGAGAGACTTCAAAGATCGGCAGTGCTACGTTTTAATGAAGCTTTGATCACCACTCCCAATGTTGCTCTGTAGTCGTTGCATACCATTTCCATTGATCTAGTATGTAGAAGAATGGCTCTTAACACTTTTAGCAATTGGACATTGGAGGGGTTATACATTCGGACAAGTGCTTTGATTCATAGCAGGGAATTTAAATGGGAAAAATGGACTATGTTGTCTCGAGTGTCTGTGGTGAAATCAGTTTCAAATGCTTCATCGCGAATAGAGACTGCTGAACGTACGAAGAAATCTGGAACATGTGTGAAGAATCCTTCTTTACTGACTATAAAATTTATGGAGGAGTCGGTGGTGGGGTTTGTTATAAGAAACTTATTTCCATATATCCTTCCGTAGTACAATATACTCTTAATTTGGATTCCAGTGCACAGTGTCATAGAAGATAATAGACTGCACAGATCCTTCAGGATAAGAAGAATGTAGGTATACATGTTAGGGAATTGATTTTTCAAGAGGCAAACGATCGTTGGAGAAGTTTTAACAATTTCCAATTTCCTCTCTGGCCAGAGGTCAGTTCAAGTCGATCTTGAATCTTATCGTCTCTCGAGAGAGATAAACTTTCTCTATTGGGTCACTGTCTTATTGATAGGCATGATCTCAGACTTAAGGTCATACATAACAATGTACACGCAAAGAAAAAATATGGTTCGGGTGACCATAAACTAAGAGCAACATACTATGATTGTAATATTTGATCCCAGGTTATAATAAGTATATTTGTACGTAATCATTTTTCTGATTCCATTTAATCATTTTCTCATCATTTAATGATTCGGTTTAATCATATTTATAACTTTTTTTTATAATATTTCTTCCCATTTCCCAATTTTTTTATCATTTAATAATCCCATTTTATCATATATATAAAAGAATTTAATCATTTAATATTCCCATTTTACCATATATATAAACGAATTTAATCATTTAATAATCGCATTTTATCATGTATATAATCCCATTTTATCATATCCCCTTTTATCATATATATAATCCCATTTTATCATATATATAATCCCATTATATCATATATATAACCCCCTTTTTGTAATACTGAATATATTTAAAATAAAGCACATTTATCTGAAATTTTTATTTATTTATTGAGAATATTGAACAAAAATTTTTCAGGTATAAAAATTGATTAATTTTTAATTATAAGTTATTAATAGTTTTTTATATAATACTTATACTCTACATATTAATTTTTAACATATATTTACATATTCATTGGTTAAATATTATTTACATATTATATTTTATAATATTTACATAAGAAATTTAATCAACAGTTTTATGTTTTCTTTGGTAATGCAAATATAGCCAATAAGATTTGATTATAAAATTTTATTGGCTATAGAATAGATATTAAAAAATAAAAATCCTCATAATCCTGCTGAAAGGCTTGAAAATGTGAGTTAAATCCATTGTTTGAAAGCCTTTGACCGCAAAGATAGTAAGATTCATTAGAGCAATATATGTGGTTTATATGACCAAATAATGGAACGTCATTTTCATACATTTCAATATGGAAAACCATTCCTGCATATCTCAGAACAGGACATATTTTTCATTTATTTTTTTATTTTGTGGTTTTATTACACAATTTTTTAAACTTAGAACACAAATAAATTGAACACTTTTCTAAAAACACACAGCTATACCGTTTGCCTTCTAACAAACTACTGAACTTATACGCAAAAATGTGTATTCAACAGTTATGTAGAAAATAAATATGGTTAACGATAAAAATACAATAGTTGTGTGAAATCAAATTATAATCCAAAACAAATATTTTATATTTGAGAAAAAACATAAACATTTTCAAATACAAACATTCAACAGTTGTGCAAAACAAAATATGACTTAAAATCAAATAGAAATATTAGCTAAATGGTTGTAGAATTGACTAAATTTGTAAAATTAACTAAATGATTATAGAATTAACTAATTAATTGTAGAATTGACTAAATGATTGTATTTATTCATAAATATGATTTCATATAAACATATTTAAAAACATATTATAATTCAGTGAACCATATTAAAATTTTGATTGTGGGTAATCATTAAATGATAAAACAGAATCATAAACGTTGCTATGATAATCACAGTATATTTAAATCAACGAGAAAACGGCTATATAATCATTGAATAGTTGTGGTGATCATGCTGTAACCATGTTTTTTCTCTGCGTGTATGTAGAATCTGCTACGTAGCGGATGAAGAGTCCGTCACTAACCTTCTTTGTCGTTTTTCGGCTCTGTCATTTCCAACGTTTCCTAGATGATCCCTTCAGTTAAAGGATTTTTGAACTATATTAAGAGTTCTGGATGGTTCTTGGTATAGATTTGGGGTTCTCCGGTGTTGTACTTGTGGTACCACAAATTGTTAATCTAAGTGAATTTAGACTTCGGTCCAATGACTCATTAAAAAAATACTTACTTTCGGCCACTTTGTAAGCGAGGGTCGTGAATTTCTAAACAACTAGTGTTATTTTTAGATTATCAACCACTTTAGTAACGCCAAAATGGTACAATACGAAGAACGACTTATACGGAAGTCACTCAATATTTTTCTAACATTTAATTTATCACGTTAAGTTTTTAAATCTTAAAACTAACGCTCTCTAACAAGGCCTACATAAACAGAAAAAATAACATCAAACATTTATTTAAGACAAATATTCATCGCTATGACTTCGGAGAGCTCAGAACAAATAGCTGTTGAATAATCGTTTTTAGGAATGGGCTTTAAATTAGTAATCTTCCATATTAGATATTGTTTAAACAAATTGAAACAAATTGAAATGAATTGAAATGAAATTTATGCTAAATTTTCATTGATCTTTATATTTCATTTTAATGGACACTTAAAATCATGTATATGAGAAAAGCTAAAACAATGGACAGCTGCCAAAAACAATGTATATTTTAAGTTATCTACCCTTAATCCAATAAAAAAATGTATTTACTTTCCTATTTTTAGAACAACCCGCCTACAAAAATAAATCATAAAATGAATCATGAATTAATGTGTAAATTAAATATGCACGATAATCAAGTGATCGAACTAATGGGTACTCATGATTTCACTCAACTTCAGCAACAACAGTCCCAACAACAACAACAAATGCTCAATTACGCCATGACAGAAACACAAAATCTACCAACCGCCGCCCAACATGCAACAGAAAACAATAATCAGGATAACAATAGATCATCAAGACCTATAAGGAGAACTAGTCGTAGGACACCTCAGGTAAGTTTTTAAGACAATAAACTCATTTACCTATTAATATTTCGTAGGTATACCACTCAAACTATTATATTGATATTATAAAAAGGTGTTCAAATTTTACAGAAAAAAAAAACAATTAAGGAGTGCGGTCGAAAAAATCTTAACACACGTTTTGCCTCATAACTTTTTTCGGAAGCAATATTAAAATTTTTTTTTTTTGATCTAGTTATCATTGAAAAATACTTCAGTTATTATTTTTAATAACAACCATGTTGATTTGTCGTGATTTTGATCAAAATGAGTGATGAAAAAGATGTACGTGCTACAAATTATTAAAAATTTCAAAAAAATCCAAATAGGTCCTACAAATAATTAGCCACAGAATTAAATTTCTGCCGTCAAACTGTTTCTAATGTTATTTAACAGTATCAGGAGAATTTGACCATTGATAGGAAATCTGGTTCGGAAAGAAAAAATTCCACATGATATCGGGAAGGCCGGAAAATTGAAAGCATATTGAAAGGAACTCCAAACACATCCGGTTAGCTCAGTGCTTTGACTATTTGGTGGGAAAATTTAATGCTAGTGCATAGTTGATAACATATAAAGTCCAAAAAGATCCAAACAGGAATGCTGCAAAAAAATTTAGAAGCCAAGAATAGGACACGGAAATTAAAACCAAATTTCATACAAAAATACTCAAGTTGTATAATTGACGAAGAAACGTGTGTGCTGGTAGAATTTTCGCAGCTTATGTGGCAAAACTTTTATATTGTAAATTCCCGAGGCAATGTTATAGATAAGTTTAGGACCCAAAAGCAGAAAAAAATTCCTAAAAAATTCCTGGTATAACAAGCTTTTTGCAGTTGAGGCAAAACAGGAAACTCATTTGTTACACTCGGCTCTATAAATACCAAAATATTCATCCAAAAATATTTGAAAAAAGACTTCCTCTTTTCATAAGAGAGTACAACGTGTCCACACATTTTTGGTTCGATTTGGTATCATGTCACTGCGGTAAGAAAGCTTTGGGGTGGAACCAAAACAATAACATAGTTTTTGTACCAAGAGAGGTCAATTTTCAAAATTGTCCATAGCTTAGACCAGTGGAGAGACATTGAGCTCTTGTGAAAAATGAATTGAAGAGCACAAAAAAGGTGTCCCAAAATACTGAAGTTTTTAAAAGAAGGGTTATCAAAAATGGTCCACAAGTTCATAAGTATTGGTTAGAACTATAAGTTATATTTTTCTGTGATCTGTAATAAATTATCAATTAATTAAAAAAAATAATGAAAACTCTAAGATCAACCGTTTCTAAGTTATTGAATATTATATATGCTAAGATTTTTTCGAACGCACTCCTTAGTGTAATAACGAAAATTTAAAACTATTGCCTCAAAAACTTTAAATTTTTGTTATAAAAATGTAGGGAACTAAAAAAGTGATTCAATCATTATGTTTAATCCCATTTTAAATAATTTTAATTCGCATCGTGTGAACGGTATTTCTATAATAGATTTGCACTTTATTTATTGCGATGCTGTAATAAGTATTCAAGGAATTTTTATTTAATATTTATTATTATCTATATTTTTTTAATCGGTATTAATATTAACGATGATGATGATGATGACGATAAAACAAAAATATAGTTAAGCAATAACTATGATATGGAAATGACAGATTCAAGTTCACAAAGCGATGATACAAGTGGAGGTGGAGGCAGCAGTAATGGTGGCAGTGGTGCCCGTCCCTCCAGTCGTGGACGTAACTCATCGGGGACCAGCCAAAATCGTCGTCGAAAAGGTGCTCTCAATGCAAAGGAACGTAATTTAAGGCGCTTAGAGTCCAATGAAAGGGAACGCATGAGAATGCACAGTTTAAATGATGCATTTCAGGTGAGTGAGTATTTTAAGAGATAAAAGACTTTATAAAAAAACAACATACATATATATCTATCAAATGTATAAATATGTATACAAAAAATTACAGATTTTGGAGTATTTTATGTCCAGATATTTAGTTTGTCAATTTTAATTTAATTATTTATTTATTTACTTTATTTATTTTTGTTATTTATTTATTTATTTATTTATTTATTTATTTATTTATTTATTTATTTATTTATTTATTTATTTATTTATTTATTTATTTATTTATTTATTTATTTATTTATATATTTATTTAATTATTTATAATAATAGTCTCCTAAATTTTGAAATATCATATTTAATTAAAATGCTTGTTCTTTCCTCTCCAATCAATTTTTAGTCCCTGCGCGAAGTAATACCTCATGTTGAAATGGAACGTAGACTATCGAAAATTGAAACACTTACCCTGGCCAAAAACTATATTATCAATTTGACTCACATAATATTAGCAAAACGCAATGAAGAATCCGCCCTCGAATTTAATGGCGTTCTAATGAATGGCAACAGTGATTCTACAGCCCCCAATAATGTTGTAGGTGATGGTGATACCAATACGGTGTTGGGTCTCAATGGTGGCGTCAATGGAGGTGTGGTGGGAAATGGTAATGTCTTAGTTGGTCTGCCAGCATGTTATGACGACACACTAACAACTAATGGAGCCAATACCTATAATTGTACTCTCTTGGCTGAACATCAAAATCCTCAAACACAACCGCTGACAACAGCCACTACTACCATACAAATACAACAAAATCAGCCACTTAATCACATGCATCATCAGTCATCACATCATGTTATGATATCTAATCATAGTCAAATATTAATGCCACAACAACAGCCAACACCACAACAGCAGCAACAGCCACTACAACAAACAGCAATCTTAATGAACGGCTATGCCGATTCTACAGGCGATAATAATAATTTTGATGAACCATTTCGAGAATTTTTATAAATATTCGAAATGGCTAATGGCCTATAAAAATAATTACTTCTAGATGAGGAATTTTATATTAATTTGGTTTTAATTTCAATCTTTAACAAAGCAAGTGTAGACAAAAAAAGCAAACGAATGATGAAAGTATATCAACGAATATTGTTTTTCCAAATTTAAGTTGTTTTTGTTATTAAGAAAAAATATTTTAATAATTTAGAAAAAAAAAGGAATTCAAACCAATACTAATCAAATTAACAACCACAAAGTAGTAATTAATAAATTAACAAAAAAATATATATTAATTAATAATTTATTACTATTATTTACATATAAAATATTTATTTAATAGTAGTAATAAACATCTAAACCAAAAAATTAAAATCTATTTAAAATCTAGTCCAAGTAGTGAAATTATGTGTAAAATTTATGCAATTCTATTTTAAGTTTAATTTATTAAATTTAATGTTTTTGGCGTTAAAAATAAAAATACAAAACTAAGAAATTGAAAAACAGTAATGACAACCAAATAAAAAATTTGCAATTAGTCATAGTAAGTGAAGAAAAAAGTAATAAAATAAAAAAGAAAATGTTAAATACTTGTAGCTGTACTATAATTATTATTACTATATATTTGTTATGGTAATAATTAATATTAAATAATGATAAATTATAAATAATAAAATTAAAAAAGAAGATATTTCAAATAAACAATTTAATTCTTTAAAAAATACAATTATTACATTTCGTTATGTTCTGGAATTTATTTAAAGATTATTATGACTAAATTTTGTCAGACGTCTCTTGTTTATTGAATGAATCTAGGGAATTATAATTCTGCCATATAAAATAATCTAGTGATGTTAAATCTCACGATCTGAAGGTCAATTATAATGATTTTATGAGCCCACTAAAAAATCACATTTGAACTTTAAAACGTTCCATTTCAGAAACAAATAAATCGCCATGAATTACAATATTCTGGTCCTGTTTTCTAGGTGTGAATGCGATTAACAAGGACAGGAGAAATAGCTCCACTCCAAAAAGGCTGATACCGAACACTCTGTTAATTTAGAATATTTTTTTTATTATTTCATCTTTAAAATAATCGTTATATAAAGTACCCATAATTTAACAATTTGCTTTCTTAAACAGAAGTTGTTAAATTTCATCTACATCCATAAAAGGCAATATAATTTTTGTTTAATTAACAAAATATACCTCCTCTAATAAAAGTATTTTTATAAATTAATTAAGATCAATTATCTAAATACAAAAAAGAAAAAAAAAATATCATAGACTTTATATTAGAGTCCCACTGTGATTTCTCATAATCCAAAAGGAATTAACGACATCAATAAAAACAAATACACTCACACCTCATTAAATGATATACATACAAGAATATGTTATAAACACTGTACAAAAATTTATCTTAGGACGAAAGACGTACTGACAGTCTATTCTCATTTACTTTAAATAGGGTTTTATTTACTAACAACAAGAACAACAAAGTGTCAACAAAAACAATTGAGTAACTAACTAAATTAGAGTATTTTCACTACTCATTACTGGATGTTGACTTGTCTTTATACAAACACCACATGGTTTCCCTTCGGGAGGCAGATAAAAAAAAAGAGAAGTGAAGATATAATTAAAACCTCCCTCTTGAGAAACTTTTACAGACACCCTTCTCTTACTATTTTAATTTTGTTTATTATTATTTTTTTGTTTCCTATAAGCTTTTAATTAGTGTTCAATTTAATAAGTGTGTAACATAAATGAGTAAGGATAACAAGTAATAGACATATACATATGTATGTATATGTGTAACGTTAGAGTATTGGCGTTTTATAATATTTAGTTACACTTTACATTAAAATGATCGCGGGTGGTTTATTTTATTTAATGCATTTTACAAATAGAAAAAAAATAACTAAACGTTAAATTAACTAATAAAAATAAGACGGAAGTAATAATTTATGACATAATAAAATATTAACACATTTTATTAATGAATTATTAAGATCCTTTAAATAAAAAATTCTCATTGTTCGAGCACAATCAAAAATAATTTAATTCCTATATTCGACCTGTGACGAATTGTGGAATTGTGGCTCTAGCTAACCTTCGGTAAGCATAGTATGCAGATTTATATGTTGTTTGTTTTGTCTGTTACGCTGTAACTTGTTTACTGATTGTATGTTGGAATTCTAGTATAGAACCAACAATGTAACAGACAAAACAAACAACATATAATCTATCTATGCTTACCGACGGTTAGCTAGAGCAGTAAAACAACACTAGTAGTAATGTAGAATACAATAAATATAAGAAAAAGCTTTTGTAAAGTTATTTCAACTTAATACTTAAGAATTTAGAATATGTAAAGTAATGAAGTTACGTATTCTAATTCTTCAAAAGTGTGAGTTAAATGAAAGATCTTTACGATTAGCACTAAAGGCACAAATGGATACTGACGAAGATCGTAGCGGATCAGAAAATGCATTCCATCCTGCTAGTGTCTAATAAATCTTTTTCTGTATTCTAAAAAAAAATATTACAATAATGAACTTGAGCCTAAATAAATATTCAAAAATTATTAACTGTTATGATATTTTTTATTTAATTGATATTATATTATAGATCATAGAAAAATATAACTTTTATAGTTCAAACCACTACTTATGAACTCGTGGACCTTCCATTAGAGATTTGATAGCAGTTTTAGTCACTTTTTTGGGACAGTTGCGCATTTCCTTTTAAAATCTTCGATATGTTGGGACACCTTTTTTTTCTCTTCAATTCATTTTTCCCGAATATCTTCACTGGAGGTTTGACCTCTCTTGGTACCAAAAATATCTTATTGTTTTGATGCCACTCTAGAGCTTTCTTACCGAAGTGATATGATGCCAAATCGGGCCAAAAATATGTGGACAAACATTCTTTGATGTATATTTCGGTATTATAGAGCCCACTGTAACAAATGGCATGCTTCTTTTGCCGAAACTTCATAAAGCTTGGCATACCAGGAATTTTTTATAAAATTTTGTCTGCTTTTGGGTCCTAAACTTATCTTCAACATTTCCTCGAGCATTAGCAACCAAGGACAGAAAATAATTATTATTCTTGCAATTTTAAACAAAAAAAATCAGATACAAGGAACAACCGGATAAAAGTGTTAAATACAGAAATGTAATCTTCAGAACAGGTTCTATCGGAATCCGGAATGATTTTTATTAAAAAAAATCAATAATAGGCATGTAATTCATAGGAAAAGTCTTAAAAAAGTCACAATTTTATTATGACTAAAAGTTACGACTATACTTGTGACTCGGTCATAACTTCATATTCTGTTAACATAGTCACAAAGCCTCCTTAACATTTAAAAATGTTGACTTTTCTTGTCAATTAAAAATAAAAATTAAAAATAAAATTTTTTGTAAAAAATTTGAAATTTTTAGGAAAAATGAAAATTTGCAAAGAATATAAAATCGATAAGAAATGTAAGTAAGAGTGTGTTGTATGTATGCTTTGAGGCTTTTTTCATATTTTCATATTTTTTATTTTCAATTAAAATGTTTTCTTATGATAGTCACAATTCTTATGACTGCCTACATATCAGGTCTTAATTTTAAAACGAAATATTAATACATTTTTATTTGTGAATAGAAAATAAAAGAAAATAAAGTCACAATTTTTCTGTGAATAGGCATGTTAATTATTATTTTTGATTTTTATTTTTTTGCTCAACTCATAATAATTATTTTTGATTTTTACTTTTTTTGCTCACAATATAAAACTTAACATGAGAAATGAAACTATTACACAATTTTTAATAAAAAATATTTCTAATCGTAAATTAGATTTATTTACTAAAAGGCAAGTGTAATGACATATTTTTCATAAAATTTTTTACGAAAAATCTGATTTTTTTTTTACTAAAAATCGATTTTTTTACTAAAAATCATTTTTTTTTTTATTAAAAATAAAATTATTTGCAATAAATCAGTTTTTACTAAAAGAAAATTTTTTACTAGATAATAGTTTCATTTCTCATGTTTTATATTGTGAGCAAAGAAAGTAAAAATCAAAAATAATCATTAAAAGTCCCTGTTAGCAACATAAAAATTTTGATCCGGAAGCTGCCAGTACATACGTTTCGTCATCCATTGTATTCTTGCTTCTAAATTTTTTGCAGTATATATGATCCCAGGTTACAATAAGTATATTTGTACGTAATCATTTTTCTGATTCCATTTAATCATTTTCTCATCATTTAATGATTCGGTTTAATCATATTTATAACTTTTTTTTATAATATTTTTTCCGATTTCCCAATTTTTTTATAATTTAATAATCCCATTTTATCATATATATAAAAGAATTTAATCATTTAATATTCCCATTTTACCATATATATAAACGAATTTAATCATTTAATAATCCCATTTTATCATGTATATAATCCCATTTTATCATATATATAATCCCCTTTTTGTAATACTGAATATATTTAAAATAAAGCTCATTTATCTGAAATTTTTATTTATTTATTGAGAATATTGAACAAAAAATTTTTCAGGTATAAAAATTTATTAATTTTTAATTATAAAACTATAAGTTATTAATAGTTTTTTATATAATATTTATACTCTACATATTAATTTTTAACATATATTTACATATTCATTGTTTAAATATTTATAATAATGAAGTTTATTATATAATGAAAAGATTTATTCTATTTGGTATTATTTTGAAGACTGAAAAAATATTTTTATTTTTTATTTGATTATATAAAAAGTTGACTTAAAAAATGAAATTACATTTTTTATTTTTAAACAAGTATTTTCATTTAACAAGTATTTTTGTTAATTGCTACATATACTCCCCCACCAGAGAGTTTATCATTAAGCTCTCGAAAATCTGACTTTTCTGGGAATTCTTGAAGATAATCTTGTATTCCTATTTATGGGTGCATTTGAATTCTGTTTAAGATGTATTGTAACATTACTTGGTTCTTCAATTATTTCATCATTAAACATAAATGCGGGTTTGATTCGATCTATAGATATGACTTTGGTACAACCCTTGATATCCACAGTAAAAACTTTGTTTGTTTTCGTTGAAACGCGATATGGACCATCATACGGCTGTTGAAGTGGTTTCTTTACTGCATCATTACGAACGAATACATGGGTACAATTTTCCAAATTCTTGTGTAAAAATACAGCTCTGTTTGATTTGTGTTTAACATCAACAGGTTTAAGCATATTCATTTGGGACTTAAGATTCTTAACAAAATCGTCATTTGGCATTAATTCGTTAGAATTTTGAAAAAAATCGGTTGGTAAACGAATTGTTGTACCATATACCAATTCGGCCGGAGTTGTGTTAACATCTTCTCGGATACTTGACCGTAGTCCCATTAGTACAGTAGGTAGTACTTCGAACCAATTTTTATTATTATGGCACATAAGTGAAGCCTTTAGGGAACGATGCCATCGTTCTATCATTCCATTTGATGACGGGTGATAGGCAGTAGTTCTAATTCGTTTAGAACCAAGAATGCTTGCTAGCTCTTTGAAAAGATTGGACTCGAACTGACGACCTTGATCAGTGGTAATTTTAGCTGGGACACCAAAACGAGATATCCAACCACTGTAAGGGCTTCTGTCACTTTTCGAGCTGTAATATTCTCCAACGGAATTGCCTCGGGCCATCGGGTAAACCTGTCAATGCAAGTTAACAGGTAGGTGTAACCATTGGCAAAGGGTAATGGGCCAACCAAATCTATATTGATGTGAGAAAAACGTTCTGAAGTTATAGGATACATACCAACGTTACAATGTGTGTGACGAGTAACTTTAGATCGCTGACATTGTAGGCATTCTTGAGTCCAACTTTGTATATCTTTCTTCATGTTCGGCCAAACAAAACGATCTTGAATTAGTTTTGTCGTTGCTTTTATGCCACCGTGTGACAAACCATGAAGTAAATTGAAAATAATTTTACGCAAATTTGATGGTACAAAAGGCCTTGCTTTTGTTGTCGAAATATCGCAAACGACTGGTAGTTTATCTTGAAAAAGTACCAAAGACTTTAAAACAAGTGACGTTGATTTGTCTTTCAAAATTTCTTGAAGTTCTGGGTCATCTACTTGAGATTTGCTTAGCTCTTCATAATCAATAGAAGCTGGTACATCGATGGTGGAAATACGTGAAAGTGCATCAGCAATTGTATTCGTATGACCGCTAATATGACGAATATCTGTTGAAAACTGTGATATAAAATCGAGTTGACGAAATTGACGTGGAGAAGCCTTCTCAGGATTTTGTTTAAAAGCGAACGTTAACGGCTTGTGATCCGTAAATATAATAAAGTGGCGTCCTTCAAGCATGTGTCTGAAATACTTAACCACAGCATATATAGCTAACAGCTCTCTGTCATATGTGCTGTATTTCTTTTGAGTTTCTGTGAGCTTTCTTGAGAAGAAGCTAAGCGGAAGCCATCCATCATTTGATTGTTGCTGTAGTACTCCACCTATAGCACTATCAGATGCGTCTACCATTACACAAATTGGCTTGTTATCAATTGGATGAGCCAAGAGTGCAGCATTAGCTAAATCTGCTTTACATTTGTTAAAAGCGTTTTCTGCTTCTGGAGTCCACACTATGGGAGTTTTGTCATTTTTCTTGTTACCTTTTTGGAATTCTAGAAGAGGTATTTGGGTTTCAGCAGCATGACTAATAACTGCCTGTTTCTCTATGTCGAACGAAAAATTCGTTTCGAATAAATGTATGGAAAACAACAAATAAATTAAAAATTTTGTTTTTGTTTTCAATACATTTATTCGAAACGAATTTTTCGTTCGACATAGAGAAACAGGCAGTAAATCTACGATAAAAGTTTATCATAGCAACAAAACGTCGAACTTCTTTTACGGTAGTGGGTTTCGGATAATTGCTAATTGCAGCTACTTTATCAGGTAACGGATAAATACCATCTTTGTTAACCATATGACCAAGGAATTGAATTTCCGTTTGGCCAAAATGGCATTTTGATAAATTAATTACTATGCCGTAATCGTTAAAACGTTGAAATACCATTTCAAGATGACGTAGATGTTCTTCTTCAGTTTCGGAGGAAATAAGAACATCATCCAAATAACAAAAACAAAAATCAAGACCACGTAGGACCTCGTGAATGAACCTTTGAAAAGTTTGGCCTGCATTACATAACCCAAACGTCATGTAATGAAATTCAAAGAGCCCAAATGGTGTAATAATCGCAGTTTTTGGGACATCTTCTGGAGCCACAGGGATTTGATTGTAGACACGAACTAAATCTATTGTAGAAAAAATTTTCTTACCATGTAATCGAAATCCAAAATCGTGGATATGTGGGAGTGGGTATTTATCGGGAATTGTTATGGCATTTAATCGTCTATAATCTCCGCATGGTCGCCATTGGCCATTCTTTTTGGGTACCATATGCAGAGGACTTGACCAATTGCTTTTGGATGGGCAGCACAAACCTTGTTCTATCATAAACTCGAATTCACGTTTTGCAATTTCATATTGTTCGGGTGATAGACGTTGGGCTTTAGAGGTTACAGGTTGTCCTTTCGTTTCAATAACGTGTTGTACATTGTGTTTCCTTTTTAAGGTTGTTGTGGAGGGATTTGTTATATCTGGAAAACGGCTAACTAAATCATGATATGGCATCTTATTGTTTACTGATTTGACTTCTAAATGATTAGCCTTCTTCAAGAAAAACGTTGAATGTAGTCCAGTTGAGTTGTCGATTAGTTTCTTCTTCTTTAGGTCTACTAATAAACCATAATGCTGTAAGAAGTCAGCACCAATTATCGGATGATTAACATCAGCGACGATGAACTTCCAAGAGAAACTTCTTCTTAAACCTAGTGTTGGGGATAGGATAGCGTCACCATACGTATTAATAGGAGAACCATTAGCGGCAAATAATTTAAAATTATCAGGATTTTTCTTGAAATTTTGATTTGACAAAGGTAAAACTGATATGTCAGCACCAGTGTCAATTAAAAATTGTTTTTGTAGTTGAGGATCGAAATAAATAAACGGTTTGTTGTTTGGCTTCGGTCACTAGTTGAATTTAGTGACCGCCTTGCGAGTTTTCCGAATGAGCCGCGTTATAGGAGAATGGTTGACGACAACATCGAGCATTATTTCCAAATTTACGATGATAATAACATACCTGTTGTACTGAACTTCGTGATCTTCGATTTCTATTACGTGAATTAGAACGTGATTGTTGACGGTTTCTAGGGAATTGAAGATTATTAACTGCAGCAGTGAGGGCAGAAATTAGGTTACGTAACTCGCTAATTTCATTAGTATTTTGAATAGCGGCAATATTATTAGCGGATGGGCTGGCAATATCACCTATTTTGTCAGCCATTATTGCTAGATTGTCCAGAGGTTCTGATGAGGTGGCTAATATTGCTTGCGTTTGAGACGGCAAACGTTGGAGCCACATAGTACGTAAAAATTCATCCTTCACTCCACCGTTGGCAAGAGCACGCATTTCTCGAAGTAAAAAGCTTGGTTTTTTTTCTCCGATTGGCATTTCGTTGAGTAATGTTTTTATACGCTTCTCTTCGGAAATGGAGAAGTGGTCAATAAGACGCTGTTTAATCCTCGTATAGGCATTATCGGGTCGTTCCAAAATAATATCACTTACTTGAGAGAGAACTTCTGGGTCTAGTTCCGGTAAAACAGCGAAATATCTTGATTTTTCGTTGACAATATTATGGTTTTCAAATTGAGCCTCCAACTGAGCAAACCAAATCGCTGGATTTTCTTTCCAAAACCGTGGAACACGAAGTGTTACATTTGATGTTGTTGCAACAGGTTCTGCTGCGGAATCTTGAACAGGATTTCTTGGCATTGCATAAATTTCTATTTATATGCGTGAAGAATTCGGGGTCACCAATTATAATAATGAAGTTTATTATATAATGAAAAGATTTATTCTATTTGGTATTATTTTGAGGACTGAAAAAATATTTTTATTTTTTATTTGATTATATAAAAAGTTGACTTAAAAAATGAAATTACATTTTTTATTTTTAAACAAGTATTTTCATTTAACAAGTATTTTTGTTAATTGCTACATATTATTTACATATTATATTTTATAATATTTACATAAGAATTTAAATCAACAGTTTTATGTTTTCTTTGGTAATGCAAATATAGCCAATAAGATTTGATTATAAAATTTTATTGGCTATAAAATAGATATTAAAAAATAAAAATCCTCATAATCCTGCTGAAAGGCTTGAAAATGTGAGTTAAATCCATGGTTGACCGCAAAGATAGTAAGATTCATTACATCAATATATGTGGTTTATATGACCAAATAATGGAACGTCATTTTCATACATTTCAATATGGAAAACCAATCCTGCATACCTCAGAACAGGACATATTTTTCATTTATTTTTTTTATTTTGTGGTTTTATTTCACAATTTTTAAAACTTAGAACACAAATAAATTGAACACTTTTCTAAAAACACAGCTATACCGTTTGCCTTCTAACAAACTACTGAACTTATACACAAAAATGTGTATTCATTAGTTATGTAGAAAATAAATAAGATTAACGATAAAAATACAATAGTTGTGTGAAATCAAATTATTGTCAAAAACAAATATTTTATATTAAAGGGAAACATAAACATATTAAGAAACAAACATTCAACAGTTGTGCATAAAAATACAATAGTTGTGTGAAATCAAATTATAGTTCAAAACAAATATTTTATATTTGAGAAAAACATAAACATTTTCAAAAACAAACATTCAACAATTGTGCAAAACAAAATATGACTTAAAATCAAATAAAAATATTAGCTAAATGGTTGTAGAATTGACTAAATTTGTAAAATTAACTTAATGATTATAGAATTAACTAAATAATTGTAGAATTGACTAAATGATTGTATTTATTCATAAATATGATTTTATATAAACATATTTAAAAACATATTATAATTCAGTGAACCATATTAAAATTTTGATTGTGGGTAATCATTAAATAATAAAACAGAATCATAAATGTTGCTATGATGATCACAGTATATTTAAATCAACGAGAAAACGGCTATATAATCATTGAATAGTTGTGATGATCATGCTGTAACCATGTTTTTTCTCTGCGTGTAATCATTAAATGATAAAACAGAATCATAAACGTTGCTATGATGATCACAGTATATTTAAATCAACGAGAAAACGGCTATATAATCATTAAATAGTTGTGATGATCATGCTGTAACCATGTTTTTTCTCTGCGTGTAGTTGCCTCTAATGACATCGCCGTGTTAAAATAATGAGTTATTCATCTAATGCAAGGGTTCTCAAATGGGGGTCCGCGACCCACAAGGGGTCCGTAATGACTTTCATGGGGGTCGCGAAGAGATCCTGAAAAATATTCTTTAAAATTTTTTTTTAATATAAATACTATGTAGAAGTTTAAATAAAAATTCCAATGAAAACATGAAACTATTAAAAATGGAAAGAATCTTTATACAAAACATCCCTAAATTAAAGACAAAAAAGTAAAGATTTTTTTTTTTTTTTAATTTTGAAAATATTACGTTTGATAAAGACAACAATGATCAAATAAAGAAAGTGATGGTGAACAATATAAAAAAAAAACTCCGACGTGACAGGGAAAACCGAATTAAAAAGATAAATAGTTCACTTTAATTTCATGATACTATCAATTATTAACATGAAACCCTACTTTTATTTTTTATAAATTTATTATGCCAAGAACTTCTTTTAAAGTCGTTTTAATGTTCTTTCCGAATGTTATCCATTAAATTACATCCTGTGGATAAGATTGTTAAAAACTTTTTGTTTAGCAGAAAAATTTGCGGGCTATAAAATGAAATTTTTACAATTAAAAGACGGAAAAATCCTTTCAATATGACTATAGATAACATACCAGATTCATTTAAAAAAGAGTTAAATTGTAACTATTGTCTTAAATTTTTATTCTGAATCAGCAGATTTCAAAAGCATTTTAATTTAAATATAGCAAAGTTTATCCGCTTGTTGGCTCCGAAGTTCTAACCCCTAGTCTCCACGCAGACATTTTTGTGTCCGCAATTGTCAAATTCTATCTCTCTCTTCAAAATGTTACGTGTAGACCAATAAGAAATCTATTGCGCAACCTATTTCGCAATAAATGTTTAAACACAAAGCTGAGCAATAATGTTTAACATAAGCTGTCAAATTTATTGTTATTTTTTTAAATTTTGATTATTCTAACAAAACAAAGACGAAAAATGCATTAATTTTTTAAAGGGCAAATAAAAAATAAAATTCGGGAATAAAATAAAATTTTCCTCAAAAAAGACAAATTAAAATTTTAATTTCTCATGTACGTTTTCTCCACCCCTTAACATAAAGTTGGAAATAAAAGTTTGTTCCCGTTAGGAAATAAAAGTTTCTTCGTGGAGACGTAGAGTAAAGGTATTAGAACAATTTTGTTTAACATAAATTTTTATGTGGAACTTTCCCATCCATCAAAACATTGTCCATCAAAACAAAGAATCTACCTTTTGTGTTCGAAGAGAATGATATTAGATATGCATTTTGCGAAAAAGAATCATAATATGAAAGATCTCATAAATCAAAAACAATGTCACAATTATTAATATTATTTTTAAAATATTTTATCTTTACATACAATTATCTGATTTTTATACTATTCAAAGTTGTAGGGGGTCGCGCTTTCATTCCAATGTCAAAAGGGGGTCGCGAAGCCAGATCTTGTGAGAACCCCTGATCTAATGTGTAAGTTCTGAAAAGCCATTAGCTTCTTAACTCATTACATGGTAAGCAAAGTTTTTGCTGTGTACATGTGCTGTGTGAATTCAACACGATTGTGAGAGACGTAAACAACACAAAAAATTAACAAAATTATACTTTAAAATAACATTCAGCTCACTCTTTCATACACATATAATATTTTATTATTTTTTAAAACCCTTTTATCACATTTTAATTTCCGATATGTTTTTATTTTTTAAAACGAGAAAAATATTCTTTTAATATTTTTGACATTTTATTTTTGGCTGTTGAATTTTAAACTAAACAAAAACAGTTGCAATTTTAGGTATTAAAAATGTAGTAAATTTTAAAACAATTTATATTTTTTCTGATATTTAGAGCGTACAGTGGTTCCAAAACGCCTTTTTTTGGAAATAATTTAGTAACTAAAGAACCGTTAAAGGTATCTCAATAAAATTTCACATGATCAGAGCTGAGGTGTTTTCGAGTTGATTTGGAGGAGTACCCTAGCAGGTCAGGGGGAAAGTGGGTGGCCAAAAATTCATTTATGATATGACAGAAAAGAAATTTTGCATATAGATAGTCCTTGTAAAATACGCTTACATGTGTAAGTTTTCTCCTTTAGTTTAAGAGATATTCGGGTCGAAATAAATTTTTACCTCATTTTTAGCCTCGTGTTTTTTTAGTTTTTTTAACTTGACGGGCTTAATATTTCCCCTAAAAATTTTCTAAAATATTTGCTAGATTCTCCACAAAATTCTAAATAATATTGCTGCAAGAATCATATAATTATAATAAACCGTTAAAAAGTTATATTAATCTAAATTTGGAATTTAAAAAAAAAATTTTAATTTTTTGGGTTTTTTTCCAAAAAGGTGGCAATATTTATTCAGTGATAAAATTTGTTTTTTGTTCTGGACTTTATCATTTTTTTAATGTTTTCAAAAGAAATCTTAATGTAAATGCGTGTAAAGTAAATCCGGAGGAGTTTGTGACAAAGGTCTGCCCACGAGCCCTATCCAAATTTTGTTAATTTTGGAATTTATTGTTTTCTTTTTTGTTATGTTCTCAAATCGCAAAGCTGGGATCGACTTGAAACTATTTTAATTTTTTAGCCCTATATGTAAGGTATACACCCAAAAAGTATTTTCTGGCGGAGGCCTCTTATAACGACAGTGTGACCATTTCAATGAACAAAGTCAATTTTTGAAGGAAGCTTTCCCCGAACTAAAATTTTGGGTATTTCGGAGCAAGAAAATGAGAATCTATTTATCTTCTTCTTTTAAGGACAAAATTTTTTATATTGTACTAAAATTTCACAATAATAGCTTAATTAATATAGATTTTATTTAAGTTCAAATATTAAATTTTTTTTCGAAAAATAACACTAAATACAAAATTTTTTAGTTTTTTGATCAATTTAATTAACAAATTTAGTTTGAGTACTTTATTATTGATATATTATTATTTTTCAAGTAATAACCTTTCCAACGACACCAAATACTTGCATAAATACTTTACAAAATCGTTTAGAAACTAACTAAAACTTGACCCCCCTTCAGCGAAATGTGCACATTTTCCATAATTTCTATAGTAAATGTGTGCTACAGCATTCTATATACATAAGTGCACAGCTGTTTCAACATGTTTTTTTTTATAATTTTCTGTAAATTTTTAATGGATAAATATATTTCAATGAAATATATATATTTCGCATAGTTATTATTGAGGTATTTTTCACTCTTTTTTGGAGGAGAACAAGTTTCTAGCTGCTCTGTGAGCAGGGGGGAGGACCTCCAAAATTGGTAACCTCGGATATTATATAAGAAATAATTAAAGGAGTTGAACAGTTTCGGAGGTTCTCCTTCTGTCCATAGACCAGATAGATACTTGTGCTCCTACAAAACAATTGGAAAACACATCAGAAATAATTTTGTGAAATTTTATTGAAATATATTTAACGGTTTAAAAGTAACACAAAATTATTTATAAAAACACGTTGAAATCTTCTATATATATAAAAATTAATGTGTGTTTGTTTGTATGTATGTATGTATGTATGTTTGTTTGTTTGAAGTCTATAGCCGCCTAAACGGCTAAACCGATTTTCTTGAAATTTTCACAGTGTATTTCTATATGCCTGGAAGGAAAAAAAAAGGCTACTTTTTATTTTTAAATTCCATGTGGGCGAGGTGCCACTCCCACTTACTAAATAACTATTAAAAGTAGTATATCTCGGAAATTGGTAATACTTGTGTCCTCAACTTTTGCACGAACAACTTTGACACCTATATGAACATTCTGGAAAAAAATAGGCGAACTAGCAATAGGGGGTGTGGCACATCCCACGCCTAATATTGCTTGCCAATACCAAATGCCGTAAATTTAGGAAACTATAACAGTTACATTTCCCAAATTTTGTACAATAAACTTAAGTGTCAATGTGAACATTTTGTGCAAAAATGGGCGGAAAAGAAATAGTGGGCGTATCATCTCTCATATAAAGTTAATACCAAAATTTTTATATCTGAGAAACTATAAAAGTTAGAGAGCTCAAATTTTGTACGACTAGCATTAGCTTCAATATGAATATTTTGGACAAAAATTGGTACACTAGAAATAGTAGGCGTGGCACCTCCCATATAAAGAAAATATTAAATTATCATATCTGAGAAAATATAACAGTTAGAGTTCTAAAATTTTGTCGGAGCCACTTTGGTATCAATATTAATATTTAAGAAAAATATGGGCGGACTAGAAGTAGGGGGCATGGTACCTCCCATATGAATTAAATGCAAAAATTCGTATATCTAGAGTTGGAATGCTCAAATTTTGCACAAAGAATTTTGACATCCATGAAAACATTTGTCCAATAAATTAGCGGATTATGGGGGTATGGTCCCTCCCATAAAAATTAAATACAAAAATTAGTATATTTTTTTAATCCTTTAATTACTATGTATTTCATTTCGGGGGGTGGCGAAGCACACCGGGTATTAGCTAGTATACATATATAAGTGCACAGTAGTTTAAAAAACACAACTAAAAAAACACGAGACTAAAAATGAGGAAAAAATTTATTTCGACCCGAATATCTCTTAAACTAAAGGAGATAACTTACACATGTAAGCGCATTTTCCTATGGTGAAAAAATTTGAGAATTTTGCTGTGCCAAATGAAAACTTTCTTCTATGATAATTTATGACAAATTCGTTAATAAAACTTTACAACATTTTTAACAAATTAAATATTATTGAGAGCGTGTGCCAAACGGTAGCAAAGTTCTGTGGAAATTTAAAATTTTCCTATGGTGAACAAATTTTATAGTTTTGCTGTGCCAAATGAAAACTTTTTTCCATGATTAATTTTGACAAAATCGTTAGCAAAATTTCACAAATCTTTAAATAAAACGAACATATTTTTAAAAATTATTTGTTTTAAAGAGAAAAACTACAATTTTATAAAATAAATATTAAAAATCTCAAACAATTTCAAATTGTTTTAATTTATTATTTATTTTACGATCTTTCAAAATTTTCTATTCCATTGTCAAAAATTTTATGTAGTCCTATGAGCTAATGAAATTTTATTCACCTCATATACATACTTAAAAATTTTACTTTTCTACATACTTTGCTACCGTTTGACACACACTTTTAGCAACAAAAATATAATATCACTGGTCGACAAAAAAAATCCTCCATCATATGCCCACAAAAAAAAATCAATACGTGATAGAAAAAAAAATAAAAGCTGATTCTTATTTAGAACGTTAAATTCCATCTAATACACATATTTTTTATTTAACACCTATTTTATTTTATCTCTACGCTTGCGAAAATAAGTTCATTTTGGCGACAATTCCGATATCGTTAGGATTTTACTTTATAGTCTTAGTGTTTCTGCCCCTCAATTTCTTTTAATTTTCAAAACAAATTGTTATTTTGTAATAACCAAATGGTTTCTTAGCCCCGTATTTTAAATTTTTGTATAATAAAGACAATTGTACCTATTTCAATTCATACTCCTGATCTGGAATCATGAAATCTTTCTGGATTTTGGTCGAAGACTTCATTATAATATGCGCAGATATATCCTTATTTTTCGAAAGTAATAACAATTTTAATAGAATTAAAAGAGTAGAATATTAAAATTAAGCATTTCTAAACCGTGCTCCTTCCGTTTTGTAATAAAAAAATTAAAAATTGGAAGTTAAACTAAAAAAAATAGTAAAGTGTCACTTTATTTTGTAGCACAAAATTCACAACTAATCCAACACTTTTACAGCAAACACGAAATGCAAGTAATTTAGACTTCTTTGGCTCATTAATTTAAACAATATAGGACGACAAATACATCAACACCAAAAAAGTTGCCCATAATACATCTGGAAGACATTTATTGTGAATTAAATATAAAGAGTACAAAACAGCATTTATTTTGTCCGACAGTGTATATGTTTCAAATAAAACAAGACATACAGTAGGTAACACAAATGAGTACATGCTTGTAATTTGTGTACTTGTCGTTGCATAAAATTAAAAGTAGTAGAGCAAATCCAAAATTTTTTTCTTTAATTTATTTTATGTTTAGTATTTAACAAAATAATTTATAATTTAAAAATAAAAGCATCAAACTCTACGAAAAAATTCGACAAAACGAAAACAACTCGCATGTACTCAATTTTGAATCTGAGGGATTTTTAAAATATTTTTTTAAAATTTTATATCTAGAATACCAGTTGACCAAATTAAATTTTTTAAACTGTATTAGAAAGACAAAAAATTATCCTTTTTAAAAAGTATATATTCATTTAAATGAACAGCAAAACTATCTTGAATATTTAAGACACAAATTCAGTTTTTGAATTTTTTCTTCTATTATTTTGAATTTATATCTATTTTGACCCACACTTGTTGCGACCGGAGAAACACGTGTAAATCAAAAACGCGTAAAACGAGGTTGAGATTAAATACAAATTTATATTTCGAGTCCAGAATTTCTATATATTGCGTAAACTAAAGTTCAAAATAAATTAAAAATGTTACTTTGGGACCTAAAAATCGCGATAGCAAAAAGCAATAGCAACAAAAATCAATTTATTTTCAGCATGATGAGATAATAAAGGCATTCACCTCAAAATTTTGCAAACCTTGCAATTTTGCATTATTTTGACTTAACGTAAGCAACCAATTTAAAAAAATAAAAATAAAATTGAAAAAAGATTCGGCCGTGCCGAATCTTTGATACCCTTCACCATGTTACTTAATACCATATTACCATCTTACCAACAAATAATAAAATTTTCGCCTTAACGCCTAATTTTTTTTAACTACGAACATTTGAATACGAAAAAGAAAGTCATAGCAAGCATTGATTTAAAAAATTGAAATTTTATAAAAATATTTATAACCAAACCGTTTAAAAGCGAAAGTCATTGCTTATATAGGAGCTTCAAAAAGTCAGTAAAACGAGTTTTGGCCGATATCTGGAATATAGTGGACCGATTTTTTTTTCACAAAAAAAAAAAAAAAAAAAAAAAACTAAGAAAGGTTCGCTATATTTTATAGGAGCCGAGAAAAGCCGACAGCAAACATGATTTTTCGGGAGTATCTTCGGTTTTTTGCCGATATCTCAGTTATTTATCAACCAATTTTGCTCATTTTTATTAGCGATTTCCTAAGGAATATTTCTAACAAAACTGATTTCAACAGACAGACGGACAGACGGACAGACAGACGGTCAGACGGACATCTTTATATCGACTCCCCTATCAATAAGGATCCACAATATATATACTTTTTGGGGTCTTAGACGAATATTGTAGAAATTACAAACGGAATGACAAACTTATATATACCCTTTACACCTGTGGTGAAGGGTATAAAAATAGATACGAGTAAACTTGGCAAAGAAAAGTAAAAACATTCAAATATATTTTTTATTTATATAATTCTTATTAATCAGTGTATTTATTGATATTTATACCCTACACCACCATAGGTGGTTGGGGTATTATGTGTTTGTGCTGATGTTAGTAACGCATAGAAAAAGTTATCCAACACCCACTTTAAAGTATACCAATCGACCCAGAATCACTTCTTTAATCGATCTAACGATGTCCGTCCGTCCGTCTGGCTGTCCATGTAAACCTTGTGCACAAAGTACAGGTCGCAATTTTCAAGATAATTCAATGAAATTTTGTATGTGGGACTTTTATGATACAAGGACGAAGCCTATTGAAATTGGTCCCGATCGATCCATTATTTTACCTACCCCCATACAAATGTCTCCCCAGAATAGAGTTTCAAATTCGGTGCAAAGAAGTTTTGTACAAGTATCAATCTTTGTACCAAATTTTATGAAGATCGGTCCACTATAAGCTCGCATATTAACCTATCTTCCGAAAATCACTTTAACGTGTATAAATTCCATACGAATGCTAGTATCAAGTAAATATTTGACATAATTAAGTTTTATATAAGTAGAAACAACATTGTAAAATTTTATGAGAATCGGTATGTAATTTACTATAGCTCCAATATAGCTCCGGGAATCGCCCTATAGTGCATAAAATAATCTAGAAGTTATTATTAACGCATTATTGTGTATTTGTATATTTTATTTTACATTTAGTAAAAGTCTTGGTGTACAATTGGCCAGAGGTCTAATATAAATTCCCTTCCCGTATTTTTATGCTCATACGCAATGGTGTAGAGTATCATATAGTCGGTCTTGACCGACTATATCTTCTTTTCTCATTTTCTTTTTTTTATTAATTAATTTTAACTTTTTTGTTTTATTGTTGTTGTTAAATTGTTCTACTCTGAAAATTTTTCAAAAGTTGCGCAAAATATTATTCATGTGGTTTTTGTTATGTTTACAGAAATCGATGTAACTTTTCTACTTTGCAAGGGTCTTGCAAAGTTGTAATTTCCGAAGTGAATACCTTTTATATTAAAATTTAACAAGAAAAAATTATAAGAGCCTATTTTTAAATTTTAAGGACATATTTTCCGATTTTAAGAACATCATTTGTGCACTTTTTTAGTGCATAATTTTGGTTGCCCTGGTAATGACAATGATTTTTTGTTTCAATGTAAATTTTCAAGTTACCTTTATTATTGCAATTGTTTGGTCGTTTACAAGTTTTTTTAGAGAATTTGATTACTTTGATAGTTCGGTCCGGTTTCCCCAATTTCAAACTTTGATAAATTTTATTCTTCGGATAATCCACATTTTTTGTTTTTAAACAGATTACTGTGAATAAGGGAAGATCAGTTTTAGTAAATTTTTCCAGTGACAATATGCTCCAGATAGTTACAACTTTGCCATATCATCGCAGTTGTAACATAACTGAAGTGTTAAGATAAATTTGTGATTGGTTCCCATATACCGACTGGACAAAAATAGAAGGAGTTGTGCTATACTTATGAAATTTGTTATACTATTAAAAATTGGAATAAGTAAGAAAAAAATTGGAATTAAAAAAAATCATCAGGCCTCATATACCTCCCATACATCCTGATATCACCCTTATTACGAGAATCGTTGTCGTAGTCGTTTAAAACTAAAAAAAAACAATGTTTATAGAAAATTACAGGTTTTCGTTACGACACACGTATTAAGGGTGAATATTTTCTACAAACTTAAAGGCAAAATTCATAAAGTTGGTCATATCAGTTCTTATATGACTATAATTATCTGCGATTTTTATTTGTAATAGGAACAAGGACTATCGAAGCTGTCATATATCCTTTTTACTATATACGTCATGAAACGAAACATTATATAAAATAGACTTACAGTTGACAACGCAATTATTTGTACCAAATTTACAAATACAAATTTGCGAATAATAGGGTTAAAAGATTTATTTTTCAGTGTGAGGTTTAGTAGATGTAATATTAATAATTCGTGGAAGACCGGATTGCAAAATGTTGAAAAATTTGTAAAATAAAGTTTTTTTTCTTACTTTCCTGAAAACAGAGCAAGTTTTTCAAGCATTTCGCTTGGAAAGTAAGCAATTACATATTTCAATAGTGTTTCACAAAAATGCTTGTTTTTTAAATCTTTGCATAAATTTGCATTTTATTGATACAAAAATTTCTTTTCTTCACAAAAACGCCATTTCTTGTGATTTTTTGGAGTTTAATGAAATGATTTCTAAAGATTTTTTGTGAGTATTTTGAGTACATTGAAAAAAAAAAAAAAAAAAGGATGACTTTTAAAGTTAATATATTTTAATATTTTAATTTTTTTCATGCATATTGAAACTTGTCCTGGTTATAAATAATATATATTACTCATACACACGGTTGTACATAAAAGATATACAAATGTAACTGACAAATATATATTAGAGTTCAAAATGTTTTTAAAAGATTATTTCTATTTAATGAAATTAAAATAAATTTAGCTTTCCTAACTACAGATAAGACCATGAGTTAAAAAATGTTAAATTAAAATTATTTAATGTACTATTTATTTAATTATTTATTTAGAAAATTTATTATCATAATTATTTATGAAAACAAACAAAAATATAACGACTACGGTTTTTGACCTAACTTAAAATTAATATTTATATTAAATTGTATATGTTACAATGTTTTAAAAAATGTATTATATTGCTAATATTTTGGGCATAAATATTTTTAAGGAACTCATAAATTATCTCGTATGGTTTAAAAGATATTTTTCCTGTAAATAGAAATGTAAAGCATAGAAAACAACTAGAACTCCAACTTGCTCTCAAAAAACCTAACTCAGTTGTCAAAAAAACCTAACTCTAAGAATGTATTGGTAAAATTTTATGTAGTAATATTAGTGTACATGGAAAAAATCACCACCTCCTTTAAGTACACATAGTTGTATTAAAATGTATTTTTTAAAATGCTAAAATTTATTCACCTATTATTTGTTCGCATTTTAGTTAATTTTTAGTGTTTTTCATCTAAAATTTAGATATTTATTGTTTCTTTAATGTTTTTATTAGAATATAACTACTTAAAAACACAGAATAGTAATGTTTTTAATAACCAACAGTTCGTAAAAAATTCAACCCTGATATTGCTTGGAATATAATACACCACAGAAAATAAATTCACCAAATAAACGTCAATTAATTTTTCGTTAATGAATTATAGAAAATTAATGATTTGAAATAATAATATATATTCCTCTAATGAATAGCTTAAACAAAAAAAGACCATGACATGATATTGTGTAATTTGGATAACTTCCCTTCTATGACAACTAGTTCGAGTTCATTAATAACTACTGAAATTTACTAATGAGTGCTCCGTTTATGCTGAGTATCCAGAGAACTATCATTAAATTAAAGAAAACATTCTTTGAAGCCAATTTTAACTTATAAGGGCTAGAATTGATTACGTTAACGCTAGTCATAAGAATGTCATTTGACAATATGAAGTGATTTTAAAGTAATGATTTTAGAACAAGTTATAAACTTTATCCACAGTATAAAAAATATTTTCTAAATGATTTCAAATATTGAAAGTTTCCTGCAACTCTAAAACTAGAAGAGAAGTACCAAAAATCTACTTTTTATTGCGTAATGTTCAGTAATACAGATTGTTTTTACTTCATCTATAGTTTCTTATAATACTCCTCTTCACAATTAGATGCTAATAAAATATTGTCTACCAAACATTTTTCGCAAGCACTGTTGCCAGATTTGACGATTTATCGTCATTTTGACGATTTTTGTGTCTAAAAGTGGCCTGTTGACGATTTGACGATTTTTACCCCTAATTTGACGATTTTTTCTAAAAGAAAATTCAGAACTATTTATAAATTTTTTTATATATTATTCTTTAAAAGTTATTTAGTTGTACAAAAATACTAACAATTTAAATAAAAATTTTCTTAAATTTGCTAATATAGATGGTTCATTTATTAGGAAGGATTTATGGGAACCAATATATTATTATTTTATTATGAAATGGCGAATAAACCCTACAAATGGCATAAATACTTAAATAGTCGAACTAAGAATCCAAAGACATTTTTGATGAATTCATTCAAAATTAAATTTTGTATATATTGTAGATAGGTTCACAAAGGACCCTATGTGTTTTTTTATAACAAGGGAAAATAAATAACTTATTTTGGTTTGAAAGTCTTACAAAATTACATACTCGATTTACGCGATACATTATTTTTTTATAACGCGATTATTGACCATTTTTTTAAATACGAGTTTTTATTTAACGCGAACTTGGTATAACGCGTATAAACAATAGTAACAAACTTTAAATTGCACAAATTACGGTAGCGTATTGGAAAGAATTTATTGAAAAAATAAATTTTTTAATGAAATAATGGCTACAAAATAAACAAGCGCGAATATATTCGGCCCGGCCGAATCTATATACCCACCATCAACTTTGTCAAACTTTACGTTATATGGAAGGGGCGGTGAAGTGGGCGGACCACGCTCATTTTTTGTTTCCGACTTTACATTGGTCCTTGAACTATTTGAACACAATTTTGTTGATTTTCACCTTATATGGGAGGTGGGCGGACCACGCCTATTTTTGGTTTCCGAGTTTATATCGACCCCCGAACTATACGTACAAAATTTCGTTGTCGTACGTGCTTTTATTGAAGAAATATCAGCAGAAAAGTATTTAACGGACACCCTGTGTTTCTAGTTTTCAGCCCATAACTTTTTTGTTTATTAACCGCCCATTTTCAATACCAAATAAACCTTATATAAGATAAATATTTGTGCCAAATTTCGTCTCCCTACGTTGCCCCGTTCGAGCTCTGTCCTGCTTTCAGCAGACAGACGGACGGACATAGCTAGATCGACTCAGAATCTAACCAGGACCCAGAAAATATATACTTTGTGGGGTCTTAGATGATTCCTTCGACATGTTATACACGGAATGACAAAATCAATATACTCCCATCTTTTTGATGGTGGGTATAAAAAAAAATGTAAACTATAAGCGAAGTGTTGCATAATTGCTTAAATATTTTTTGTAAGATTAAACAAGGGGAAACGGCAAAATATGTAACAAGATTATAAAACTTTAATAAAAGTAAAATAAGAACAATCCCAAAAATATGTATATTTAAATAAGTATGCATAAGTATGTACACATATAATCAGACTTAATAGGCAATGTGTACTTGATTTTCACAATATGCCAGCAATATAAAATTAATGTAATTTTTATTAATTTCTTTTCAATTAAAAATTTAATTTTTCATCAGAAAAATCATAAAAACTGCTCATTAACATATAACATACGTAGTTTTTCATATTGACGATTTTTTGACGATTTCAAATAGTTGATTTGACGATTTTGACGATTTTTTTCTCCAAATTTGACGATTTTTCACCAAATTTATCTGGCAACTATGTTCGCAAGTTATAAACACTAACATTTAAATGGTAATAAATGAAGTGTTTTTAAATGTTTCAAAAGAACAATTTTAAACAATTTTTACTTACATCTTTACAAATTACAAACAAGCTCTTAGTGAATATATATGTTTTCAAAATAAAGCATTCGAATTAATTTTTTAAACATATCAACATTGGGATAAGAAAATTATACTATTAAAATATTTTTTACATTGTTTAAGATTTTATAGGATATCAAAAATCTTTCCAAAACACTTGTTTGCTAATTTCATGGGTACTTCAATATACATATAATTAATTTGTTCTAATACTCTTCATTTTACTTTCTTTTATTTTTCCTAAACATTGCAGTTTTGGAGATATGAAGTTTAAAATTTAATTGTTTTTTATATCCTAAATATTCAGATCTAATGTCTAAAGTTTTAGTCGATTAATAAGTAAGCAAAATTACTTTTTTTATGCAAAAATACATTAGAACTTAAATTACGAGACGATTTGATGTAAACATGTGCGGATGAATAAAATTATCTGATGTTTAACGCAGAAGATCCAATAATCGAATACGATCGCGACTGTCTTCTGCGTATATGGCTCCAATTGAATAAATAATAGAATTGAAGGTGGAAATAGTTGACTTGTACGTCTGCAAACATGTTGAAACTTCTGGTTCACCTACATAAATACACTATAAACTATAAATACACTATATATGGTCTTATTCAAACATATATATATATAATTATCTAATTGTTTAACATTTACCATTTATTAGTTGAGAAAAGTACTCCAGAAAAAGTTTGAGATGATAGTTTTCCCTAAGACTGTCCTTAAATATATGTTCAACTGTTTGCGCATTTCATGTTATTTTTATTACATAATTTTTCCATTTTTCATACATTCTCGAAAAAAAGATTGACAATTATTTTGCGCTATTAGATTCTTGCTGAGGAGTTTTATTACGTTGATATTCTATGATTTAAATTTTTATTATTGTTATTTTAATTGAAATAAATTGTTTAGTTCGATTTTTTTTGTCATAAAATTTGTTTTTTGTGTGTTTATTTTTGAAATGTCAAAGATCTATGGTGAATTTTACCTATGTTGAATTCACACAGTACTTATATGTGTGAAGAAAGTAATATATTTTTTTGAGCGAATTTAAAGAGTTGGAGTTCTAGTTGTATTCTATGATGTAAAGTTCCAAACAAAATCTTAGTAATAATCCACGACTCAATCAAAAAGATAAACGAATCATTGTGTGTCGCCCTTATTAGATTCACACCCAACAACGTTTTGTACAACATAGCAGCCGAACCGCCACTATAATATAGGGCTATATTTAAATAAAATTGAAAAAAGATTCAGCTGTGCCGAATCTTTAATACCCTTCACCATATTACCATCTTACTATCTTATCGACATCATATTACCATATTACCGACAAATAATAAAATTTTCGCCTTAACATATGCTTTCATATTTTCACATATATAAATCTAAATTTTTTTCAAACTACGAAAATTTGAATATGAAAAAACAATCATAGCAGGCTTTGCTTTTAAAAAATAAACAACAACAATTCCATATTTATTTATTTTTTTATGTGTGTATATACAAACTGACTGCATATACAAAGAACAACAACAACACTGTTATTCATTATATTACTTCTGTTGCTAACTAAACTACTTGTCTTATAGGCAAAAACGTCACTAATAGTCATTACAATGCTTAATATACATGTTTGTGTATGTATTTATGTATTTTCTTAACAGATATGTTTTAGTTTCAAAAAATAAACAACAACAATTTCATATCTAATTATTTTTGTACAGACTGTATATACAAAGAACAACAACAACACTGTTATTCATTACATTACTGCATAGTAAAATAATAAAGTACTCGCACATCTACAAAAACAAGAATTGCTTGTATTTTGTTAGTGTAAAACTACTGCCCACAATGTCAGAATGCTTTGAACGGAAAAATGAGAGAACGAAAGAGAGCAAGAAAAAAAAACTCAAAAAATATTTTACATGTGAATACAAAAACAATTTGACAGTACCGCGAGGTTTGCCAATGAAAAAATTGTAAAACAGCTGGTCTTACGAGTATACTTTATTATTATACTATGACATTACTGCTGTTTCTAACTTTGAGTCTATATTAGACAAATTTTTATCAAGACAAACGTCAAAATTTTATCAAGATAAAGATTTGTCTAATGTAGACTGAATTTGTCAGTATTATTGCAGTGTTAAAAGAAAATTGTCAGCGCTCGAGCTCTGACAACGTTGTCTTGATAATGCTTGGTAAAAGACGCCATCTTGATTGTTTTTAGTACTTTTTGCATGGTTTATTACTTTGAGTCTACATTAGACACATTTTTATCAAGACAAACGTCAAAATTTTATCAAGATAAAGATTTGTCTAATGTAGACTGAATTTGTCAGTATTATTGCAGCGTTAAAAGAAAATTGTCAGCGCTCGAGCTCTGACAACGTTGTCTTGATAATGCTTGGTAAAAGACGCCATCTTGATTGTTGTTGGTACTTTTGCATGGTTTATTATGACATGCGTTTTCCCCTATAATTGATAGAGATAAAAAATTATCTGCAACTCAAACAAAAATTTGACGTTTATCTTGATACAAATTTCTCTAATGTAGACTCAAAGTTACTTTGAGTCTACATTAGACAAATTTTTATCAAGACAAACGTCAAAATTTTATCAAGATAAAGATTTGTCTAATGTAGACTGAATTTGTTAGTATTATTGCAGCGTTAAAAGAAAATTGTCAGCGCTCGAGCTCAGACAACTTTGTCTTGATAATGCTTAGTAAAAGACGCCATCTTGATTGTTGTTGGTACTTTTCGCATGGTTTATTATGACATACGTTTTCCCCTATAATTGATAGAGATAAAAAATTATCTGCAACTCAAAAAAAATTTGACGTTTGTCTTAATACAAATTTCTCTAATGTAGACTCAAAGTTATGACATACGTTTTCCCCTATAATTGATAGAGATAAAAAATTATCTGCAACTCAAACAAAAATTTGACGTTTGTCTTGATACAAATTTCTCTAATGTAGACTCAAAGTAACTAAACTACTTGTCTATACAAAAAACAAAAAACGTCACTAATAGTCATTACAATGCTTAATATACATGTTTGTGTGTGTATTTATTCTTAACAGATTTGTTTTTGGGCCATAACTCTGTTGATTATGATCGAATTTGGTTTATTAAAAAAAACGAAATTTTATAAAAACATTTATGACTGATCTATATAAAAATAAAAATCTGTAGCTTGAACAAGGGCTTCAAAAATAAAAAATTCGTTTTCCCCGATATCTCAGTTATTACTGAACCGATTTATTTCATTTTTTCAGAACAAAAATTCAGAAAATAATTTCCGAGCCCCCTTTAAAAATTCGAAGTCCCTGGTATATACAGAGGCTTCAGAAACTGAAAAACCGGTTCCAAAAACCGGTTTTAAAGCATATCTCCGCCATTTATAAACCGATCCTGCTGATTCAAAAAACCAAAATTTTATAAAAATATTTGTGACCGATCTGTATAAAAATAAAAATCTATAGCTTAAACCAGGGCTTCAAAAAATAAAAAATGCGTTTTGTCCGATATCTCAGTTATTATTGAACCGATTTATTTCATTTTTTCAGAACAAAAATTTAGAAAAAAATGTCCGAGACCTCTTTGTAAATTCGAAGTCCCTAGTATATACAGAGGCTTCAGAAACTGGAAAACCGGTTCTAAAAACTGTTTTTTTTAACATATCTCCGCATTGTATGAACCGATCTTGCTGAATTCCAATAGCAAAATTCTCGAAAGCATTTCATTTCATTTCAACCGACACACGGACGGACGGACATGGTCCTATCGTCATCATTTCTTACAAGGATCCCGAAAATGTAAACTTTTTTGCTCTCCGACGAAAATTGTGAGAATTACAAACGGAATGACAAACTTATATATACCCTTTACACCTTTGGTGAAGGGTATAAAAATGATGTGGAGACAATAAATAAGCAATAAATTTGGTTTTCTTGATATTTTTATAGAATGTGTACGCTATGAAAACTTTAAAATTCCACAAGTTAAGTCTACGAGAAGGATGTTGCGTCTTCAAGGAAATTGATTCCGCGAAAGTAATTAGAAGAATGTCTCAGAATTGACCTCATCGCACAGATATACTGGATTAGAGATAATTTTTACAGATGGTTCGGTCAGTAAAGCAGTAACATACATATTCTGCCCTGCATTTGATAAGACTAAAATACTTTAGATACTTTATTCCATATTGGACCACTAACCGATTCTGTTGAGATAACTTAATGAAATTTGGCGTAAAGTTAAGTTTTGTGAATGAGGTAATAAATTCAGAAGATGACGCTTAGATAATTTTGGTTCCGAATTACAGGGCCTGGAAATTTTCAGAAATGATTCATTTTCAATCTAAACTATGTATAAAAAAGTACATTTCTTATTTAATCATAAACCAAACAAATTTACAAGGCCAAACAAATACAATCGATCAATAAGGGACTCATGACTATTCAGTACAACAATTTCTTCAAAATCTAGCCCCCTGTCATTCCCCTAATATAAATATCCATTATGTCTGGATTTGCATGTACAAATTGTTGGCGTCTTGCAACTGGTTGAATATGAGGCAAACGGGCACCTCTGCGTACATTTATAGCCAAAAGATTTTGCTGTTGTGGTCTTTTTTGATTTTCCTCCTTTCTTTTGCGTTTTGCCTCTGCTTGGGCACTTGTGGTTGGCTGACCATCATAATCAGTTGATGAGCTACTCAATGGCACTAGTGGCCGCTTCTGAACATTAACTGAGTTGGCATTTCTTTCATTATTAACTCTTTCCACTTCGGATGATTCATCCGTAGTATTGGAACTTATTAATGAACCATTATGAGCTTTTGATGCAATAGCCCGTTTCATTTTGTACTCATAGGCGATTCCAATGTCTTGTTTACATTTCGCACAAACTTTTTCCGATGGCAAGAAATCAGGAAAGAATTTATTAACGAATCGTATGAGTCGAGGATTTGTAATAAACACCCCAGAACCACGTAATAAATGATTACCAAGAGGACAATACATTCCTTACTATATAAAACAAATTAAAAAAAAAAAAAAAATACAATAAAATCGTAATATATGTAATTTCAAATTGTTTTTTTTTTTTTTTACAACTTTTGTTGCTTTAATGAAATAGAGTTACCAAACTGTCATAAAACAACATATAATGCACAGTTGTATTGTACACAGGGAGAATGTGTAGTGACAGTAATTTTAAGGAATTTATTGATCGATTGTAATTAAATAGTGTATGTTTTAGTATAAAACTGTAAAAATGATGTTGCAAATATCATTAAAATGATAATGGAGATTCAAAGCCCGAATAACATTTCGTTTTCATTAATAAAATGACCACATAACAATTTTAGTAGATCCTCATATATAAGGCCAAGTTAAAATATTTAACTTTAGCAAAATTTCTTGTAAAAATCAAAAAATTTTTTCCAGTTACTTTTTTAAATAAATTATCGGAAATAATAGCTCTTTCCAGTATTAGATTTGAAAATATTTGTCATTTTACTTACTTTTTACTAAAGGTATTTTCAGACAAGCACACAAAGTATTAATATTTTTCAAAAATAAAATATTACATATTTCATCGCATTGATAAAAAATTCGATATAAAAAAAAAAAAAAAAAAAAATAAGATATTCAAAAGAAATACCTTTAAAAATATTTGAATTTATTAAATTTAAACTTCGTCTAAATTGATCCAAATATATAAATGTTAAGAATGTAAAAAATAGAACAATTTAGCAACAATAATTCAAAATAAAAAAAATTCAAGATTTGCTATATGTTCATAACTACAGAAATCTATTATTCGTTATAACCAGGGCAAGTTTTTCAAGCTTTTCGCTTGGAAAGTAAGCATTTGCATATTTCAAAAGAATTTCACAAAAATGCTTGTTTTTTAAATTTTCGCATAAATTTGCATATAATGGATACAAAAGTTAGTTTTCTTAACAAAAACAAAATTTTTTGTGATTTTTTGGAGTTTGGTCATATGATTTTTAAACATTTTTTTCTGAGTATTTTGAGTACATTGTAAATATTGTAAAGAAAAAAAACTCGGACACGTCAAATATGATGTTTAAAATTAAAATAGTTATATTTTTATAAAAATCGAAATCTATTCAAGATTGAAAGTTAAAAAAAAAATGCATATTTGTGCATAAATTCGTTGGTTTTTATATACATATTCATGCTATTTTTGCATATTTCTGTGCATATTATACCATTTTTTCATGCTTTTTCAAGCGCATATTTTGATTTTTTTTTTGTGCATATTTAAACTTGCCCTGGTTATAACCAAAGAGTAACTAGAGATGAAACTAATTGTCAAAAACCTAAGTCAGTTGTCAAAAACCTAACTCATGCAACAACAAAATACATGTAATCAAATACATTTTGTTGTTGCCAAAAGAAAATAAAAACACATTTTTGTTTACAAAACAACAATTTTGTTGAATTGTCAATCGAGAATTTCGTCTCTATGTGTTACTCTATGGCTATAACGTTGAGTCTATATTAGAGAAATTTCTATCAAGACAAACGTCAAATTTTTGTTTGAGTTGCAGATAATTTTTTATCTCTGTCAATTATAGGGGAAAACGTATGTCATAATAAGCCATGCAAAAAGTACCAACAACAATCAAGATGGCGTCTTTTACTAAGCATTATCAAGACAAAGTTGTCAGAGCTCGAGCGCTGACAATTTTGTTTTAACGCTGCAATAATACTGACAAATTCAGTCTACATTAGACAAATCTTTATCTTGATAAAATTTTGACGTTTGTCTTGATAAAATTTTGACGTTTGTCTTGATTTAATCATAAGTACATAAATAGCAGTGTTGCCAGGACTTGAGAAAAAAAAGAAGATAAATTTGACTTTAAAAAAGGTCAGAAAAGGCTAAATGTCCCAAATAATAAAGCCAGAAAAAAACTAATATATTGTTTTATTAAAAAACGCATTTATTTTTTTGTTCTTATAAGTTTTTGGTATTTCTTAAAGATATTTTAGAGAATTTATAAATATAACCTAAATAGTATCTATGGGTAATAAAGTTTGTTAAAAAATAATCGGCGTAAATCAAGATCTTCGGCACAGTTGATTTTTAAACAATTTTGATAGTGATTATATAGTACTTTTACATGTGATTATAGTGCAATAAAAATTGTGTCCGCTCTTGCTCGGTTTACGAGTTATAGGCCTTCAAAGTTTCAATATATTTTCCTGAATATCTTTATTAATAATTGTCGGATCTTAATTATATTGATGTCATTTAAAGCACTTATAAATACCTTTCCAATGATATATATCATTACCATATTAATAAATTACTTGGGAAGAAAATTGACATTTTGTATTAAAATGGCGGAATTTAAAAAAATTTTTGATATTCAAAAAAAGCTTATTTAGCGAAGCCGGTGTTCGACATACCCAGAGGAGAAAGGTCTTAAGTCCGGCCGCAGGCCGGCTACACAGTAAAACTTTTATTAAGGCGTAAAAAAAATATAATAATTTCAAGTGTGCCGAAGATCTTGATGAGTGCCAAATAATCACATATTTTTGTGGAACGATGCGCCGCAGGCGAAAATTTTCGCTAAATATAAATAATTTCGATTTTTTCTGCGAATTAATATACAAAAATGCTTATATATATGATTCTGTTAAAATAAATTTAGTGAGCTTTTAGCCTTTTTAAGGCTATATTAATAATCAAAAAAAGCTAGAAAAAAAGCTAGAAGCTAAAACGAAAATTTTGAGGCTAAAAGCAAAATAAAAAGGCTAGATTTAGCCTTAAAAAGGCTAAACTGGCAACACTGATAAATAGTGTGAAATCGTGATATTCTGTGGCAGTTGGTTTGTATCCATGATAACTTATTATTTCATGTTTCATTTCCATTATGTTTCAAACGTAGTTTCTAGTCACAAAAATACCGAAATCAAGTTCAAAAAAAAAAATTTATTAATTCATTCACAAGTGTATACATAAAAAATAGATAATTATAGATTTACGTAAAATTTCTAACAAATTCAAACATACAAATGTTAATGAGTTGAATTCGATCACATTTGTCAAATATTTTCAAAATAAATATACCTTCTTTTGATTAAATATGTGTTGTACAAATACAATAATAATGTCTGTAAAATTTATATTTTAATTTTTTTGCATTTTTCATTTTAAATATTTGTCTAATGGGATTAAAAGCTTTACGCTAGCTACATACATATATAAAAAAATAAAACAAAAGCAATAGATAGTGCAAAATTACTTAAATAATGTTGAACTATATTTTGGACAAATAAGTTTGCGTTTACTCAATATTTATTGAGATCACTTTCATTTTCAGTTCCTAGATCCCTAGCGTAGGGACTATTCCAGTCTCTTTCAAAAACACTTAACAAATCCATACGTAATGTTAAAGTTCCATTGCCATTGCTTGCAACTTCTTCAGTGTCAGGCAAAACTAAACCAACACCAGCAGTATCGGTGAAATAATCTCCGGACCAATTCGAAGTTCCAATGTAGGCAGTATTATCGGTTACCATATATTTATTGTGATTTACTCGTCCATAAGGAATCAAAAATTCATGTTCATTGGCAGGCACCACAAAACGTTTTATTTGTATATCAACACCTGGCATTGAATTCGAAATATCTTGTAGTGATTTCAAAAAGTAATCCTCAGATGGATTAGAATAACGCCACCAGGAAATGAGCATTTTTATTTTAACCCTCCTATTAATGGCAGCCTCTTTAAGGGCATCATCAATGAATGGCCAATATTTTTTATGTTCAGTGTAAATAATCAGGGGATAGTAGTCCATAACAGCAATATTTACAAAATGCTTAGCTTTTGCAATTGTGGCTATTATAGCATTAATATCATCCACTCTTCCTTTGGAAGTCAAAGGTGGTGGTGAACTGGAGAGCAAAGCAAATTGCGTATATTTGTTGTTTACATTCAAAATCATGGGATTGTGGAAATTGTAATTTGTTGTATATTTCGTAGGCCACTCCTTGGGTATGACAGAGTCATTTGTGCTTAGTACCCAATATTCTTCGAAAATCTTGCCTAGATCTCTGGCTAAAGTTGGACAATTCATAGCTAAAATACCCAACTCCTTGACTTGAGTTAACGACCTCCAGTCCATATTGGCACTGCCTAGATAAATGTGTTTATTATCAGAGATCCAGAATTTTGTGTGTAAAACACCGCCACCTAATAAACGTGAAAAATCCAGTGAACGTATTTCGGCGGCACCTTTTTCTTGTAATATTTGTGTATCATGATCGGGTTCCTTATCTGTGGGCATACTTTGGGCAATGCGTATTTTTACTTTGCCTCCTAAACCAAGATCCATTAAATTCTGGAAAATATCTTCACCTTGGGCAGCCGTGGGATCATCTACAACATCCACCCCTCTTAGAGTCCAATAAAATGAACCAATGTCCAAAGAACTTTCACTTGTATTCAAAAGTATTTTCCACGCTTGATAAGAGGACATAAATGATGGACTATTTTCAGAAAAATTAAGATGTTCCGGTATACTTTCAACCAGTTGCATTTGACATTGATCAGTAGCGCTACTCTTAAGCGTATCCAAATTTACAATATTTTCAAATTTCAGCAATTTCATCAAATAATTATTGAACATTAAACACATTGTAAAAATGGCCAATAACAACATCAAAATGTACAACAAGTAAACACATTTAAATTTTGGCATACGATACCAATAAACAACCACTTCTTGATCATTATTTCCATTCAGATTCTGATCATGTTTCTTGGGTAAATTGATATAAACACTTTTTGTTTTGATATTTTCGTTTCCATGTTTATGAAACATTCTTTTCTTTTTTTTTTTTTTTTTTTTTTTTGTTGATTATGTACAAAATATGTGTAATTATTTAATTTTGCATAAATCACAAAACTATGAATTTATTTATGTCCGACCTTCCAATGTTAAAGCAACAATATAAATATAGTTAAATGATTGTTTAACTTACGTTCTTAAGAGATGACTATTATAATTCACTTTAATTTCTCTTAAAATGCCGGAAATTTTTCTTTCTCTTGAATGTTTTGCTGTCAAACTGCAACAGTGGTTATGCTTGCGCGATAAAAAAAAACGCTGAAAGGAAATAAACAGACGTTTAAATTTTGTAGATAAAAATCATAAATATTTCAATAAGGTATGTATGTATATTTCTTAAAATTTATAATTTACCGCAAAATTTTTTATCTGAACTATTTAATAATTCGTTGAAAATTGAGTGTAAAATAACATTAGAATAATATATTACATTAAATACATGTGATATATTTTAAATTTGAATTGCTTGCAATAAGATTTTCGGAAATATCTTCTTTTCAGTTTGGCTTCATGTTTTTTATTTTCATAACGGTAAAGAAATGACGACAACTTGTGTCTCGGAACATGAAATTTATGTACTACATCAAAATTTGAAATTATAACATTAGGTATTAATAAACTTCTCAAGTGATTATAAAGTTAAGTTTTTGTTTATTAAATTTGTTTTGTATATTTTTCACAATTAACAAAGCTTTCATTTTTTTGGACATACCACAGAGTTAAAACCCCTTCCGCCCGGCCAAAGGTCGGATATAAAGAAAAAATATTTCTACAAAAAAAATTTTACTAAAAATTACAAATTTATTTTATTTTTATAAATGCACCATTAAAAACTTTTAATTGACACCTTAATCTTTGCAATCGGATAAATAGTATTGGAAATATTTATGTACCTTCGATTTTTTTTTATATTTTCTTTTTTGACATAATTTTTTTCCTTTTTTTATCTTCATTATTTTTTGTATAATTTTGGCTTTTTATAGATCATGTTTTTCCCTGATTAACAATAATATTATTTATTTGAAGAAACAAAATAAAGTCAAGGCAAAAGAGTATAAATTCAAGCGTAAATATCACTGTGGGGTACGAGGTGCATACGAAATCTCTACACAAAACTTTAAACTTTTTGGAAGTAACGAGCTTCAAAAATTATTTCATGCTCGAGGTTGTCTACTTTAACATCCTGTAAGTAATTTCTTATTGAAAGAGGAGGATGACGACAATATAATTTTCTGAAATCTTAGATCCACCTCTAAAATGTCTTTATATAGTTCAATTCGATGCACAATTATTACCATTTTTTTTTTTTTTTTTTTTTTTTTTCAACAAAAAATCGGCAGAATGGTAACACTTCAGAAATGACAACATGTCTTTTTCATGTTTTGGTCTTTTGGAACCTTTCTTTTTGTTTTCCTTTCAAATTCATTTCATAACCAGACAACGAAGGTTTTCAAACGGGTGGAATAAAAATAGTTATAAATAAAAATTGCAACTCGGGGAAAAAATAATTTGATTCGTTGTTGTGATTTGTTAACACGAATTTTTATAGGTGTGCATTACGGGAATTGTGAGTGATTAAAAACAATAAACGAAAGGTAAAAAATACATTACATTAAAAATTAAACATAAAAAAGTAAATTTTTTGTCAAAAAAATTGTCTTAAATTCAAAGAAAGAAGTTCACTTTTTAAAACTAGAGGAAATGTATCTATCTACCTGTTTGCAAATTGGGGAGTTGGGGTTTATTTTGTATTCAATGTTGGATTGCGTTGTGTCGCGTTGGGGATAAAATGAAAAACTATTTTTTTCTGTGTTTATGTGATTTCTCTTCCTTTTTATTATTTTTGTATTATGTGTTGTTATTTCTTGTTTTGTAAAAATAAAGAATTGCGATAGAAAAGGAAATTGAATTGATCATGTTGCCATATTTATTGTGTTAAATAAGTGGAATGTGAAACAATTTTTTAAGTGTTTTTTTTCTTATTTCTATTAACCCATTTATAATACATTTTACGTTAAAATTCTAATTTGAATAATTTCGAAATTATGTTAAGTGATTCTAATGATTTTTTATCTGAATTTAATGGCGTCATGTTTTTTTTTAATTAAAACTAATTTTTATATGTCATATGTAAGTATTATTTTGTTTTAATGTTTTATTGAAATGTAAAATTCAATATTGAGTTATACATATTAAGAATTTGATCGGTTTTGAAGTTACCAATTATTTAAATTGTAAAGATATCTGTTTAAATTTATTGTCAAATCAACTTTGGCGTAAATAAGATCATCAGCACAGTTGATTTTTAAACAATTTTGATAGTGATTCTATAGTACTTTTACTTGTGATTATAGTGCAATAAAAATTTTTGTCCGCTCTTGCCCGGTTTACGATTATAGGCTTTCAAAATTTCAATATATTTTCCTGAATATCTTAATTAATAATTGTCGGATCTTAATTATATAATTGATATTTTTATAAAAATGGCGGAACTTAAAAAAATATTTGATATTCGAAAAAACCTTATTTAGTGAGGCCGGTGTTCGACATACGGCTACACAGAAAAACCTTTATTAATGCGGAAAAAAATATAATAATTTCAAGTGTGCTGATAATCTTGATTTGTTCCATAATTTAGTTTGTAAATAATTATATTATTGATAGTCAGAATTAAATTTGAATCACAATTTTTTTGAAAAAGTTAAATATGATATTCATCATATAAAAAGAAAAAAATCTGTTAATTTAAAGGAAATTTTTGTAGTTGAAAAAAAAAAAAAAAAAAACACATTTTAAATAAACGTGCATTAAAAATATATTGATATAAATTATTAAAATTGTTAAAAAATTACTCTTCTTGTTTATATAAGTTAATTAGTAATTATCTTATCTATACCTTAGCTATAATAATGTAGTAGCTTCATAAGAAAACCATTCAACTATGCATTATATATTGATTGAAAAAATAATGCAATTAAAAGAAAATTGTTAATATGTAGGTTGCTAATTTTTTGTGATTAAAATATAATATTCATAAATAATTAGAACATTGGCATTGAAAACAAATTTACGGGAAATATAAAAAATACATTATTAAATGTAAAGTATTTGGCTTTTATAGCCTCAGAACAACTCTTAGACATTAAAGGTACAATAGTCTTTTAATTTTATTGTTAAAAAAAAAAAAAACAAAAAAACAAAAAAAAAAAAATCCTGAGTTTTCTGCAGTGCGAAAGATTTTTCTTCTCTAATAATTAAAAAAAAAAAAAACGATTTTTGATTTTGTCTATAACGTTAACTTGTATTGCTCATTTACTCACTCAAATACACGCAGAATGGAACATTTTTGGAAACAAATCTGTAATTTCTAATCGGCTAGTTGGATTTATATTGAATTTCACATATGCCTAGCAGATAAGTATACAATTTTAAGTTTGGAACGGGGAACTCACATACCCCTCCGGAGCGGAGTTATGGGTGCTCAAAGTAGGATACTCCATTTTTTTATTTGATTTCAAATATTTTTACATCTTTTTTTCTTTCAATAGATAAATTTGTTCATTAATTAGTTAAGAAAAAACTAGTAAAATCGGTCAGAAATACTGGTATATACAGTTACGGACAAAAAAATAGGGTCAAGTACATTTATTTGCATTTCTTTGAGTTTTCGACAAAATTTTATGCAAAACATTAAAACTTTTAATGCCAAATCATTGCGAATATACTGGGTTATAAGCCTATACAAAAATAATATCATTTAACATTATACCGAAAACGGTACATCGTCTCAAGCAAAAATAGTCCTTTTTAAGTGTGGACAAAAAAATAGGGTCAGCAGTAATTTTGTTAAAATTTGTTTAATTTTTTTTTGTAAAATTTTTATGAAACTTTACTTTTTTTAAATCTCGATAACGATATTAAAAATAAAAAACTGAAAAAAAGATGAAAATCATTGATTGTTCATAATTCCGAGAACTATTCGTTTCAGAGAGGATCTATAGATTTGACACTTTAAAAATATGGGTAAAATCGAAGGACCCAACAAAAGATAAGTACCGAAATCGATCATTATAGTTAAATAATTCTATTTTCAATTAAAAGGCAGCAGTTACAGATTATTTAAAACGATTTAATGTAAAAAAAAGTTCTTTAGGAACAGAAAATCACCAAAATTTTTTATCAAGTCCTGGACTTTTAATGCCAATAAGTCCATTCAAAATTCGGTAGGAATTTAAATTTCTTCTGAGAACATTAGAAGACAATTGGCGAAAACACAATTTATTCCAAATACCATTCTGGAAAGCCCCAGTCTTATAATACAGACCTGGAAAGGCCTCAAATAGCATCTTCATGTACCCAAAAGTATAAAAATTGCATATTATCCTCTTACAAGTATTTATTTTATAGAAGAATATAAATGTTGAATTTGGTAGTAAAACTTTCGCATGGGTCCAAAAAATACAGATTTGGAAAAATTTTATACCCCATATACAAGTAAGCATAATGGTGTTTGTAATATATCGGAGAGAGTTACTACCATTTCAAATTGTCAGGTCGATATCTCAGCATCAGGGAACTCTAGAATGGCCTTCCAAAGAAATAATATTTCCTCCAATAGTTTTCTTATGTTCCCAGAAGAAATTTATGTTCCAAGTAGATTTTAAACCGAATTAATAGAGTCTTTTGCTACATGGGAGTCTTTTGCTACATTTACTCCTATCGGACGCGTCCCCAGGTGGCGGATCGGGGGGATTGGTTGTAAGGCACATGATATACACACTCTACTGAATGGTGCATTCTGGCCCATCGCATGGGGGTATATATCATGTGTATTATCTCCGATCTTAGGGCTTTTACAGCTTCTCGCGGACCAAATAAATGTAGTGCACTTTAAGGTCAAGGTGGTAGGCAGCAGTGCTGAGGGCCTGAATGGTTAGTTGGTGCCTAAACAAACTAACAGCTAACAGCTCCCCTCCAACGCCGGGTTGGTTGTAATTCTAGCCTAGTCCGCGCACGCCGTCACTGCGCGAGATGGTCCTTCCCTTTACTGGCATACTCGTGGGACAAGATAGACGATTTTAAAAATATTTCAATTCGGACACATGATGACGGACAGTCGCAGGGCGACAGGACTGATTCGGACTTGAATACGGACGACGATGAGGTGATGATAGGGGTCCAACGTGACATTCTTCAGGAAAGTCAACTGTTGGGCCAGCTATCAGAGACGGATGAGATTCTGGGTATCTCGAGGGACTCCTTCACTGGGACCAGCGCCACTGAGAAACTTGAGAATCTTACTCTCGGCTCTGAAGATGAACATGAGATCACTGTGATCTCAGTTCGCGCTCAGAGTCTGGAGAAGAACTCGAGTGTTGAGGCGGGGTCTGAACGGGGGGGTGGCTCGACGAACACAGAAGGTCACTCGTCTAACAGTGGTTTAGTTCGGCAATTTTGTTGAAAACTCAAATAATTTCAAATAATTATACTTGACCCTATTTTTTTGTCCGTAACAGTATATGAAAAAAGTTGGACCTAGAACAAAAGTGCAAAATGCAAATAACTCGAAAACTAAGTAATTTAACATTGTACACTGCTCTTAAAATTATAATTGTATACATCTCTGCTACGCTTATGAGAAATTTTATGTAAATCCTAACAACCTATTAGAAGTTACAGATTTTTTCTAAAAATTTTCAATTCTGCCCCACTATGCAAAGTATATTACATTCATAAAACTAATGCTAAAATTTGAACTTTTCAATTTAAAAGGTCACGAGCACATAAAATATATAAAGCCAACATAAATATTTAATAAATGCTATTAATTTCATTAAAGAAACTAAGAATTCGATTTAGTAAATAATATATAAGAAATCATAAAGGTATACCATTGAAAAATATAATTTTTTCTAAATTTTGTTATTATTACATACAACAATCTCGATGTTTTAAGTCTAAATTAAACTATTTATTGCTGTATAGTTCTAAATATATCGAGCCCCGACCGCCAAAATATCGTAACCGATAATATTTTCGAAAATCTATAATTTAGAATCATTTACATCATCTTTAAAAATTTAATCGACGTAACAAGTGTCATTTCACATTAATAGCGAAAGAAATTTTATCCTAAGTGAAATTTTTCACACATATAACAATGTGTAAACAATGTGTGTTCTGCACTTAGGGTATTTTCGCGGTTTGGGTTCGATATGATCAATTTAAATCTATAAAAACAGTATACAAATCTGTGTAATTTTAGTTTTCAAAATTCTTGATAACCTTTAATCGATAAATATAATCGGTACTGCATTAGTCTTCAATCTATTCTTTATTAATTTTAAAAAGGGAAAGTTAAAAGTTTTACTTAAGATTTCTTTTTATTTTCATTTGGGGTTCATATGAAAATGTCATACAAAATAAATACTTACAACATTTTGTATTTCTTTTTAATTGCATTTTAAATTATCGATTGCAATAAATTGGGTCAAAACTAAATTGCCAATACGGGGTAGTAAGCCGTACATAAGTATAGTATTATATAAAATAAAAACTATAATGCAACAATACTTGTTTCTAAAAAAATTTTACAAATATGAGAATATGTATTCAGAGAAGAGGGAATAAATTCTTAGAAAAACTAAAACAAAGTTATTGACATGACTTGGCTGACTTTTCATGTCATTCCTCTTGCCTTTATATCTCGTTGTTTGTAGTCATCTAAGTATGTACAACCACATAACTTGGTCACCATATAGTAGCATTTATAAGTTAATAGTGTTTCTTATTTATTATACTTTGTCTATTTTTTTATTTTAAATTTGAATAAATAATTAGACTAAATAGAGGCATAATAACCCACCAGTCAGCCAAGTTTAATATGTGTTCGTTTTATGTGTGTGTATGAATAAGATTATTAAGGGAATTTATGCAGCTGATAAAAAAATATATATTCTTGGTTGTCTTTTTAAAATTATTTTTTTAAATTTTGTTGACCTAAATTAAGTAGGTGTTGTTCTTTTTTCCACTCCTTTAATAAAAATAATTTAGAAAAAATTATGTGGCAATTTTTCAATAAATCGATAAAAAAAAATCAGTTCCAAATGCGATTATAACTATTAATGTAGTGAGACTTGAAAACTCTAAGATTTTAAGGAACCGCTATATATTTCGAGTTTTGAACGCTAAATTTCTAAATTCTATATTTTAGATGTTAACTGAGGTGTTCTTAATTTTAATAATTGAAAATATGTAATGAAATTAACATATTTGATTTTTTTCTACACAGATTTTGTAATAATAACACATTAATTTAAAGAAACCATAATTAATTGATATTTGCCCTTATTTAGTTTAGTAAAGTTTATTTGAGTTAAAAAAATGTCAATTCAAATAAAAAATATTACTTCATACTTCTACAATACCAAAACGTTTGTGATTGATGGACATAAATAGAATAAATGAATGATGGACTGACTGTATTACATGTTTATTTTTTTTTTTTAGTTTAATTGACATTTGTAACCTGTACTTCCTATTTATTATGGGCTTTTTATTTGGCCTTTTAAATGTGTATTTATTTTTAACAATTGAATTATTTAAAAGCAGTTCGTTTTAAATAAGCAAGTTTCCACGTACAATATAAGAATTATTCAAATGACTTCTTCATATTGAGAACAATTTCAAATCCCTTCAAGTGATACAGAATATACATATAAAACTTTTGTTAAAAGATATTCAATCAGGCCTCTTCGAAAAAACTGTTACACAATAAATTATCTAGCAATTCTAAATCGGACAAATGTTTCTCGAGTTATAGTCAAATATACAAGTGTGGCCGCTTTATTGAATCATTGACATTAACAAATCTGTACGTAATAAAAACAGATTACGTCCCTACACTAAACTACACTAAACAGACTATTTACTGAGTAAATTTTAGATATTACTTAAATAAATAAACATAAAAACAGAGCTTTACCCCTAATTTTATAAATCCCTTCACCTCACTTTGAAAAAATGTCCATATAAATTTTTGAAAAACAAAAAGAATTTATATGAAAATTTTTTCATAGTTATTAGTTATTTCATAGTATTAGGCCTAAATCGAAATATATGAACCTTAGTAAAACTTAATTTTTAATAATATAACTTATTATCGGATTGATATATGGTTCTTTCAGCAGTATTATTTCGAATTTTGTAAGATATGTAATAGATGTTTTTAGAAACAATTAGATCGAAATAAAAAAAAAATCATAAAAAAGGCGAAGCCAAAAATCAGGGAAAATTTTGTTTTGACCTAAAAATCTGTTAAATTAACCTATAACCTATATGTGTTAACGTATTTTTTGTAGAGATTCACAAGGACTATCTATTTGCTAATTTTTTTACAATAAAATCATAAATGAGTTTTTAAAGATTTTTTTTAATTACTTACCCCATTTGATCCCCTAGGAATCTGTGCTCCTCAAAAACACCTCAACACTGGCCATATAATTTTATACCACTGTGTTTCATTAATCAACGTGATAGTTAAATTTTGTTGCATATTTGTATTTTTGCTCATTATATACGTTTTTGCGATATTTTGACAAAATTACTTAACTCAAAATTTTCAGGAGTTAAAAAACTATTCAAAATAATCAACAATTTTTATGAAAATGTTAATTTTTTTTTGTCAACTACAGTGGTGGCCACGAATTTAAGACACGACATGTAACGAACTAAGTTGTGATAATTATTACAACCCTGCAATATAAAATTAGATTTTGTTAATTTTTCAGTGTACCCTGTAATGTTAAGATCAATTACCGTTATTTGGTTTTGTTTGTGTATACATTTTGTTGCTGTTTTTATTATATTTTCGTAAAAACGTGCTTTTGAAGCTGGTCACGAATTTAAAACATATAAGAAATATTTGGTTTTTAAGTGATTTTTTGGTGTTTTTTGAAGCTAAAAGGTAAGTAATGAATGTTTTATTCCATTTAATGTTAGAATACATCAAAATATTTAGTTAGAAATGGCCAGAGGTACTTGGAGTTCGGATGCCGAGCGAAAATTGATCCAACAAATGAATACTGATGGAAAAACAGTAATGGAAATTTCCAAGCTACTAAAATGTTCCAGATCCAAGATTTACAATGCACTGGAACACATCAAGCAACATGGCACTACCAAAAATGTCAAACAGCACCCTAGAGCCCGAAAAACTACACCCAGGGAGGATAGCTTAATTTATAAATCAGCTGCTAAAGATCCTTTCAAGAGCTCAAGTAAAATTAAAAATGAGATTTCATCGGATTTTGGTATTAATATATCGTCCTGGACAATAAGAAGACGTCTGAATGAGAAGAACTTACGTGGGTGTATTGCACAACGTAAACCACTTGTGTCAAAAAAAAATATTAAATCCCGACTAGCGTTTTCAAGAGAAAATCTCAATAAGCCGATGACATTTTGGAAAAATATACTTTGGAGCGACGAGTCGAAGTTTTGTCGCTTTGGTTCTGATGGAAAACAGTACGTATGGCGTCCTCCAAACCTGGAGCATCACCCAAAGTACACCCTTAAAACGGTTAAGCATGGTGGTGGAAATGTCATGGTGTGGGAAGCATTTTCCTGGCATGGTGTAGGTCCCATTCAGAAGATTATCAATAAAATGGACCAGCATATTTACAAAAACATACTGACAAGCATCATGATACCATTCGCTGAAGACAACATGCCTCTAATGTGGAAATTTATGCATGATAATGACCCTAAGCACACTTCACGCCTAGTGAAGAGTTGCTTAGAGGAAAATAATATCACAGTTCTGAAATGGCCAGCTCAATCCCCGGATCTCAATCCAATTGAGAACTTGTGGAATGATGTTGAGGAGCATGTACGAGCAGTAAAGCCAAAAAATTTGACTGATTTATGGGAAGAAATTCAAAAGGCTTGGTATGCCATTCCAAAGGAGCGCTGTATGGCCTTAGTTGAAAGTTTACCCAGGAGATGCGCTGCTGTGATTCAAAATAAAGGATTTCCCACCAAATACTAATATTGTTTTATGAAGCTGAGCTTTACTTTTGTGAATTAACTTTTATTTTGCCTATGTCCTAAATTCATGACCAGGCTTAAACTTGTATTAATCTGTATAATATGTAAATAAAAATTGGAAACTAAATATAGGTAACAAACTATTGTTGATTTTTTTTCATAACATTACTAGGATCTTTAAAAAATAACATGGATCTAAAATTTGTTCGATAAGATGTAAAAATTATCAGAAATATATAAGTGAAATGTCGTGTCTTAAATTCGTGGCCACCACTGTATATATATCGTAGTGTAAATTTAATTATTTAATTATTTTTATTAATTATTATTTAATATGTTAATTTAAGCTTAAAATTGTGTCGACTTAAAATATTTATCACAGATATGTATTAAATTTGATTAAAATAATTTATGAAATTCTTTTTGAAACAAATATTTTAAGTATTTTTGTGGTAACACAAATATTTATATAGAAAACAAGTTTATAGTCGGTCAAACCGAACAATATAATTCCGTACAGCATTGTATGTGTGTCAAAGTAATTTTTGGAGATAAGTCTTGTATGGGAGCTTTTTCAAAGTTAATTCGAATTTCGGTTTTATAGCCTCTTGAATTTAGATTTTTTCGGAGTTGTTTTATAGACTACTAACATTATTACACTAAACTTTTGCTGAATGCCACTCCCTTTTTAAGCCCATTTTTGTCATAATATTGTTAAGTTTATTTAACTTATGTGAAAAATGGCACATATGTATATCCTCGAAGGAAGTACTGACTGGATGCCACGCCCACTTTTTAAAGAAAGAATTACTTTGCTTCGTAGTAGGTAAATTTCAAATTTTATAAACATTTTGGTGACGGTGGTTAAAAAATATTACAGTATAATAAAATTGGGCGAAAAGGAGGCGTGGCACCCATAAAGATTAAATTTTATAATATACAATATTTTAATTCCTCGCATATGTACAATTTTATGTGAATTGTCTCAGTATCATTAAAAAAGCGGCAAAATAGATTTTCACTGAAAGTAGGCTTAAAACTGGGCGTGGCATCCAATTTATATTTTAGCCTATAGTTTTATCCAAAAAATACTTGATATATGTGCTGAATTTAATTTAAAATTCCAAAAGAGAATTATTTACAAAAAGTGGGCGTGATATTTCGATTGATATTATATCCTATATTTTCTTCCAGAGGATGTTCAATATATATACGTCCTCAATATCAGTTAAATCGGTTGAATAATGTGAGTACTCATATATTGCATACAATTTTGTTATGCAAAATTTGCTTAAAAAAGCAGGAGAATTTAATAAAAATATTACATATTATTTAAGAGAAAACCCTTGTACTCTAATAAACAATAAAATCCATAAATATATTGAAATGAACAGATTATAATATTTTTTATTTACACACATTATGAAAAAATTGCTCCACATATATCCGAAGTTTAAGAGTCCAGGAAATTGAAATTGGAACTAACTTTGCAAAACCTTTTGAAGATTTTACTAATTTAATGGTATACCTACTTTCATTTCGCATTGGGATTATGATGACCCAAAATTTGTTTCATAGTGTAATAACACTTATATGAAATTAAAGCACTTTAAGGCGATTTTCGGAAATGGATTTTATATGAGAGCTATTTTTATTTATATACCGATTTATATTAAATTCGTGACATTGCTTTCCACATGGTGGTGTAAGGTATACATAATTCTTATACATAAGATGTACAGCATAGGTTAGTCTGCTGCTAACCTTAATAAATTAGAAGAATAAATTCTAGTTACGACAGTTACTCATCTAAGAGACATTATATCAAACAAAAGTATTGTATGTATGTGTATGTTGACATTTTATTTTTCTTTTGCAAGTATTAAAAGTATTGATTATAATTGGCGGGCAACTGTTTCTCTTACTCTATACAAAAACACATCATAGCTAAAATTCGAACTGAAAAGAAATGTCACACACATTAAAACATCATAAAAAACAGTCTTTCAAAGAAGGTGTGAGTGTATAGAATGAAGTATTAATAATACTTCAACAGGGTGTTTTAGTAATTATGTGTTAAACCTGATATGAAATTTCCAACACTATTCTCTCTAGTTTATTATTTAACGATTGAGGCTGAATGTTTGACCTTTGTAAAAAGATCAAGGCTAAACGAACAAATATTGAAATTTTGTTTATTGTATTGGCTTCATTGTTATTAATGCTATGTTGACATTTGTCAAATATTTTATCAAATTTCGTGACCACTAGTTTTACAAAAAAAAAAAAAAAAATAGTTTGCCGTTGTTTGATCTTGCAAATGTTTTGTAAGAGCGTCAAACAAGATTCGGTAAAATTTTAGCTATAACTTTTGATCCAGGATTTCGTTTAAAAAATCATAAATAAGCCACATTGCTTTAGTTCGGTATTATCTTTATTAGTAAATAAGTTTTTTAAGATATATTTATTTTTTGTGCTATATTTCACTGATTGAATTTGATTACTATATAAATATTTTTATACCCACCATCAAAAAGATGGGGGGTATATTGATTTTGTCATTCCGTGTGTAACATGTCGAAGGAATTAGATGAAGGAATTAGATGACCCCACAAAGTATATATTTTCTGGGTCATGGTTAGATTCTGAGTTGATTTAGCTATGTCCGTCCGTCTGTCCGTTTGTTGAAAGCAGGATAGGGTTCGAACGGGGCAACGTAGGGGGACGAAATATTTGTCTTATATAAGGTTTGTTTGGGATTGAAAATGGGCGAAATCGGTTAATAAACAAAAAAGTTATGGGCAAAAACTAGGAACACAGGGTGTCCGTTTCATACTTTTCTGCTGATATTTCTTCAACAAAAGCATGTAAAACAACGAAATTTTGTATGTATAGTTCGGGGATCAATGTAAACTCGGAAACCAAAAATGGGCGTGGCCCGCCTAATTTACCGCCCACCTCCCATATGAGCTGAAAATCAACGAAATTGTGTTAAAATAGTTCAAGGACCAATATAAACTCGGAAACACAAAATGGGCGTGGTCCGCCCACTTTACTGCCCGCTTTACCACCCCCTCCCATATAACGTAAAATTTGAAAAAGTTGATGGTGGGTATATAGATTCGGCCAGGCCGAATATAATTCGCGCTTGTCTTTATTATTTTCGATTTACCCCATAACTTAGCAAAACACTCTGTTCACACACATACAGTTATCTAAATGTGTACATCGTCATTACCTATTGTCATTTTATGAGCCACTTTTCTGTGGCATGCGTGAACAAATGTGTGTTTTTGGGGGAGTAAATATGTATGTGACCAAATTGATTGTGGGGTTAGCTGTCCGTCCGTCTGTCTTTCTGTGTGAGTTTGTTTTTGTGGAGAGGATGGTGAAATTAAAGTGTTTAAAAATCTAAAGGCAACATTTATTCTTAATTTGCTGGTTAATGAAGAGACACTCACATTTATACTTTTGGCAATTAATGAAAATTTATATTTATTTTTATTTTGCAGATTGAATTTAATATACCAAAAACAACAACCACAACAACACAATGGCTTCAGGTGGTTTAACATGTGTAAAATATTTAACATTTTTTTGCAATTTATTATTTGCCGTAAGTACATGCAATTAAATTTGTTTATATTAATACTTTACTATAATGTAGTGAATATCTCATTTAAATTTCTTTTAGCTATCGGGCATATTAATTTTGCTAGTGGGTGCTATGGTTCAATTTAATTATGCTCACTATTCGAATTTTGTTAGTGACCACATTTGGACAGCGCCCATAATACTAATGATAGTTGGTGCCATTGTTGCTTTTATATGTTTCTTAGGCTGTTGTGGTGCTTTAAAGGAAAATAGTTGCATGATTTTATCATTTGCCATATTGGCCTTAGTTATATTCTTCTTTGAGATTGGTTTGGGTATAGCTGGATATATCAAGCATACCGGTCTGCATCAGATAATGGAGGTACAATTTAATAATACTATGAAATATTATAATGATCGTAAGGACTATCGTGATGGCTGGACTTTAGTACAAACAGAGGTATGTTATTTTATTTAATTAAATAGTTTTGTTTTACTGAGAATTATTGTTTGATTTTTCTTTGCGTGTAGTTGGATTGTTGTGGTACTTATGGACCAAATGATTGGGAAACTATTTTCCCTAATAAAACTTTACCTTCATCATGTTGTCCTATTATTAATCTTAATGAAGCTGAAGTTTGTACTGTTGCTGATGCCACTTCTGATGGTTGTTTGAATAAACTCTTGCAGCTTTTAGATTCGAAAACACTTGTTTTGGCAGGTGTAGTTTTGGGTGTTGCAGGCATTCAGGTAAGTTATTACATAGTGATTTAATATATTTTTACATATAATGAGCGAAAAATATACGAAATTATTAAATAATAAAGGTATTCACCTCAGAATTTGCAACTTTGCAAGACCCTGGCAAAGAAGAAAAGTTGCATCGATTTCTGTAAACACAACAAAAACCACATAGAATAAATTTTGCACAACTTACATTGCAAGGTTCTAGCAAAGTTGCAATTTCTGCGGTGAATACCTTTAATATTAAATAATAAAAAAAAACACAAATTTGGGAAAATAACCAACATAAAAATAATAGTTAAATACAAAAGCAAAACATTTCCGTGTTTACATAATTTAGTTCTTTTTAATACCCACCATCAAATTGATGGATAGTATATTGGGTTTGTCATTCCTTATGTAACATATCGAGTGAACGTCATTACTCTAGTTCATACTCTTAAAGTAAATCATGTACAGCAAAGACATTTTGTACAAATAGTTCAATGATCGATATAAACTCCCATATAAAGTGAAATTTTTAATTAGTATTGCACGAAAAAATGTTGAAGATGATGGTTATAATATATTCGACTACTTGTTCTTTCTGCAAAATTTTTTAAAGCAGAGGTGGCGAATAACTGTAATAACTCTTTTCCGTTTTGGGATTTTTTTTTTTTTTTAAATTGGGCGGTTTTTTACGTTTTAAGAGTTTTTTCCGTTTTCTTTTTAAATTTTGTTTTTATTTCGGAGTTCTCTTTCGTTCTAAGGTTCTGATCTTTTTTTTTTCTTTTTTTTGCGATTTTTTCGATTTAGAACATTTTTTACGTTTCAGCCATTTTTATATTTTTGACGGTTTTTTACGTTTCTGCGATTTTTTTTCGTTTAGGCGATTTTTCCACTTTGGAAATTTTTCATTTTGGCGACTTTTTTTGCTCTAGAGTTTTCCGAATTGTCGATCTTTTTGCTTGTCTTTATTTGCAATTTTTTTTATTTGTCCGGTTTTTTCATTTAGGTGATTTTTTTTGTCATTTTAGCGATTTTTTTTCACGTTTTAGAAATATTTTTTCCTTTGGCGTTTTTGTTTTTCTGGTAATTTTTTTTCTCGTTTTGGTGACTTTTTTTAATTTTTGAGGTTTTTCGTTTTAGACCTTTTTATAATTTTTTTTTTTAAGATTTTTTATTTGTGTTCTTTTCCGTTTTATAGTTTGGCGTTTCTTGTTTAATTTCGGTGTTTTTTTTCGGTTTTGCGATTTTTTATTTTGGAAATTTTTTTACGTTTAGAAATTTTTTTCACGTTTTAGTCATATTTTCGGGAAAAACACAATAAAGTTTTTCCCGTTTTTTTTTCCGGCGATTTATGAAATGTTTTTATTTTGATGTTTTTGCGATTTTTCCGCTTTGGAAATATTTTAGTTTTGTATATTTTTTTCGTTTGGCCGATTTTTTCAATTTGTCGGTTCCCACTACAGAGTTTTTCCATTTTGTCGATCTTTTTTCGCTTCTGCCATTTCTTTTGTCATTTTCTCGTTTTGGTGACATTTTTAATTTTTGAACTTTTTTTCGGCTTTAAAGTTTTATTTTTCTCTTTTTTTTTTTGCGTTCTTTTCAGTTTTAGTTTTTTTTTTTTTTTTTTGTTTTGGTGGATTTTTTATTTTTTTTAATTTCGTTTAGGCGATTTTTTCCGATATTTTTGTCTTTTTATTATTATTTGCGATTTTTTTTTTTAATTTTTATTTTTTTATTTGGCGATGTTTTTCGATTTAGAAAATTTTTTCCACATTTTGCCATTTTTTTTTTGCGTTTTATTGTATCGGTTTGACCATTTTTTCTCCCGTTGACTCCTTGTGACTTTTGGCAATTTGTCTATACTCTCTGTTACATATTATGATTAGCAATATGCCAAAAAAAGTACTTTTTGATTTTTAAGCTATGAATGCCGAATGACTTTTAATTCTTCGGGGGTAGAGTCTGCTACCTTAATATCTAATTAGGGTGTCCCTCACTTGTCCTAAAACGGAAATATAGGGTGGCCCATAAAACTCGGATTTTTTTACTTTTTATGAATTTAATGCATTATTTATGTTAACAGCTACAAATTTAATGTTTTTATTAGTTGGATAGTTAGTCTGGGTAGTAGTAAGAAAATACTACTGCTAACATTTAACGCGGCACAATTTGGACTGAATGTTATGCCTTGAAAGTCAACACAGTTGTTGTTTACAATAATATCTAAAATTTTACGGTGGTGCTTGACGATCGCATTTTTCGTTTACGAGGAAATTTGGAAAATGTAAGAAAAAAATCGAAAAAATTTAAAAAATGCGTTTTTTCACATTCATTCACATATAACTTTTGAAGTAGGAATGTAATCCTAAAAACAATAAAGTCTATTTTCGGAAAATTTTACTCATTCATTAAAAAAATAGGGTGCATATATAAAAAACCGGGAGTTTATGTTACTCAAATGAATTATACAGTAGCAATTAAGACCATACACACAATTTTTAATTTAAAATCCCATAAAGTATATGTTTTTGGGTCCTAGTTAGCTTCTGAGTCGATCTAGCTATGTCCGTCTGTTGTTGTAGGGCTCGAACGGCACAACGAAGGCGGAAGAAATTTGGCCCAAATATTTATCTTATATAACGTTTATTTGATATTGAAAATGAGCAAAATCTGTTAATAAACAAACAAGTTATGAGCAAAATACTAAAAGCACAGGGTGTAGCTTAATGTCATACTTTTCTGCTATATCTCTCTTAAATAAAAGCATTGTAACAACATTTTTATGGATCGATATAAACTTGGAAACAAAAATGGGCGTGGTCCGCCCACTTTACCGCCAACCTCCAATAAAAGGTGAAAGGTCAAAGAAATTTTGCACAAATACTTCGTGGTCAAATGTAAACACGCCCATCTCTTATACAACATTCGCGCTTGTTTACATTTGTAATATTATTATTTTTTGTTGTTTTTCTTTGTATCACTGCTTTTGTTTAGAACATTTTTTACTAATTTCCGGTAATTTTTCAACCGATTTTCAAAACAAAGCTCTTTTTGGAAAGGTATTAAAATTTCCTTTCTAATTGCTGAACATCGTTAGTACAAATTATTGCCGCTAGATGGCGCAAAATTATTTATTTTTTTTATTAAAATTGCATCAAAACACCCTGTATTTGCAAATATTATGAGTTCATATGTTTAGCAAAAATACTCGCCAAAGGATTTTGTACAAAGTTGCCAAACTTCATTTGGTCGAATTCTGGAAATTTGAAGGTCAAAATTGTGATTTTCTTCAATAACATAAAAATAACGTTAATTTTGTAAATAACGGAATTATGAAAAAGTCGCAGAACAAAAGTTGCTGCTGAAGCCCTAAAGAACCATATTCAACAATAAAAAAGTTCTTTTTTTTTTTCGCAAAAAGCCGTTTTTGGCATATTGCTAATTATGATATAAAAACACTCTCGTGTAGTTGTATGTTAAGAAATAACAACAATGACATTGCCGTGAATTGAAAGAGTTGCTTGATAGGCATGAGAAATAAAATAGAGAATAGTTTAATAATTTGAGTAGCTCTTTTCTTTGAGGCTTATATACTTTTATCCCTTATAACTTCTGAAATACTAAACGAAATTTATGTATATTTCTGAATATATATATATATATATATATATATATATATATATATATATATATATATATATATATATATATATATATATATATATATATATATATACAGTATCGGTCACCTAATTAGCCCACCCAACCATATTTTTTTTTTTGGACTTAATTTTCTTTTTCTAGAGAAAAGTTTTTAATTGTTTTATTAATTCAATATATTGACTACTATATACTTAATTAACATCCATTAAAATACTAATATTCGACAACACATACAAAGTGGTCAAAATCGATTAAATCCATTAAGAAAATTGGTTAGAAAGGTTAGATAATCATTACATTATTGTCAATAATCCTCCAAAGTATCATAAATCATTCAAAAACCTCAGCGATGTGCAAAGAAATGAAAAACTTAGTTAAATTGCGAATTTCAAAAATAGAATAATCATAAATTTCGCAATGAAACTCTGACTTAAAAGATTTGTGGCGAATAAAAAACGCTTTAAAATGTACTTAAGTATCTACTAAAACTAAAACCAACTGCCAAATGTTATACTATATAGTATAAAAAGCATCATAAGTATAGATGTTTCAAAAAAGAAAGTAAGTTCTTTATAGCAGTAAACAAAAATACAAAGAATTTTATCTTAAGAAACCGCTTGGATGATATGCATAAAATATTTGTTAATAAGTTACCTAGACGAATGATTTAAGCAAAGTTATTTTCAATTTTGCAATGTTAAGGTAAGATTTTACACTTTCTTTTTAACTAGAATACTAATAAAACTTTTTAATACATCGCATATACCAACTACCAGCAATTGTTTGCACTAGATAGTATCGATTAGTCTCCTGCGCAAGATGATTTGAAAAGCAAACACACTTGAATTTCAAGTGTGTGTTTCATAGCCAACATGTGCAAAAACAACAATAAATACTGTTCGTACTGTTCGCTGCCCGAAGCAAAGCAAGTGTGTACTGTGTATGAGCGACTGCAAATCCGTGCGTTCAAATCATTTATCGTAAACAAGTGGTGCAAGTGGTGTGGCAAAAAAAAGCAAATCATACAAGACGTTGAGAAATGATTTAAAGATTTCAAGTGGGCTTAATGATTTGTTTGTTTTTTGTAATACGTAGTTGCTGTGTGTGGCAAAAAATCTTCATAATGTGTAAAAAGTGGTTGTTTATAAATATTCTTGCATACACACACATATATACAGTATGTCTATATTTTATTGTTGGTTCTTCTTTTCTAAATAAATGTAAAAGGGTGAATTCATAAAGTTATTAAAAAATACTCTTTATTAAGAGTTAAAAAAGTAAAAAAATTAAAGTTGACATTTGAAACTGTCAGTTACATATGTATGTAAGTTAGAAAATTTTTATCTTTAGTATTTATTTATATTTTAAATAAAGTTAGTCTTATAATTAATTGTATGTTTATAAAAAATTTTAAAATTGTACTTATTTATATTATGATAGATTTTATTGCATTTAATTTATATTTACTAAGTAATCATTCTATTTTAAAACTAAAAGGAAATAATATAGAACAATGTCTTTTCATTTTTCAAATTCGTTTCCATATACGTTTACTCCTTGACTAATAAATAATAAAGTATTTATATACATATGTATAAGAAAGTAGTATATAAGTAATTAAGTATATATTTGTTTTAAGTAATAATTAAAAAAAACCTTGTAAAAAACTTTAAATATTTAATAAAATCTGTTTACTAATAAAACTTAATGCATGTTTCTTTAAATTGTTATAACTAGTAACATTAATAATTTATTTGATCGTAAATAACAATAAGTTTATAAACAATACTTTTAAACGACTGTTTTACTTACGAAATTACTTTATACAGTCATGAACGCACACACACACATATAATTTTAATAAAAAAGAAAACACAATTTTTTTCCTTATTGAAGCAAACAAGTGGTCAAAAGGCTTGTATTTTTTTATACAAGCCTTTGAGAGGCTTGTTTGGTCGCTATCATAGCACACTCATGATTTGTTCATAAAGTTGAAGCACACACGCAGTATTTGTATGGTTTTAAGTGCCTGCAGAACAGTATTTATTACTCCGCACACACACTGATAACAACACTTGAAAAATATCAAGTGGCTTGTACAGCCTTATAAGACACAGTTTGCAGGGCTCTAGTATCGATATAATATCTATTATATATTATTAGATAGTTTATCAATTTTAAAATGATTTCTCAACTTTTATTTTTCTTTTGGAAAAGATTTTTCTTACTTAAATGCTGATTATTTGATCATCTAAATTCGCGGAGTAACTCAAACCGTAATTTTAGTTAACGAATTTAAACTTTTTGTATTGCTTTCGATGTTACAGATGATTTTTTACCATAATTAAAGGACTATCAAGGTTTCTATAAAATTTCATAATATTTAAAATTTACATTTTTCGCGATTTTTATTAAATGTCGAATATTCGAAATATAAGGCGTTTTAACCAATTTAGATATGAAATTTTTTACGAAAATTGCAGTACTTCTGTTTTTAAATTGTAATCCATATGAAAAATTACTTTTTTTCAAAGCTTGCTTAGATTTTTCGTAATAAATAGTGTAAGTGGGCTAATTAGCTGTCTTTAATTTTTATAGGAATATTTAATAAAACAATGTTTTTGCGTAAAGTGTTAGTTTATTAATCCAAGTTTTGGCTGCAACGTATTAAGTACATAATGGTCAATATATTGAATTAATAAAACAATTAAAAACTTTTTTCAAGAAAAAGAAAATTAAGTCCAAAAAAAATTCTGGTTGGGTGGGCTAATTAGAAGACCGATACTGTATATATATATATATATATATATATATATATATATATATATATATTTTATTATTCTATTCTTTCCTATCTTAATTATTTTCAGGTTCTTACAATCCTGTTTGCCTGCTGCCTTTATCGTTCCTTTCGTCGGAGCTACCAGACAGTTTGAATTACGTAGTCAGGATCCTTTGTGTCGCATATAAAACTGAAGTCTACTTTACTTTTTGCTCAAGTCTGACTACGCAGCTAATCGAACAAGACACAACAAATTTTTTACAGGTTTTTACAAAATAAAACTAACTGAAAAACTAATTTTTAAATAATTTTTTTAAAGCATTTAAACAGTAAAACACAATTTCACTTAAATAGACATGAAAAAATCTAAACCAAAAAATTGAAAAAAAAAAAAAAAAAAAAACCGTTTACTAACAAGAGTTCATCACTAATACACCACCTCCCTATTATAATAAAAAAAACTAAATTTAAACCCATACATGGATACATTTGTAAGTTCTTTGACGTTTGTACATTGTATTCATGTATGTATGAATATGTATGCCAAGACCTATTCATTTTATTTTCTGTAATCTATTTGTAATTATAGTTATTATTTTTTTTTTTAGTTTAAACTTTTTTATCCTTATTTATATAAAAAAATACATATATACATATCTATGCTTTTGTATATGTACATGTTTGTATATATATAACCTTGCCCTACATTTCACGTTTACTGCTAGACTTTATAAATATTGCCCCACTTTTAAATCCCAAATGTTTGCCATCCATTATTATTTTTAATATCTCTCGTCCCACCACCCTGTGATAAACATCCTTATAAAGTATGTCGCTGTATGAAATGAATGCACTTAGCATAAATTAGTTGATTTTACTCTTCACGGTTTCTTATTTACAATTAAATAGAGTAATATATACTAGAAATTAGTTCTTTTATTTATATTTTTTAATAAAGTTAGATAAATATATTCGGCATTTGTTTAAATTAATATTGAATAATTATTAAAAAAAAAGAGCTAATTCATTGTAGGCCAAAATAAAAATTCGCATTTAAATGCGTTTAAAGTTTAATTAGAAAAATATGCTGCCGCCATAAATCTGCAGTTGGCGCTTATGAATTTGATTAAATTTTCATTATTTCATTTAAATTTTTTTTCTTTTTTAATTTATAATCTCCGAAATTTTGTTATCATTTTAATACAAAACTTGTTTTAGTAGATATGGGTACAAGATATTATCTTTTATTAAATTTTTATTCAAGGATCACAAATTTAATTTTTGTGTTCGAATATTCTATTTAATTTTTTTTATACAAATGCCGTTTATCTATTATCTATTATTTAATTTAAAATTAATAAAAAAAAAAAAATCATTGTTAATTATATTATTACTATAAAAAATAAACCTATTTAATTTTTTTATTATTTAAAATAAAAACAGAAATACATAATTCACTCTCACTAATCTCACTTTTCACTTATCCCTTACACTCACAAAAACACACACATATACATATTAAAATTTTAAATTTAATAGTTTTATATATAAAAAAAAGAAAAGAAAATTTATAAACAATTTCGAAATTAAAAGACTTGATGTTTAATTATAGTTTTTCTTTTTACATTCTGCCTAATTTATTACTATTTTTCTTTTTTATATAATTTTATAATACTTTTTATATAAATGTTTACAAAAATGAATTTATTTTGAATTTGTATTTCTCTATTGGAGTGTAGATGTAGTTTTTGTATTCGATTCTTTTCTACAGTTGTTGTATAAAAATATAAATAAAAACCATCCTTTCAATATTAGAATTAAGAAACATATAAAGAAATTGCAATAAAAATAAAATTATAATGAATAAATAAAATATTAAAAACTTAATTAAAGAATTTACAGTTTTAATTATAATAGGAAGAGATGCTATAAAATATAAAACCAAAAATCCTTAATTTATAAAAAAGTTAAAAAAGCTACTATAAAATATTAAGTGTAACTAGTTTTGTATTCTAAAAATATAAATTTTATAGCAAGAATTAAAATTACTCTAATGCCTTAATATTGTACACATTTGTATCTATAAAAAAATAATAGACAAAATGATTTTGTGTTCCCTTTTATGATTGTAGTATGCATTCGATTTTAGCAACAGATGTACCACTGATATTTGTTTAGAGATGTGCAGATTATACTTATTATTAAAATCTATTCATGATTTCAGTAGCTATAAGCGTTAAACATTGCTACTAAGACGTGTACCAAACACGTTATATTTCTTTAATAAACATACATTATACTGATTACAAATTCATACATTTTTTATATCCTAATAATTAAAACTGTAAATCCTTTTAAATATTTATATACATTTTTCAATTATATACCTAAACTAACTTTTTGAATGTTGTAACTGATTTGATAAGCAAACCAAAGCAAAATTATTTGATGTATTTGTAAGTAATTTATTTACAATAAATAATATTTTCACTCTTAAACTTAAAACAGATATATAAACTAAATTTAAATCAATATACAAACTTATAAATTACATACATATTTAAATACATTTGATTGTTTGTAAAAAAAAGATGAATTAAAATAATAAAACAACTGTGCAGCACTGAATAAATATTTTAAATTAAAATTGTGATTTTTTATGATTAAAATACAATCGGAGGATAATGTAAGTAAATATTTTATTTTTATTTAATTATTTTATTTATTGTTTATTTATTTATTTATTTATTTATTTATTTATTTATTTATTTAACGCTGAATTATTAAGATATTTTAATTTGTACATTACGAGTTAAGTGATTAAATGTAAACTCTTCCAATATAGATTTAGATTTCCTTTAAAACTTTATTAAAATATAATTAGGAAAATTATAAACTAAAAATTCAGTAAGAAATTCAGAAATCCTATTATGATCACTTACATATATAAAATTTAAAATCATAATATATACCTTTAGCTCCGCTTTGGAGGGATCTGTGGTGACACCCTTCCAAACTTAAAATTGTAACCTCCTCTGCTACGTAAATCGAACCAGCCGTTTAGAAGTTATACATTTATTTATAAAATTTATTTACTAAAAAATTTGTTTGCATAATAATTTTAAAAAGTATGTTATTACGTTATACTTTGGTTTCATTGAAATAAAATAGAAAATTCTGGACCTTAAGTTTTCGCTGCTTATATTCTATTATAACTTAAAATTAAATTCATAAATTTTTTTAAACGAGGCCAATAGTTTAATATAAATTTAATTTAATTCAATTTACCAACTTCATATAAATAAGCAGCCAAAAGTTTAGTCTGTAAATAAAATTAATTTTTAATTAACAATATACCTTAAAAATATAAAAAAATACTTACACCTTCAACATAATTATAAACATCAATTTTTTCATTTTGTGAATGTGCTCCATCATCACCCGCACCCACGGGCAACAAAATTATATTTTTTCCCGTCACCTCCTTCATAGTTAATGCTATAGGTATAGAAGCACCTTCACGTGTAAAATCAGGTTCAATATTAAAGACGTGTTTTATTGCATTTTTGGCTGCTTCATAGTGTGGATGATTGGGATCTTCGGACCAGGGTTTACTGAATTTTATCATTTTTACTTTCATTTTATTGGTCGAATCACGTTCAGCCCATTTTTCATTTAAATATTTAATAACACATTCGGTAATGTAATTAGGGTCCTGATTGGGTACTATACGTATAGAGAATTTACCAATTACTTTGGCAGGAATGACAGTCTTAGAACTGGCTTCTGAAAAAGCACCTTCAATGCCATGAATCGACAAAGAGGGATAACGCCATTTGTGCATCAATAATTGTGTTTTGTTCTCTTTGTGTGGCAAACAAGTGGTACCAATATCGTTTCTAAAAAGAGATAAAGAATCAGAAATTTCCAATTGGAAACATATGTATATGTAAGTGTATTTGTTACTTACTTATAATCCTCAACATTAAAATCAATTTTTTCATACATTTCGAGTTCATTATGCAACAAAGGAGCTATCTGTATAAAATCGTTTAATTCATGATAATTAAATACAAAATACATTTTAACAATAGCACTTACATTCTTTTCAATGCCAGGTATTTGAATGTTGGTATCCTTATCGACCAAAGTGCTTAACAACCAACACAAATCGGGCATAGCCTCATATACGGTGGCACCATAAATACCACTATGTAAATCTTTACGGGCACATTCGACTTCAATGTTATAGTAGATCACACCACGTAAACCGTACGTTATACAGGGTCTGGTTTTACCCAACCAATAATTGTCGGATATACAAATATAATCAACATTATTTAAAAAATCATTTTTAAGACTCCAAAGAAGATCGTTTAAACCTCTAGAACCATTTTCTTCCATACCCTCAAAAACAAATTTAACATTTACTGGTAAATCAATATTTAACTTTTGATATGCTTCAATGCCATGAATCCAACAAAGCACAGGACCCTTGTCATCACTAGCACCACGACCATAAAGTTTGCCATCTCTTTCAGTTAATTCAAAAGGTTCGGAAGTCCAACCATCATCTTTATTGGCCGGTTGAACATCCAAGTGGCCATAAACTAAAACAGTTTTCTTTTTGGGATCCTATCGATAAATAACATCTTCCGTAAGACACGTTTATTTTACTTTCTATAATTATTAACTTACTTTCCCTACTGTAGCCAATAGAACTTTAGGTAAAGGTATTTCTTCACCATTTGGTAATGTTTGCTTGCCAACATCAGCCAATGTTGTTTCAGCTCCCAATTCCTTTAATTTATCTTGAGTCCATCTTACCATACGATTAACTTCTTCACGTTTTTCAGGCCAAGCCGAAATGGATGGTATCGCTACAGCAGCTTTTAAGGCATCAATATATTTCGTCTTATTTTCATCAATAAATCTACAATAACGCACAGATTGATGAATATAAAAAAAGACGTTTATATCGAATATGTACAACTTATATTAAAATCGAATACTAGTTCGATCGAAATGTGTGACATTTTATAATAATGAAATCAAACCAATCTTATTTTTATTCCGTCCCATTCTCTATAATATTTAAACTTACTTGAACAATTCCTTAAGAGTACTGTTTGAGACAGTCATATTATTTCTGTCCTTTTTAGTTTCGAATTTTTATTAAATAATGTCACAGTAAAATAAATTTAAATATCTATAATGCACACCCTAGCTTTTTTTAAAAACTGATGTTGGAAACAACATAAACCCCAATTTAAATAGTGTTTGGAAAGTAGTTTATTGACATTAAAAAGCTATACCGCAAACTTGTAATCATTAATTTATTCACTGAAAAAGCCACAATTTTTTCTTTGTTAACTAGTGCGTTCGGTGATAATTTTTATCGTATATCTATAATGAAATATTGCCATTTAAGTGCTCTAAACATTTATGTAATAATATTTGAGTTTCGAACTATATTTATATTATTTTTTTCGATTTATCTGTAACTTACCTTGGTGCAAAAATAGAAAAGTTTAAGTGGTCATAAAACAAAAATTTTGCCTACCGGCGAAAAATCCTTTGAAGGGTTTATTACACATATCAATTGCAATCAGAATGATTCCGCCCCCACGCGATCATCATTAATTTGTTGCATAGTGTTATTAATTATTATTCAGAATAGAAAAAATAATACTAATTACTGAAAAAGAGATGAACTTTATAAAAATATTTTTTAAACGCTTAGTACTTCATTCCATTTTTTAAATTATTTATTTTCCCTTTTAAAAAGGATGTTTTCGAGGAGGTACTTAATTTATGAAAAGTATATATTTATTTTTTGCAGCGAGTTTTTTGACCACCATCTTTAACATTTATTATTAAACGTTTTGCTTGCATTAATTTTCAAATTTAACTTTTTTTTAGCAAAATGAGTTAAATTAATACTGGTACTTTTTGGTAGGTTTTTGTAGTTTTTAGAGAAAATTTTGGTAGAAAAAATATTTTCTTTGTGACAGCTCTGGTTATAGGTGCTACAAATTTCCAATAGATTATCTAATGGACTGGTCTTTGTGTGGAGGCTTAAAGACGCCACACTTTTATAACTACCTTCCTTATATTTATTTCAATTTTAATGTTTTAGAAGGTTCGAATTAGGTTCGAAATCCATTTTTTTGGGAATTGTGTTAATATATTAACTTTACACTTTCTAATTCCAAATTATAAAGTGGACACCCAACAAACCAAATGATATTGTAATGATATCATAACGATATCATTTCGGTGATAAAGAAGCTCGAGAATGATATCATTTATAATTCTAAAATGATATAGGTTGCTTTCTAAAAGGTACACTCGAAAATGATATTATAATTTTTGAAAATAATGATATTAGTAGTGATATCGTTAAATTTAAGCAGCGCGATAATTTAGCAATATATTGCAGAATATATACATACATTTCTGCTAAGATTGGGTCAATATATAATATTCTAAATATTTTATCAAAAATTAATAAAATAACCATAATAAACTAAAGTTCATCCTGCTCCAAACCATTTTATATGTAAAAATACAATTTCCATATTATGCATAACATACATAAAATATTCTTCTAATAAAAATATTTTTAATTTAATTTTATTTTCCTGAAAAAGTTTGAAGTTTTTTTCTAAGGAAAAAATAATTTCGATATTTTATCATATAATTTAAAATTATGATATCATTAATGATACTGTATCGTTTCTTGGTTTGTTGGGCAGTCACAGAAAAATCGATAAGATATCATAACTAACAAAGATTTTATTACAGTTACAATATTTAATAAAGTGCATTGATTTGAATGGAGACAAAAAGTGATATGTTTTTATTTATTTGCATATTTCAAGTGCCTGTCTCTATTTTGAAGTGAAATTTTATATAACGAAAATTTTGATAATGTTATTGAAAGAAATCCTTATTTTTAGAGGTGTTTAAAAATATGTTCAGTTCACGTAAGGCACTTTAAATTTATAGTTTCTACAAAAACCAAATTTTTATTTTAATTCCAAAAATCAGACAACTATGAACTTAATTTTTTCAAATATATTCTATTGTTTAGCTGATGTAATTTTTATTATTATGTTAGGGCCTAATTTTGTAAAACACTTCCCCTCACTTTGAAAAAATGTTCCTGTAAATTATTTTTGTTTTTCAAAAATTTGTACGGAAATTTTTTCAAAGTGAGGTGAAGGGATTTACAAAATAAGGGGGTTAATGTTCAGTACTGTCGTTTGAAATTTTACTAAAGGTTTTAATTTAACAAGTTACCGGGTTTTTTAGTAAACGGTTTCCAAATTGGTCCGTAAAATTTTAAGACTTATATAAAGAACGTTTAAAAATGAGCAATTTACAATTTACTCAAGTTTGTCAAAATTTAACATACGCGTTTATTAATGAAAAAATTTACAAACTTTTTAAAAATGCATGGCAACACTTCACTACTTGTTTTTGAATACAACGGTAAAAATTACAACCCTGTCATTCATAAAAGTATAACTTCATTTCGTAAGTTCTTACGTCTTGAGTTACGTGTTTTTGTTTTTTTTTTGACAGTTCCTGTTTCTTTCCCGTCTTCTCAAAACACAAACACACATTTTTCCATTGTTTATTTTCATATTTCTTTTTCTACTGGTATTTCGCTTGTATTTTCATGTCAACAATTGACATGTTTTTATGTTGTTTCTGTTTTGTGTATGATTGAAGTGTGTGTAGTGGATATTATTTTTGTTGTTGGTTTCTTGTATATTTCATGTGTTGGATCTTCAGGTAGGGGACGTCTGGTGGGGAGCACAAACAACAAGAACAAGAAAAAAATACACATATTTTTTTAATTTTAATTTTTTTTAATGCCGAATAAATGTGAATCAGAGAACTTGATTAGTCGAGCACAGCAACTTCAATTTAAAACATTTCAGTGAAAGAAATCTACAAATAATAATAAAAAAAAAAAAACGAAAATAACCAAGAAAAATAATTAAATAAATAAATTGTGTGCGTGGTAAAGAAACAAAATATTAAAATAAATTGCGAAAAAAGAAGAAAAGAAATTAAAACGAAGTAGTAAAATAGTTTACAGTTTGTAAAATTCGCGGAAACATTGAGGGAAAAGAATTTGGAGCAGATTCATTTACGGCAACATAAAAAACTAGATTTACATTTGTGAAAATAGAAGTAAAAGCAAAAAATTGTGTTTATTATACATAAATTTCTTTTTGTTATAATAGAAATTTAAAAAAAAAGTTTAATAATTTGTGTTTATTTAAATTATTTTTACGAGGAAAAAGTCTTGTCAATTTATCTGCAAAAAATGGAGGATTTAGGTAAGTTTCTTTTACTTTTACATCTTTAGTATCACAGATTTAATAAATTTATTTTAGATGGGGTGGGTGGGGTTGTCTATCTAAATATATTTATACCTATTTGCTTTTTTTATAAAACAACACACACCAAACCGGTGTTTAATCATTCAACCATTACAATAAAAATAAATTCAATTCCATTTAGGGTTTAGTAATAATCTGTTGCTTGTAACTATTAGATTCATATTAATGACTTGAACTTCCGTCGTTTTGAATCGTCATCAAGTATAATCATCGTCAGGGCCAATAAATCATTAAAACAACAATAATAACTTTAATTAAAGTTAATTTGAATACTCGCAAATACAAAAACACAAATATCAAGTTAATTTTTTTTTGGGATGTGTATGTATAAAAAAATATATAAAAATTACGCACACACACATAAACACATGTGTTCTCTCACGTCATCTGTTTACAGGGTGTTGGAGTTAAATATTTGGAATCCGTTGGATGATGTATCTGTGGTACATACAAAGATATTCCCCTTAGTGATTTTCTTCATTTGTTGAGATTGATTTTGTTTATTTATTTTATTTGTGTCTTCTTCCCAAATATGCTACCGAAATTAACAAAACGCCTGGTAATTTTATTTATTTATTCTTTGTACTTTTACATTCGTTCTTTTTTGGTTTTGATTGTTGTTCTTATTTTTTGGATTATTAATACTTCTTTATTGACTGTGATATTCATAAACGAATATATGTACATTTAAACATGTGTATTGGTACATATTTTAGTTTCAAATTGTATGCGTGTTTGTAGATATTAATCATTTATTATCTTTATTATTTTGTTTATCAGATATTACTTTTTTAGAGTTGCCGAATGAATGGTCTCATTACTAAATTAGGGATATATTTCTTGGAATATTCATGTTTGTTATGCAAATTTACGTTGATGTTCTTTTAAATATCAGGTAAAAATAGGACGACAAAAATCGAGTTTTAGATATAAAAGCAAATAAATGTCTTATGTATAGCCATATTCGAATAAAAATTAGATAAATTTTTTGTTATCATATTTCACACTTCAATATTTCAATGGATTTGGTTCATTATTTAAAATAACTCCTATATGGGGTCATCTCATAAAATTCACTTAAACGTGCATAAGTATAGTTATGACAAGAGCAACCAAAAATATGTTTTAAAAAATATTTTGGGAATATAAAAACTCTATTTTAATTAAAAAACACATAAAATAAAAAATTTGGTATGAATATGATATTTTTTTCAAGCACCCGAAAACGTTTTATTTTTATTTTTCAATCAAAATAAATATCTTTAATGTTCAAAATGTTTTTTCATTTGTTGAAAAAAATATGTGAGGGATTTTTATTTTTAAAATAAATATCCATCAATGATGAAAAAAATAAATATCTTTTACGATAAATATCTTTAACGATAAATATCAGTTCGAAAAAAATTTCAAATGATTGTTTTTTTATTCATACTTTTGTTTTGTTTTCAAAATATTTTTTTTTTTCAAATGAAATTGTTGTTGTTTAGATTTTTTTCCATCCGATGAAAAAAGTTCAAAATAATTTTCAACTTTTGAAATAAATATCACAAAAGATATTTATATTTTTATTTCCATCATGATGAAAAAAATTAAAATATTGGTGAAAATAAAAAAAATCATGATGGATTTTTATAATTTTTTGAACATTAAAGATTGTTTTTCGATTGAAATAAATATAAAAAGATTGTTTTTTTAGTATTAAAATCCGGTCTCTGATTTTTTTGTTTAATTTTAAATTATCTACTATTCAAGCTAAAAATAGCTTCATTTTTATTAGCAATTGCTAACAAAGATTTTCTTTTTGCACTTAAAAACATTTGAAGCCTTTAAAAGTTCCTATCTCTAGTATGACATACATACATTATATTTCAGTACAAAACATGGTCAAAACATTTTCAACTTAGTGCTTAACATTTACCAATGCTTTGCATTTAGACCAGTGAAGGGCAATTTGTAAAATTTTCTATCTCGCAAGTTTTGGCTTCCACATTTTTGCCCATCACTGATTTAGACTCAGCAGATAAAAACATATTTTTCTATTTTTATGAACTTTTTATGAATATTAAGATTAGTTATTTAATTTTGAGACTTGTAACTTCTGTTTCACATTCCCATACTAATTTTATTCGTTCAAAGGTTTTTATCAAATGAAATTTTAATCTTAGCTTCTCTGGGATAAGAGTTTGCATATAAAATCTTCTTGTATTGGTTTTAAACAGGATTATTCTCTTTTAAAAACAGAGTTGATATTGTGGCTACTGCTACTAATTTGTAAATAAGGACTGCCGTGCATGCTTTTAGGGTTACAACTTTTGATGTGGTTAAAAATAAATAATTCTGTTAACTGGTTTACATTTGTCGTTATACTCAGTAGCCATGTGCTGAGTTTCTTGGTGTTACCAAGACTAGTTTTTCTTAAAATGGAAATTAAATAAATATAAAAAAAAACCTAAACACATAATTCAAAATTTTAATAAAAAATCACATCGGTCATATAAAATAATTGTTATGAAGGCAAGAGTATCACAAAATACAGTTTCTTGGGTCATAATATTATACAAAAAAGTTAGGACCATTGGTAGGAAACCTAATAATGGAAGAAAATTTGCATCTTCAAACTGTAGTACACAGACAAAATAGAAAGGTTTTTGAGAGAAAATCCCCTCATCTATGGATGAAATGTGCCACAAAAAAGTTAATGGCTCTGAGTCTTTTTCAGAAAAGTTGAAAAGAAATATAGTCTGAAGACACAGAAAGCACAAAAAATTCATAATAAAATCCCAAAAAATGATTTAGAGGTAAAAATAATTATTATTGATGCATAAAAGACGATAAAACGTTCGTACTGGCTGGCTTTTTCCAACTTCCTGGCCAAGAATTCAATGTTGTAGGTACTAGAGAGAATGTGGCAGAAAAATATCGTGTATCAAAGAAATCAAAATTCCCAAGAAAGTTTTTGTTTTGCACAGTGTAAACGCTTTTTTCTGGCCTGATCTCGATACTTCTCATTATAGCAGTAAAGGAATGGAATGGTATACCAAATAGTATGCTTTTGTACGGAAATAGGCTAATCTATCAAACTGTACAAATCTCCGTGCAATTGAAAGGTATTGGGATCTAGTAAAAAATAATTTATAGGACACTAAAAGCTCAGTAAAATATTAAACGGAGTTTCAAAATATATGGACTTATTTGAGTGAAAAAAGTGACCAAAACACAATAAAATTTTAAAAATAAAGAAGAATTCTGGAAAAGTTCAGATATTTCATTAAAAGCCAATAGGAAATTGTTTATTCTTTTATGTTTAAAACTTGAACATAACAGGAACTAATAAAAATCAGATTTGTATATTTTTTCGTGCGCAATCCTTCGATGTTTTAACTTAAAAATTTAATTAATTTAAAATAAATTCTTTTGTTAGTGTAAATTGCTCCACGTTCGACTTTCATACTAATTAACTAAAGGGTGGTCCAATCAAAACGCATGCAGCCATTGTTTCGTTGTCTGTGTCCACCATCCTGTTGGAACCACAAATCGCCCAGGTCCATATCTTCAATTTCTGGCTACAAGGAGTCCGTTATCATCTCGCGATATGGAACACAACAATGAGTCAAGGTTTCTTATAGAACCGGTTTGCGCACAATTTTCCCGATTGTGGATACATTTGTTTGATTATGCTGACCAAATAAATCACGAAGTGCACGAAATGCATTTTGATTTGAAGGTCATTTTCGTAAAAGGCTTCAACAATCTCAATTGTGTACCTCTCCATGGTTGAATTTGTCAAACACTGAAATAAAGAAATGTCAAATTAAGTTCGGCAAAAAACTTGACGTTAAGGTGTGAATCACAATTAACATCCTTCATTATGGTTGGACCACCCTTTATTAATTCTAATAGTGCGTTTTTAGATGTTGAAAATTGTTCTTTATTTTAAGAACAGATAAATTATCATAGGTCATAAATATTTTTTTACTCAGATTTTATAAAACTTAGATTTTGATGACTATTAAATTTCATTCTATAAGATTCGATCCTTCCATTCATCAAGGTATTGTTGAGATCTTAATCTAAGAATTTGTAACCAAAAAAATCTATAAAAAATCTAAGAATGTTAAAATTTTTTTAAGATTTATCAAAATTATTTTTCCCCTTTAAAATGAAACTTTATTTTTAACATGGTAACTCTAAAAAATTTCCCATATTTAACTTGTTAATTTGTTAAAGCACGCCGCATTGAATATTGATCTAATTTTACCCTAGACAACAACCTTATTATAAATTTACTTTAACCCTCTAACATATTCATAAAACATAATAAGCACTCTATTGTTTTTTTTTGGGAGGTGACCACTATTAGTCATTTCAATATTTTTCTTACACAAATATTTTTTTATTCCTTTATGATTTTTTTTTTTTACAAAACCTATAAACTGATTTATTTGTCATTTCTGTTTAATTTTCAAAATTTTATGTAAAGGTATAAATTTACTTATCGTTAAGTTTGCTGTTGCATTTATGTCAATGTAAATGAGTAAATGTGTTTCATTTGGATTTTAGACATTCCACAGATGTGACTAACTTAAGGTTCTTCTGAAATACAGAAAATACACTCATAATCATACTTTGCAGTAGGTACTGTTGCTCGTTCGTATATTAAAAGAAAGAAACTATTTAAACTCTTAAGATATAAATTTGATTGCTGTTCGTTGACTGTTCAGTATTTATTTTTGTTTTTATTGTTTTTTTCAGTTTCTTTTGGATATTATTTTTTTACTTTTATTATTTTAAAAACAAAACTAAAGATAAAAGAGGAGAATGCTAAAATCTGAGTTTCTGTTTTTTTTTGTACATATTTAAAAAATTTTATATGCATATGTAATGACGTCATGTTTAGTTGTTTTTGCTTCCTTTTATCTTTTTTGACTTTTTGCCATAAAACGTAAAAATATGATAAATTTTGTATGCAAAATAAATTTTTTAAATAATCGATCATTGATTCGTTAAAACGCTAAAAGCGCAAAATTAAAATGATCTAATAGAAAAGTAGTCAGTCAACAGCAACTAGTATGTGATGTTGATGTCAATGTTTTGAGTACTCGTCGGTGTTCGTCTTTATTTGTGCTTTAAGTTTTAAAATGAAATATTTTATTTGTAGTCACAGTTATCTGATTGAACTTACAGTTTTGTGTGTATTAATAGCATTGCTGGAATTATTTTAAATTCTTACAGGTTATATTACAAGGATCACCATGCTCTTTAAATCCATTGTGATTAATTTAATTCCATGTAAAAATTTCAAAAATAAATTTAACTTACATACCTTAATATGGACCTATTTGTGGTTTACTTTGAAAAATCCCGTCCTTTTTAATTACTTACCAAATTTATGATGTCCTTGAAACAGCCCAGATCATGAAAAATTTGCATACACAGAAACCACAATCTGCGCTATTTTAGCTCTGGATTATTACATAAAAGTTGTTGTACGTGTTATTCCTCATGTAAACAACTCCTTCTACGTAATCCATACGTTTTGACATAATTTTAATCTAATAAGTACCCTATAAGTTTACCTATGAGAAGACTAATTGAATTTCTTCTAAGGAATATTAAAGATATGGTTTTTTCCATGTCTTAAAATCGAAATTAAAAACTGTTTGACATTTTTCAGAATGCTCTTTTCATCAATTGTATTTAAAATATAAATAGAGGGAAAATAATAAACATAGTTGCCCCATATTCGTCAAGAACGAGAGCACATTCATTAGCTAGTTTGTTACCTGGATGTCTTTAAGTCCCGGGAGTCTTATCAATTGTATAAAGTAAATTTCTGAGTTAAGTCACATTAGAATTTACAGTCTTGATTTTGGCAAAACTGTCGACGTATATTTATGTACATCTGTGTTCGACGTGTATAAATAAGGGTGGATCATAAGAGAATATACACGAAGCAAAGAAATGTCTGATTTCTATAATTCCGAAAAATGGAATTTGACGACCAGCCATCAATAGATGGAATCCGTTCTCGGTATCAAATTGTCAGTACCCGACATCAACACAGAAAAAATTATTACGGTATTTTTTTCAATTTACATAGTTGTTTCATTTTGCATCGAAATTTAATAAATTTATTCAAGCAAAAATTAAATAAAAATAAAATTTAACTATACTTTTATATTCTATATACATTTTTAATTCATCCAATCAACTACTTGATTGATTTAATTAATTTATTAATTGCGAATTTTTTTCTGATTTGTATTTTTTACAGTTTTTAGTAATTGATATAATTATTTTGGTGAGAGGTGTAAATTTAAACAAGTTTTTAATTGAATGAACTATTTTCTAAAATATATGTTAATTGGTGACTTTTTTTCTGTGAAGATTTGCAGGCCAATATTGTATAGAATAATTATATGATCAATTAAGCTTTATTTTGCCGATGTTTGATATATATTTTTCTTAAGAAAATCTGAAAAGTTTTTTAAACTCATCTGCTTTTTAAATTTTCCTTATGCCTCCCTAGTACCATTACCGAGTTGATAAAACTGTTTTTGTTCTCAGGTCTCTCTAAAGCTGTAGAGGTACTTAGTATAACAATTCGAACATTTCTAGAGAGCCAACAAAATAAAACAAGTTTAATAAGTATATAAATCACTCTACGAAATTTGTCAAGATTCGGTCCATAATTGGCAACTCAAAATAAAAATAATTTTATTTATTTTATTTTCTTTTCATTACATTTTTTAAATCAAATATTTTTCAATTTTATTCTTGAAATTGATAGAAGTTTTTAGCAAATATTGGAGGTATTTTTTGGGAGAAAATGAAAACAATAAAAAATCCGGAAGGAATGTGAAATATATTTAATTTTCATACAAATTTGTATGGTAATTACCGGACCGGACTTGTTGTGTTTATACATTTAATTTGTTTAACACATTTTCTTAAGTTCACAATGTTTCTTTTCAAAATTCTGAGTTCGTATGAGAGAGATGGAGGTAAAGAAAATGTTGATTATTTCTTTGTCCTCTCAGGGTTGTCAGATTTTTTTGAGCCTCTGTCGCCAAATTGTTAATCAAAAATCGCCAAAATTAAATTTTGTATATTTTTTTAGGAAAAACTAAAAACAACAAAAATATTTAGTGCTTCAAGTTTTAAATAATTTTAAAATGTTAGTTCAGCATCGACAAAGTCAATGATAATTTCAGTAGCTAATAATAATTGAATAAAAAAAAATATTAATTTCAATACACTTTTTTAGGTAAACAATTTTAGCTCAATTTTAGGTAAACAATTTTAAAAATTTATTGAAATTTATTATATTTTTTAACAGAATAATTCTAAAATTATATAATAAACATTTGTCTTATAAAACTTATAAATTGTTTCGAAGAATTAATTTATTCATGAACGTTTTCTTTTCATTATGGCCCATAAAATCTTAATATTAATATTTGAAAGATGATGGAAAACAAATTGTCAAACATTTATTGAAGATATTTATAAATTAATCTTTATTTTGTTAGTTGGGGTTCATAAACAACAATTTTTCTTGATGCAATTTTAAGTTCCTTGACGAGAGAGGTAACGTGAATGTAAATGTTTAATATTCTCTTCTCTCCTCTCCCCTTCGAACTCAGAATTGCAGCAGGAAAAATTGCTGTGTGTGATCCACCACTTAGATCAAGGGTTTTTACAAATTCTTGCTTCGTGTCTTTAAATTTAAAGGTATTTCTGAAAATACATAGGTATGTTGAATTTCAAGTTTGAATAAAAATGAGTATTGATTTGAAAAAAGTGATACTTTCTCAATTTCATATCAAATGTTATTCCTAAATAATTCTTAATCCAAAAATAAATTAATATTTAAAGATAAAAATTAATGCATATTCTTAATTTGATACCAAATCAGGCTATTTTTAAGAAAATAGTAAAAATATTTGATTTCAATTAATTGTAAATTTAAGATGAAACCTTTGAATTTAAAAATGTATTTTAAAATTACTAATAAATGTCTTATGCCAAGGACGAAATATCATTAAATGTTTTTTACAATTTGCAAAAATTACCAAAATGATAATAAAAATCATGCACAAACAATAGTTTTAGAATTTTTACTCTATATTTTTTTGCAACTTTGCAACTTTATTTTATAAGTATGGAGAAATTAATATACACATGTGTGTTATCTGTTTTTATAGAAGTACTTTTAATTTTATGTTCAAGCAAAAGGTCTTAGCGACCACCTAAGAACCTTTGTATGGACCCCCATTTGAGCCAATGTCTAAAAATAGACATTGGCTAGTGAGAAAACGTAACAGTTTTACTATGCGAATACCTATTTAATATAATTTTAAAAATTAGCCAAATAATTCGCCACCTTGTTAAAAATCGCCAAAGAATTCTCCATGTCGCAAAACGAAAAATTCAGTCGCCAAGAGCAATTAAAAATCGCCACGTTTGGCGAAAAATCGCCACATCTGACAGCCCTGTGTCCTCTCTCCCTTCTACGAACTCAGAATTGTAACAAGAAAAATTTCTGTGTGTGAAGATCGACTATTGTTATACATTGGCTCACAACTTATTTTATGCAGAACATATTTTTATGTTTAACATTCCATAGCAATGTAGCAAATAGGAAATTTAAACAAACTGTGGTGTCATTTGAAAGAAAAAGAGCTCTACTTTAAAAAAAAAAACATTTCATTTATTGCAAAAAGTTGCATTTAAATAAAAAATAAAAATATTCTCAGTTTTTTTTAGCACACAGCTTATTTTATGCAACCACTTTTCTTTGGAAGGGTACTTCAATGTAGCGTTGTCCAGTGGACTTAATTTTTTTATTTACTTCTAGAAAAGTCCTGTGTACCATTTTCGATCTGATTTGTTAGTTAATATAAATGTAAAATTGGTCCACGAAAAATGCTAGGGAAAGGTGATTTGGGTATAAACCTTTTTAAAGCGGTTACTCGCAGCGAAAAATAGCTCAAATGTTTAAAATAAATGCTTCTATGGTATAAGAAATCATTTGGAGCTTTGTTCATGAAAATCGATTGAATAATTAAGGCATTGATGCACGGAATAAACATTATAACAATCATGACTAGCGATATGTTTTAAGAAAAATAAACGTCAACATAAGCTTCTCAGCACCAAATTCGACTTCCAGAGTTCAAGTTGATATCAAAAAATTGTCAAAACTGTTTGCCGTGTATTCCGTTAACACTATTTTTATGGCCGAGTTTCAAGCAAGAAGACTTTTATCAGCCTAGACAAAACGGCCTGTATGCTAAGGAACTTGTTTCCAAGTGGCAGATCATGATAATTTGCTGCATTTTTGATATTGCTAAGATAAATATCCCAAGAAAAAAATTTGATATTGTGCAAAATTTGCTAATATATAAATTCCCAAATTTACTGATGATCCCTAAACAGTCGCCAGACCTGAATATTATTGAAAATGTTTGGTCCACATTGAACATTTACTTAATAAAATAGGAATAAGGCCCTGAAAATGAAAATAAAAATAAATTTGTGTACTGCATAAAATAAGCTGTAAGCCACTGCATATTCTCACTGATATACAAAGATGTAGATTCCTATTATATACCCAGCAGAAAAAGGCGTTGTCATTGGATGTACTTAGTGGTGAAAAAGAACTGCAAAAGTTGTTTTTTTAATACATGGTTGTCATTGATAGGATGTTCTTCTTTTATACTTCTTGTTCATTTCTTTTAAATTTCCACATTTGAAGTTATGAAAATGTTCTTTTTTTTGAAGAACTTTATTGTTTTTTGGCTGTGTACTTATGTATGTAATTAATACCATATTTCGAAATGGAAATTGTAGCTATCAATATAAATATTCCAATCCTATTTCCACGATTTCGTGAAGTATTTCTACAAGTGTTCCCACTTCAATTCCAGATTTGTGTTTCACAGTTTACAGTTTAGATAATATAACGATGAAATTATTTCCTACAACCGTAGATTTCTTAATAATATTAAATCCTTTAAAATCGCTACCAAATATTTGTAGGAAGAATAAGCAATATTACTGTATCTGTAAGATATGTAACCAGGGATATGGATCGATGTCAAAACAGAAACATTTTATAGAAAGTGTCCATCCTTTAATCTATTTTTTTTTTATTTTTTGTTTTTGAATTTACTTTACATAAGAAAGTGTTTAAACTAATCTCTTTATCTTTCTCTTTGCTGCAGTTATCACTGATTTTTTAATAATCATATAGGTAAACCTCAAATTTGCAAATATTTTTCTTTTTATACTTTTTATCTAAATGTAATAATCTATTAACATATATTAACTATATATAGTTGTAGAAAAAGTTCAATTACTGATCTCATTTAGAAAAAAAGTGCAATGATGTAATGCCAAAGATTCATCCATATAAAAACAGAAACCATATACACTCACATCTGTTATTAATTACTAAGATCATGTTCCACAATTGATCTTTTTTGCCGCTGCAAACGTTGAAGCTTCTGTTAAGAACTTTAAACATGAATGCATTTAATCAATTGAATTTCAAATGACAAAGTCTGTTCGTTATTAATATTATTACGAATAAAATAAACGATCACATTGTATTAAAACAAATGTAATTCACCCCTTTAGGGAACGGGCGCATTAACAGATGTTTTGATAAGAGAATTGATGCCCATTTGGTATAATAAAGAGATACAATTTCATTTAAGTGAAGCCCAGAGAAAAATTTACATTGAGAAAAATCTATGCATAAAAACAGTGTAATAAAGCTGCCAACAAAATAAGGGGAACAAAAATAATGTAAATGAGTTGTTGGAAATTGTTATTATTTTTTATTTAACCACAACATATATAAACAATGGAAGAAACAATTTTATTCAAATTATTTGTAGAAACACATTTGTAAAAAGAGGGAAAGATATCTTAAAAATAAATAAGAGACATGAGCCAAGTCATAAACCATTTGTTAAGAAAAAAAAAATAAGATCACGGACTACTATGTGTATCTTACTATGACCAAAGTATTTTAATGTACTTGAACTACTATATACATATTAAGATATCCTTTTTAATATAAACACATAAAATATTAGTTTATGTCTTTACTGGCATATTATCGCAACATCATGTTGCTTCGCTTACTTTCCCATACTAAGCAATCGACAGCATCCATGAAACGATATCCAAACGTACAATTATGCTCAACCACTCACTCACCGTCAATCATAAATGAATTTGAAGTTTTACAAGTACTCATACATACAAACTACGATGTATGGTGTCTCCTTATGTAAATGTTGATTGCATCTAAAAAAAAAAAAAAATTTTGTGCACCGCAACAAGTCATCTCCTTGTACATTTGATCACTTAAGTGGTGAGTGAAATGTTTGGTTCAATTCGGTTTGGTTTGATTTCATTATGCATATATGAGTACGAGTATGAACTAGGGTGATCGACTCGGTTTTCCAACCGATTTTTAAACCGGTTTTTTCTGTCAATGTGCTGTCGGTTTTTTCAAAATGTTCAATTTTCGAATGTCGAATAGACCGGTTTTTTTAAACACAAAAAACCGGTTTTAAAAATACCTTTTTATTTCAAAAACCATGCACTAAATATTGATATTTGAATCGAAATTTATGATTTTTTTTTAATATTCATAAAGTATGATTTTTAATGGCTTAAAAATATAGTTTACGATTAAATAAATAAGTAATAATTATCCTTAATGTAATATTTTTGCACCTAATTTAAATGTTTTATTTATTTATTTTTTTTGTTTAGCGAAGAAATGGTTTTTCAAAGATTTTGTTTTAAAAGAGTTTCATTTGCAGAATCCTTTCAATAAAATTGATTCTTGCTTTTTTCATATTAACCCATTAAAAATCATACTTTATGAATATTAAAAAAAATCATAAATTTCGATTCAAATATCAATATTTAGTGCATGGTTTTTGAAATAAAAAGGTATTTTTAAAACCGGTTTTTTGTGTTTAAAAAAACCGGTCTATTCGACATTCGAAAATTGAACATTTTGAAAAAACCGACAGCACATTGACAGAAAAAACCGGTTTAAAAATCGGTTGGAAAACCGAGTCGATCACCCTAGTTCATACTCGTACTCATATATGCATAATGAAATCAAACCAAACCGAATTGAACCAAACATTTCACTCACCACTTAAGTGATCAAATGTACAAGGAGATGACTTGTTGCGGTGCACAAAATTTTTTTTTTTTTTTAGATGCAATCATCATTTACATAAGGAGACACCATACATCGTAGTTTGTATTTCTGTTTATGCTAAACAAATGTTAATATCATTTTTGATGATTATTTTCTTAGAATTTTTATACATGCCTATTATGCGTTTGTACTGATGTTTGTAACACCCAAAAATATTGGTAAGGCTCACCTTCATTTGTACCAATCGGCTTTAAGTCGATTTAACGATGTCCGTCTGTCCATTCATGTAAAACTTGTAATCAAAATACAGGTCGCAATTTTGGTTTCTTATAGTCCAAGAAAGAAGCGTGTTGAAATTGGTTATGATAGGTCCATTATTTCCTCTAGTCCCCATACAAATAACCTACCAGAAAAGGGGTTTAACGATCATAAATCCCTTAAATGTAGCAGTAATTTTTGCACATCTAAGTTCCATATACGTTTAAACCTGTATGCCGAATTTTATGAAGATCGGTCCATAATTGACCATAGTACTGGTCCACAATTCCACAGGTCTAGAAAAAAAGACCCTTCCCCAAATTTTGATGCACACAATGGTGTAGGTTATTGTCGGCCTTGACCAACCATATCTTTTTTTCTCGTTCTTAATGGGTTAATAGTTATTTCCAAAAATAAAAAAGATTTATTGATTTTTCTTTAAGAAATGTAGTTTTTTGATAGAAATATTAACATCTGCAAAAAAACCGGTTAACCGGTTTTTTCTGAATTAAAAAAAGTGCAACCGGTTTTTTCAAAATACCAACTATTCGAAAACCGGTTTCTCCAAAAAGTCGAATAATCGATCACCCTAGTATGAACGCTTATGTGTGTACAGAAGTGTTTGAATTTGTGTTAAAATGTGATTGTGCACGTAGAAATAGGCATTTTGATGATGTTGCTGGTGTCACTGAAAATAGTTTTGCATTATTATGTTGATTTTTTGGTGATCTATAGTTCATTATGTAGTTTTTCACTGGGATTTTCTGTTTATTTGTAATTATTTTATCATAAGTTTTACATGCACAAAAACTTGTACCTACATACTTCAATCATCATTCATTGGCACTTTCTTAAAAATTTTTATCTGCATAATTGTGGATTTGGGAGATAAGAAAATTTTGTGCTTGTTAAAATTTCTTAAAAAATCAGATATGTTTAAGTGGGATATAATAGTATTTAAGTATTCGTATAATTAATATTTTCTTTTATGGGAGATACTATTCCTCCTGATTCTATCTTTTGTTTTTTTCATTTTCTACCACTTTCATCTCAATTATAAAGGATGACAAGGAAGTTATTTCCTTAAAAGACTTTTGCGAAAATAGTTCTTACGTTAGACAATAATTAATATTTTCTTTGTATAGGGGATACAACTCCTCCTGCTCCTATCGAAAAGTAAAATACCCTATTTTAATTAATTTTTATAAATATTTCATTACAACTGACTTTTTATTATTCCAATTTGGCGATAATACGAGCGATCAGTTTGAACCTTTTTCAGTACAAAAACAAGTAAGAAAGTTATCGTTGTTTAAGTTTGTGACCTAAAATGATTTTTTAGAATGGATCTAATATGGGGTCTATGGCCGATTATGGACCGATCTTTATGAAATTGGATACCGTGATTTCTGCATATATTAAACTTATTTGTGTCGGTGGCTTAAGCAACCGGCGAAATGCGCAAAGTAACGATCGCGATTATTAGCACAATATTAAAATTATTAATATTTCGTTTGTCGCAGCTAAATTATTTTGAATAAACATATTTATTTATGAGCAGGGAAACCATTAAATATGCAGTAAAAAACGAAAAATATGCTCTATAAACGTGAAAATATGCACTTAAAAAACAAATATTTTGTATAATTTTTTAACAAAATTATGTTTTTCATTAAAACAAAGGGTTTTATTAATATTTAAAGTTATAAAATAAGGCAAAACTGAAATTTATCAACCTTGTCGAAATTTGATTCCAGATTTTTTACTGTATCTCATAAAAACGTTATTGATCTTCTATTTTCTTACCCATCTAATTCTAGATACTATTATTAAAGTTAACTTTATTTTTTTTTCTCATTTTTTTTATAAAATCAAATTCGAAAAACATTTCATAAGGTATAACAAAAATTATACTTGAAATATCAAAATATGCTCTAAAAGGGATAAATATGACCTAAAAATAACAAAATATGCTATAAATATGCACTAAAAATCGTCAAATGCAAAAATATGCACCAGCAAATCGATGCAAAAATTATTTATTTGTTCTGAAACGGATAAATATTTAATCGATGGCTTCATTCAACGTCCACTAAAAAACATTCAATTGCTGGTTTTCCTGTTTATGAGTGATTTTTGCGAATTGTAGTGCTTTTTGAAATTGGGCCTGATATGGGAGCAATGCCTAATAGTAGCCAGTCAGTTAGACGGATAGACATCGTTACAAAGTGCAGAATAAAATAATAATATGGTGATGTAGGGTAAAGCTTTGTTTTCTAGTTCATTCGACTTTTCACTTAAACCCGATCCATAGTGACTAGGTATCCAAATAACGTGTTCTTAATCTTCTTAATCACATGCTTGGCGTCTAAAACCATACTACTGAAGCTTAAGTTAGTAAAGATCTAATTACACTCTTGTATAGTAAGTTCCGCTCTTCTGCATATTTGATTTGAATTCTTTTCCCCCAGAAGTATTACGTCGTTCGCTTAACACATTGATTACAGTACTTAATTGGTTAAAAAACTTTGAATTGTGTTAACTCAAAGAAGATGTTATAGTATTTCCTATGTAGCGTACCACGTTGTACATTATCTCTAAGATTTATGTCATATAAATCCTTAGCATGTAATAGAAACAGTCTCTAATGTTACGATCAATCTGAAACTAATCTGAGAATATGATAATTGTATCGGTTTGTACAATTGAGTGAATAAATTCATACTTTGAAGAATTTTCTTTGTAGTGAGTGACTTTGTGGAGGCCGTTTCCACTGATCCTCTTTTGTTTTTGTTTGAATCTCAGCCTTTCATCTAGTATGTTACTTTTATCATGTTGTCCGTGATAAGCGTGATAAATGTTAGGCTTATTGGTCGAAATGCCTTTGGAGTCACATAATTCTAGACTTGTGTAGTTCATGACCGAACTAGTTCAATTGAACGATTCCCTCAACTGAAGTGAATCGTTCATTTTTCTAAGCACTGGAGCCGAGTGTTTTCGGCATTTTCACATACACAACATGAATGTTAACGAAGCTAAACAATTGAGTAGTTGTGTTCTAGCTATCAACAAAGCAAGATCACGTCGCATGGTTAAGCATAAACAAAACACATAACGAAGAGCGCAAGAAAAATTTATTAATTTTTTGTGTGCTAGATAAAATACACAAATACATTAAAATTTGTATGTGTCTCTTTCCGCCTTTGGCTGTTTAAGATCAATACTGAGCTATTATGCATAACGTATGAATAATTTCAGTGTCTACTTTTAGGCTGTTAAAAACATCTTATTAAGTGGATGATTTTCAATAAATAGACATGTTGAATGTCTGGCTCTTTTTGCTAATTCGCTCAGTTGACTTCTAATGAAACAGCTCATTATGGGAAATGTTTACTAAAACTCATTCGCATAACGAGCTGTTTCACTGAAAGTCAACTGAGCGAATGAACTAAAAGAGCGAACTAGTTCAAATGAGTGTGCTGAGCTAAAAAGAGCGATCAATTCATTGAGCTAATAAATCCAACTCTACATAATTCCCCTTTCCACGTTTAGTTTTAAAGACTACCATTGCTTCTTGAAAACAAGATGAATTGATATTAGATCCAACTGTTTTTGTAGGATAGTTGGGAAAATTCCATGCGATCCCGTTGCCCTAAATAGAGAGAAGCATTTTTAACCATATCAATGGTAATTTTTGGTCATCCTGTTTATATTAACTCTTTAATGTTGTTTGTGTCCTTTGGATTGAATGTAGGAAGTGTGAAAAAATGTTTTCAGGAGCCTTGATATTTTTTTTTGTGGTTTCAGAGATTTTATTTTCCTGCTATTTTTTAATACACCCACAACTGATCAATTTCAAAATCATTTATGAAATTGTTACCGCATTGGCATTAAGTTGACACCAGTTTAGTATCGAATATTTAAAATACATTAAAGCATGTAAACGGAAAAAATTTTACATTTTCAAATGTAAATATTTAAGTATTTATAAAGGGTATCTTAAAAATATTGCACTTTTATAAAACTCAAGACTCCAAAGAATACAAATATGCTTATTACTTTTGTTTAAAATTATCAGTCGCTGAATAAATATAAAAATTGTAAAAATTCAGAAAAAAGAAGTTAGACTCTTTTTTCACACCATTTTTTAAGAACTTTTGTAAATTTTATAAAACATATAATAAATGTCCACAATTTTCTTACATTTTACACGTTTTTTTTTTAAATTATCTCAACCTTGGATGTAAAATTGTTTAACTGGTTTTGATTTTTATTAATTTTTTATGACAACCATATTCGGTGTGTTTTACAGTTTTTTTTTATCATAACCTTTTTCCCGATTCACTTTTCGATGCCAAATCTAGCCGGAGTGTTAATCAATACATTATTTAGTATTTCAATTGATAGATTATGACATTGTCCTTTCTTTGATGTATCATTTACCGGAGTTATCATTGTTAAACTAGGATTCTTTTTTTTTTTTTTTTTTACTTGAAGTTGGTTGATGCAGTGTTAAAAAAATTTTTCTCAAAATTAATTTTGTGTTATTTTCTAATTTTTAAGATTATGAATTAACAGTTTGGATTTAATAAGAAAGTTTTACATATTTAAAATCTTCGGACTTTGCAGATTCAAAAAAGTATCCGATCTATATCATATTGCTTACAGCGACTGAAATATTTGTGTTTTAAAATGTAAACAAATTTTCGTTTACAAATTTTTTTAAGAAATTTTTCCAAATTTTTTTTTCTGATGTTTTGCAATTTTTAAGATATTTCGTTGATTGATATCTGGAAACTCAAAATGTAAATGTATATATATTGCCAAGACTTTACAGAATCAGAAACCTTTTAGCTTTTTCCAATACTATATACTGCGGCTTAAATATATGCAATTGAAAATGTAAACAAATTTCATTACATGCTTTATGTTTTCTATTTTGTAAATTTTAAATTTGAGAACACAGAAAAAATTTGATTAAAATGATTTCAAATATTTTGTTAAATTAAATTACTCAAAATGGAAATATTCTAACAAATAAAAATCAAAAATCCAATTTCAGTTACGAATAATACATATTCAAAAACTTTTTTTATTGAAATTCTATTCAATTATTCACTTAATTTTATTTACTTTGATGAATTTATTAATTGATACGGTAAAAAATATTACGAAATTTGAATTTTGATCACTTGGGTAATCGAATTTTGTTTAATTGAATAATTGATACAAACTTTATTAACGAAGTCCCCTGAATAAGGTCTAGCCTAATAAAATTGTTAGCCTGATTGCCTAACACTGCTTAACATCTAGGAAAAATTTGCGCTGGCGTATTTTCTACATAATTTTCCAGTGGGCTGAGGGAAGAAAGTTTTTTTTTTTTTATTTTATTTATTTTGTTGTTGCTGCTGTTGCCGCTATTATCTCTGTTGGCAGTCATGAAATGTTTGGGAGCGTTGTTTCTTTGCTAAATCTATTAAGTGTGTTGCTGCTTTTTACTGGCGCTATAGACGTTGTGGTTGTTGTTACTGCTGCTTAACGTTTGCTGTAGCAGCTATCATTGTGAATTATTTTCAGTTTTGCTGTTGCCGTTGTTGTTGTTTCTATTATTATTGCTGTTGTTGTTAGCTTTATTGCCTGTGTATTTTGGTATATTTTTTTGTTTTTGGTTGTCATACACGTTCGGTTGTTTGGCTAGCCAAGACGCTTTTTTATCTGTTGTTGTTTTTTGTACTTCCATTCCTTCGAATTTTACGTAGAGCGTTTGTTGTCATTTTGTCTTTAGAACGTCGAGAATACTTCTTGTATTTGTTATTGTTGTTGCATTATATATTTTTTTAAATTACGTTAGTATTGTTTTTTTTTAGAGTTTTATTCTATTTGTCTATTCATTCATCCCAAACACAAAACGACATCATCTCTATCTAGCCATCCATCTAACCTATCTGTCGTCCATGTATTGTATTCATAAACGATGATGACGACTGACGACGACTACGACCGCGTCAACGATAATAAATCGCATTAGCCGGTCTGCTTAGTAAAACTAATCGTTTGTTTTTAGTCGTGCATTACGCTTGAAGAAAATCGTTCGCATCTTCTGATTCAAATGCGATTCTAACAGTACGAAAATACATAAAATCTAAAAAATTATATGCATAACGGGTCGGTATAACTTTTCCAATTGTGTCCATGATGTGAGAGTTCGTGTAATATAGAGTGTGTTTGTGTGAGTTTGCGGTTTAAGGTGACAATAGTGTAACAATTCACCAAATATTTGTATGAAAGTGTTTTAACATAAATATTAACTACAAAAACAACAACTATAAACACGAAAACAAAATAGAAAAAAAAAATACAAAAAATTTCTATATGCAAATTTTAAATTGTTATTTAAAGTTAAAATAGTAAAGAAAACGTAACAAATCAAAATAAAAATAGTAAATAGAAAAAAAATGTTTGTAAATAATAATAAATTAAAGTGAAAGATCAAAAGAGTGAAATTCAAATGAGAAAGAGAAAAGATGCTCACTCGTTCGCTCACATTGCACTCTTGTTAAATTTCCATGCATGTGTTTTTGATTAATATTTATTTTTGTTATAAATAAAAATAAAATATTAATTAACTGTGAAATTTATTGATTTTATTATTATTAATCTTTAAAAGCAAAAAAAAAATAAATAATAATATGTAATAAAATTGTGACGTGTATATGATAATGTGCTATATTTTTTAAAAGTGTTGTTGTTGCTGCAGTAATAAATTATATAATCTTCTACTTCTCTATAAAAAAATATATAAAAAATAAAAATAGAGGACGCTCCTCTTTTTTTTTTTCCTACATAATAGAATTGTCTAGTAAAAATAAAATAAAAACAAAAGAATCTTACTAGAAAAATAAAACAATTTAATAATCTTATCATGCAATTAAATGAAAAAAATGTTTAAAATTGTAAATATTAAATAAAAAACAAAACTATAGCAATACTAGTATCAGCAAGCAGTTAAATTGTTAGTTAGTGCCTGTGTGCGTATGATCAACGCCATTAAAAAACAATATACGACAGCAGTTGGAAAATTTATTTTATGAAAATAATGGTAAAATTTATTGTTTTGTATTAGTTTATACATCGCAGAAAATTAGTTTCTTTTACTGAGACCTTTCTCTAGGTTTGCAATTAGTATAAAAAAAAAACAATATTCATGAATTAAATGTTTTTTTTTTTTTTTTTTTTCATAAATAGTAATTTCGACTCAGACACTATTCTTTTAATGTTACAATCTATAGAAAGTTATAAAATAGTCTTAGATTTTGACAAAGGATTATCATGAGCCATCAAGATTCAGAATTTCGTTAATTTTAACCAATATCGTTAATGCCTAGAAAAAAACAAATACAGATGATTTGTTTGCTTTTAAATTTTTTCCTTTTTTTCAGATATAAATTTTAAATTGATTTACATTGTTTTGAAACTAAATTTATGTTTGATACTTTCCCAAACAATTATTTTTCGTGTTCCAAAGTCGTTTTCGAAGAAGCTCCTCTCATAATACATAATGTTCTATTAATTCTTTTAATTTAGGTATTAGATATAAATTTTAATGTAGAAATTTGAAATGTTCGTAATTTAAACTACAATGTTCAAAATTTTCGGGAAAATGCTATAAAATATACTGTAGTTTTGACAATTTGACCAATAAAAAACGAGAGAAAAAGATATAGTCGGTCAAGCCCGACCATATGATACCCTACACCATTGAGTACATTATAATTCGGGGAGGGATCTTTTATTAGACTTGGAGTCAAATGTGGACCGACACTAAAAAGTGTAAAATAAAACATACGAATACAGAATATTACGTCGATACTGACATTTGTATGAATTTATTCACTTTTGGGTGATTCCCGAAAGGGGGCCTTATATGGGAGCTATGGTAAATTATGGACCGATCTTTATAAAATTTGGCGCTGTCATTTAGGTTTATATAAAACTTATTTGGGTCGAATATTAACTTGATACTAACACTTTAATAGAATTTATGGCCGTTAAAGCGATTTTCTGAAAAGGGGTTTATATGGGAGGTATGGGTAATTATGGACCGATCTTTTTAAAACTCGGCACACTTATTTAGACTTCTATGAAACTTATATGTGCCAAATTTTATTAAAATATTGCTATATTGAAGGGATTTATGATCGTTAAACCCTTTTCCGGGAGGACATTTCTATGAAAATGAAATAATGGACCGATCATAACCAATTTCAATAGGTTTCGTCCCTGGACCAAAAGAAAGCTTTGTACCAATTTTCAAATTCCAAAAGAAACAAAAAAACATAATTTTCTTTCTATTGGGAGAACCAAATTATCATTGCAGTTGCCGATTTTCAGTGATAAATTGTATTAAAAATAGGTTATCTATACCGAATTTTTTAAATTCGTAACAAACAGACACACATTGATAAACTTAATTGTATAATCAATTATGGGAACCTAATTTTGAACAAAATGACGATTTTATAATAAACGGAAAAGAAAAATTTTTTCATTTGCGAACATTTAGTAACTATAGAAGATATTTTGTTGATATTACTGCCATCGACTTATTTCTCTGGTATGATGTTCTTCTTAAAAGATTATGAAAATGCTTAAAAAAATTTGAAAAATGTTTCTTTTCTTAGAAATTATTAACTTTTTCTCCAGCTAAAAATTCATTTATTTTCACTTTTTTGGAAGTAATTATTAAGAACTTCCAAAAAAGTTCAAAATATGCACTTTGTTCCACTTTTAAAGTTGTGAAAATGTTCTTTTTTGTAAACTCTTGATCGTTTTTTTGCTGGGTGGTGGAAGGCCAGCGTGCGCCCCAGCAAAAAAGGAGTAGAAAAAGTTATGATTTTTACATTGTCTTGTCATTGATAAGAAGCACTTAGGCTTAAAAAGAAATGGTTGTTATTGTTCTTTTTTCCTGCTAAAAAAACATTTTTTTCCCTTTTTTCAAAGTAATTATTAATAATTTCCGAAAAGGCATAAAATATGCGCTTAGTTGTACTTCTGAAGTGGGAAAAATGTATGTTTTTTTTTTTATTTATTTATTATTTTTTTTTGTTGTACCAGTGAAGCACATCTCTGTACTTGGCTAGGATTTTCCCATAGCTACCAATGGGTATATCATTTAAATAATGTTTTTATACGAATCTTATTCCATCGTTAAGCAGTGAATAAGGTTATTTTTTAAATTTTGTTTTAAAAAATATTTGAAAAGATTTTAAATTTTTAAAATGGACCTTGTAAAGAAGTGACTAGAACTAATAATAAATTACTTCTAATAACGTGTATAATATGAAGCAAATTCTACTTTTTGAAGTGGTGAAAATGTTATTCCTTTAGAAGTACTATTTTTGTGTTAGAAAAAATATAAGTTTAAGCGAGTAGGAATTTGGTTAGGACAATATACTGCTTATCGTGTCCCCTAGTATTTTTAAATGTAGGAAAAAAAAATTTAAACCCATATAGAATTAAATAATAGATGTGAGGCTTATTTGTAGGAAACTCGAATACTTCATAAATTTTGAACTGCTAGTACTTTCTAGATCACCCTCGCTTATACATACACACATGTAAAATAAGTATATTTGTGTATTAAATTTTTGTTGTAGAAGAGTGTTGTATTTCAATTTCCTTTTTCAATTAATTTTTCTATTTAAAATTGTTTGTTTTTATTTTGATGCTTCGCGTCTTTTTCAATTAATTTCTTTTGACATTTATTGAGTTGATAAGTTGAATTTATAGATTTCTAATGAAAACAAATTGCACTTCATTGACGAATCATATTCATACATACATATAAATATTTGATTCAAGGAATAACTCTTACCATTATAATTATTATTGTGTATAATAAATGGAGCAATTAATAAATTTTGATTTTGAAAATCAATTAAATTCTTTTTAAATTTATGCAGCAGTACATTTTAACAAGCAGTGATTCTTAATGTATTGAACAAATTCACAAATCAAAAGGATTGGTTTTACAATTGAATAGGAGATAATTCCTTTCTATATGAATACTAAAAAACAAAAAAATATTTGATTTAGGAAAATTATACCTATAGCATATTTTTCTACTTCTTTAAAATAATTTTTGATGATAGTTAAGACTTCTTGCATTTTAGTTGACTATATATTGCTTAAACTTTATATTTTATTTAGAGTTTTTAAGTGTTATTTTGTTTGCATTATTTCTGAATTATTGATTTCTTAATTACCAAAATCGCACAAAAATAAAAATAAATTAAAAAAAAAACTTTAGAATTAAATCTTTAAACAGAAATTAACAAACTGGTTTTTATTTAATTTTTGTCATGGAATTTTAACGTATTGAATAACAATTGTTTAAAGGAACTAAAATTTTTAAAAGAAACACGAAACATGCATTAATTGTTTTTTTTTTTAATCTATTTTTTTATGATTTATAAATCTATTTTTGAAAATAACATTTTAAAAAAGCGCAATTTGATAACTACAGTTTAATACTTTGTTTCAAAACTTATAGTTTTATTAGTGTGAGAGTTATGAGTTTATGTCGTTTACTGAAAGTTTAATATTTTGTGTTTATTTTTGGCAATTTGTGGTGATTTACTTTATTAATAATAAATTCAATTTTATTTATTAACACTTGTTTTACAAATAAAACAATACAATAAATAACATTTCTTTGGCCAATTAAGAAAAAAGATTCAAAACAACCAGCCCACAGTTTTGCTTTTTTTTTTTTTTTATTGATTTTTACTGAAAACAACTTGCCAAAAACGTTTTGTTTGTTAGACATTTCGACGTCTTTTTTATGTTTTGAATGATGAGAAATGCAGATGATGACTAAAATATTTTATCGATTAAATGCACACGAAAACCCACGTAGAATTTATCATAACTTTACTCTTTTAAAATAATTTTTGTTGTTAATATTTTAATTTTCATAACTGGACATAAAGACCCACATATTTTGAACAACTTTTTGTTCCCACGATAGACATTTTTGAATTATTTAGACTTCTTTTTAAACTATAACACGTTCTAATATAATTAATAAATTTTTTATGATTTCATTTTTATTTTTTACTTTTGAGAATCTTTATTAAATTTCATTTATGAAGATTACTTTATTTGTATGTGCTTTTTAATTTACCAAAAAAATGTTAAATATAAACTAAAATTTCAGAATACTTAGTTTGAATTACACCCACAAATTATGGACAACATACGTTTAAAAAATGACACCATTTAGTGTCAATAGTGTTCCAATCCCGTGGTCAAAATCAACAACGCAGGGTGGTAATTCTGTAACTTTTGATTTTTTAAAGATATCTCAATAAAATTGGAAATGGCTAGAGCTAAACTGTTTTCGAGTTTATTCGATGGAAAACAGATTCCTAGATGTTCAGGGGGCTAAAGGGTAGACCCCCAAAGTTTGTAACCTTATTGTTATTTCTTCAAAATTTGCCAAAATGTATTTATTTATTTATTTATTTATTTATTCAAATGTAAACAAAATATATAGAAAGTCTTTGTAAATTTCTCTTTTAGTTTAAGAGATATTTATTTCGAAACAAATTTGTCTCTCATTGTTGGCTTTGTTTCATACAAAATTCTAAATACTATTACTGCAAGAATTATATGAATCTGAAAATCGTTTTATTATTTTGAAATTGAAACTTTTAAATAATTGTAAATTTTTGGTGTTTTTTTTTTTTCCAAAAATTTGTTAATCCTTTCACTTTTAAAATATTTATTTTGTTCCGAAGAAATAAATAAAAAAATTACATACCCAATGCCTTCTGACCATCCAGGGATCTGTTTTGGAACCACTGTGCAACTATGAATTGATACTATCAACTTGACAACTCATCAGTGTTAAATTAATTAATAAAACTAAGGTTGTTCACGATACGCTGGTTATGTGATTATATAGTAATATTAAAAATAACAAAATACATTACTTGTTTCAATTTTTATTATTTTCCAACACTACAAATAATCAGATAATCATAATCTATAAACAAGGGTACGAGTTGAGCAAAGTTGGTTATTTTTTAAAAATTAATTTTTTTTGTGTTTAATATAATCACATAATCACATAACCTGATAACCAGCCTATCGTGAACAACCTTTATGTATACCACAAAGTCCCCTCCTATATTTCATGTTGCTAGGTTAAATATTATAGAAAATTCAAAAAGTACCATTAGAAGAACAAAAAAGTACCATAAAGTTCACTCTTATGGATTCTCATTCATTTAAGACCACATGTCCTTAATTTCATGTTTCTATGTTCATAATTATAGAAAATTCAAAAAATACCATTAGAAGAACAAAAAAGTATCTCAAAGTCCCTTCTCTTGAATTCTTACCCACAGGACCATGTATCTTTAAGTACCACAAATAATTAATATAATTGAAAACTCATTATTGAGTTTGAATAAAATATAATTTCCCGCTCCTACCCCTTTATGGTACTTTTTTTCACCCATCGAAGTATCAAAAATTGTATTCCAATGAATTTCTAAATTGTAGTGATATCCCATATTAAAATACTCATCTGAATATTTCAATAAAAAAATTGTACTTTGGTACTTTATGAAAAAAGTACCAAAAATAGGTACAACGTCCGAATTTCAAAAAAGTACCAAATTTGTATTTGTCATTTTTTGATAAGTTATGAATACGATGTAAATTGTATATGTGTGTTTATTAGTTTGAAAGATACATATGTGCCAAAAAAGTACCAAAATACAGTTTTTACCCGTTTTCTCCCTAAAATGGCCGATTTAAAAAAAAGTACAAGACACCTGTCCGATTATTTTTTAAATGAATAACGATAACTATTCAACTTTATTTGTATTTTTATTAGTTTGGGAGATGTAAGGTTACCGATTTTACCCGTTTTTACCCTTTTTTACCCCCTTACATTCGAATTTCCAAAAATCCCGTCTTAGTGGATCTATATGGAGGGAGACCTACCTACGTTCCAAATTTCGTCTCTCTAGCTTAATTAGTCAGTCACGTTACTCTTTTATATATATAGATTAACTTTCTTGTTCCATTCTGACAACAGTATTTTCTTTTCACCTCCATCTATCTGATTGAAAAATTTTTCCTTCCAACTTTGATAAATTGCTTTCTTTTACAAATATTTTAACAAAAAAAAAAAAAAAAAAAATAATAATAATAATAAATAAATAAATGTAGGAATGTGCCTTGAAATGTGAATAATAATCGATTTTTAAGATTTATTTCCATGTATTTTACTATTTAGTTCATTTCCTTTTTATAGTTTTACTTTCTAATTTACTAATGCCACTCACTCTTGTGTTTGTCATTTGCATGTTAATACTAATTTTGGAAGTCTGCCCATTATTCTTATGTGCGGTTAATAAAATAGTTTGCCTGAGCTGAACTGCTAGCAATTATTATTTCATTTAAATTTATGTTATTTTGTTCTACATGAGTTCAATTATACGTATAATACTTCAGAAATTAAAAAATATACAAGTATTTATGTTTCATTTGTATTTAAACTTTAAAAAAACAAAACAACTCAAGTGTGTTTCTTAAAAGGCATCATTGAACTTCACTTCCGATGGGTGGCCAATAAATAAATTGTTCAAGTTCTCATGTGGCAATAAACAAAAAAATCTAAATTATTGTAAATTTTTTTCTGTTCAGACATAAATTTTGCTTTAAGTAGAACGAAAATGGTCATGGTCAATGTAAAATAACATTTTTGTATTTTATAGTTTTTTTTTCTTGTTGCTTATGTAAACAACACTTTTTTTGTACAATATTTTTTATGAGAAAAATAATATTGATACTTTAAAAAAGTCTAAATTTAAAAGTTAAAGCAAAAAATAAACAAATAGAAGTATGTACTTGAATTATAATTTGAAGAACAGATGTTGAAATTTCTTTTAGAAAATATGACAGGTATTTAAAGTTCATGTCAAGAAGTAAAATGTTAGTATAGTAGACAGGTGATGATTTGTGTTTCATTTATTTATATTATCATTATATCCAATTCTTATAAAGAAGCAAGGAAACGTGAATATTTCCTTGTTCCCAGTAAAATATCGATTATATCCGTGTAAAAAAAAAAAAAAAAAAAAAAAAAAAAAAAACATATTTCGGTCTCAATACTGTATCACCCGCTTATGTAATCTAATTGTACTCTTTTTGATCAAAAAACAACGAAAATTGTAAACGAACGGTGTCAAAAAAAAAAAAAAAAAAAAAAAAAACTGCAGAAGTTGTCAATGTGACCACAAGCGTTGATGATTTTGGAACGTTATTTTTTCTTTGTTACAGATTATGGAAAACTTCCCAATTGAGCTCACTTTGAAAGACAAACTCTGACGACTGTCCTTTTGTTATGGACTCATTTGCATCGCTTCGTATTTCGTTATATATAAAGATTTCATAGGCACCCTTTGAACGATTATTTAATTATATGGAATAGTACGGATCTTACTTTTCAAGACGCTAAAATATTGACGCAGAATTGAATACATGCTTGTGCAAATAAAACCTACATACACCATGTAAAAAAAAGGTCATATGCATCAATGTTTTCTAGCAAACCCGCTTTTGGATGTCTTTCATAAGAATGAAATACGTATTTTCTTTGTCGCTGCACACTTCATGGAGATTTTTGGTGTCTTAATAATTTTAGTTTCGTTGAAACCTAAACATGGAACCCGCCTTGTACTGGTTGCAATTTTGAGGGACTTAGTTAGCAGCGCCAGTCGTTTGGGGCAAATAAAAGAGACGTTAAACCTTGCATTGTAAATGCTGTTACATAGTATGGTTACATAGTATCGTAAACCGATATTCGGATCAAAGGACTATAAACGAGTTTGCAATCGTAAATTGCTTTGTTGCCTCTGTTTGAAGCAGAGTTTGTGGACTATAATTAGACATCAGCAGAATCGAACTCGCATGTTTTGTGTCGCTACATACTTCTTCAGCATTCGTGGTGTCTTATCCATTTAGGTTTAGTTGAAACCATGACATGGCGCCTTGCACTGGGTGCAATTTTGAGGGTTAGGGCCGAGTAAGAGGAAGGTTGAGTCTAGCTTAAACACAATTGTATATGTGATTATAATGGTCTCGTAACTTGACATCCGGTTCGAAGGACCATAAACAAGTTTGCAATCCTAATTTGCTTTGTTGTCTCTGTTTGATAATACCAAAGCAGAGTTTGAGTTCGTTATAAAAGCTTAATAGTGACGGAGTCTCAGTATATGAACCATCTTATTTAAGAAGACGTGCCGTATAATAGACTAAACTAAGTCGAGTATTACATATTGTAAAAAAAAATCTAGGCAGCTCATATTATTTCTTGGAATGTCTTCATGACTCGGATGTCGAATAGATAGAGAACTGAGAGAATTATTTATTTATGATGATTTATTTACGTTCATTACATATTGTGTAGTACGTTGATAAATGGACTGAAAGTAGATACGACAGAAATATATCTTCCCAATAAGGATATTATATAAGCCACCATTTACATACCTCCTCCTACAGTCTTAGACTCATCCCTAACCAACAAGATTCTAGCGATTGATCTTTCTGAAAAACACACTACAACTTTCTGAAAAGAAAGACGTAATCCTTGGTGATCCCCCCAATAGATTGATTTTCCTAATTGATTATAAATATATTTTTTTTTTTCATCAAATCTATTTTAATTTAATTAGTATGTTTTTAAAATCATTGTGTCCTTGTTTAATTTCTATAAAATTAAATTTTCCAAGTCATAAATCCAAAGTAAACATTTTCTTATAACATTTATAAAATAATTTCTTATTAATGCCATTATTTCTTTCTAAAAATAAATATTTTAATTAATTTCTCAACATATTTTTAGAATAAAGTAATTAAAATAAGCCAAAAAGAAATAAGAAATAACAAATGGAAAAACTAAAGTAAATTTACAATTGAATTCAGTGGATTTTGTGTGTTCTTTAACGTAGACGACAAAAGACGTCGTTTCCTGTTTATTTTGCCAAGAAATCTTTAATTTTTTTTTTAGGTTTTTATTTACTTTTACCCATAGACTCTTTAATTGAAATTGAAATCGAAAATGTATTTGATTAAAAATATATTAAAAACAATTTCTATTTACAAATAAGTTTTTCAAGTTTGCCATTTTTTTATTTGAATTTTGCAAAAATTTATAAATAAATTTAAAGACATTTTGTCCATATTTTAATGTTTGTTAGTCTAGCATTGTGTGTGTGTGTCTTATACGTCCGCTCTGCTACTGCCCCTTGTATGTGTTCAAATGTTTGTCGAATTCTAAACAAATAAATTCTAATACAAACCAAACAACAACAATGTTACGTTATATTCGAATGTTATATTCGGCTCGGCCGAAACTATATACCCACAATCAACTTTTTCAAATTTTACGTTATATGGGAGGTGGTTGGTAAAGTGGGCGGACCACACCCATTTTTTGTTTCCGAGTTTACATTGGTCTTTGAACTATTTGCACACACTTTTGTTGAAGTTTCACCTTATATGGGAGGTGGGCGGTAAAGGAGGCGGACCACGCCCATTTTTGGTTTCCAAGTTTATATCGACCCTCAAACTATTTAGACAAAATTTCGTTGTCATACATGCTTTTGTTTAAGAGATATCAACATAAAAGTATGAATCGGACACCCTGTGCTTCTAGTTTTTAGCCCATAACTTTTTTATTTATAAACCTTAAGGTTTGGCAAATATTTGTGCCAAATTTCGTCCCCCTACGTTGCCCCGTTCGAGCCCTATCCTGCTTTCAACAGACAGACAGACGGACAGACGGACGGACATATCTAGATCGACTCAGAATCTAACCAGGACCCAGAAAATATATACTTTGTGGGGTCTTAGATGATTCCTTCGACATGTTACACACGGAATGACAAAATCAATATACCCCCCATCTTTTTGATGGTGGGTATAAAAATGTGAAATTATAAAAGTGTATAAAAAGAAATTTATATCATAGGAATATTTTAATTATTTTGAAAATAAAAAATTCATGGACTCATGATCACCTGACGTCACAGTGAAATAAAATTAGAATTTGTTTGTTTTATGAATAAAATCTTTTTTCTAGTTTTTAGTTTTCCATGGCTCTGTATCAATTGCTAAAGAAAATATTTACATAGAGCACAGCGGAGGAAGGCAAAAAAATTTCAAAAATGTTTATTTAATTTATAAACAAATCTTTTTGTATTATTGGGAGTGAGAGAGTTCAAGGTGTAGATTTGTTTTGGGTTGCTAAAATTTTAAATAAACTATTTTTGTAGTATATTAAAATAATAAAAAGAACTACGTATGTATTTAGATACAAACATACATTTAATTTATATAATAGTACGATACGACTAAAAGTTTATTCAAACAAACATAGTTTCAAGTGTTAATTAACATGTTATGAAGTTAGTTGTTTTCAGTTTTTTTTGTTTTTTTTTTTGTTTTTTTTTTTTATGTAAATTATTATTTGATAAAAATTTAAATAAAATAATATGAGTACAGTAGGGTCTTGAGTTTATGGATTAGTAAGAGAAAATAACAGAATAAAAAAATAGTTGGATATAAATCTGCAATTTCTAATCTGCTGGTATAATTTAAATTCACCATTGCAGATGAAATTCGGGACCAGAGAACCAAGTCGAGGCAAAATTGTCGGCGACGGCTGCGAGGCATAATTTGGTAGGCGGCTTTCTCAAGAAAGTTTCGGCGTACGCTTGAATAATTTTGTTTATTAAATAACATAAATTAAAGATAGGATTTATATATCTATATAAGGAGTGAGATCGAAAAATTTTTAACATACATACTATTCAATAACTTGGAAACGGTTGATCTTAAAGTTTTCATTATTTTTTTAATCATTTGATAATTTAGCACAGATCACAGAAACATATAATTTTTATGGTTCTAACCACTAATTATGAAATTGTGGACCATTTTTGAAAACCCTTTCTTTGGAGATTTGATAGTTGCTTCAGTCACTTTTTTGGAACAGTGTGCACATCTTCTGTTAAAATCTTCGGTATTTTGGGACACCTTTTTTGGGATCTTGAATTCACTTTTCACAAGAGCTCAATATCTCTCCACTGGTCTAAGCTATAGATAATTTTGAAAATTGACATCTCTTGGTACTAAAACTATGTTATTGATTTGGTACCACTCCAGAGCTTTCTTACCGTAGTGACATGATACCAAATGGGTCCAAAAATATGTGGACACGTTGTGCTTTCTTAAGAAAAGAAGAAGCCTTTTTTGCAAATATTCCTTTATGCATATTATGGTATTTATAGAACCGAATGTATCAAATGCTTTCCTGTTTTGCCGCAACTGCAAAAGGCTTGTCATACCATGAATTTTGTAAGAAATTGTTGCTGCTTTTGGGTCTTAAACTTATCTCCAACATTGCTTCGAGCATTAGCAATAAAAATTTTTGAGACACAAGCTGCGAAGATTCTGCCTGCACCTACGTTTCTTCGTCAATTATACAGCTTGAGTATTTTTGTATGAAATTTGGTTTTAAATTCCGAGTCCTATTTTTGGCTTGTATTTTTTTTTTCAGAATTCCAGTTTGGAATTTTTTTAACTTATTTTGATGAAAATGAGGACAAATTAACAGGGTTGCTATTAAAAATAATAACTGAATTATTTTTCCATGATAACTAGATCAAAAATGAAATTGAAAAAAGATTCGGCTGTGCCGAATCTTTGATACCCTTCACCATATTACCATCTTACTATCTTATCGACATCATATTACCATATTACCGACAAATAATAAAATTTTCGCCTTAACGTATGCTTTCATATTTTCACATATTTAAATTTAATTTTTTTTCAAACTACGAAAATTTGTTTATTTTTGTACAGACTGCATATACAAAGAACAACAACAACACTGTTATTCATTATATTACTGCTGTTTCTAACTAAACTACTTGTCTATACAAAAAACAAAAAACGTCACTAATAGTCATTACAATGCTTAATATACATGTTTGTGTGTGTATTTACATTCTTAACAGATTTGTTTTTGGTCCATAACTCTGTTGATTCTGAACGAATTTGGTTTATTAAAAAAAACGAAATTTTATAAAAACATTTATGACTGATCTATATAAAAATAAAAATCTGTAGCTTGAACAAGGGCTTCAAAAATAAAAAAATCGTTTTCCCCGATATCTCAGTTATTACTGAACCGATTTATTTCATTTTTTCAGAACAAAAATTCAGAAAATAATTTCCAAGCCCCCTTTAAAAATTCGAAGTTCCTGGTATATGCAGAGGCTTCAGAAACTGAAAAACCGGTTCCAAAAACCGGTTTTTAAAGCATATCTCCGCCATTTACAAACCGATCCTGCTGATTCAAAAAACCAAAATTTTAAAAAAATATTTGTGACCGATCTGTATAAAAATAAAAATCTATAGCTTAAACCAGGGCTTCAAAAAATAAAAAATGCGTTTTGTCCGATATCTCAGTTATTATTGAACCGATTTATTTCATTTTTTCAGAACAAAAATTCAGAAAAAAATGTCCGAGACTTCTTTGTAAAAACGAAGTCCCTAGTATATACAGAGGCTTCAGAAACTGGATAACCGGTTCTAAAAACCGGTTTTTTTAACATATCTCCGCATTGTATGAACCGATCTTGCTGAATTCCAATTCTCGAAAGCATTTCCGATCGTTTGATATATATATTATATATGTCAGTTATTGGTGGGCTTCATAAACGCCATTTCAACCGACACACGGACGGACGGACGGACGGACGGTCGGACGGACGGACATGGTCCTATCGTCATCATTTCTTACAAGGATCCCGAAAATGTCAACTTTTTTGCTCTCCGACGAAAATTGTGGGAATTACAAACGGAATGACAAACTTATATATACCCTTTACACCTTTGGTGAAGGGTATAAAAATTTTGAATATTGATTCTGAAAAAAGTTATAAGGCAAAATGTGTGTTAAGATTTTTTCGATCTCACTCCTTATATAAAAGAGTAACCTGACTGACTGATTCATCATCCCACAGCCCAAACGCCTAAAGCTAGAGAGACGAAATTTGGAACGTAGGTAGGTCTCCCTCTATATAGATCCACTAAGACGGGGTTTTTGGAAATTCAAATGTTTAGGGGGTAAAAAAGGGTAAAAACAGTAACCTTATATCTTCTAAACTAAAAGAGATATAAAAAAATTGAATAGTTATCGTTATTCATTTAAAAAATAATAGGACAGGTGTCTGGTACTTTTTTGAAAATCGGCCTTTTTAGGGAGAAAACGGATAAAAACTGTATTTTGGTACTTTTTTGGTACCATATGTATCTTTGAAACCAAAAATCGTACCTATTTTTGGTACTTTTTACGTAAAACATTTTTTTATATTTATTGACATAAACATATGCGTATTTTAATATGGGATCCCACTATAATTTAGAAATTCATTGGAATACATTTTTTGTTAGAAACCTAGAAACATGAAATGAAGAAAATGTAATCCTATGTGAATAAGAATTCACAAGAGGGGAATTTGTGGTACTTAAAAATACTTGGTCCTGTGGGTAAGAATTCAAGAAGAGGGACTTTGCGGTACATTTTTGTTCTTCCAATGGTACTTTTTGAATTTCCTGTAATATTTAACCTAGAAACATGAAATTAAATATATATTGTCCTATGTGAAAAGAATTCACAAGAGGGGTCTTTATGGTACTTTTTTGTTCTTATAATGGTACTTTTTGAATTTTCTATAATTATGAACATAAAAACATGAAATTGGGGATATGTGGTCCTAAATGAATGAGAATCCATAAAAAGGGACTTTGTGGTACTTTTCTGTTCTTCTAATGGTACTTTTTGAATTTTCTATAAATTCAAGCTCTGTTAGTCACATTATTTTATACTAAAAAATAATAATAGAACATAAAATATGAACATAAAAACATGAAATTGGGGATATGTGGTCCTAAATGAATGAGAATCCATAAAAAGGGACTTTGTGGTACTTTTCTGTTCTTCTAATGGTACTTTTTGAATTTTCTATAAATTCAAGCTCTGTTAGTCACATTCTTTTATACTAAAAAATAATAATAGAAATACTTTGGTAGTTTTCTAACTTTCGGACGTTAAAGATGTTAAAAATTTATTTTTATTATTTATTGGCACCCTACGAACTTTCTAAACCAAAAGCATATAAATAAATCTAAAATATTATCTTTTTTTATTAGAAATATATCAAACATGTCTTTTGTACTTTTCGAAAATCCTATTTTTTATGGAACTTTTTAAGTAAAATATTTAAAAAGTTTATTGTTGTTAATGCCGACACAATGTTCCTACGGGAGTTAAAAATCTTAGTTTAAATTTATTATAAAGTATGGTTTTTATATAAATTTCCGCTAACGAAGTAGCGGGCTTACAGCTCGTATATAATAAAAACTAATAGCTCCCTTAGTAAGATTGCAGATTTCTTTAAATTTTTTTTCTAGAAAATAAAAACTTGTTTTGTGAGCAAAAAAAAAAAAAAAAAAAAACAAATAAAAAATACTTTTTTAGTACGGTAAACATTTATAAAATACAAAAAAGAAAAGTGTGTACTATAAGGCCATTATACCAAAATATATATGTATCCTTCAATCCTTACCTTGAGTTGGCTCAGCCGTTTAAGCCGTTACATGCCCTGGCGCTGCAAAATGAGTCCCATAAATTTGCACCCAGTGTAACGTTTCAACGAAACCTGAATGGATAAGACACCACAAAAGCTGACGAAGGGTATAGCGGCACAAGAAATACGTATTTCATTCCGCTGGTGTTTAATTATAATTCACAAAGTCCTCTTTAGTAAGGCCAAATAGAGACAACAAGGCAATTAATAATTCAAACTTGTTTATGGTCCTTCGAGCCGAATGTGGCCGAGCTTTCGATTACTTTTTGCACTTGATTGGTTTTGACCAGGGACCGTAAATAACGATTATTACAAATTTTTAAACTAAAAAAATCAAAATGATCCAAAAATTTTAGAAATATGTTGTAGAACACTTTTATACTTTTTTTTGGGCTCGCTTTCGAACTATGTAATAAACTTTTATTTTTTGATTTTTATAAAAAATCAATAAATAACAATTATTTTGGATTTTTATTTTTTGCTCAAAAAATAACTTTTATTTTTTACTTCTATTTTTTGCTAAAAAAAATAACTTATTTTTGATTTTTATTTTTTTGCTCAAAAAATAACTTTTTTTTGATTTTTAATTTTTTGTTCAAAAATTTCGAAAATTTTTTCTTAAATGTTATGATTATTTTAGTTAGTTTATTTTTATGACGTATTGGGAGAGTAACAAATATGCCTATCCTATTTATATAAGATGGCCGAAGTGTTACATATTGTACACGCTATTCACGTAAGCGTAAATAAAGCGTTTAAAATTAATTTTAAGTGACTTCAGATATAATAAGTTTTCTGATACTTTGTTAAAAGCTTTATTTGCTAGTGTAAATTAAAATCAGATATATACATTTATTAAATGTAAATTTGATACTTTTTAAATATATACACGTAAAAAATAAAAATTTTTAATAATTTAAAATTTTTTTTTTTATAAAAATGACTCATTATATTTTGAGCAGAAAATAAAAATCAAATATAAAAGTTATTTTTTGAGCAAAAAAATAGAAGTAAAAAATAAGTTATTTTTTGAACAAAAAATAAAAATCAAAAATAAGTTATTTTTTGAGCGAAAAATAAAAGTCGAAAAATAATCAATTTATTTTGAGCGAAAAATAAAAATCAAAAATAATTGTTATTTTTTGAGCAAAAAATAAAAGTAAAAAAATAATCATTAAATCATGATTTTTATTATAAAACTCATAATCGTTACGGTCCCTCGTTTTGACACTATCAACAGATTAGTTATTTTTCGCATTACAGACCACTAAGACACTCCCCTCTTCATATGCAATTATTAAGTAATGTGTTATTTTCTTTTTTATGTCCCTTATCATGGAGACATCAAAAACATCTATCTATTTTTACCCCTTTAGTTTGGAATTTTAAACTACTGCTTATATTGCGAACCGAAATTTATTGATCTTTTGAAATTCTTAAATGCATTCAGAGAATATTATTCAAAATGCCACATTTAAATACTAAAAGTCTTAATATTTATTTATTGCACATTTAATATTTAATTACCAAATGAAATATCTTGAACATTTCTTTAAACGCTAAAATGACAACACAAAATTCTCTTTTTTATGTTTTTAGTTTTATTTATGGATTTTGCTCTCTTGATCTAGATCATCATCCTTCATATGACACATTCCTACAAAAATAAAAATAAATAAAAATAAAAATAATTTATATTTTTTTGACAAAACGTTCCAGCAACAACAAATTAAAGAGAAAAAAATAAGAATATTTATATTCATCGGAGACGAATTATAAATACCCATCATTAAAGTCAATTGAGGAAATGCTCTTTGCAAATGAGTTTTTTTTTAATAAATCGATCGAACCGCGATATAAGTGGCAGAAACATATTGCATCTTCGCGTTGATATCACAGCAACATATCAAGCCGAATAAATTCAAAAACGAAGAAGTCGCTGATCATTATTCCGTAGCGATCTAAATAGACTGAATGTTCTCTCCGGCATTATAAGAAAAAAGTTTAATAAATCCACTTACAAAACATTTTTGAAAAATCGGAGTCAGCTGCAATCTCTTGTTTTTTTTTTTTTTTTTTTTGCCAAAATATATAGTTAACAAAACAAAGTAGTGAATGTAATCACTGAACGATATGTTTCAGACAGTTTGATAAAATAAATATACCGCCAAATTTTTTGTAGCAAGTAAAAACATTTTATATAAAGCAACTCATCATAAATGTCAAAGTAAACAAAAGAAAAAATTTTTGTTCAATGATGATGGTGATGGTTTTTTATTGTACTACTATGTTGTTGTTGGTTTATGTGGATGATGATGTTGGTGATAGTGATGACAAACAAATGACACACACTCTGAGACACCTACATACATACATAACAATGTTTTGGTATGTTTTCATAGTGATGGTGATCTGAAAAGTCATGTTGTATGGAAAAACCATGTCGAGTTATTTAAGTGGATTTTTTTTTTCTGGGGAGGATCAATTTTAATATAAATGTTTATAATTCTTAAACAAATAGCTTTGCTGGTTTCATAAAATATGGATTAATTTGTCGATATTCTTAAATCGAGTATAACTATTTTAGTTTTTAATTATTTTTTATTCATTAAATGCATATGTAGTGTATACCTTTAAATATCAAATAGTTGCTCCCATCTTTTTATTTGTTAAGAAATTAAAATGGAATAATAAAAAATTTCAAAATAATCCCCAGCACATTTTTGTGACATTTTTAACAGTTGTTTTAGAAATCCTCTTAATTATTCATTAAACAAAAGGCAAGATTTTTTTTATTTAAATATTTACAATAAAAATACCGCGATAAGAAAAAACTATATAGAGTAAAATAGTAAAAATAAAAACAAAAAAAAAGAGAGATTAACATTATCTGTCACATTTTATTCATAATATTTTATTTCAAATATTTTACTGACATTTAAGCAACAACAGCAACAACAACAAAAAAATAGAACAATTAATATTAAACTTAGCACATTTTTACAAAAAGCACACGCCATGCCACATTTCGACACCACATTCACATTAGAACGATTGTGTCTGATGATGGTGACAAATGAATGGACAATTAAAATCGATCAACCATAATTCCTCAATGAAACATTAAATCATTAATTTTGTTTTATTTTGATTTTTCTTAGTACTAGACAAAAATATAAAATAATATATTTAAAGAAAAGTGTTAATTTTAAATAGAAAATAAATCTCATAGTTATTAAATTAAATTAAAAAGAAAATATTAAAATGGATCGAACAATGTATGGTAAAATTGATCCCGGTGCTCGTCAACCGTATCGCACTGTAAGATCTAAAGGAATACAACCAGGATGTAAGTATAAAATAAAATGGTTAACTAAATTCGTTTGAAGTATTAAAAAATGTAAATATTAAAAAAAAAAAACTTTTTAGGAAGTTATTAATAATTACTTTTAAAAAAGTGAAAATGAATATTTGCTTAGCAAAACAAAGGTTAATAATTTCCAAGAAAATTGAAATTTAAATTTAATTGTATTTTTATTATCTTTTAATAAGTCTAAAACAGACTTCTTATTAAAAAAAATTTATAAACATATTTTTAAGGGGGAAGTATTTTAAAAGCAATGAACAGGAAGCATACAAAAGTAACATCCTACCAATGAAAACCATGAATTAAATGACAACACAATGTAAAAAACAGCTCTTTTTCGATTCTGAATGTAAAGGCGTATCAACAATAGTTTCATTACTCTATTTCAGTTCGCTTTTCAGAATTCAATCAATACTCCTTATCCAAATTTTGTTAACCTTTCCAAATAAAAAAATTTGTTCCTCAAAATAGGTAGGTATTTATTTTTTCAATAATTTTATAGTTCTTTAGGTTTGAAAATAGAATACAGTTCTATATCCCAAAGAACATGGCTAATAGCGTAGCAGTCGTAACCCAATCTATCTATCTACACGCCCAACTATTGTCCTGATATATGCAACAAATTGTCTTTGAATCGATCCAATAATCTATTGTTATATCCTTTTAAAGATTTTCGATTATGACGCGATGTACTATACCACAGGTCAACAAAATCGCCAAAAAAAAATGTATATCTGGAATAATTCTGTATAATTATTATTTCTTAGGTTTGATATAGTGTAGAAAGTCAATTGAAAATTTTCCATCACGTCACATTTTTAACCCATTGAGGACCAAAGAAAATTTGCTTCCTTGAGAAGTTTTTAGGTTCTTAAATTTTCCAGGTAATAGATAGAAGAAAATAAGCATACATGTTTTATAGGCATGACATGGGGCTACAAAAATGTAGTACTAGTCAAGTCTCTAACTTGTTATACATAGCTCCTAGAAGTCGTTAAAGTTGTAAAAATCAAGAATTTCTCAATTAACCCTCATAAAAGCATGGAAAAGTGAGGTATAAGGAGTGGGTGTATAGTGTTTGATGTAACTAATACAAGACCGCAGATTTCAAAAATGGTAAAATTTTTAATTAATTAATTTTTAAGTGACATGAAACATTTCCATCACATCACACTTTTAACCCATTGATGACCAAATGAAATATATACCTCTAAGAAATTTTTAGGTTATATAATTTTCTGGGTAATAGATAGAGCAAATTATGGATCCATATTTTATAGAGAAGGAATAATGCTACAAAAGTGTATAATATGCCATGTCTCTAACATGCCCTTTAAAATTGCTAAAAGCACTGAAAAAATAGGAAAAATGAGCGAAGAACTGAGAGACTTACTGAGAGATTATATCAACGCATATGGAATCCTACTTTGGTGACAGATTATTGCTGCTTCTTAATATGAGTAAAAATTAAACATTTCTTTGGTCCTCAATGGGTTAAAAATGTGATGTGATGGAAAAAACCGAAATATTCCTGGTGATTGGGATGGCTATACCTACAATATCTGCAACATTTTCCAGATACTTTTTTTAGTGTTGACCTGTGTACTTGGTCTTCGAAATAAGCAAAACATTGAGGGAAGTACAAAAAGTGACAGGCTCGTAAATTCAGAGAGCTATCAAACTTAAAAAAGTGTTTACAACTTAAAATAACCAAAAAACTTCCATAGTTTTCCGTAGCTCTAAAAGGCTTTAAAAGACTTTCCAGTTGTCTTTTAATAGACCATTGCGTCCTTATTTGCGATATACTTCGACAAAGAGAGATCTCTAGAAAGAGAGCTATGAAAATTTCAGTAATCAATTACAAAAACGCTCATTGAGCTCAACACAATAATTTATTTCTGACAGAGCAAAATGGTTGAATCTTGTATTAATCAGAGGTGCAGAACTGCAGTCAGATTTGGAGAGGAAGTATTTAGAATTTGAAAGAATAACCAAAATCCCAATTCTTATTTGCAGCATGCTTGCGCAGGCTCCACACATTCCTGCACTGAAGTACTCAGTACGAGCAACAGATTCATGATAAATTTCTTAACAAATAATGGGTCATTAAAAAGGTTCTGGTCTTTCGTTAAAAGAGTAAAGGATAATGCTAGTTCATAGTTGCTACTTTTTTTAAAAGGTGACCAACAACTACTCAACTACCCAGTTGATAAAGCTAACCTCTTAGCTGAGTTATTTGAAAGTAATTCACACTTGGCAGTAAGCTCGATAGAGAAACAGTAAATATGCCTAGCACATACACTCCCCGAAATATTTATAAGACCAAAATAGTTTTTTATATTTCTATGGAATTACAAGTGCAATCCCAGAAATATTTGGCACTCATATGAAGATAAGTAAGGCAGTTTTTTTATATCTAAAAAAAGTTGGTTCCGTTACTCCTGTGCAAAAATAACGGGACTTTTACTTGAGCTTCGAACGAAATAAAATTATAAGACCAAATATGACGAAGTATTTTAAATATTTAAACAAATGGAATATGTTTTCAAAATTTTTAAATTTTTTGTTCGTATTATTAATAAAGGCTGTACTGAATTAGTTAGAGTTAATTTAATTGTCTACGAAAAAAATGTATTTGTAGCCTAAAATGTTTGAGATATGGAATGTTTTGTTGAGAATAAATCAGAAAATATTAATCATATTTCAATGCGCCTTGGCCAATTTGATAATCGCAAGATAGTTTATAATTATTAATAGCTAATTTGATTATACAAATATTGTAAACTCATTTTAGTAGGTCTGAAAACAATCGCATTCCATAGTAGGAATTATACTTATTGTTAATGAACTATTATCTCAATTATATTCCAATGAATTCCCTTGATTATTAGTATTTACGCAATTTCTAATACAAAAATTAAAAATTGGATACAATTTATTTCCAAATAACCATAAATGAAGGCTAGATATTATATTTCGTATATCCAAAAAGCTTCCGGAACTATTAAAGCAATACAAAAAATATTTTTACAAGATATATTTACTAAATATCTTTAGTATAGTTAGCAATTATTATAAAGTAGCTTACAACTGACATTCTGGCCAATTTTTATTAAGACATGATAAATATTTTCTGATTTATTCTGAACAAGACATTCTATATCTCAAAAGGGATATAAAAAGATTTTTTACTTAGAAAAATATATTCGTTTACATATTATGATACAAATCTAGTCCAAAATTACAAGAACAGCAATAAACAGTACTTTCCCCATAATCTTTTTTAATATACAAAGAAAAAAATAATTTAATTGACCCTTTGGGCTTATTTTTTACATTTTATTGATTATAGCACAAAAATATATTTGTCCCACTGTACCAAAAAATAACTCTGATCTAACTCTATACAACCTTTATTAATAATACGAAAAAAAATTTAAAAATTTTGAAAACATATTCCATTTTTTTAAAAATTTAAAATAGTTCGTCATATTTGGTCTTATAATTATTTCGTTTGAAGCTCAAGCAAAAGTTCCGTTATTTTTGCACAGGAGTAACGGAACCAACTTTTTTTACATTATAAAAGCTACCTTACTTGTCTTCATATGTGTGTCAAATATTTCTGGGATTGCACTTGTAGTTCCATAGAAATATAAAGAACTATTTTGGTCTTATAAATATTTCGCGGAGTGTAGTTTCGAGCTCTTGCAGCCAAAAGGATTTTAGCAGATTTCAATATAAATAGCAGTACTGTACTTGTGCAGTGCTCTTTGAAGTTAGCTTATTCAGATGAGATTAGAACAAAGAAAGAAATAAATTTGTTCCAAACTAAAGACAATTTTTTTACAGAAGCTTTTAAAATTGTTAAATTTTCGGAGCTTAAGAAATGTACTATGTGCGCGGGAGAATTATTTTCCATTCAATCGAAAATATGGTGTCATTTTATACATTTTTCCAAGGCGTTTGATAGAGTGTACGCTTCTGTCTAAGCTCACAGCTGTTGTTACCGGTAATCACTTATCTCGAATCATTTCGAGTTATCTTAAAGATTAAAATAAAATCTTATTTAAATTCTACAATTTTAAACATCATTAAAACCACAAAAACAAATGGTTAACATTATTGTCTGCAATTTAAAAATATCCGTCATTTCATACTATTTACTTCAAATAACAAAGCATAACATTAGGCGCCTGTGTCATTGAAATACAATATTTATTGCTTATAATAATTAAAATGCTTAAAAGTATGCTTTACTTTATATAAACATTTTGAGTTTTTTAATTGTTGTCTTTATTGATCTTTTGATCTTTATTCATTGAATTATCTATTTTTTGTTTAGCTTTTTATAAATTTGTAAAAAAAATGGCACTAGCTTTGTACAATTTAAGCGCCCACTATTTTATAGAGCAGCAAGTATTTTAATATTTTTTATTTATTCTATATTCTCTTGTTGTTATTTTTACTCTTAATTTATGAGAAATTAATGTAAATATTTTATATCCGCTCACGTTTTTAAAAATGCAGTTACATCATGGGTAAACAAATTTAAATTGTTGAGTATTTGCTAAAAAGATAAGAAATTGTATTTACTATTATGTATATATATTTACCTTAATGACGTAATTTTTATTGAAAGATTGTTTAAAAGTTAATTTGAATGAAAAAAATACAGAAGTTAAATTGATGTGTTAGAATTTTTATAAAGCGTCATGTGAAGCGTTTTACAGAATAATTGATTAAAATTGATAGATAAGATCAATAGGTTTATGATTTATTCATTAATTAATTTCACTAGACAGACACCTTTGAAGGATAAATAAAACATTTACACTATTAAGGCAACAAAGTGTCCGTCCACTGTGTGAAACAATATTTTTAAATGTTGACAAACTTTAAAACGATCGTATGAGAGATATTTTTTTTTATTCTACTCTATTTCTGTAGTTTTTTTTAAGAATTTTATTTTGAAAATTATTGAACAGATGGCCTAGATTTTCAAAAGAACAAAATTTAGTTTTAAAATTGAAATTGTGTGCTTCCATTTTGCCTTTTACTCTGGCTTCTTCAAAAACAATTAATTTCCAGTCATGTAAACTTTATTACATTAGAATTTTATAATTATAGTGTTAAAACAAAAACAACATAAACTCATTTGCATTTGTGTTTTCAATAGATTTTCAAGTAAAACAATTTCAGTTTAATATCGACTTCATTACAAATCAGTTGAATATTGTTTTAACAAAAATATCATCATTATTCGTTGTATAGAGATCGTTCTCATAATTTAATTAAAGAAATAGAACAATGATTGGTAAGACCTTTGGAAAAGTCTAAAATTTCTTAATTTGTACATACAAATTTAGATTTTTTAATTTATATCTTAATGTGTTTTTATGTTGGTTTCTCCACCTTGGCTTCTTCATAAAATTTTAGTTTTTAATTTAATTAAAACTGAACAAAATATCGAATATGTCGTCATTAGTGTGGGTTGTACAAACTTTTTCTAAATGCGTCGTCTTCTTTTTTGTATGTGCTATAGTTGGAAATGTGATAAATTCTTTTGTGAAATTTATTGAATGTGTTTTTGGTGTTTGATTGAATAAAGAATTTTGTGTTAATTTTTTTAAAATGGAAACTATGTATATTATGTGAAGTATTTAATTATTTATATGACATTTTCTGATTATTAATAAATTCTTTGGAGTATCTTATATGATATCTGTTTAAGAATTATTAACACTTTAGTTATGGATATTATAAATGATTTTATATTGAGCTAAAGGCAGTATTTCGTGTTGCATTTGGGATCGAAATGATTGAGTATATAAAGAAAGTTTATACAAATACAATTATTTTATAATGATGATTCTTTATTCTTTAAAAAAATTTTTCTTGAACCACAGAAACTGAACCTGCATTTGATGCAATATCATAAACACTGACGCTTTAATTGACTTACTGACACTCATAAGGACATATAATAGACGAAAACATGATAATTAGTAAAGCAGCTAGAGAAGAATGAGATAAATATTCTGTGGATCTCATGGGACTTTTCTGTTGGATACCACAGTGATATTATATATAGTCTGGCCTCTGCCGAGGTTCACAGTTGAAATTTATAGTGTATTATCTTAAGCAAAATTCAGACTAGACTAATGTGGGAGACAAAATGTTTAGTTGTGTTTTACCGCAATTTTTGCAACTAAATACAGAGTTGTTTTTTTTTTTCACATTACGCATATTTATTATCATAACTCTACGTCTCCACGAGGAAACTTTTATTTCTTAACACAAGAAATAACGTCGGCAGAATAACAGGAAAAAGCTTTTATTTCCAACTTTATGTTAAGGAGTGGAGAAAACGTACATGAGAAATTTAAATTTTAATTTGTCTTTTTTAAAGAAAATTTTATTTTTTTATCCATTTTTGTTTTTTATTTCTCTTTTTAAAACAAAATTGATGCATTTTCCATCTTTGTTTTGTTAAAAATATAAAAATTTAAAAAAATAACAATAAATTTGACAGCTTATGTTAAACATTATTGCTCAGCATTGTGTTTAAACATTTATTGCGAAATATATTGCGCAATAGATTTCTTATTGGTCCACACGTAACATTTTGAAGAGAGAGATAGAATTTGACAATTGCGGACACAAAAATGTCTGCGTGGAGACTAGGGGTAATATCGTAGAATACGTGAAGGGAAAACAATTTTATTTCAGGAAAAATTTCGCGGTATGGGCATGTCATTTCTGCCGCGTTTTTATTTAATATATAGTGAAAATGCTGTTTATTTTAGGCAACTATTTACAAAATTTAAGTAAAATATTTTGATAATAAATTTAAAGTACTATAATTAATTTAACAGTTGCAAAATTTATAATGCACATTAATGAAACTTACTTTAAAAAAACAAATTTATTTTTATATTTTCTTATAAGTAATTTATAAAAAATAACAACCCTGTTTCCTCTTCACGTCATTTACAAAACAGGCCTGTCTTCACAAAACAACGCTGTTTTCTTTGCACTCTACTTTCAGATGTATAAAAAACATAAAAAGCTCTATTACGGGTTTAATAAAAAATAATATATTGAAAGTTTTAAAATAATGGCAACTTCTTTTACATCTTGTCTTGACACAATGTTCACATTTGCCACTTTTTTGACTTAAGGCAAATATTTTTGTTTGTCGTCTTGGTGTTCACATTAGGCGAATCAAATTTTTTAAATAGTCAAATATTAGACAAATGTGAATTTAGCTTTAACTTTAGTTGAGCAATGTTCAACTTATTCGAGTTATAATATAGAGCAATGGAGGTCTGCAGAATTCAGTTGGAACATCAAATGAGAAACCCTCAAAAAGCTTGCTGGGAAATGAATAATTGAAATAGATAAAATTCATATTGTGGTGATCTAAACATTTGCAACTGACAATCAAGCAAGCACACACAATATAAAAGTACATATACAGCTGTGTGCAATAAAATAGTAGCGACATATGTAACATTTTTACTTTCAATAAAATTAAGATTTTTTGTTCATTTAAAAAAAAAATATTGTTCATGGAATTTATTATACTTTTCCCAAATTTTACACAAAATAGGTAAATATTAAAATTGAGCATCTTAATTCAGATAAAATACTCAGTGATTGCATGCTCTAGAAATTTGCTGTGCAAAATAATAGTAGCATCGATGAAAAATAACTGTACAAATAAAACTATGTGATTAAGTTTTTTTTTTTTTTTTTTTTGCCATATTTTGTTTATCCAGATTAATTTTTTAGAATAACCCTTATTAGCTTTGACAGCGGTGGAAGCGGGCTCTGAGTTCGCTAATATCCCCTGAACCTCTTGGTGGAATATTTTTCCAAGCTGACTGCACCGGCGTCAGTCACACTTCCCGGTTTATTGTCAATACCAGTATCTTCGACATCTGCCTTAAGATTTTCAATGGGAATCATATATGTTGACTGAGCAGGTCACTAAAGAACATCAGTTTTATTTTCTGAAAATCATTTTTTTGTAAATTTTCTTGTTTTCCTAGGAAAATGTTCCTGCTAAAGCACTTATTTTAGTGGCATATTCTCTTCTGAATAAAGCAACATAACTGTTCTTAATATTTCATTGGGGCATCCATGTTACGTTTTATTCAAAATATGCACCCTGAAGCATAATATGAAACGTTGATTTTCTCACCACCGTGTTTGATGGACTTCAGAACAAATTTGGGGTCATATTATTTGTTATTTGGTCCCCTCAAATATATTCTTGTCCCATTCATCCCATATGACTAAAAATAACTATTTTGATCTTATCTAAGCAGAGGATGTTGCGCCATTTTGTATGGGGCCAGTCGGAGTGAAGTATTGCGAAACTAAGGTGATTGCGCAGCTGTCTGCAGTTTAGTAGCGTGAATTTTTTGGTACAACTTTCGTATAGATTAAGTTTTTGGAGATGTCGATAAACTAACTTTCAACTTTCAGTCCTGTTTTACCTGGACGTGGATGTCACAAATGGGTTTTGAGTTCACCAATCGCTTTGTACCCATAGTAATTTGGAAGATTTTATTTATTTTTTGAAATTTCCAACAACTGGATGACAACATTCCACAACATTTTTGCATAAATAGGTATGTTTTACCTTCTGCAAGTATTTTTACCATCAAATTACGGATACTAGTAATACAGTGTTTGCCGCCACCTATTTTATTTTTTTTTTTTAAACTAAAATTTCACTTTAGGTACAGTACTCGACTATATAATCTACTTAAAAACTGAATGTATTAAAAAAATAAGACAACAATACTATTTTTCGATGTTTTACATATTGCTACTATTATTTTGCACACAACTGTATATATATATATTTTTTTTAACAATATTTTCAGCAATTACAATCTTTTGTTTAAATAATTTAAAATGTTTATTTTATTACAGTGGTCAACAAAAAAATCCTCCCTCAAAGATGAATAGTTAAACTTGATGTGCTAAACACGAATCTGCTTTCAGTTTTTTTCCATCAGGTCTGGATTTTTTTATGGGCGTGTCTAATATTGCGCCCTAAATAATCCAATTACTCGAGTATATTTCACCATAAGTCGAGAATGGTATGCACGATTTATATAAATAATACACCAATATATGTGGAATAAAATTCGCTTTAAGTCGTTCTACTAACAAATTTTTATTCGCTCAGTAGTTTAGGAGATATTTAAATCTCGACCTGATGGGAAAAACTGAAAGGAGATTCGAGTTTAGCATGCGGAATTCCATCTAGTCCACATATTTTTTTTATTTTTTTGAAGGAGCAAGAAATTTTTTTTTTTTTTTTGTCGACCAGTGTTATCTAATAAAAAAAGGAATATTTTAATAATATTTATGGTATTAAATAAAAATAATGAAACATTGAGATTTAATAAAAGGAAAAATATAATAAATACAGTAAAAGTTAGTTCTGATCATCTTGTAGACATTGAGACTATAAGCTTTTCAATATCTACACTTCAACGAAAAGTTCATGATTTATTTCCGATATTACATTTTGAAGGGGCCAATTAATATGTAATTCCAAAATTGAAATACCAGAACTTTTTATACACTACTGAATTTCCATTTTAATATTTTCCAACAGTAATGATATTTAGAATCTTACTTAAACATATCAACGGCACATCATTTAATTCAACCGGTTGAAAGTGAAACGAATAAAACATTGACACTACAAAATGTCGTATTTACTTTTGATGACCTTCGTCCAATTATTTTTTTCTAAAAATGTTTATAAAAAAACATTTTGCAATTTGTTAGCAAAATTGATGCTACAGAAAACACAATTGATGATTTATATTTCGCAAATAATGAAAATGAAAATAAATACATTTTTAATGTAAAATAAAGTAAATTTAAGGCAGTACCACATAGTGGACTATAAATTATATGTGAATTAAATGCGGTTTAGTTTCTTTTGAAACAAAACACAATGTTAACGACTGGCTATCAAGAAGATTTTAAGCAAATTCGATGATCAAAAATTAAAATTTTATAGAGACAAATTCAGCAACATGTGAAAATATTTTATAAAAATTATTACTTAAAATATCTTTAAATATATCGTTTTCAAACATCAGACTTAATTTGTCAATTTTGGCTATATCTCCAAAATTTATAAAAGAAAATTTATGTTTTTTATGTAATTTTGTTGGTGCTGATCTCATTTTATATTTTTCATTAAATTTTTTATTTCAAATAGACCAACACATTTGGATAATAGCCAAAATTCATATTGTAACACTAAACTTGAACCATGTTTAACATGTTAGTTTTCAACATCACTTTTCTTAAACATTTTACGCCTAACGCTGCAATTGTAACTTTTGTTTTATTGTAGTTTTTCTCATCACATTTTGTTGTTTATTTTGTGTTGTTTTATTTATTTATTGTTGTCACCCCATCTCTCTGCCAGATTGTACGAATGTATGAATGTCCCATGTACAAAGTGTTTGTCATAAATGTGTTGTTGCATTCTAAATTTAGTCAAAGTCAAATGATTCATCATCATTAACATCAACAAATAAATACGAACGACTAGTATTATAGTACGTACATCTGTAGCAGCAGCATCAATAGCAATAGCACATTGAAAATATACCGACAGACATATGTAGTTAATACTTATGCTATACTATATTCGTATTAATCCAATAAATTAAAATACAAAACAACAAATACACCAAATAGAGGGTTTTAAATTCTCTCCCTCAATATGTATAAATAAATTGGGTGTAGTATATAAACAACTTGAAAAAAAAGAGTACAACCACCCCCATGTTTATTATTTAGCAGTACTCATTCTTAGGATCTAACAACAAAAATAATATTGAGCATATGATTGTTGTTTTTCTTCATTTTTCTTTTATTAAATTTTCAGCTAAAATAACATGTGTTTTTGTGTGTGTTACTTGATTGTTGAAATCTCTTTTTTTTTTTTTATACAATTTTTTTTTACAATAAAAACACAAATAAGTGTGTCAAATGCGTTCTCTATTATTTAAGGGATACACTTGATTTACATACATTCATACATTTCTGATCAAAAACTATTGAACGTTTATTTGTTGTTTACATTATTTATAACAACAATAACAGCTGATTGTACTCATTTACTTGCTTTAAATGAGAGAAGTGAATAATATAACATGTTTGAGTTGTATTTTTTTTAAACCACTCAAAACATTGAGTGCAAATGTTTTAGCGATTTTTTTGGCTTTAAAATAAGATTAAAAATTTAGATTTAAAAAGAAAATATTTCAAAATTACTTTAATGCTTAAAAATTGATTTTGGACTTTTCAAATCAGTCTTAGTGATCTTTATTGCTCGTAGATCTTTCGAGCTACCACCTTAACTAGATTATAGACCAGACCATAGACAAGAATGTTGACTACGCTATAGACTATAGAAGCGAGTTTAGACTACAAATGCTGCTTACGCAACGCTGCTTCACACGTACACTATAAACTACTTCGTTCGACGGCTGCTCTGTCATTAATGTAAATTTTATTTATTGAATCTTCACAAAAGTTAAGTGAACTAACAATAATTAATCAAATCTTAAATCTAAATCTTAATATCTATTTATTCCAACCAACGTCGGACTAAAAGCGATTTTAATGCATATGGTTTAACTTCGGCTAAGTTCTGCGGTGTTTTTTCTTCTCAATCGGATGTGTCCATTACTTCTTAGTGTATTTCGTGCTGGTGGGTTAGGGTGTATTTCCAATCTCTTCAAGTATGCTCCTGCATGTTCTTTTATTACATCTCTTACCAAAGGAACGTTTAGATCCTTATGTATGTTAGTATTTCTTACGTTCCAAGGGGCTGCGGTTATAGTTCGCAATATTTTGTTTTGGCGTCTCTGTATTTTCTCAATATTTGATGCTGAGGCCGTACCCCATAAATGGATCCCATAAGTCCATAAGTCAATGCAAATCAAGCAGAGTTTTTTTGCTGCTTCACACACACAAGCGCAAATGTATAGTAGTGAGTGTGCGCATCACTGGACTAGACTATATCATATACACTTGACAACACGATAATAGAGTTAAGTCTAGACTATATATTAGATTATACCCAGTGGTAAAAAGAAGGGGTAAAGAGCCCTTCTAGAAGGCCTTTTTTATGTCCAGAAGACCTTCTCCCTGCATTCCATGTTCATTTCATTTTTACACGCGATGTCAATTGGGAGAAGAAGACCTTCTAGAAGACCTTTTTATTGAAAACTGCAAACAGGCCTTCTGTAGAAGTATTAAAAAGAGTCCTTCTACAGAAAGCCAGGTCTACACTATTTAATAAAATATTTTTTTTATTTATATAAAATATATATTTTTTTTTTTTTTATTTTAAATTATTGTAAAATGTTTTAAACTTACAACAAAAAAAAAAAAAAAAAAAAAAAAAAAAAAAAATTTCAATATTAAAAAAAAAAAAAAAACATTTCTGTTAACTTTTGACAAAACATCTTAAGTCGATATAAGACAAATTATTTGAAAATGACATTTGTATAGAAATTGTTGATTTTTTATTTAATATTCCTGAAAAAACTTAAAATTTTTGTTAAATTATTTTGTCAAAAATATAAGATATAATATGAACGATTAAGTTTTTAATAAAATACTTATAATAAGAACCATAAATAAAAAATACAATTAACTTAGAAAATCACATCCTATTCAAACAATGAATTGGAGACAACTAAATGATTTATCATTCTTTTTTTGGAATTTCTGCTTTGAATTTAGATATTGTTTTTGTAACGGTTTCTGCATGGTTTTGCTTTTTCAAATACTGTAGTCTTTCTTTCCTTCTAAGAGAATGGAATTAAAACAATGTACTTTTTATAAATATATTTGTTGTTGTTTAAAACAAAATACATTTAAAAAAAAAATACAACTTCTTACGGTCCTTTCAAGAGAAGCGAAGTCGGAAGGTCTGTCGGATCTTTTAGAAGGCAGGGATGAGGCATTCATGAAGGCCTTATTAAAGAAGGCATGTTAGCATGAGCAACTGCATCTGAAAAAAGGAGGCCTGCGCGGTAGAGGCTTCGCAAATTTTACCGCTGGGTAGTCTAGAATATATGCTTGCTAAACTATAGACTAAAAAATATTTAGATTAGACAATATAAAAAACTGTCCACTGGACTATAGACCAGACTCTAGAAAAAAGTTAGTACTTCGAGATTAATTTTGGTCTTTAAATTAATAAAAATTTAGATCTTTGAAAAAGGTTTTTTTGGATTTAATTTTGAAGCGGATTTGGATCTTTCAAACATTTAAAACACTACATTTCAAACTACAATTAACGTTTATTTGAAACTTTAAGAAAATATACGATTGATGCCGATTTGGATCTATAAAGTGAGGTACGATTGCAGCTTTGTTGGGGTCTTTCAAAATAACTGCGAATGACGATTATTTGATCTTTAATAATAAGGGGTATAATGAAGCAAATTTAGATCTAATTTGGATATTTAAAAAGTTTAATGATTAAAGATATTTTGTACCTTAAAAACGTATATCTAATATTAGTAGTATCTAATATTATACTAGTTTGAGTCTATAAATTGTATTACAATGGAAGTTAGTGTGAATTATTAATAGGGTTACAAATTAAATTCCTCTTTAAAAAGGGCTACTATTTGGAACTAATTTGGATCTTAGAATAAAGCTAGGACAAAAGTTAATTTGAAAATAATTTGAGTCTTAAAATAGAAATTAATATTGACATTCAAAATGGTTTACTGTTAAAGACAATTTTGGATAATTTGGATCTATAAAGGTCTTTTGATTAAAGTAAATGTGTGTCTTTAAAAAGTCCTTTGATTATAGATAATTTGGATCTTTAAAAAGAATAAAAATTGCGACTAATTTGTACCTTAAAAAGAAATGAAATTTATGCTAATTTAATAATAATTTGTATCTTCAAATAGAGCTCAAAATAAATCTAAATCGTTATTTAAAAATAACTTGAAATTTCTGCTAATTTGGATCCTCAAAATATTTTTCGATTAAAGCAAATTTGTGTCTTTGAAAAATCCTTAGATTAAAGCTAATTTGGGTAATTTGAGACAAATGTACAAAAAGGGATTCAATGAAAGCTAATTAAAAAATTATTTGTATCTTCAAATAGAGTTCAAATTTAAGAAATTTTTTGTCTTTGAAAAGTGCTATGAATAAAGTTGATGTTGGACTAATTTTGATATATCTAAAACATGTTTTGATTAAGTCAAATTTAAGTCTTTAAAAAGTCATTCAATTAAATCAACATTGGGTCTTTATAAAGAGCTTCGATTGCAAATAATTTCAGAATAGTTTGTTCCAAAAAAAAGTTACAATTGAAGGTAATTTTATAATAATTTGAATGTTCAAATTGAAGCTAATATCGAACTTTCAAAAGGCCTATGATTAGGTATATGTTGCACTAATTTAGAACTCTATTAAAGTAAAATCATTCAATTAAAGTAAAATCTTCCAGTTAAAGCACAAATTTTAAGATTCAAAGTTTTTATAAAGAGCTTCTATTGCAAAAAAAAAAATAAGACTACTTTGTTCCTTAAAAATGGAATTGAAGCTATAATAATAATTTGATCATAAAATTGAAGCTATTATCGATATTTAAAAATGTTGGACTAATTTGGAACTGTCTTTAAGAAGTCCTTTGATTAAAGTTATTCTGAATCTTTATAAAAAGCTACGATTGCGAATAATTTTAGATTAGTTTCTTCCTTAAAAAGAGCTACATTTGAAGGTAATTTAAAATTTAACCTAATATCGATCTGTTAAAATCTCAAAAATATCTTTAGATTAAAGAAAATGTGGGTACTTAAAAAGTTCTTCCATTCAAGCTAATTTGGTCCTTATAAAGACCTACCTACGATTTCGCCAATTTGGTTCGTTAACGTCCTTTGTTTAAAGTAAATTTGTAACTAATTTGAGTCTACAATTACTATAACACAGAAAAAAGTAAAAATGGACTTCAATTACGAAATTTGTAATATTAATTAATTTTTAATTGATTTTGCTCCAATCATCAAAATGATAATATTAATAACTAGAATAATTGATATTATTATTACTTTTTTTCCTTAAATAGATGGAATGAGTTGAAAAATTTTGTAAAATTACTTAAATTTATTTTATTTCTGTACTTTTATTTACAAATATTTAATTTTTCTTTATATTTTATTAACAGCTGTCAATTTATTAAAAAACAAAACTGAAAACCAATTAGAAAATTAATTATATTAATAAATCATATAATTAAATTCCAATATAAAGTTAATTAATAATTTGATTAAAAAATTATTTGAAATATTTTTTTCTGTGAACATTTACCCAATTTATGTACGTTCAAGAACTCAAATTCTTGGGTTTAATTTATAATTGAAAATAAGCGTTTTCTGTATTTAGTTTGCAACATTGAAATACATAAATCTACTAGTAAAAATGAGTATGTGTAGGAGAGTATGAATAAAACAATTGAGTCAATGCTACAAAAATTGAGTGTAAGAAAACAAATTTTTAGAAAAACTGTTTAATGTTTTTATTTTGCTGTTGTTGTTATTTTTTGATCTGATCTTTTTTTCTTAATGTTTAATACACTCTTGCAGCATCATTTGGTTTTGCTGTCAGTCAGTCTATAAGATTTTGCGAGCGATTTTTGTCACGTTAACGAGTTTTTGCGCGTAAACGAAAGAAAAGTTTATTTGTGCGAGCGAGTGTGTTTATTTGTATTGTTTTTTTCTTCTAAATATTTAAAAAAAAATAATAACATAAAATTGTATAAAAATTTTTTAAAAATAATTACTTTACGGTTATTTCTATAAATTATAACAATTGATAGAAATCCATATAATTGTTAAACTAATTTAAAGCTATTAAAAGTGAAATTGTAATAAATGAAATTGATTTTGCTGTTGTTCAAATTTAATTAAAATTTGCAAAAAAAATATTTGACTACAATATATTTTTTAAATTCTTTGTTGGTGGAAGATGAGAGAAGAAAGTGTCAGTCATATAATTAAAAACAATAACAATTTATTTTTAATTTTATTGAACATTGTGTCTCTGTCTACCCAATTGTTTATGTCAATTTGTTAATTTTAATGACAATAATTTTGTATGCCATGAAGAAAAATATGTAAATTTTATTGCAGTGTTATTGTTTATTGTGTTGTACTATTAATTTTTATTTATTCCTTGTGTAAATAATCGGAATTACATATTAAAATCATTTTGCATTCTTTTCTACCCTACTTTACGTCAAATAGACCTATATTTATTTGATTTTTAATTCAATTTTTTTTTTTTTATAATTTGAGTCAACTAAATATTCAAGAGGATTTCTAATATTTGCGGTATAACTGTGATCTGAGCTTCAATTAAAATTTATTAGAAAACATTTGACTTGGTACCACTGATATAATACATTTCTAGTTTTTAGAATTCTGAAAAGTATACTTATTCTCTTCGGAAGGTATTTTAAATGACATCGTTCTAAGTCTTCAATAGAACGTTTTAGACTAGTATGGGTTTTATAACTCATTAGAAGTCTAAATTCAATTCACTTCCTATATTTACCAGATATACAGTTCAGAGACACAACAACCCGATTTTAAAAGGGAAAATACTGACTTATGCCGCCTTGGAGTTGTGAAGAAGATATATAGAAAAAGGGTTTATAATTACTGGCGCTATGATAGTTTTCAAATAAGATCAGGTGGATATTTACAATCTCTTGTGACCAAATCAGTATGAACGTTTGTTATTGCAAAGGTGTTGCGGCCATTATACTCAGATGCCTTTAAAATTCGACTCTAACAATTCCGCGACCAAGGCGGCAACAGCGAATTCGATAATGGACATTCTGCATCTTTTTTTATTCCATTTCAACATTGGTTTCCCTTGAAATATATATGAGTTTCAAAAAGTCTAATAACGTGTTTTTGCAGAACATTTTATAAATTAAAAAAACTTTAATTTTATACTCTGCACTAGTCTAGGAGAGAATTTTATTCTATTATTTTCTTTACTTTGTTATTAAATAACAAACTAATAATTCGATTTTAATAATTTTAATGGCGTTAATTGAGAAATTCTTGATTTAAACAACTATAAAGACTTCTAGAGGTTATGTGTGGCAAGTTGGAAACTTGACTTGTACTATATTTTTGTGGCACCATTTCCAGTCTCTAATACATGAATGTCTAATTAAACTTAATGAGAGTTAAACATGTTTTAAGTACAAAACATTGAAGCTTTGACAATATTTTATATACATTCCTTTTTTCGTTGGCTTTCAATGGGTTAAAAGTATGACGTGAGGAGCAGAAACTGAAATGATTCTGGTAATTGGAATGACTATAACTATAATATATTTAACATATTTTTTAAGTTTTTTTTAAGTTTTTAGGGTTTTATAGTTTAAACAAAAAGTCGACTTTTCGATTTTTCGACTTTTTTTAATTTTGAAATAGTCGACCTTTCGACTATTTTCGACTTTTCGACTTTTTCCGACTTTTTTTTTACTATTTTTTGTTAATTGTCTAATAAAAACTTTAAAAATAAAAATGAATACAACGCAAACAAATATATTGATTGATTAACATACAAATCTATCCAATGAGAACGCTAGTTACACACAAAAATATGTACTAACTAAACGGTTTAATGGTATATAAATAAAAGCTGATAAGAAACTATTCATTTTAAATAGGATCATTTTTTAAACATTTTTCATCAAGAAAGTCGATTTATCGACAATTTTCAAATCAAAAAGTCGATTTCGACTTTTCGACTTTTTACAACAAAAAGTCGATTGTTCGATTATTCGAAAGTCGATTTGATAAACCCTAGTTGACATGTTATAATTGAGAAATCCAAGTAAAGTTTAAATTAAAGCAGTAGGATATTCTTAACTTCGACCCCATTTAATAATTGTACATGAATTAAAACCTCTTTTGTAAATTAAAACTACAATAATAACAACAACAATTACAATTAAGATTTAATGTTAACAACCGCCAGCAATTACAATAGCAACAACAATAATTGCAAATACAATTGTTAATGTACAAATATCAATTGCACTTTACAACAAACAATGTAATAAATATTCCATTTAAACATTGTTTGTTTGTTGTTGTTGTTAATGTCACTGATACCAGTAGTAAGTATCATACATTCATGTCCATCCATCTATCCCCAGTCCATCGTTAAACTTTAAAACTTTTTTTGTAGTTATGTTCCTCATTCTTTTTAATTGAACTTAATGCGTTTGAGTGACCAAACCAAGCAACTAACCAACCACTTTACCCGTATTCAATGAATGAATGTAAAAAAAAAAATACTTTTCAAAATTATCTTCAACTTTGGTTAAATATGACAATTATGCAGTCAAGTAGTCCGTTCCGTTGTCAACAAACAGCTGTGTGCAATGATTAATTGTCGGTTTTAATATCTGTCTGTCTGTCTGTCAACCAGTCATTTATTGAGCATGTCTATCAATCAATATTAATTGAGAAATTTTAGTGGATTTATTAGGAGCCAGAAGAAAAGGGGAGGTAGTCAAAAGTGCTTGTAATTGAATTTTGGAATTTCAATTTTTTTTAGGTTAAAATTTTTATTTGTTACTCTCAAATATCAATAAATTTTGTGTGAATTTTTCTAAAATTGTTTAGTGGGTGTCAAAGTTTAATTGTCTTAGATATTTGATAAAAGATATTGGGTACTGTAACATAATATTTAATTCTTTACACAGCAACAATTCTGCTTACCCTAAATAGTTCACTGGTGAAATTATCTCAAACTTTATACCTCGAAAGGTGTGATAATAAATCATCAAAATCCTTGATGTGATAAATAGTTATTTTTGCAAGAGAATAATGCTAAAAGTATTAATATTTCTCAGTATTTTCCAAATTAAGGGGAATCGTATATTAGTTGAACATAAGCTCAATGTCATCTTTCAAATGATTAAATGATGCTAGAATAAAAATACTACATTTGAAACTGTAATTTTCCTTTAATAAAATATAATGATTCCTATAATATTTTGCAGTTTTCTTTCTATAAAGTAAATTTCTTAACAAATTTTTGTTCTATTTAAGATTTTTGACGAAGGTGCAATCAAATGCGATCAACACCCATAAGTATATGATCAGATATAGCGCTCTTAATTGTGTGTTACATCATTTATTTTTAAGACATAAATAATATTCAGTTGTTTTATGTCTTCACATAAATGTTTTTTTCTCATATTTGCAATTTTTATTATTAAAAAAAATAAATGTTAAATAATTCGAGCACTTGTTTATTTTATTTAACATAAATTATAATAAAACAATAAAAGCAAAATTTTAAGCAAATATCATTTTATATAATTTTTCTAAATAAATATATATAATTTACTATAGTTATTTATAGCATTGTTTGTGATTTATGATTTCTACACTTAGAGAAATTTCGAAATTATTTAAGTAATTTTGTATACTAAAGTTATACCAAATACAAAAAAGTATAACTATAAATTTATTTTTTAATTAGGAAAACATTTTCAACTTAACATAAATCTCAGATGACATTTTATTATAAAATATCCCTAGACTAAAGAGAACCGGTTCAAAACTAGTCACGTGACAGGTTCTCGAAGCTAGTGATCGGTCCCAGTTCCGCAACTTTATATGAGAGGAACCAGTCACTTTTACATGGGGTTGTCTTTGGAGGTGGCTAATTAGCCCCTTAGGACAGGTCACAGGACTGGTCCAAGAGGACAGGTTCGGTAAAGATTAACGTAATAAAAATTCGGAATTGTTTACCTATTAAACATTTTTTATTATTATTTTTATTAAATTATGTTTATTTTTATTTTATAATTTTTCGTTAATGTCGATGGAGGCACTCCGAATCGAACCCATGTTCATCTGTATGTTATGTTTTATAGTTTTGAACGCTAACCACTCGGCCACTGATTGTTATTGCGCTCGAGTTGCTAATTGCGCACTTAACAAGCATGTTATAAATTGACTCTCAACTGTTAAATAGTGAGTGTGTTTGTGTCAACTGGTTCCCAATTGGAACTTCGGTGACGAGTTAGGTGTTAGTTGGTACTCAACTGGTACTGAGGGACCGGTCCATTACTGCAATTGCCACAAATTTCCCGCTGGGAAGGTAGGTAGGTAGAGAAGGGTATATCTGTATATCGTAGGAGTGATAGAGTAGAAAGATCTACCGTCCTATTGCGTTCGCTCTAAGCCAACAGCATTCCCTTAGCCAGCCTATTCCCATGACGAATTCTATCAAGTTTCCTAGATCGATTATTGTCGACGAATCGACTGCGTAGCCAGTTGTAGACATGGACAGTGACATATAATATGCTCCACTGTCTCTATTTCCTCATTATCTTCGCATATTCTGCAAAGACCGGAGGAACCTAATTCCCGATTACATGTAATTTTTCCCTATTGGGCAATGACCTGTCAAAATCTCTATCATGGTTTTCAGGTTTCCCTTGTTCATGCCTAATAGTAGATTTGTATCTGCAATATCAATTTTCGTCCATAGGACCCTTGATATTTTGCAGTCTGTTCTGCTATTCCATGCATGATTGGTTCTCTCCCGAATTCATTCTCTAATTAACCTGAAGTAAAAGGCTAGGGGTGGTTTCACACACGAACCGTTCCTCAGTTATTTTATTGCTTGTTATCTCGCAATGACTCGGTACCCAGCAAAGTCTAATATAATAATCGCCTTCCTACAGTAGCTAACAACTTGACAAAATGTTCATTCATGGCCTTTAGCGCTGCCTAGCTATCTACATACAGAGTTACTTCTGTATTATTTTCAATGTTCCTTGCCATCAACTCCATGGCCTTAAGAATACCTAGAATTTTTGTTTGGAACACGTTACAACTATCCGAGTGCCTATACGATTCCCTGACGTTCTCCTCAATAAGATAAACACCTGCACCGGTTCCTATATCCATTTTGGATCCATCAGTGAATACCGATACTCCACTAAATAGTTTCTCCATTCCCCAGCATTGGTCCCCATTTGAGATAGTTTTAATTTTATTTTTTTACAAAATGTAAATTTTAAAATGTGACATTAATTCTATAGAATCTCCGAAATCACAGGAAATTAGAAAAAAAAAAATATTTATAAGATTATAAGATAACCATTAGACCAACATTAAAAAAAAATGCGAATGTATTTCTAATACATACGACATGATACATTATGAACTGAAACTTATGTTACAGCGAAATTCAACGAAATCTTCCTTAATAGCAATGCCTTTTAACTTCATTCGATTAATACTATATTAAATCGGAAGCCACGAGATTTATATTTCATTTGCCGGGAACATAAATCACGGGATATCACGAACCCTATGTGGTACCCAATTTCCTTGCTTGGATGAATGCTTTAGATAATTTAGCAAGTACATCCTGTGTTTGGCTCGAGTTTTGATTGAATAATGCTTCCAATTCTTATTCAAACTTCCAAAAAATTACCTGTTGATACAAAAGTGGGAAATCCTATCAACATTATTTGGGGCCCTTAAACCTATAAAAATACCTATTAATTGGGCTGCTTAGTAAAGCTAAGTATAAACTTCTCAAACAAAAACAAGTTTTCAATTACTGGGATTTTAATAAAAGCTTATGCTGAAAACAATGACCATACATTACTAAGTAATGCATGTAGTAATAGAGGTTATTGCTAGGATTTAAAAAAAAAAAATCTAAAAATAATACAAGAAGATGCAAACATTATTTTTCTGAGTGTATCAACACTTGTTTATTTCAAATATTAAATAAATGGAATTAAAACAATTTAAATTTCTATTTCTTGTAAATCATAATTTTTCAATACGATATTTTGTTTGCAAATATTCGTATCGATAAAATCATGAAACAATAAATTACTCATATTTATAGCAATATTTATTTGTATACAAAATAAAAATTATTAAAAATGAAATTGGAAAACATTTTGGTATTTTATTTAAATTTGAATTTATTCTTTATATATATTGTTTTAATATTAAATAATAAAAAAAACACAAATGAAAATTTTCTATAAATTTCCGCGTGGCAAGCAAACATTAAATTTCACGGAACCCAGACTGCGAGAGTCGTGAATGTCGTATATGAAAATAGAAAAAAAGAATCCGTAGGTTGCCTTTAAATTTATGTATATAAAAAATAAAAATTGCGTAGAATTAAATAGTATAGATAGATACCGTAGATAGATGTTAAATGTTTTTATATGAATAATTTTCGTTTTTTGCTGTGTGTTATTGATTTTGGTTTGGCATTGGTTCTTGGGATTATAATAAATACAGGTGTTCTATGTTTTTTTGTGTTCATTAAAAAAAACTTATATTTTTGTTCTTAATTTGTATATATTGACAACATTATTATTACAGTTTTTATTAATTAAATGTTTACCAGTGTAAGGCCCTTAATTTTTGTTAGAATTTGTGGGTGGGACTATAAATTTATTTTTTTATGTCTAGTTTGATTTGCATAGTATGTCAAGAAAATGTTTTTACTTTGAAGAAAAAATTATTATTTCAACTTTATTTTACAATATTTGCAAATGTTTATAACATTGCAAATTTTTTTTGTTACATTTTGTTTTAGGTATATTTCTTTAACGGGTTTTACCAAAAAAAAATTCATTATGAATGTAATTACGAAAATACAACAACAAAAACTATACATACCCTTTAATCTACCTGTCAAGAAAATGTCAGTGTGATAATTATAATCACATAGTACAAGAATATGTGTTCAAATCCATGTTATATATTACGAGTAATCTATAAATTATAAATTAAGTAAGTCAAGAGAAAAAACTCCAGATCATAAACCCATTTGGGGTTTTTATAACCTCCAATTCTGGAAAATTGTTAAAGATATTGTAAAAATGTATTCCTTATTAAGATATATACTTAATAGAATATTAAATCGATCCAAAATTCCCGTAATATTGTAGTTGATATTTTTTAATATCCATCTTCTTCAAATATTTGGCAGAGTTAAACCTAGAAAAATTAAGAAAAATTTTAATATATCCACTAGGGCTTATAATAAAGTGCTGTGGAAAGGGTATATCAATTTTATATTCCAAGAAACAATGAAAAAAACACAGATGGATTACAATTACAGATGGAAAACTACATGGAAAGAAACACTCTTATGGGGACAAAGTATTCAACAATTATAATCATTCCCAATGATTTAAGTTGATAAGCTTAAAAAGTTATGGAACGAATTGTATGTTGTACAGGAATGTTTATACTATATAATAATACAATTTAATACGGTCAGAATACGCCGAAAACCTTCAAAATCCTTTACAAAGCATTTAGAAAATTAAGTAATAAATGTTCATACTTTCGTATTTAAAAGATATTGTTAAATACAGATAAATTTTATTCAAAATAGTTGGAAAATCGGTTTTATTATGAAATAAAACAGGTGTGCAATAACATTTCTAGACTTTTAAAGCTCATTTAATAAAAAGTGTTAATAAATATGAGTTTAAGAAGGATGAAAACTAAAATTCAAGTCATGAGAAAAATAATGACTCCAAGCATATATGAGAAAATAATGATAATGCAGCAAAATTTATTTACAAAAAGCTTTAAATATAACAGCATAAGGTCCAAACTTTCATCCCACATCATTTTTTTCTCCTTATTTGAAGAACAAAGTGACAAAAAGGTATTACAGGACCATAATGAACTAAAAAAACGTACTAATGTTGGAATATACAAAATTCCAATTGACTGTGACATTCGTTAATAATTTTATTTGATGAAAAAGGTTCCACAAGCAGTTATATATATATAGCTGTTACCATTTTAAATTAAAAATTCCGAAATTTTGTGATTTTCTTAAGCAGTTTTACAAATGTAAAAAGAATTTATTGACACTAAGATTTTTGTGTTTGTTTAGTTTTTGCTCCATTTCTAATAGTTTAAATCATTAAATATTAAGTTTCTTTGAGTTATATAATAATAAATATATTAATTAACAAATTCGTATTAAAAATTTTTACATTAGCAAAAAATTATATAGCTTTTTAAAGACAAACTTCGACAAATTCATGTTTTCTTTTAATGTAAAAACATTTTCTTGACATACTGTATTTATTTATATATTTATTTATTTATTTATTTATATATTTATTTATATATTTATTTATTTATTTATTTATTTACTTACTTACTTATTTATTTATTTATTTATTTATTTATTTATTTATTTATTTATTTATTTATTTATTTATTTATTTATTTATTTATTTATTTATTTATTTATTTATTTATTTATTTATTTATTTATTTATTTATTTATTTATTTATTTATTTATTTATTTATTTATTTATTTTCTTCATCTATTTATTTATTCATCTATTTTTTTATTTATTTATTTGATAATTTATTTATTTAGTTATTTATTTATTAACTTATTTATTTATTTACTTACTTATTTACTTACTTATTAATTAATTAATTTATTTATTTATTTATTTATTTATTTATTTATTTATTTATTTATTTATTTATTTATTTATTTATTTATTTATTTATTTATTTATTTATTTATTTATTTATTTATTTATTTATTTATTTATTTATTTATTTATTTATTTATTTATTTATTTATCTATTTATTTATTTATTTATTTATTTATTTGTTTGTTTTTAAATCTATCTAGTGCCACTTATTGGTCATACCAGCAAAATGTGCCTTATTTCTTAAAATGTTTTTATTGCTTTTCTTCGCAAACAAATTTGTTTGCATGCCATTTAGTTATCAAAATTTTGTAATTTGATTTTTCTTTTTTTGTTATTCAAATACATTCTATGTATGAACTTTTAATATCAAATTAATACAAATATGTTTGAAGCAAGTTTTTCATGTTCATTTATTTATAAACTATTATTATTTTTGTATATCAACTTGTATTATGTTTTCAATATTTATTAGGTCAAAACTACTTTAAATATCATTATTAGCAAACCCAACCCACGAACTAATAATCACAACAACGACAATAACAGAAAAAGACATTATTAACATTTTGTTAAGTTAGTTATCATAATATTTTAACGCAATTAGAATGTTGGAGGTTTTTATTTGTGATGTTTTTTTTTTTTTTTTCTAAAAAAAATTCATTCATGATTTGGTTGCTTTGAATATTTTACAGAAATGGCCAGAAATGTAGCACAATTTTAATTTTGGGTTTTAAAGGTATCGAATTTTTAACAGCAGCCATGTGACATCTCATTGTGGAAAGATTTATATCCAAACAAATATCCGTACAAAAAAACACAAATTAAAATTTCTCATGTGGGCTCACGGATGTTGGGTAAACACTTGGTTGTTCATAAACCGATTTGAATCTACTAAATGTTCCGAAAGGTCTGAAATTTTAATGCTTTCAAATAAATTTTTAGGACCATAATTGAAGAAGAAGTATTCGTGTTTCATTCAAGCCCAAATGGTAAAAGGGGCTCTTAAAATGTTTGGTACAACAGACAAACACTGAAGTGGACACCTTTATTTCGATTTCTCTATCAGTAATGATATAGAATATATAAAAAATAATCTTTAACAGATTTATTATACAAATATGCTCATTACATTGTCATAACTGTAGTTTGTCTAGACAAGTGACTGTAAATCTAGTGGGTGTACCGCAATTCTATTTTATTCTTAAAATTTAAACAACTTTAATCGTTAAATAATTCAAGTAGTGTTAAAAATAATACAACATAAATATTGGTCAAGTTTACTATTTAAGCCATTTAATAAAAAAAAAATATAACACCAAAACGTTTTTAAATTTCTTTAGTGTAAAAATAAAACTATTTTGGCTGATTATCTAATATTTTTTTTATTTTATTTTTAATCTTAATGTTTTCTTTTATCCACCACCAACAACTACAACAACGAAACAAAAAAAAAAAAAAAAAAAAATCAATTTCATTTTTTCGCACCAAAAAAGAAGAAAAATGTTTGAATATCAATTCCTTAATTGGATTGAATCGTGTGTGCGTGTATGTCTCTTTTATATATTAAAAAAACACCATTTTTGTCTGGATTATTGAACTGTTAACATCATTTTTTTTTTATTATTTGTTTTAAATAAGTTGTATTAAATTTTTTTATTTGTATGTTTTTTTAATAAAAGAAGCTTCATTTAGAAGTGTAAGAATTTTAAGTAGGAATTAAAGTAAAAGACAACTTGCCAAATTATTATAAAAATTTCCGAAAAAGCCAAAAATATGTCTTCAAAACTTTTGTCATCATCATTTTATAGTACCCCTACTGATTGTTTTAAAGTGGGCGAATTTGAAAGACGTTTGGGTAAGTTTTATTTTCTCTTGTAATTATAATTGTTGATTTAAAATGTGAAATGAGGAAATTAAAAATTAAAAATCAATTGTGGGATTTAAAAAATAATGTTTGATATTACACTATTAGTCTCAAGTTGGCGGCATTATGTATTTAATGTGGCTTAATTGCTTTATGTTTCTTTAGCACATAACTTAAAATGAAACATGAAAACATTTTATCCAACAACTGAAAGCGAAGCGGATACATTTACGAGAAGTGGTATAAATAGTAGGAGTTCTTGTCGATATCCTGGGTTTTAAGATCATAAAATAAAGCCGAAAATATGGGTATCAGAATAACCCAATTAAACCAAGATATGCATACATATGTATATAAGACCTTGGAAGGTCTTCCTGGAACGTTATTCATAATAATACGTTATTTAATATTTCAGCATACGCACATTGTCCCTTTTCCAGTGTGCAAAGTAACTTAACTTCAAACTTTAGTTTAATGTACTTAGAATGAGTTCTCTGTCTTGCGTCAGTTCATCTTTTTGGACCTCATTTATTTATGGGACACGCAGTTTCTTTCAAATTAGTTTCATAGGTTGTAAGCATAACTCATTTACCCGTTTGATATTCATGCTCTTCTCCAAATAGAGCTGCAGTGGCTATGGATGTTCACCCGCTGGAATTGTTGTCTCAGTGGTTTCAGTGCAGAACTCGTAACTTCATTTTAAAAAATAGTAGTAAATGAATAAAAATAAAGGACCCCGCATTGAATTGATAGACTAAAATATTGTATTCTTCGTTATCCGTTTAGAACTGCTTTCTAACACTTAAATGGGGCGATAGCCTGCCCGAAGTCCATCAGTGGGCCATTACCGGATGATATTTAATGACTTGTAGAATCCAAATAGTGAATTAAAATTACCTTTAATTGGAAATATACATTTTACTACTTATATTCCATAATATCAAAAACGATTTATCGGTCTGTTGGCCTTAAATAAATTTTCTTCATCAATTACTTCCGATTTGGATTCATTCGTAATATACTCGAGAGGAATCTCAGTAAAAAGTAATACATTCGGTCCTTTTATTTATCGGAGACTAGTCAAGGCCTTGAATTTTAGATTGTCCCAAAAATTTCATGCGATTCAATAGATTCTCCAATTTCATACCAGAAACTGTCATATTAACAAACAACAAACTTACATTTTCTTATAAACATTTTAGTAATTCAATATAAACTTTTTAAGCCTAAAAAGTTCAATACACAATCAGGCAATACTTCAAAACACCGTAAATAAAGATAATGTTGCAAACTTAAATATATAAACAAACTCTTATTTCCCACCACTGATACCCTATTACACAAATGGGCGTTAGGAACCTTTTTATCTATTTGTTCAGTTACCCTCTTTCTCTTTTCAACTCTTTTTGTAATATATATTTTAAATGTCTCACCTTTATTTTCATACGGTAAAACGTAAACATGTACTCGTACCGCACTGATAAGAAAATTATTACGTGCATGTGGTATGAGAAGATAAAAAAGTGTGAGCTTTATTTTACTTGTTACTTATTTTAGGTTCAATAAAAAATTTTCATTTTATTTTAATGATTCGTAATGCATAGAATGTTTTAAAGAATTGTTACTAAAATTTATAAAAAAAACGTTAGTTAAATATAATAAAAAATATTAGCTGGTGTTAAACAAAATAAAAATATAACGAAATTGCACTTTGCATTTGAATATATTTCTGAAAAGAGCAAATAACATGAGTAATTCTGGCGACTATGATAATCTTGGTATAGTGTTTTATTATAATTACAAAAGAAAACACATTTAAATAATAATAATAATAATTTCTATTTATAAACAATTTACTTGTAAAAATATTAATAAATTCCTACAACAAAAGATTAATTAAGTATTTATTTCCATTGTATGTCTTTTACAGATGCATTACTTGCCGATTTGCAAAATAGTGTGCCTGGTCATCAACCTCATCAGCAGCCTCACTATTCAACAACAAATACAGTGACATCAGTTCAGCAACAACGTCAAGTACCACAGCCACAACATCAGCAACACAATTATATTGAATCATCATCTGGTTATGGTAGTCTTCGGGGCAAAGCTCCACCACCAACACAGGTATAGTCTCTTACTTATTCTTATAATAAATTTACAAAAGGAATGTAATCTCTCTATCTTTATCAAATATTTAGCCTGTCTATCAAGAACATTATTCTGAAACACGCACATCAGTATCGCCTTCTGCTGGCCAACCTCATCATTTGGGTGGTTATAATGGCATCAGCAATAATACGTCTAGTCAATATCAAAATCAAGGAGCCATACCTCGCCAACAATACAATGGCACAAATGTTGGCGGTGTGGGACCAACATCTGCATCATTACATCAGCAACAATTGAATACAGCTAGTAATTTATCGGAATTGGATTCATTGTTGCAAGATTTGAGCAGTGCTCGTTACAATGGCAATGGTTATGATAGAAAAGGTTGGTACAGACATATTTAACACTTGTAATATGGACATTTAAACCTATAGTAAAACCGTAAAATTAATTTCAATTAAAATTAATTTTCCTGTAAAAGCGTTTTAAGAGAAATTCTGTAGGTAACTCTTTAGGAACAAAAAATTAATGGTTTCATTTTAAGACCTTTTGATATTATTGAGTCCAACATTATAAAATATGTATGTCTTGATTTTAATGTGCTTCTTAGTTTTATAATCTAAGTCATTTTAAAGTCCACAAAAGCTTTTTCACTTTCCATTTGTCCCTGGTCAAATTACGACATTCGGTATTAATAGAAATTGAATGGGAATTTTTATTAATATCAAATTTTATAATTTTCCTACTATTAAAGTTTCTAATTACTCTAGTAAGACATTGCCTGAATACATTAAATTCTATTGGAAATTTCTTATATAATTTTTTATAATTCAAAACATTTTTTGTTTACTACGTTTACATAGTAAAAGTCTACCTCTTGTCTAGTTTTTTGTTTACCGGACTTAATTTGGAACAATTTACCTTATTTTTACACTTAAACAAAATTGTCAACAATATAAACAGTTTCTATATTTTCGAAATCCCAATTGAAACAATTTTGAATTTGTATAATGATTTTTTATGTCATTAGGTCTAAAAGTCTCATAAATTCGGAGGTACAGAAGTACACTATCAGACAAAATAATTTAATTTAATTACTTCATAATAATTGTATTCTAGGTGCATTATGGGCTACTTTTTTATTTTCTATAATTTAAAAAACAAAAGAAGATTTTGAATTATTTGCAACAAATTAAGGTGATACATTACTAAATATTTGAATTTGGCTTCCTATTTGTTAAATTTTTTAGCTTTTTTGGGATTAAATCAGCCGTTAAATATTTTACAACAAGTAACGTCATCTTAGTAATTTTTAAAAGTTTTACCAAAACCTTTTTGATATTTAAACAAATTTGCTATTTAAACAAATTAATTACCACACTCGGTGATATCGTCAATAATCAATATTTTTAAGTCCATAATTTTAAGGAGTTGTGTAATTGATTCATGAGGAAAATTTTTATTTAAAAAATTCGACTACTAGCAGAACCTAGCAAACTTACGTCTTCGTTCTTTCATAAATCTGTCGTTCTTACAAAAATCAATTCTTTCTAATTTGTTTTAAAAATACCGTGAGACCTTTATTATCCGTAATGGTCGGGACCGTAAACATTCTGGATAAACAGTTTTCCCGGTTGAGTAAAAATTTTGAGTAGTATTTTTAACATTTTTTTTATATATTCAATTATTCAGGTATTTAATATAAATGTTTAAATAATATAATGAAAAAATAATAATTTTGGAAAAAAAAACAGTGAACAATACATAAGTGTTTCATTTTACGTAGTTTCTTAAAAAATCATATAATGTTGTTTGTTTCTTCTTTTTCAAATTCACATTTTCGTTAACTAGCTTTTCATGAATGCAGTAAACTTGAATTTTACCTTGCTCTGACTCATCTTATTCAAACGAGGGGGGAATTCCTTTTTTGTTTTATTCACATTGTGTTTGATTGTTCAAAAGCAATCAAAAAAATTATGCTTAGAATTCCGAATAATAGAGGTAATCACGGTTAATCGATGCAAAAAAAAAATAAATAAATAAATAAAAATAAATTGATGAAAAAAAAAAAAAAAAAAAGACGTTGCCGGTTAATCGAATCACGGATAATCGAGGTCCTACTGTATTAGTATAATGCGTGGATTTATGTTATAAATGCTACTGAGAGCATCTTAATGTATTTTTCCACGTCTAAAAATTATATGTCAGGTTAATAATAATATTAATAAAGGTATTCACCTCAACATTTTGCAACCCTTGCAATTTTGCATTGATATGACGTGAGCAACCAATTTAAAAAAAATAGATAAAGTTAGAAAAAATCGATCATTTCCAATATATTTTTTATTTATATAATTTATTTTAATCAATATAGTTATTAATATTTTCCTTTTTATATGGCAACACTATAAAAATAGTAGCAACTTTACTACTTTTTACTCTGATAATTTTGAAATTGGTTCTACTCTGACAATTTTGAAAAAAATTGTGCAAAATATTGTTCTATGTGGTTGTTGTTGTGCAACTTTGCTACTTTACAAGGGTCTAGCAAAGTTGCAATTTCTGAGGTGAATATCTTTAATATGTTAAATAGTTAGTTTGCTGTAAAAAAATTGATTTTCAAATCACATATTATTTTAACCTTATAAGAAAACTTCAAGTGAGTTACACCTGATAATTTTTTTAAATATTCAATAGCTGATATAAACTCAAAAAAGCTAAAAACAAAAAATGTAAAATTGGAAAAATAGGAAACCAAATTAAAATATTTTATAGTGTCATCTTAAAAAACAGAAACTTCTGTTTCTGTTTTTAATTTAAAGAATATAAAACGACAAATACCTGGAAATTGTCCATAATGCACCTAGAATACAATTATTATTAAGTATTTACATTTCAGAGTGATCATAGATTTGACCAGCTATCAAACGACTGAAAGAAAGCTTGTTTTAGATCTTAAAAACAAATACAAACTTCAAATTTTAAGTTTAATTAACTATAGCTATAGTTGAGAAAATACTTTGAAAATTTTAATCTTAATTTTATCGCTGTAAAATTTCTGTGGTTTGTCGGCGAAAAACTTGGCCATGTGCGGAAAATCACTTGGCTGTTCTGTTGACAATTTTTTTTTTTCATCAAGACAGTTTTACAAAGCTATTTGGAATTTGTATGGTACGTTAGATGCATCCAAACTTTCTAGCCAAGTGCAGTCAATTTCAAAGATGTGTGTGGCCAATTCATTGTAATAATGGATAACAACACCCTTTATGTTATACAATTCTAAACACTCTTTTTTGATTGCTTAATTCAAAGGGTCGAGATGCGAACATTCGAATTCAGAATTGATGGTTTCACTAGGTTATAGCAGCTTATAATGGATATTTCCTTTCCAATCCCACGAAACAGTCAATATAACTTTTTTTGCCGTCAAATCAGACTTTTAAGTCGTTTGTGGAGGGTCGCTGGCATCTGACCATGATTTGTTCGCTTAATAAGTACATTCGTGATGAACGCATTGCATTTAAAAAATGGTTCGACGACTTTTAAGAAAAAATCAAGTCTAATTTCTTAATATGAGCCAGTCTATCAACTAAATTTTACTTATTAGATATACAAATTATCGGTTTTCAAAAGTGTCTTTTAATTAGCAGTCAATAAATGCTTGCAAATTAAAACAAAATTGTTTTTATGGAATTTATCAATATTTAAAATTTATTTGCACTTTATTATTCGAAATATTGAATAATGAATAATAAGGACAGGATATCTAAACTAACAGAGAATATATCACAGATACAATATTTAACTGCACCGAAAACTAACCTTTAAAAATAACTTAACTCTTTTGCGTTCAACAGCTTTTTACTGATGTTAATCAAATTTCTTTGCGATAATTCATGTGGCACTCAAACATCGAGCTTCTTTGAGTAACCAGAATTTTTCAAATGATTCCAAACTCTAATATGATTGATGTTTAGTAGAGTTGGGTATAACCGTTCATTTTACAGATTCGTTCACATCGTTCAAAATTGTAAAATGATTCAGTTCGTTCATTTCGTTCATTTTTTAACATTGATCAGACTCTGGACGATGAGTGTGTGAGTTTATAGACAACAAATTTTTTTTTTTTTTTTTACATATATATTAGTTTTTTATTGAATCTTTCTTTTTCAGAAATTTACAATAAGTATTAAAATCTTAACCTAAAATTAAATTATTGTTGATATTGCCACTGCAAAATCCAACGTAGAGTTTTCATTAGTAGTATTATCTTCCAAGATCCAGTGTTTCCATTCTTCTTATAGACAACAAATGAAACTGAAACAATTGTTTTATTTGTTTCTTAGAACACTATATTAGAAAAATTAATGGATAAGAATAAATATAAATTTAACAATTATATATGAAAGTATACTAAAAATATACCTAATTAATTAAGAAAATAAATACCTAATTTAAAGTATCAAAATTGTGTCTAAAGAAATATAAAAACAATGTAAAAATGAACGATATGAATCAAAAATAAAGAACGTATCAACATCGTTCATTTTACTGATTCGTTCAATTGAATCAATTCGTTCATGAACGACACAACTCTAATGTTTAGTGCCTCCGCTATATCCTGACTGCTTGCGATCGGTCTTGCTGTACCAGTTGGAAAATTTGAACCACTTTTTTAGTGACTGGGCGAGCAGAGCAAAAGTGTATCTTTGACATCGAGATTTCCTGAAAGGAATCGAGCAAATCACTCTTGGGTTAAGCGTTCACTCACAGCATTCTCGCCGTCCACTTTTTAATTTTACAGCATTTTTGCCTTTTTATAGTATTTTTTCAGATATTTCACTCATTTTCAAATCAACCTTTTTATACGGGGCACTAATTAAAAAATTTGCTTCATTTAAATGTAACCTTTCAAACACGTGTTCGTCTGGCACAATCGAATTACTGTTACCCTATACATGGGCATTAACATAAACCCTTACTGAACAAAAAACTTCGTTAACATTTTTTTTGTAGGCTTAAATATATCTTTAGTCTTCGTTGTGGCCAACATAAAAACATCTTGCTCAGCATAGTACAAATTCATCATTATTTATTGTTAAAATTTTTTCAATAATAAGGGTCATTAATTTCTTCATTTAATATTATATTCATTTATTAACAAATATTTGTTAATATACTTTATTATTATTTGTATTCTTTTAATATTAAGAGTATTGTTTTAGTTTAAATTAATGAATAAAAATAATTGCAAGTCCTAATTTCAAAGCAAAAACTGTATAAGAACATAAAAATAGTATTTTAAAAACAATCAGAATAATCTTTATTTTTAATTTACAGATAATTCAGGTCCATCTGGTTTCCATAGTACGCCATCATCTAAATACAATACATACAATAGTTATGCTTCCGTCGAAGAACGTCCAACTGTAGATAGTTTATTAAATGAAATGGACAATGCATCTTTATATGCTGTACCCAATGGGTAAGTACTACTATTTATCATATTTTTTTTTTTAATGTCACTATAATTAATACTTTTAATTTTATTTCAAAGAGCACGCACTAAATCTCCTACTCCTGGACGTCATGTAACAATAACTGTACGTGAAACTAAAACTGAAAATCTTGTTGGTCCTGAAGGTCCAGGTATGTTTTCTTAAATGTATTTTTTAATAGAGTATATCATTATCAAATATTTGGTATTTTACTTTTTTAGTGAGACAAATGGAAGAGAAAGTTGTTAAACAAAAGGATTCTTTTACACCAAATAATGCTGCCCATCAAGCTTATGCTTCATCGGCAACAAAAGAATTGGATGATTTAATGGCTTCACTATCGGATCTTAAGGTAAGTTCCAAAGAAATGTATTAGAATATATTAAATCGTATTAGATCTTATAGTTAAGTGGAATATTCATATTAAATCATTGGTCGCCACCCATAGCATCCAAAACTCAATTCAGTTCTATACAGATCGACCAATGGATTTGTATGTCCTATCTTTGTGCCTATCAATGTTTTAAATTGAATGATAATAATAGTAAAGGATGTTTTAAAGAGATGACAAAAAATTCCGATATTTCATGGAAATTGATTTCGACCCAAAAATTTCTTATTATCGTTTTACATTGACTATTTTGTTAATTATTTAATATTTTCTAAAATGTAACATTTTATAATTTATCAAAACGATTGATTGATATTGATTTCTATCACCGATTTACTCAGAATCACCTAAAACATTTTGCAACAGGTAAACTAAAAAAAATTTTTTTATCTCTAGAAGAAATCGTATGACCCACCACATCGTGCAAAATATTTCGAAAAGATTTTTTTTTGATTTGGTTGAGTAAGATACAGAAAAATTTAAAAACAAATTAGTTCCAAGTCATGACTACATAATTTCTTAATAAAAATTCTCACAAAATTTTATAATTTTTGTTTTTCAAAATATCGTAGAAAATCGCAAATTAACAAAAATTCTTAATTAAGTTAAAATAAATATATCCCTATATTTTGTTATTCTTATGTTATTTTTTCTGGATTTTGTGGAACGTATACATTTGTTTATGTTTGGGTCAAATATTAAAAGAAAATTTTTATAAAACATTAAAATGTTCCATAAAAGCTTTTACATTTATGTAATCGTTTTTACGGACATTTTTGTTGTAAATAGAATACAAGACTTACTATTTTAAATTAAAAAAAATGGTAACTTATTTAATTTTATCTGGAATAACTAAAACAGTACTAAATATGCTAATACTAAAACTTTTTAATTTTTGCCTCAAAAAGTATGCACCAATTCAAACATCAAATAAAATATTTTATCTTTAAATATATAAAATTAGTTTTGAAAATGTTTAATAACTTTTTGTGTTTTTAAACGATTTTAAAGATTAATATCTATAATTATAACACATTTTGAACCTTTTACATATATTTCTTCAGTTATTGCCTTATTTTTAAAAACTAACACGTGTATTCACAATCAACTTTTAAAATTAAATGCCAAAAAAAAAAAAAAAATCATACAAATTTTGTCTCCAAAATGCATTTTAGATTGTGTAAATGTAAATTTTGTTATATTTACAGAAATGTTTATTTTGTAATGTTGAAAGTTTACTGTTATTATTTGGCCAAAACATAAAAAATATTTAAATAAAGTTAAAAAAAAAAATTAACGAAATAATGACAGAATTAGGGAAGCATTTATGCAGGAACATATCCAAAACAGGTTTTTGATCATAACTCAGAGACCTTCGTAGGAGTGATAGAGTAGAAGTAGTGGCAGAAGTATTGAAAGCGAAGATGAAAGATGAGACCAAGAAAAGAGATATGAAAAAATTGGTTAGCAAAGAAAGTTCTACCGCCCTATTGCGTTCGCTCCAAGCCAACGGCATTCCCTTAGCCAGCCTATTCCTATGACGAATCGTATGAAGTTCCCTAGATCGATTCTTGATATACTTTCCTTGACGAATCGACTGCCTAGCCATTTCTGCCTACTCATTTGTAGACATGGACAGTGACATATATCTCTATTACATGTCATTTTCCCTATTGGGCAATGACCTGTCAAAATACCTATTCTTGTTTTCAGGTTTACCCTTTTCATTCCTAATAGTAGATCTGTGTCTGCCATATTAAGTTTCGGCCATATGACCTTTGATATTTTGCAGTCCGTTCTGCTATTCCATGCATCATGATTAGTTCTCTCCCGAATCCATTCTCTAATTAACCTGAAGTAAAAGCCTAGCGGTGGTTTCACACCACTTTCAGCTCCATCCAAAGCCGAAGAATACATAAGAATACCTAGGATTTCCGCTTGGAACACACTACAACTATCCGAGAGCCTATACGATTCCCTGACGTTCTCCTCAAGAAGATAAACACCTGCACCGGTTAGTTTCTCCATGCCTGACCATTGGTCTCTATTTGGGATAATGAGTGTAGGACTTTCCTCAAATCCATCTCAGTGCACATGTAATCCGTGGCTCCCGAGGGATCTGGAGCATGACCACTAAGATTAATTTCGTTTAGAAGTTTGGAATGTCCTACTCTAACTGATCCCATTAGCCCTAGTTCACTAAGTCTAAGCAGACACTTTGCAGCCATTCCCATCACATACTCTTTAATGGGTAAGAGATGCAGAATGACGTCAAGTGCCGCCTGAGGTGTGCTTCTTTTGGCACCTGTAATGTCGATCGAAGCACATCCCTGAGCTTTAGACAGAAAATTCCTACGACTTCCTATTCTCACGTAGGTACTGATTTTTTACGGACATGACTAATACAGTCGAACAAGGTTATAACGAACTCGAAGGCACCGAAAAATTTAGTTCGTTATAAACGTATTTCGTTTGCCAAACCCTATAAGAATTGTACCTATTCGAAGCATTTAAAGTCAAACGATCTCTTGTTTCTTGAGAAATTCGGACACTTTGATGGTATAGGTTTGAAGTTACAAACTACTGTTAGTTGTGACTGGTACGCAATCATTTGTTTGTCAAAAGTTTTCCATGAAGTAAGGAAAATTAACTGCCGAAACCAGTAGTGCAATTCAGTAACTTTTAACGATTCGACAATCGACAAATATGTCGATGGCTTTTGTTATTTGCAATAATGATTATGTGATTCACTATGTACATTTAAACAATAGTAGATAACTTTTGTTTTCATCTGGCAGTTCTGCCAAAACAAACAGAAGACTTATATAGGAGTAGAAATAAAAAAGAATTTGGGAATTATTTGTAAACTGTGCACATGTATACTTACTGCTTTTGTATGTTAAACATTGATGATAAAATAAACAAGACAAAAAATGTTGTTTAGTTAACGACAAAAATAGACAACGAATGTTGTTAAAAAGTGTTACAGAATAGAAAAATCGACTATTTTGTTGTTTATTTTTTTAAACGATTCGATTATCGTTAAAATAAGTTACTGAATCGCACTACAGATCATTCTCCAATACGGATTTTTTTTGAGCTATAAAAGATTCAAATGGCATAGCTTCATGAGCTAACATAATGTTAGGTTATTCATTCCAAGTTCGTTATAAACGTAGTTATTTGTATGTAAAATTTACTCTTCAATAGTTTCGGAATTATTAAAAAATTAGTGTCGGAATTTTTAATGCAAAATTTAAGAAGTTTTGCTCATTAAAAATTTGAACCTTAAATCATACGATTGTAAATAACATTAATCTTTTCCCATACATTTTTATGATATATACCATATGTTATTCGTATCGTTATTAGCTTAGTAAATAACCCAAAAATGTTTACCATTTTCATTTTTTTTTTTTTTAATTTGTAAACAAAAATTCTTCAATTTTCCATGAATATTTATTTTTCCGATATTATTTTTTTAAATAAGTTTCGAAGGCAATTTAAGTCTCATCTTTTGGTGTTTCATTTATCTAAATCTGCCATATGCCCATAAAAAAATTGGTACGCGATGGCAAAACTGAAAGCAGATGTTTTTTTAGCACATCAAAAAATTGTAAAATGTAAAATCAATTCCTACCAATTTGATACAAAATAAATATATATGTACACAAGGTAGCACAAATGAGTACATGCTTGTAATTTGTGCACTTGTCGTTGCATAAAAATAAGAATAGTAAAGCAAATCCAGAAATAGTTTCTTTAATTTATTTTATGTTTAGTATTTAATAAAATAATTTATTATTTAAAAATAAAAGCATCAAGCTCTACGAAAAATCTGACAAAACGAAAACATGTACATGCGAGTACTCAATTTTGCACCTGAGGGATTTTATAGTATTTTGAAAATATTTTTTTTACAACAATAAAAATTGAATAGAATAGTGCAGTTTATAGATAAGGGTCAGTAGATTATTATACCATTTTTAGAATTTTAAATATACCTTTAAAATTGGGAGCTATATCCGAAGGACCGATTTTTCGGATTTCGTGGTTTTTAAATTTTATATCTAAACTACCAGTTGACCAAATTAAATTTTTTTAACTGTATTAGAAAGACAAGAAATTATCCCTTTTAAAAAGTATATACGCATTTAAATGAACATCAAAACTATGTTGAATATTTAAGACACAAATTCAGTTTTTGAAATTTTTCTTCTATTATTTTGAATTTATATCTATTTTTGACCCACACTTTATTAAAAGACATAATTTTTTTAATACATAGCCTAATTCTATACTTCATTGGTAAAACAAAAAGGTATCGCTTGATAAAATCGGATGAAAATTGTAGATCCTATGAAGTTTTTACACTCCTAGAAATTGTTTTGTTTTGGTCAACATGTATTTTGACTATAAATTTGAATTATGCGTTTGCATGAGTTTTGTAAAATTTTAATTTTAAGAAAAACTAACTGTGTGCTAAAATACAAAACTTAGCACACAGTTACTGAGAGTAATGACAAATGTAAACCAGTTATTAGTTCTAAAGTTTTCTTTACGTATACACAAGTTATAAGCCTTAACGAGTGCACGGATTGTTTCCTTAAATATGAACCTACATATTTAGAACTGTATGTAAAATATATACAGTTAGGGACAAAACTATTTGTACACCCATGCATTTCGTATATCTTCAATAATTTATAAAGAATAAAAAATTATTATATGTAGTTTTAATTCAGGTCCATTTTTATTGAATTATTTGATAAAAAATAAATTAATATATAACACATTGTTAAAAAAAAGTACAATTTAAGTAAAAATCTTTGGGACAAAAGTATTTGTACATCAGTACTTTGTACAATTATTTGTACGTTGGACTCTTGTATGATGATTTTTTTTAAATACCGTTATATTTTCTTCGTTAATCGAGTTTTATTTTACAAAATAAGAAGTTGGTTTTAACGTTTTGAATAATAAGCACATCAAAAATGGGAAAGCGAAAAGAGTTGAGTTTGGATATTAAAAATTTAATTATTGATGAACATAAAAAAGGAAAATCTCTCCGGAATATAAGTAATTTAGTAAATTTGCAACATTCCACAGTACAATACATTGTAAACAAGTATAAAAACAGCGGATCTGTTGAAAATGTGCGTGAAGGTATACGAAATATATGAGGTGTACAAATAGTTTTGTCCCTAACTGTATAAATTCTAATATTAAAAAAAATAAAACCTATAGAAGCATTTAAAAAATCGAGTTCGGTGAATTAAAAACATATTTAATTATGAGGAAAATATTGTCTGTTAAAACTTATTGTTGGATTTTTAATTTAGTAACAGTAAAATTTTTCTTTTTTTATGTTTTTTTTTAATTAAATATTTATAAATTTAATTGTATTTTATTTAATTATTGACGCTTTATACAAATCCTTAAAGTGTCAAACAAAATGTGACGCTTGTGTTAATTTTGGGCTTCACCTGTTAACAATAATTAAAAAGATGTTATTTATAAATATAAATAATGAAAGCAAAACAAAAAATTCAAAAAATTATGATCGAACTGATAAAATGCAATTTTAACAAGAAGAATTTCATAACAATTAGTATACAAATATTTAAGTGAAAGATGAAAAAATAAAACAAATTGTTTTGTTGTCAACAGTTTTAATGGTCGACAGTCTGGTAAATTACATGGTCTTCTTCAAAAAACCTATAAATATGAATGACAACATTGGACTATATACAAAATATGAAAGTGTTTGTTTCCTTAACTACTTACATGCCACCTATAGTGAAATATTTTATCAGAGGGACAAAGAGCTTTTGGTTGGTTGGTTATTTCGTTTTGGTTCTGAGGGCAGTGATTTTTAAGATTTAAATATTGAGAGATTTTACTGTCACTACTAAAATGTTCCTATACTTAAAATACATATATTAAGTGCACTCATTATGTAGAATTAATGTTGACATTTCCATTTTGTGGTAATTTGTTTTTTTTAATTGTTCTATATATAGCGGTAGAGAATAAGAGGCCTGTAAATGAATTTCTAGACTAAATATAATTTTGACAAAATATTATAAATTTATTGATATGCAATTCTTTTACCGTCTTTCACAAAAATTCTTGTTTTATGTAGGGTATTCCACATTTCAACCACTGAATACTTCGAATTTTATTTTATTTTTGATAAATTTAAATTTATTTCCATTTAAATATTTTTAATGTATATTTTCTATCATATGACATAGTTTATAGTATGTTTTCAGTTATTTGCTAATTTTCCTTCAAAAAATACAGTTCTTTTATTATGTAATCAGACTCCATGAAATGTTTATTAAAATGTCAAAATTTGTTTATTTTTTTAATTTTCTCATTTATTTTAAAATGTATTATTTATTTTTTCAATTTTTATTAAGATGTTTGATGTCAAAAAGATAAATAAGAAACATTCTTTTTTTTGTGCAAAAATACCAAAATAACGAAAACATATACAATTTTTTTATTAGGAAAATTTTAATAAATTTCATTATTTAATGGTCAATTTTATATGGCGACATTAAAAATTTTGCAACATTAATGTATTTGGTCATTTAATTTGGGACAGATGTGAAAACATTTGTATCTATGTCGATTTTTTTATTTTTATATTATTATATTGAGGTAAAATTGCAATAACAGAAATATTGAATTATGGAAAATGTTGTAAAATAATTTATATAAAAATCCTTAAAACATTTAAAGATGTCCCTAATAGTCATGTTTTTATCTAAGGCAATAAAAAATGGGTTAAAAACCAATCTCTCTCCATTTTATTCATAATATATTCGTATAAAAAAGTTCAGAGATCAAATGTTTTAAAATTTTAAGCATTTTCACAATTAAATAAATAAAAAGATAAATAATAGTAAATTAAAAATTAAAGCACAATTTTTTATGTTATTTTCTCAGTGATATTTTTATTTAAAGCTATGAGAAGGACACCGGATAATTGTCCATATACAAACATTTGAAACAATTTGGAATTTTTAACCCTAGAAAAGTAAACCTTTTTTAACGCTTAAAAATAAGTTTTTTTTTTTTTTTTATTGAAAAACAGATTATATATTTGCTAGTTTGATTATTTAATTATTAAATAAAAAAATATTACATTAAATCGTTTTTATAAGTCAAAAAAATAGTAAATTTACACTTCATGTCATTTAAGAAAATGTAATATACTTTAAGATAAAAAACTTCTATTCAAATTTTTCTTATAGCTATTTGTACTAAGTTTCATAAAAATAAAGATACGCTTCTGCTTGATGGACAGTAATTGCACTTTGATCTTTTCCCTTTCTTTATTTGTGGTTAAGAGTTTTCTTGCTGGTCCTCAGAAGTATGAATGGAGTCGGTTATTGCTTCACTTGGGAGCTGTAACGACAGCTCTTCCAGCCATTTTTCTATTTAGGAGTCAGAAGTGCATATCTTTAAATAAAACAACTATTAAGATTTCAGTTAATGTCACAAAAAAAGTAAAAATTTAATAATAACATGTAGTCAGAAAAATACCTATAACACCAAACCTCGCCTCTCAGGCAACACGGAGTAATATATATCCGTAACAAGAAAACTTTGTGCAATGAACGTTCGCTCACAAGCTCACACGATAGATTACTGTGTTAGTTTGAAAGCTCGTGTTGTTACTTGCACTCGATCGTAATGAAATACGTAAAAATAGCAATCATTGCGCCTCATAAGCGGGGTTTAGTTTTCTAGGGTTAAATAATTTAACAGCGTACAGTGGTCTCAAAATGATTTTTTAGGAAATAATTCTGTAACTTGTCAACACTTGGAAATGTAAAAATAAAAAAAAAACTTAAAAATTATATTTTAAGTATATTTTTGAGAATTCCCAGGAAAAATTTTAGAATATATTCTAAAATTATTAGTTCTAGAACTGGTATAATCAGAACCACTTCAGATTCATTAATAACATCCTCAGAACTAATGGTATCACAACAAATTCTGACACTAATGGAGTAGAACCTTACTCTGAAATTAAATTCGTTTTAAGGATTGTTTTAGACAACTAGTGCTTAAGAACTAATTCTGTATGACTTCTACATCACTTCTGAGAAGAAATTACTGGTTCTCGAATTAGGAAGGAAGTCATTCTTTTAAAATACTTGTATAAAAAAATTTCAAAAATTAAAAAAATGTTATTATTAAATTAAATTGATTTCAAAAGTGGCCTTTAGGAAATACCCCATTAGAATAAAAAATAAAAAAACAGGTTCTGAAACCATTCCCTAACGCTTCTATGGAACTAGTTCCGAATGTGACAATTTCGAACAAAAATCACTGATTAAAAAACTAGTTCTAGAACCGTTCTATAGAATGGGTACTCGCTAGCTAACACTTCCATGGAACTAGTTCTGGAGGTGACAATTTCAAACATAAATCATTGGTCGTAACGCCAAAGTAGAACAAGTACAGGTTATTTTCATACGTTCTGGTACTAGTTGCAGAACTAATACAATTTTTCCTGGGTTAATATTAATATTTGGATCGAATAAAATTTTGCAACAATATAAATAATTTTGTCCTAAAACAAAGAAATTAAAGAAATTCTCACTTTTTTTACCAAAATACCTAAAATGTTTTTAAAGTTTAATTTAATTCCGTTAAATCTTAATTCTGAATTCAGAAATACAAGTTTTTCATTCCTTTTTGAAATACCATTTCCAAAAACTTAATTCAGTAGTTTAAAGGCTTTTGTTTGGCAACAAAAGGTCATAAGAAAATACTACCATAATAGTTCCCATATTACTTTTCGAATCCTTCTGGAAAATTAAATTTCCGTCGTTCTGATTATCAGAATTTTACACCCAATCATCTCTGATCGGTATTAATATTCCTGAAATCTTTATCAAAATTAATTAGAAATTTTGATTTTTCTTCCCACTTTTGCCAGGTCAAATACGATACGTGCCGAATTTGCCACTTAGTTTGAATTAATAAATTTTTTTAAGCTGTAGTATGATCTTAAGCTGTAGTATGATCTTTTCGAACTGCATGTTTAAATCACTTTTGACGCTAAAAAAGTTGATCGCTGAAAAGATATATAAATACCATTTATTAAAATGCTCTGTAAATTTTTTTCAGAAAGACACATAATTGGTTTTCTGTAACATACGCACTAAAAATATAATGATCATAAAATTTATTGAAATCAATTTAAAAATTTATCTCAACCAAATGACTTCGTTCAATGACAACTTATAACTAAGTAATATAAATCATGTTTTTTCTGAAAAGATTTTACAAAAAAAAAAAAAAATAAAATAAATAATAATAATAATAATAACATATTTAGTTTTTCATTATTATATTTCTAGATTTTGTTTAACATAAAACAAATTGTCCCATAAACAAATTAAAATAAATATGAATAAATACATATGTATTCATGTTTTATTTTTATGTTTATCTATGTATGCATGAGTTAGTTGTATCATTTAAAAATCTATTTGATGAAAACATAAATAATATTTTTTTTTTAAAGGCTAAATGAAAAATAAACAAAAAAATTTCCAAAAATAATTCGATATAGTTTAAAAAAAGAATATCTATCGAAAAGAAAATGTTCTGTTTGACCATTGAAAAGCGCACAAGATCGAGGAACCACGAGTACAACAACCACAATAGAAACAAATAAAATAACAGCAGCCAGCCATCAACCATAATTCAATGCCATCGGTGACACTGATTCCTCCGTACATGTTGACAGTCGCTAATACTTATTTTCAAAATAAAATGCTTTTTTATAATTTATGTTTTATCACAAGTTTAAAGTTGAAAAATGGGACGTGGATTTTTCTGTTCAACGAAGCATTTGTAACATAGTGTTAAAGAAAATTTTGCAAAATCATATTATTTTTCTAAATGAAATTTGACTTGCTAGGGAGTTTTAAAATATTTAATATTTGATAGTTGAAGAAAAAGTAATAATAACTTTTAAATAACTATTTAAAATTAAATTATAAATAGAGTTTTTCTTTTCCCGTACTTTTTCCGCTCCCGGGAAATCGGGATTGATTTTTAAATTTCCCGGGATCCCGGGAATTCCCGCCGAAAATAAATAATTAAAAATTTTAATATTCAGTTAAATAAAAGATAAAAATATTAAAATAAACTAATTAATCATAAAATTATAAACTAATTCTTTTTGAAATATTGAATATTGAATGAATACTTTTTATTATATAACAACTCATACGAAAGTCGAATCAATACCTTGGTTTTCATTTACCCTATTTGGAAAAATCTCTAAATATTTATACGGAAGTAAGCTTATTGTTAAGAAAACCTCAGGGAATTTTACAGTTTGAATACTTTTAGTCTCACGTTTTCGTTGGGGCATTAAAAATATAAATTGTTGTTTGAGGTTTCCAGACATTTTAAAAAGATTCCTCTTCAAATCGTTTAATAAATATACTTCTTAAATATCGAATTTTAAAAATATTATTTTTGACCACAATGAAAAAAATCATTTTTTTTTTTTTTAATTATTCAGCAAAAAAGAAAACGATATTTTGTTTTCAGACTGTTATACGAAAAATATCAAACAAATTGAGAAATTTCCTTAAAAATATTTAAACTTGTAACAAATCAAATTAAATAAATAAAACCAAATGTAAAAACACATTATATACTAAAATATCCATATATTAGTTGTTAAATATAAACATTTTGCATACACAATAAATCCCGGGAATTCCCGCTTTATTTTCCGGAATTACGGGAGTGAAAATTTGGCGGGATTCCCGGGAATTCTCGTCCCGGGATTTCCCGTGAAAAACTCTAATTATAAACCATTCAATTTAGAATCATTTGGAATTGTTGCTTCTCTCTAAAGCAAAACATTTATGTTTGTAAGACCCACTTTAGAATCAGTTTCTGAGTCGATTTAACGATGTCCATCCGTATGTCCACGTAAACCTTGTAATCAGACTACAGGTCACAATTTTCAAAATTGAATGAAATTTTGTACACGTGTGTTTTATGGTGCAAGCCTTTTGAAATTGGTATGATATGTCCATTATTTCACCTAGTCCCCATACAAATATCTCTGAACTGCCCCAATTTTGACTAGTAAATGATATTACACTGAAGACAAAAGTATTCATTTATAGAATATTTTTATTGAAAAACTTTTTATTGGCGATTTCTAAAAAAAAAAAAAAAATATTTTTAAACGAAATTTTCAATAAATTTTCTTTTTATATGAAACTAGCTTAACCCGGTGCTATTTGCTACCCCTTTTGATGCCATATTAAATATTAACTTTATGTGGGGCTGCTACACCCCCTCGACTTATCCTCTTTAAAATTTTAAATACAATTTTTTTCTATAACAGTTTTTGAAACTTTTACTAAATGAATACTTTAGATAAACGAAAACTAATAGTTCCTTTGTGTGGGGGATACACTTTCCCCCGGTCCTATCCGTTGCATTATGATAAGAAAATAGTTCTCACAAAATTTGAGGACTCTCACCATAATAGCTCTTTTGATATACTATTAATAATATTTCCCAGGTCCTATCCGTCTCGTTTTCATCGTTTATAAGAAAGTTATACCAACAACCGCCCTAACTATACTATTTTTATTTCATGTATAAGAAAACTGTTCCCACAAAATTAGAGAGCTCTCACCATAATAGTTCTTTAATTATACCATTAAAAATATTTCTTTTGTGTGGGGATATCATTTCCCCAGGCCCTACCAATCCCATTTATATTTGAACTTACGAAGGTTGTTGAGAAAGCTACACTTACAGAATGTTTTGCCGTAATAGTTCCTATTTTTAATACTTTCGATGTATGGGGGCGTACCATTTCCCCTGGTTATATCCATACCATTTTCATTTAAAAATAGGCGGTTGGATTAGAAAGATTTTCCCGCAAAATGTTAAGACTTTTGTTGAACAGTATTAAAGTTATCTGATAATTAGTATTTTCTTTGTATGGGGCTATCACTCCACCTAGACCTACCCGCTCCATTTTCATCTCAATTATATAAATTTATAAGAAAATTATGTTCACAAAATCTTCACGACTTTATCTGTAAAAGTTCTGGAGTTATGTGATAATAAATATTTACTTTGTATGGGGGGCTACCATTCCCCCTGCCCCTTTCAAAAAATAAAGTAACATATTTTACTTTCCGGTATTACAGAATGGTTAATAAAGAAGTGTTAAGTTTTTTTGAATACGGCCGTAAGACTTTAGAAATTCATATGGAATTCTTAAAAAGTCCAACGTTCACTAAAAAAGATCTTTGTAAAGATAAAAAATCGGAGATATTTTGTAGATTACAAAAGAATTTTGAATAAAAAGGTCCCTAATTTTCAAACTATCAGTTTCAGCCGTAACTATGTAAAGTATTTCAAATTCGTTGTAACCTAACAAATCGTTTTGACTTGCGTTTGTATTATTATGGATTATAAAAATATGAATATTATTCTCAAATGGATAATCGTTTGAATTGCTGTTCCATAAACAAAATATGTAAATCCATAATAAATACAATTATAAATGACCTCCTGTTCTGTGGACAAATACGCAAGCAATGTAAGAACAGGCAAAAAACCATATAAAACCATAAGAATCGCTTTATCAGAATAACACATGAGTGCAGGGACGGACAGACAAATGGACATATCAACAAAACGTATAAATTAGTTTTATATTAACAAAATAATTTTTTATAAAATTATTATTGTTATTTTTGTTGTTGTGATGCTGCCTCACAAGACTAGCCTCCCGCACAATTCACCCGCTCATATGATTGAAAGAGAAGACTACAACAAACAATCAACCGGCCGCTTTCTTATTAGCCAATGATGTAGATTTTTTGGCAATAAATTATAGAATATAGAAATATAAACAATATTGCACACGGCCACCATCCATATTATAATATTAGTACTTTTTAGTATCATCATCATGATCGTCGTCGTCGTCCTCATCATCAACGTCCATATGAACTGAAGCGTAAAACATTCGCGCTTATTAAATATAGTTTTTCATTACGATTTCTTGAGTTTATTTTTGTTAATATTGATATTTGTGCTGTTTTTATTTTCATATTATTGTGTATATATTTATATTTGTTTTATAATTAAATATATTTATAATGGTCCATAACAATATGTAGATATGTAAAATAATGAAAACTTCTTTTTCACATTTAATTTGTATTTTGAAAATTTCTTTCATTTAATTAAAATCAATTAAAATAGTTTTCATACCATTTCCGGAATACTTTTTAAATTTTACTTCAGAATTTTATTTCAAAACTTCTCAATTAAATCAACTTTCATTAGCGTATTGTCAGCAGCAGTGTGTGCTGCCACAATCAGCTGATAATTTAGAATGAACTGTTTGTTTTGGAAATGATTACATATAGTCAGTAGTTGTTAACAGTGATGTTTTATTTATGGAATGCGTCGTAAAAATCTTAACATATATAAAATTCAATAATTTGGAAACGGTTGAACTTAGAGTTTTCATTCCTTTTTTTTTATTCAATTGATATTATATTACAGATCACAGAAAAATATAACTTTTATAGTACTAACCACTACTTATGAACTCGTGGACCTTTTTTGGCAACTCTTTCATTAGCTATTTTATAGTTGTTTGAGTCACTTTTTTGCAACAAAATATTGAAGATTGGAATTCTTTTAAAATCTTCAATATTTTGGGACTCCTTTTTTGTGCTCTTCAATTCATTTTTTACAAGAGCCCAATATCTTTCCACTGGTCTTGGGGGATTGACCTCTCTTGGTACAAAAACTATATTGTTTTGGTAGGACTCCAGAGCTTTCTTCTCGTAGTGTCAAATTGGTCCAAAAATCTGTGGACACATGGTTCTCTCTTATGTAACAAATGACTTTCTTGTTTTGCCGCAACTATATAAAGCTTCTCATACCAGGAATCTTTGTTGAACATTTTGTCTTAAACGTATTTCAACATTGCCTCGAACATTAGCAACATAAAAATGTTGACATAGAATCTGCGAAAATTCTGCCAGCCTATACGTTTCGTCGTCCATTATACAACAGGAGTATTTTTGTATGAAAATTGATTTTAATTTCCTTGCCCTATTCTTGGCTTCTAAATTTTTGCAGCATTCCTGTCTGGAACTTTTTGGATTTTATATGTTTTCAACTTCGCATTGGCTTTAATTTTTCGCACCAAATAGTCAGAGCACTGAGCTAACAGGGCTGCTTTTGTATCAGATGTGTTTGGAGTCCTTTCAATATGCTTTCAATTTTCTAACCTTCCTAATATCATGTGGACCTTTTTTTCTTCCCGAACCAGTACCCGTGTTCTGTAACTTGTGAAAGGTTTTCGAAACGAAAATAATTTTAAAACTCTAGTAGTCATCCAGTTTTTAGCAGATGGATTCATATAATATTTGAAGTAAACAAATTTCCTATCAATGGTAAAATTCTCCTGATACTGTTTAATAACAAACGTTTACATTTGAGAACAAAATTTATTTCAAATCACTTTCAAATTTTAAATCAAACCTTTGGTTTGTTGGGTGCCTACTCTTAAATGTAATTATAACCAGGGCAAGTTTAAATATGCACGAAGAAAATTAAAATATGTGCTTGAAAAAGCACGAAAAAATTATATAATATGCACATAAATATGCAAAATAGCTCAATATGCATATAAAAACCAAAGAATTTATGCATTCTTATATATTAATATGTAAAAAATATGCACAGATATGCATTTTTTAACATTCAATCTCTGATAGATTTCGATTTTTATAAAAATATGACTATTTTAATTTTAAATGTAATATTTGACGCGTCTGAATTTTTTTCTTTACAGTGTATTTAAAATACTCATAAAAAACGTAGAAATCATTTGATTGAACTCTAAAAAATCACTAAAAATTTCGTTTTTGTTAAGAGAATTAATTTCTATATCCATTATATGCAAATCTATGTAAAGTTTTAAAAAACAAGCATTTTTGTGAAATACTTTTGAAATATGTATGCAAATGCTTACATTCCAAGCGAAAAGCTTAAAAAACTTGCCCTGATTATAACGCTTATGTGACGCTTTTGCGCGCTCGATAGATTTTATTGTGTATATTGTAATACGGGATGTCAAAATTGGTACAATTCGAGCATTAAAAGTACAATATAAATTTGTTCTTTATATACATTTTTTATGAAGTTGCTATGGAAAAATCATCTTATTTAATTGCAAAAAGGTTTTAAAAAAATATCACTATGTTTATTCTTGATACCCAGTCTCAGCTTTGTATTTTAAAATAAAATGCTTGTATCAGAGTCTCATTAATATTCGAAGACATATTGTTATCAATAACACTGGTCAACAGAAAAATTCTCCCTTAAAGGAGAATAGGTGTACTAATAGATTTTGATGTGCTAGACACGAATTTGCTTTCAGTTCTCGTATTATGGTAAAATATACTTGTGTAATTGCCTTATTTAGGGGAATATATTAAACATGTCCAATAAAAAAATACGGATCTGATGCAAAACTGAAAGCAGATTCGTCTTTAGCCATCTAGTCCATCTATTTTTGTTTGAAGAAGGACAACAAATATTATTTGCCGACCAGTTTAACTTGTCTTATTAATATTAATTGTTTAATAAAATCTATGAAAAGATAAAGAAGGACATTTATTAGGATTAAGAAATAAAAACCATTTATTGGCAGGAATTATAAATTGTTATCAAAATTTATATACATAAATACTATTATAATTCATAATTTAGTTTATATCGGGAGTTCTAAGGCATTTCTGAACTAAAAATAATTTCTATAAAAATTTTCTATTTTGGTACAATTGAGGTTAAAAAAGTACAGTTTTTGGCAGTTGTTTAGTATAATTTAAAACAGTCCAGATTGTAATTACAACAGTTATAAAAGTGTTATGTTGATGTATTATTGTTTGACTTTATGTTGCGCGCTTTAATCTTACAGCCGTATTTAAAAAAAACTAATGTATGTTTCATAACGAGTTACTAACTTTTTTGTATGTAAATTTCCATAAGAAAAAGTTAGTAACTCGTTATCAAACCTACATTATTATTTTTTGAATACGGCTGTTATTTTTTAAATTTAAAAATAGTTTCAAACATTTTACAGCTCTGTATGTCAAATTTTTTAATTTAATTCCGCACTTTTTTTATATAGTTCCTATTTTATGTTGAACGCTTTTCATTGTCATTGAAGCGCGTTGAAATAAATAAAAGAACAGACAAAATTTTCTTGATCGCATTTCTTGTTTATAAAAATGTTAAAATAAAACTTTTAAAGAAAATAAAACAAAACTACTATGAAGCCAAAAAAATTCCGCGTCCGTCGACCGTCAAATACATTTATGATCTTCATAATTGTGACCACTTCTTTGGGGTAGCTATTTAACACATCAACGAATATGTTTTAATGTTTGGTAGTGGTGTAGTGTTATACACTTAAATAAATTATCTAAAAGAGCTGAGAAATATCAAGATAGTTTAAATTTTTTTCTTGTTCCAATGAAGATACGCCTGGAGAAGAGTGGTTAAAGACCCTGTGCTGATTTTAAATGTTGCTCTAAACTCATTATTCTACACAGAGAAAACAGATTCATTATGACAACCGAATTTTTTGCCAAACGGTTTTGGTCAGTTGCACGTACTATATCAGAATCGACTGCAGTGATCGAATATATCGTTTCCTTACAGCAACTTATTGGAAACTACTAACGAAATATTGGTCAATATAACATATTATTTAGTACAATATAGTAGCTACAACTATTTTATAAAGGCAATTCGGGGAGAACAACTAAAAGTGGGTTGTTGCCAATGGAATCCTGCTGGTTCTATGCACTACATAGAATTCGATTGTAAATACTGAAATTATTGGTATTATGGTTTTAAAATTTATGTTGGCGAAAAGAAATTATTATATGAGTCAGAGCCATCAATTTAAAAAAAATACGCTTTTTGCGATTTATTTTTAGCACTTATTTATAAAAAAACCTCATAAATAATATTGAATAAATTAACTAAAATATGATTTTCTCAGTTTCCATCTGTGAAGGATAAGAATTATTATTCTGGTTCTTGACATTTATCTTGTGAATATTGTCCATTGAGAGCATGGTTTCCACTTTGTATGTTGGGGGCTACAATTAAGACAAATGTTTATAATATTGCATTTAATGTAAATTAACTATTTCACTTTTTTGAGTTTGTTTAACATTAGTGTCATGTCCAGATCTTGTTGCTACCATTGATAGTGCTATCACAGCTTAGGCTGGTGCTGAGGATGTGCTATAGCCACGTTTTTTAATTAGTTTTTTTCAGTTGTGTGGATCAAATTTGTTAAATGAATTTCATAAAATTCGTATTGGTTTGGCTGAATAAATTTTCTTTTGTAATAATAATAACTTAATTACAATTAAAGTTAAAATATTTTAAGCACGAAAAACTTGTTAGGTTTATACTTTTTTAATATACGTAATAAAATAGCGGTTATTTTTACACAAATTTTATTATTGTAACCATTTTCCAATTAATTTTTTTCCTGTGTGTATGCATTATCACAGAACAAAAATTGTATTAGAATTTATAGCTTATAGCTTTTAATAAAGCCTTTAAAACATATTTTTTATGGATATCGAGTTATTACTATCTGAAAATATATACTTTTATAATTGTTATCCATTATTTGTATAAGTGTAATAATATTGGGTGTATGCATTAATTGCCATCGTTTTATACTAGATTGCGTTAAAAGTTTTTTTTTTTTTTTTTTTTTAAATGTTGCTTCAGCGCCACAAAATGAAAACTTTTCTCCAACGAATTGTTACGAGTGATCACAAAAGGATCAATTACACAGAGTTACGGTCCACGGTATTCATATGTACTAAGCATCTAATCCAATTTTTTGGAATTGACTCTAGTTCTCGCGATAAATCGCGACGTCACGTCTGATTTTGTTCATAAAAATATTAAAAAATTATAATTAAAATTGCCTTCAAGTCGTACATTACTTTTTAATACGGCCAACAGTTATGAAGATATTAAGCCCATTTTCTGAAAAATTTTATATTTTATACAAAATTTCCAGAAAAAAAATTTTTTTTTTTTTCAAAAAATTATAAAAATTCGGAGGAGTTAAAAATTCATATTTTTATTCTTTAATCATAAAGATAAAGTTTCTGCAAATAAAATAAGACATATTTGATTAAAATCAATGCATACATGCAGAGAAAAAACATGGTTACAGCATGATCACCACAACTATTCAATGATTATATAGCCGTTTTTCATTGATTTAAATATACTGTGTTCATGATAGCAACGTTTATGATTCTGTTTAATAATTTAATGATTACCCACAATCAAAATTTTAATATGGTTCACTGAATTATAATATGTATTTAAATATGTTTATATGAAATCATATTTATGAATAAATCCAATCATTTAGTCAATTCTACAATTATTTAGTTAATTCTACAACCATTTAGTCCATTTTACAAATTTGGTTAATTCTACAACCATTTAGTCCATTTTACAAATTTGGTTAATTCTACAACCATTTAGCCAGTAGTTTGTTAGTATATTAATTCTCATTTAGTTTATATATGAACAAATATAAATTACCAAGTCTTTTTTTTATTCAGTATGATGAATGTACCACATATCGTGATACAAATGAATACAAATATGAAAACATGGGATCATATATATGATGAAATTAGTTCATATATATGATAATATGGGATTATACATATGATAGAATAGAATTATATATGTGATGAAATTAATTCATATGTATGATAAAAAGGAATTATATGTATGATAACATGGGATTATATATATAATAAAATGGAATTATATATATGATAAAATTATTTTATATATATGATAAAATGGAATTATTAAATGATTAAAACGTTATGAAATTGAAAGCAATACTTAAGAAAAGGTTATAAAACTTACTAAAAGTTATTAATAAGGTTATGAACTTTACTAATAAATTATAAATTGGAATCATAGTAATGATTACGTACAAATATACTTATTGTAACCTGTAATCATATATTACAATCATAGTATGTTGCTCTTAGTTTATGGTCACTGGAACCATATTTTTTCTTTGTGTGTAGGTTTTTAATTTATTTTTTGAAAATCACTATTTTTATTTTTTTAATTTTTCTATATAACTTGTTAGTGTAATTTCACTAATTTGTGAATAAAATCAAGAATGATGCACTAATTTTGATGAAATATGTCTTATTTTATTTGCAACAAATTTATCTTTATGATTAAATAATAAAAATTTGAATTTTTAACTCTTACGAATTTTTATAATTTTTTGAAAAATATTTTTTTTTTTTCGCACTTTTGTAAAAAATATTAATTTGTCTAGAAAATGTGCTTAATACTCCATAACTGTTGACCTTATTCAAAAGTAATGTTAGAATGATTTGAAGAGAATTTTAATGAGATTTTTTTGATATTTCTTTGAATAAAATCAGACAAATAGTTTTCGAGATATACTTCAATATGTTGTGTAACATTCTTAATTTTACAAATAGCGATATATCGCGAGAACTAAAGTCAATTCAGAAAAAGTGCCGCAGAACTTGTGTTTCCCTGTGTTCTGATAATCCAAATTGCATTTGCGTATGTGAAGTCCGATCAAGTAGGAAAATTGACCCTGTACCCAAGCTAATGCTCGGTGTTTGGTTCGATCAAATGGGTATCATATATCATAAGCTATTAAAAACGGTTGAAACAATCACGGAAGTCCTGTACCGGACACAATTGATCAGTTTAGAGAGAACATTAAACAAGAAATGGCCAAAATGTTTGACTAGACAAGAGTCCATAATTTTCCATTATGACAATGCTTGTCCTCATATTGAGCAACCAGTTAACTATTTGGATTATATTGGATGCATGGTTTTGCCCCAGCTTCGAATAGGTTAGACATTGCTCCATCTAGCTATTAATTGTTTCGTTCGATTCAGAATCCTCCAAATAGAGTACGCTGTACTTCAAAACAAGGTTTTAAACAGTAGCTAGATTCATTTCTGGCCTTAAAATTTGAGAAGTGATTTTGGGATTACATCTATAACTTGCCAGAATTATGGGAACAAGTAGTAGCTTACGATGGACAATACTTTGAATAGAATATATTGCACCTTTTTAGCATTAATTTTGCATTAAAAAAACAACAATGGAAATGAATGCCTACATCCAATAGTTTTCTGCTTATTAACACTATTAAAAACATAGTCTTCTTGTTGTTTTCACTCCTGTTTTCTTGGCCAAAATCTTGGGTTTTCCGACTTATGTGTTGTTCTTTTTTTTCGCTCTATTCTCGTGCCGCAAAAAAAGTCCAATAAATATTTTTAACCTTCAAATGATGATGTTGATGGTTTTGTTATTAAAACAGAGTGGTGAGTGGAAACAGATACAATCTGTTCAATATCTGTTTATTTTATTATTTTGTTTAATTTTGTATTTTTATCTCTTTTACTTGTTTAATTCGTTTAAAGCAAACTTGTTGCTTTATCCGTCTAGTGTGTTGATTTAACTGAATGTCTGTCTGTTTGGCTGGTTGTCTGTCTGTTCATTATGTCTGCCAGTTCTATAATTGTCTCGATATACATAGATACATACATATGTAAGTGCCTGTTTTTGGTTGTTATTTTCTTTCAATATGTGGGATTTCCGCTTTCACGCCCTCCCGCCCCATCTCCCGGCCACAAATATTATATATTTCGAAGGAATTAAAAAGTAATAAATGTATTTTTGCAAAATATACAATTTAAAACAAAAATAAAATAAAATATTTTGTAGAGTAACGTGTGCCACCACCACCGGCAGGCACATTTGTGTTAATTTAGTATTTTCTTATTTTTATTTTATTTTTTTTTCTTGCTCCAAGTAATTGAAATCAACACAAATCAAACGTAAATGTGTATGTCATGAGATTTATTTTGTTTTTCGTTTTTTATTTTTGGTTTATTTATATTTTTTTCATCGTTTTGTGGGGAATTCCTTATATGATGAAAAATCAAAAATAGAAATCATTTTTGCACACATTTTTGTTTTGCACACCCCACTTTGCACCACTTTTTTTTTTATTTATACACGTTGCTAAAACGTTTGGCGCTTTATCACCAACACCTTGAAATTAAAATTCTATTCATTAGTTTGTCACTAATAGACTTCAACATAAATTAATTTAAAATTTCGCTTAATTGGATTTTAATAATTTCATGGTGTTGGAAATTAATAAATAAATAAATTATTACGTTTATAATATATTTTACACTCGCCTTAAGTGACAATTTTTAAGAAGAAAGGAAAACCTTCAAAATTTTCATCTAAATCAAAATCGAATATTATATGGAAAATTTTATTAAATTTGTTTTGTTTTCGATATAGATATATAATAGAAATTATTGGATTAAAGTCAAAAAAGATTTTGAGCATAATGGGTTTGTCATTTCATGTGTAACACATGGTTATATTTGTTTAAGACCCCATAAAATATATTCTGGATTATCGTGAAAATCGAAGATGATTTACCTATGACCTTCCGTCTATGTGGCTTTAAAGAAGAATGAGGCTCGGTGCTTACCATCTAAGAGGTCAAAACTTCTCTCAAATATTAGTTTGGTATTGAAAATGGGCAAAATCGATTCATAAACTATTTAGAAATATAAGTATCTATAAGTATCTCCTAAACTACTGGTCGTATCGAATTGCAATGTATGAAAGAGTTATAGAGGAGGACCTAATCTTTCAGAAAACTCATGCTGTCACCCTCTGATAACACTAGATAAGCTACAGGGTGTCAAAGTTGACCACCTCGAATATGTAAAAGTTTTCACGATTTTTATATTTCTGTAAAGCGCTTAGCAAGATAAATAAAAAAAATAAGCTTACTCACCTAAGTTATCTCTTAACCTCAATAGTCTTAATATTAGGTATCATAGCTATAACGTAAAGTTCCCTGTAAATCTATAATATATATAAAGGAGACACGTTACTAAGTGATTGACTGACTGACTTACTTACTGATTCATCATCGCACAGCCCAAATGGTTAAAGCTAGAAAGATGAAAGATGGACTGTAGATTGGTCTCCTATCAAATAGATCCACTAAAAAGGGATTTTTGGAAATTCGACTGTTTACTTTTATATCACCTAAACTAATAAAGATACAAAAAAGTTGAATAGTTACCGTTATCATTTAAAAAACAAGAGCGAATTATATTCGGCCCGGCCGAATCTATATACCCACCATCAACTCTTTCAAATTTTACGTTATATGGGAGGGGGCGGTAAAGTACACTGAACCAAAAAGGTACATAAATACAATGAAAAACTTCATTGTTACGCACTAATTTTGACCCTATGTACAGGTTTATTGAAACAATGTATTGCCATACATTAATATTATAATTCAATGTAGTTCAGTTCATTAATTAAATTTCTTCTTACATTGAATCAATGAACACGTTCATTAAATAAAATAAATAATTCCAGTGAACAGTAATTTGGTATATTCAATTATGCTGCTCGACTTCTCCTTTGCGAATAAATTATATTTATGTATTTTAATGATTCGATTTATAACTTGTTTACTTTTTAATTGTTTTCGTTTTTAACACAACACTGATTTTTTGTATTTTTTGTCTTTTGTTAAAAACGCGTCATTTTTTGTTAAGAGATAAAAGAAAACTGAAATGTATTTGTTTTCGTTTTACTTAATTTCCCGTTAGAAAGCATTTATTTTAATATAATTCAATGAAATATTTCATTGGTTCAATGCTTTTGTTCATTGTGTAATGCTTCTCTTAATTAAATCAATGTATTATTACATTGAATCAATTAATTCAATGAACTAATACATTAAATCAAATAACTGATTTACTTATTGTATTAAGAAATAAATTTAATGAATGGTTTCAATGTAATGTTCATAATAGCGTTTATTTTTTCATTGAATTTTAATGAATATTTTCATTGAAGCAATGAATTCGTACTTTAAGTTAATAATTTCTTGGAAAAAATTAATGAATTTCATTTAATGTACTTCTTTCATTGAAATTACTTTTTCAGTGTAGACAGTAAAGTGGGCGGACCACGCCCATTTTTTGTTTCCGTGTTTACATTGGTCCTTGAACTATTTGAACACAATTTCGTTGATTTTCACTTTATATGGGAGGTGGGCGGCAAAGTGGGCGGACCACGCCCATTTTTGGTTTCCGAGTTTATATCGACCCCCAAACTATACATACAAAATTTCGCTGTCGTACATGCTTTTATTGAAGAAATATCAAAAAAAATATGAAACGGACACCCTGTGTTTCTAGTTTTTAGCCCATAACTTTTTTTATTCATTTTCAATACCAAACAAACCTTATATAAGACAAATATTTGTGCCAAATTTCGTCCCCCTACGTTACCCCGTTCGAGCCCTATCCTGCTTTCAACAGACGGACAGACGGACGGACATAGCTAGATCGACTCAGAATCTAACCAGGACCCAGAAAATATATACTTTGTGGGGTCTTAGATGATTCCTTCGACATGTTACACACGGAATGACAAAATCAATATACCCCCCATCTTTTTGATGGTGGGTATAATAATCGGATAGGGTTCTGGTACTTTTTTACAACTTGGTTCTTTTAGGGAAAAAAACGGGTAAAAACCAAAGACAGAAAACAATAATTATTCTTGAAAGTTTATACACAAAATCAGATAAGAGGAACGACCTGATAAAAATGATAAATACAGAAATTTAATCTTCAGAACAGGTTCTATCGAAATCCGGAATGATTTTTATTATTATTTTTTTTTTTTTTTCAACTTTTAATGATTAATTAATCATTAAAAGTTGAGCTAGCAATAAAAATAAAAAAGAATGATTATTTGTTGAGTTTTATTTTAAAACTCATAATCATTACGGTCCCTGGTAAAAACTGTATTTTGTTACTTTTTTGACACCCTATCTTTAAATCCAGTAAACATCGATGTAAAATGTTTATCAAATTAGTACCTTATCGAAAATTAGTGAATACAAGTATTGTGCTTTTTGGAAATTCAAACGTTTAAGTTTTTGGTACTTTTTTCACAAAATATTTTTTTTTTTTTTTTACTGACACATTAGGGTGGCCCTCTTTTGTATGGAAAAAATAAAGGTATTTAAATTTTCAGTCTCACCCCCTAGAAATGCTCGAATACCCCAGAATCCATATAATACAAAGTTTTAGATTGATTAGAACAAATTTAAATGTGGCTCAAAGCGATTGAAATATTAAAAATTTTAGTTTCTTTTTCTGTCCAACCATAAATTATTCATTAGAACTTAAATTAGTTATTACCTTTCTAAAATGACCAAAATGAAGAAAATTAAACAATTAATAATATCATAGTTATTAAAATTTTCGACCAAATACAACCCAGTAAAATAAGATTTCATCCAAAACTTTGGAGAGAGAAACTTGGCATATAGTTTTGTCTTGGTATCTTATACATCATATCAAAAATTTTCGGTAATCCTTTGTCATCTGCGTAAGATATTCACGATCAAAATTCACAAAAATCTCTTGTTTTGCATATATCTCACCTACGTATTTTTTGCTATTACAACTATTTTGGATAATAAAATTATTTACATGATATAGAAAATGTCAATAGGAAACTACATGCCAAGTTTCGTTCCTCTCCTTCAAATTTCGGTTGAAATTTTATTTTTCGTGGTCTATTTGCCCGAAAATTAGTTTTTCGGTAATTTTATTTTAATAACTATTATATTATTAGTTATTCAATCTTCTTGATTTTGGAAATTTCAGAAAGCTCGTAATATGTGGAATTCAACAAGACATAAACCCAGGATATTCCACGTAAAATTAATTTTTTATGATCGACGAAAGGAAAAAAATTTAAAAATCATCATTTTCCAGATTTTGATCGCTTTGAGCCACCTCTAAAACTATTCCAAGCAGTATAAAATTTTGTACATCATAGTTTCTAGGCTATTACTATATTTCTAGGGGGTGAGAACTATAATCGGAACACTTTGACAATTAGGGCTACCCTAATGAACATATTAATGTTTTAACTTTAGATCCCATTACAATTTAGAAATTCATTGGAATACAATTTTTGTTACATCCAGGGGAAATAAAAAATACCAAAAAGGGGATAAAAAAGGGATGTGACCGCACTTGAAAATGTTATTATTTTTATTTTTTATTTTGCAAACTGTATTAATTTTGTTATAGTTTTGTCATTGCCAAAAAAGTTCAGAATACGGGTATAATTCCAGCATTATAGTTAAAAAGATATTTACGCTTGAGTTTTTGATTTTTTGCCTCGATCGTTTTTCGGGAATATGTCTTTTACCAGACGAACAATAAATTAGTACTTTGTGGGTCAAAAGTAAAAAATTTAATTTTTTTTTTTTTTTTATCAAATCTTTATAATATTAAAAACGCTTAGGAAATTATATATTAATCCACTTATCTCCGCTCCCTGATATAACTTCTATTATCTGTCTCCGTTAGAATTTGTGGGACGAATAATTTTATAAGTAATAGTGGAAGGCCAATGTAAAAAAAGTTGAAACAAATTCAACTTTGACACCCGGCTACGTGTCACAGCATTGGCAGATTAAATTTATTACAACGTATTCAAATTGTTCTTTATAATTTTTTTGCAAATAATTGATTTATTTTTAAACGCGTACATTGGCCTTCCACTATAAGTCGAATTTTAATTTTCTACCATGTCTAGGAGCTTCAGAAAGCTCTAGAAAGAGAAAAAATGCTTAGGAAATTATAAATATACTAAGGCCGAAAAAAGCATTGACACAGTATATAAATTATTATAAAATCGGTCACCACATTTACACTTCTTTAGTTAGAAGTATGAGTTTTATATATTTGATATATACATGTGTAAGTTTATTAATGACCATTAAACTTCTGCGGTAATTTCAATTATTTCCTAATATTTTAAGGAAAAAAGTATTGGCGCAGAATCAATAAACTTACATATGGGTGTATTAAATACCTAACACTCACATTTCTAACTAAAGAAGTTTGAATACAGTGGCCGATTTTATAACAATTTATATACTGTGTCAATACTTTTTTCGATCTGTATATATTCTATTTAAATTTAAACGCACACTTTCGTTATAGTATTGTTTTCACACATTTGTGACGCCATCTCGTCTAAAATATTGAAACGATTTACATGAACTTTGCCAAACAATTTGTTCGCTTTATTAATACACTCAAATCTATTTTAATGCGATAAAGTTTTCCACAGAATATCGCATAAAAAACTGAACTTGTGTTTAAATTTGGAATTAATTTTTAAATAGGTAAAAATGGATAAAATAAATCATCATTATCTGTTTAAAATAATTCTTTAATTTTTTTACTGTCCGTGTGGTGCGCCGCACAGTGGGGTCAAACGCAAATTTTTTGGTAATAAATCTGTATCTCCTAAACTATTTTTTGGATTATATTGAAATGTATGGAAGAGTTGCAGAGGAGGACCTAAGCTTTAAGAAAAATCATCCTGTAGTCACCCTGTGATAACACAAGAAAATCTACAGGGTGTCAAAATTGACTACCTCGAGTATGTAAAAGTTTAAAAAAATCGTAACTTATACAAATGAAGTCCGATTTTAAAGATTTTTATATTTCTGTAAAGTGCTTGGCAAGATAAAGAAAAATAAGCTTACTCACCCAAGTTATCTCTTAAAGTTAAAAAGATATTTGCACTTGAATTTTGAATTTTAGATTTTTTGGCTCGACTTTCTTCGGTTTTTCGGGCATAAGTCCTGAGGTATATGAAGTAAAATTTTTTTAAAAATATCCTGGCATTTGCTATATATTTCAAAATAACATACTGAAAAAAATTTTGGATTACCTCAATGCGCCTAGACGTGAAAAATATTCAAAGTCAGCACTCTGAAATTGATATGAAAAATGGCTATTTTTTACAAAAATATAGTACAATTCTTTCACTTTTTTCTCAAAGTTCCGTTAATGAAAAAAAATTTTACTTTATATATTTCAAAAAACAAGGTTTTATAAATTCTAATATAGAAATTTTGAACTGATTTAGGCTTGCACCCTACATCAGGCATTGGTCGAAAATGGTGAATTTTGGAAAAAGTTAAATTTTTATCGATTAATAAAAAAAATGTCACCCGAGCTTTTTTACATTTTTTGACAACATTTCATAAAAAAATACATTTAGAACGATTTGACACTAAACTGCTTCCCGCCCGGCCATAAACGAATGCAGGAGAGCAATTTTCGTTAAAAACTCAATCTTTTTAACTGCATAAAGAAGCATATTAGTAAAATATTTTCGGCATTATTTCTTATGTAGTATATAAAATACATACCGATCTTTTTTTTCCTGCAAAAATCATTATAAAAGCTTTACAAATAAATTTTTTGCAATTTTTCAAAATTAAAAACTATAAAAAATATATAAAAACTAAAAAAATATTTTTTTGTAAAGCAAAACTCCACCTATTTTCCAAAAACTAACAAAGTATTACAAGAATATAAAAATAGACTTAATTACCAATTCATTGATGTATAATATGTATATATAGATTGTTTTAAAAGCATTATATCATGGTCTCAAAACTGACAACTTAGGTCAACTCTCACCAAATTCACTGTTTTACAATATTTCCATATGTGCGTATACGTAATAAACAATTGTATTGACACGTTTAGGTTGTTGAACGAGATAATATTCGCAATAATCGCTTATATTTATTAAATATTGTTTGTTTTTGAAAAATTGCCAAAATTTTATTTGTAAAGGTTTTTTAATTATTTTTGCAGGAGTGAAAGATCGAAGAACATTTTATACACTACATAAAAAATAATGATGAAAGTATTTTGCAAATATGCTTTTTTATGCAATTAAAAAAAGTCGTTTAAAAAATTGACTTTTTTCATCAAATCTGCTCTCCTGCATTCGCTTTTGGCCGGGCGGGAAGCAGTTTAGTGTTAGATCGTTCTAAATGTATTTTTTTATAAAATATCGTCAAAAAATTTGAAAAAGATCGCGTGACATATTTTTTATTAATCGATAAAAAATTTAACTTTTTCCAAAATTCACCATTTTTGACCAATGCCTGATGTAGGGTGCAAGCCTAAATCAGTTCAAAATTTCTATATTAGCATTTATAAAACCTTGTTTTTTGAAATATATAAAGCAAAATTTTTTTCATTAACGGAACTTTGAGAAAAAAGTGAAAGAATTGTACTATATTTTTGTAAAAAATAGCCATTTTTCATATCAATTTCAGAGTGCTGACTTTGAATATTTTTCAGGTCTAGGCGCATTGAGGTAATCCAAAGTTTTTTTCAGTATGTTATTTTGAAATATATAGCAAATGCCAGGATATTTTTAAACAAATTTTACTTCATATACCTCAGGACTTATGCCCGAAAAACCGATGAAAGTCTAGCCAAAAAATCTAAAATTCAAAATTCAAGTGCAAATATCTTTTTAACTTTAAGAGATAACTTCGGTGAGTAAGCTTATTTTTCTTTATCTTGCCAAGCACTTTACAGAAATATAAAAATCTTTAAAATCGGACTTCATTTGTATAAGTTACGATTTTTTTAATCTTTTACATACTCGAGGTAGTCAATTTTGACACACTGTAGATTTTCTTATGTTATCACAGGGTGACTACAGGATGATTTTTCTTAAAGCTTAGGTCCTCCTCTGCAACTCTTCCATACATTTCAATTTAATCCAAATAATAGTTTAGGAGATACAGATTTATTACCAAAAAATTTGCGTTTGACCCCACTGTGCGCCGTCACAGATAATTTCAAATTTTTAATAACAGTAGTAAAACCTGATTAAAAAATATTTAACAAAAAATCTGTCTAATTCATCAATTTTTACTTTTATAAAGATATTGAAAAACCTGTTAAAAAATTATGAAACTACCGACATTTCTTGGAAAAAAAATTAATTTCTTAATGTACTAATGAACTAATTATTATAAAATTATAAATAATTTGGTTTACCACTTCCCTGCATTAAGCGACATTTTTGGCGTTTATACCCCAATGTGAATAGTTTGCTGAGATCCCAGTAAACTTTTTAATTCCTTCATAAAACGTTTGAACTTTTTGAATTTTTTTATTTTTCTATTATCATTTTTCAAAAATTTATTGTAAAATTATTGATGCTCGCTATCAAAGTTCAATTAAATTTAAAATAATTAAATTATAAAAAAAAAAAAAAATAAACTGCCTGTTTCTCTATGTCGAACGAAAAATTCGTTTTGAATAAATGTATAGAAAACAAAAACAAAATTTTAAATTTATTTGTTGTTTTGTATACATTTACTCGAAACGAATTTTTCGTTCGACTTAGAGAAACAGACAGTAAGTTATTAAAAAAATGATATCGATACCAACATTTTGAAAATAAAAGATTTACATATATTTTAAACGCATAACTCCAATAATTTACACAAAATGTTTCACTTATATTCATTGTTTTTAAAATGTAACTATAGTTATACTTGATCCTTGTTGTATGTAACATACTACTATTTTGCAAATGACAGAAACTATTTTCATTTACAATTTAATTGAAACATCTAAATAATCCTTTAAATTATCCACCTTCTATTAAGTTCCTATTATTTTATTATACCCGTTTGAATATACCAGAGTCCCAGAAAACCCAATTTTATTTTAATTGGGCTAAATAACAAAACACATAAACACAAAAGACACAAATTTTGTTGTTTGTGTGAATTAAACAAATTTTTAGCGAATTTTCCGCAAAGTAAATACATACAACAAACATATTGAAAATGAAATTTTCATTTTTCACCTACACATACAAATTTAAAAGCAACATACGTACACATATACTTAGAACTGAACGGATCGAATACGTATAAGCTGCGTACGTATAGTTTTTATATCAAACCAATCCATTCATATATACGAGTACAACAACTATAAATTAAAGCAACAATAACAACAACTACAATAGCAGAAATAATCATATATTTTTGGCAATGATAACGACTGCGACGACGTCGACGATGCCGCATTTATAACAAAGTTGTGGGACTGGCCCGCTTGTTTTGTTGCTTATTTTTATTTTGTTGTTGTTGCTGTTGCTGCCACAAAATTATAGACAAACGTCGTGTGCAAAGCAAAAAGAAGAAAAAAAAAAAAAACGAAACTTTTGAATATTATTTTGAAAATGTGTGTGAAAATTGAAAAAGAAACTGTGTTTCTTTCACGATTCTGTGACGCTATCGAGCGAAATAATAAAATTAAGAAAAAGAAAGAAAAAAAAAAAAAAACACTACAGAAGAAAGAAAAATTAAAAAGTTTTTGAGACTAGAACTAAATAAAAGTATTTTCAGTTTGAGAAATATCATCAAACGTTACGGATCGCTCACATTAAAAACGTAAGAATTGGACTAAATTTTGAAAAAATAAAATATAATAAAAAAAGGAATAGTGCTTTTTTTAAAAACGAAATTATTAGGCGGAATTTATTATAAAATATATAAATAAAATAAAATAAATTAATAATTGATATTTTTGTTTATATTTAATTTTAGGTGAACAACGGTTCGAATCATTATCATCAAACGATAACTGATTACGCCAAACCCAATAAGGGCACATCACACTTGACTCAAACAATAACTGAGACTACAACTTCTACCCTAGTAGAAGATAATCAACCAGATCAATTGGATTCTATGCTCGGTAGTTTACAAGCCAATATGAATCGTCAAGGTGTCAATACTGTACAAAAAGGCTGCTGCAGCGCCTGTGAAAAACCCATTGTAGGACAAGTCATTACCGCTTTGGGCAAAACCTGGCATCCAGAGCATTTCACTTGCAATCACTGCAACCAAGAATTGGGTACTCGCAACTTCTTTGAACGCGATGGTTTCCCCTACTGTGAACCCGATTATCACAATCTCTTCAGTCCTCGCTGTGCCTACTGCAATGGTGCTATTTTGGATGTAATTATTTAAAAATGTTTGAAGTTTTAGCAAAAATGAATTAAATTATTTTTTTTATCTTATTTTTTTACAGAAATGTGTTACTGCATTGGATAAGACCTGGCATACAGAACATTTCTTCTGTGCCCAATGTGGCCAACAATTCGGTGAAGATGGCTTCCATGAACGTGATGGCAAACCTTATTGCCGCAACGATTACTTTGAAATGTTTGCTCCCAAGTGCAATGGCTGCAATCGTGCCATTATGGAAAACTATATTTCTGCCTTGAACTCTCAATGGCATCCCGATTGCTTTGTCTGCAGGGTAAGTTATAATTATTTTTTATCTTTTCATTACAAAATTAAGAAAATTCTTTTTGGATAATTAAAAGAGAATATTTTATTTTGTTTTTGTTATATGTATTTATTATTTTGTATCCATTCCTTAACAACTTTTTCTAGGATTGCAAAAAAGCCGTCAGAGGTAAATCTTTCTATGCCATGGAAGGCAAACCAGTTTGTCCAACCTGCGTGGGTGTTGATGAGGAAGAATAAACTTAAAATAGAATTTCATTGTTATTAAAGATCAAAAAAGAAAAAAACTTATATGATCGCGTTTCGTTTGTTTTTTATATAAACTTTAAGATTTTTTCAAAAAAAATCTTTTATTGAAATCGGCATCTATTTTTGTTGGCATTTTTTCGAAATGAAATGAAACCACTACCACCACCACAAACATAATACATTACTCAGAAAAAAAAAAAAAAACACCAAAATACATCATACAAAAATACACTAAAACATAAAAAAACACACGCCTACACACGAACACAAAAAAATACAACAATTTTAAACATTAAACCAAAGAAAAGTTTTTAGAAAATTAAACAAGAAATTCTATTTTATAAAAAAAAACAATTCTTCTTCATCTCTCAACACAACATTTGGAACAACTTATAAACAACAAATTTAATTAATATTTATGATCATCATTATCATCGAATCCAACAAACCAACCAACCCCAAATGCCAAACTTTTGTGTCGACTCTTTTTAGTGTTATAAAAAGAATTGGCCTCTTGTTTGGTTCATGGAGAATTTTCAAAATTCTCTATTGTAAAAAATGGTCTGTTTTGTAAAAAAAAAGAAAAAATGCCCGCCCCTGTTAAATCCATGAGTGTATTTTTAACACTTTTTCTATTACAGCTGTTTTGAATGTTGACCCATGACCTTATTAAAAGAATTTTTGAAATTAAATTTCTAAAAACTAACACAATGAAACAGTTTTATAAAATTAGGCTTAAGTCTAGGTACTTTTTAAACACTTCTTTTTTTAATTAATTAATTTATAAAACAATATTGTAATATTATTTATTTGTAAATAAATATTAAAAAAATATATATTAAAAAAAATATAAAAAAAAATAAATAAAATAAAAAATATATAAAAAAAAACAAAAAAAAAAAAAAAACAACAAACAACAAAAAAAAATCATAAAAAAAACCAAAACAAACATTCACACTTTCATAAATAATAAAAATTTTATTAAGACCTTGTCAAGTTTTTGATTAAAAGGTCTTTATGAAATTTTTATATTTCCCCTTTCTCCTCTATCTCACTTTCTTCATAATCTCATATTCATGATCACTATAAAGGTCATGATTTCTGTTCATCTTCATTTTCATAATCAGCTGTGTCCTTGCACTTGGTTTCTATTACTAATTATACACTTTCCCTCTTTCTCGCATTCATAATTCTTCCTCCCGCATACACTCACTTGCACGCACACTTTACCTCGTCAAATTTCACGATGAGGTAAGTGGGTGGATGGATTTGTTTTGTTTTGGTTTTTTTATTATTATTTCTATTTATATTACATCATTTTTAAATTTGTTTATAGTTTGTTGTTGTTGTTTTTTTTTTTTTTTTTTTCTATTTAAACAATTTTAATTACAATATTGTTTTGTATAAATTTAATTATGTCTATTTGTTTATAAACTGTTTTTTATTAATTACAATTTTCAATTGTCTGAAATTTTAATTTTTCTTAGCTGTCGGTTTTTTGCAGTTTTGCCGTTGCTTGCTTGTCCTTTCTAGGGGATTTGTTATTTCTAGAGATTTCCAATATTTTGTTTTGATCATTAATTTGTCTTTTAAAAATATATTATTGTATCTTGAGCTACACCATTTCCTAATTAAAAGTTAGTTTCATAAAATTTATTAAAAGTCGAGTATTGTTTTTTTTTTTTTAATTTTATATTTTTGCACTGTTTCCAGAAAAATGTTATCTATTAATTAATTTATAAAGGAGTGCGATCGAAAAAATCTGAACATATATAAAATTCAATAATTTGGAAACTGTTGATCTTAGAGTTTTGCTTCTTCTTTTATTAAATTGATATTGTACTACAGATCACAGAAAAATATAACTTTTATACTTCTAACCACTACTTATGAACTCGTAGATCTTTTTTGCTAAACATTCCATTAGAGATTTGATAGCTGTTTCAGTCACTTTTTTGGAACAATCTGCCCATCTCCTTTTAAAATCTTCGATATTTTGGGACAACTCTTTTGTCCTCTTCGATTCTCTTTTCACAAAAGCCCAATATCTGTTCACTGGTCTTAGCTCCTGACAATTTTGAGGATTAATCTCTCTTGGTACTAAAACTATGATTTTGTACCATTCCAGAGCTTTCTTACGTAGTGACATGATGCCAAATCGGGCCAAAAGTATGTGGACATTCTGCTCTCTTATGAAAGGAAGAAGATTTTTTTGCAAACATTCTTTGATGTATTTTTAGGTATTTGTAGAGCCCATTGTAACAAATGACTTGCTTCTACTGCTGCAAAGCCTATTTTTAGCTTCTAAATTTTTTTTGCATCATTCCAGTCTGGAACATTTTGGACTTTATAAGTTTTCAACTCCGCATTAGCTTTAACTTTTCGTACCAAATAGTCTGAGTACTGAGCTAACCGGGCTGCTTTTTTACCACATGTGTTTGGAGTTCTTTTCAATATGCTTTCAGTTTTCTTGACCTTCCCAATATCATTTGAACCTTTTTTCTTCCCGAACCATGTTTCCTATCAATGGTCAAATTCTCCTGATACTGTTCAATAAGCTTGGATACTGTTTGACAGCACACATTTAATTCTTTGGCCAATTATTTGAAAGACAAATTTGGTTTTTTAATTTTTTTAAAAATTTTTACCACGTACATCTTTTTCATCACTCATTTTGATCGAACTCACAACAAATTAACATGATTGTTACTAAAAATAATAACTGACATATTTTTCAATGATAACTAGATCCAAAAAATTTTAAATATTGCTTCGGAAAAAGGTCACCAATATTTCCTATTTCTATCTATTTATATACAAATTAATTGTTTATTTATAAAAATAAAACAACCCAGAAAAATTGTATTAGTCTTACAACTAGTTCCAGAACCGAAAATAGCCAGAACTTGTCCTACTTTGGCGTTACGAATAATGATTTTTGTTTGAAATTGTCAACTCCAGCACTAGTTCTGGGGAAGTGTTAACTAGTCAGTATCCATTCTATGGAACGGTTCTAGAACTAGTTCTTTAATCAATAATTTTTGTTCGAAATTGTCGCATTCAAAACTAGTTCCATAGAAGCTTTAGGGATCGGTTTCAAAACCTGTACTTTTATTTTTTATTCTAATGGACTGTTTCCTAAAGGCCACTTTTGAAATCAAATAAATTTTTTTGTAAGTACTCTTTTTTATTTTTGAAACTTCTTTATACAAGTTTTTTAAACAGTAATTTGTTCTCAGAAGTGATATAGAAGTCATACAGAATTAGTTCTAAAGCACTAGTTCTCTAAAACATTATTTAAAACGAATTTAGAATCACAATAATGTTGTAATCCATAGTGTTAGTTTTGAGAATGTTATTAAAAAAGCTGAAGTAGTTCTGATTACACCAGTTCTTGAACTAGAATATGGTCTAAAATTTTTCCTGGGAAGTTAGAAAAAAAAATTATCGCAAATTTTATTTTTAAATAGATTTTTATTATTTTTTATTTTTAAATAAAAAATGTATCAAAATTTTTTATAAATATATATATATATATATATATATATATATATATATATATTTTAATTTTTTGTTAAATTTTTAATTAACAAAAAGTCAGTTGGAAAATTGTAAAGTATACTTCAATTTTTGGGGTAATTAAATATTTTTTAAAAATGTTTTCCTTTGAATCAAATTACACAAATATATCCATATTGACGTTACTTGTAACAATTCTAGAACTAATGGTTTGAGATACATTTTTAATGTTATTTTAATATTATTATTTTTATAATAATTGGAAACACTTTAAATATTGTTTATGCATTCGAAAACATTCAAAAACGTGTACGTGATTTAAAATGATCAATTGTTTACAAGTGTCATTTTTTTTTTCTTTTTTATATATTTCCTTCTTTATGTTCTTCAATTTTGCCACAATTTTTTTTCAAAAGAAATAATAATTGCAAACAATATTTTTAACATATTAAAAATATGTATGTATTTTTGGTTTTCAACGCATTTAAAATATTTAAATATTAATATATTTTTAATTTTCCATAATAAGTCGTAATATATGTTCATATGTGTTGTTGTCTCCCTCAATTTTACGATTTAAATAGGACAAATTGGTCAGATATGTATTTTGTTTTCAAAAATAAAAGAATGGCAAACAGTTGTAGTTGACAATTCGCACTTATTTATAGAAGAAACAAATTTTTTGTTAAAAATATTTTTAATGAATAATATGTTTTATACAATTTATGATTGATAGTTTACTAATTGGTGTTTTACTATTTCCGAATATATTTTCTGTTTAATTGTTTTTGTGAATATAGTAAAACGATTAAAATGCATTTACCTTATTTGAATAAAAGTTTCGGTTATACTTAAAATTTTCATAACATATTAGAAAGTAAATTCACTACAAGAATTGAGACCACTTGGGTCTTATTTCTACATTCTTCCATTTTCAGATGTATATCCTTGTTCAGTGACTTCTAACATTATATAGGCAACAATAATTCGTACCTTTAATCCAATATTTATTACGAGGACTTCTATTCCTAGGTTGAATTCTTATTTTATTGAACTAATATTATCAATCCAAATGATTCGAAATACTGCCTAACTTTCTTTGCATTTTTTTAATGTGATTTTAATGAACATTTTTTTAATATGAAAAATGAGTTTTAAATGAACAAAAGCAATTTATTTCTTAACATTCTAATGAATTATTTGCAATTAAATGAAACAATGTTTTCTCAAACAATGTACGCTTGAATAGAAAAAAAAATGCAATAAATTATAATACATACAAAAATAAACATACATACACACACAAATAAAAGTAATGAAATTAGCTAAAATAATATTAGAAACTATAACACGAAAAAGACGTTTAACAATAATTTGAATATGATGAAAAGAAAAAAAATGTTTCTTTAAATTAGTTAGCTAATTAAGAAATTGTCTTACACAGAAAAAATATTTTCGAAAAAATTCAATTAAATTATTAATTAGAATTTTAAAATTTTAAGTAAATTATTTAATTATAAAAATATTTGTTATCATTTTAAAATTCTAATTAATAATTTAATTGAATATTTTTCGAAAATATTTTTTTTTCTGTGTATTTTTATAATATAATTAAGAAGACAATTTCTAAATTAGGTTCAATTAATTTAAAGAAACATTTTTTTTTAATTAAACATTCAATTAAATTATTAATTAGAATTTTAAAATGTTAACAAATATTTTTATAATTAAATAATTTACTTAAAAAATGCATTTTTCAATGATATCTTTTCATTAATAATTATTTAAAAAAATGAAACCATTATCATTGAAAAGTATTCTTACAAATTAAATTCAAAATTTATATAGAAAAACCTGAAATACAATTTCAATTACGAATGATATATATTCAATTATTTTATTAATTGAAATTCAACCTATTAAAAAAGTTGTATAATCAATTACTTTTATTTATATTGTATTAATTTATTAATTGATATAATAAGAAAAATAATCGAAATTAGAATAATTGATACAATTAAAAAAGTAAATGTGTATGTATTTAAACAGAAAAAACGACAACGACATAATAAGGGTGATGATCTATTAAACGATTTACCAAATATAAAAACTATTCTAATTACTATCTTAATTGTATCAATTCTTAAGTAATAAAAAATAAAATTTTCTAATATATTTTGATTAAAATAAAACAATTTATTTTTAATATTTTGCAATCTGAATTCGTAAAAAAAAAGAAAATAAATTTTTTTTTTTTTTTTAACAAATGTGATGTTACGTTATTTTGACTTAAGAAAACCATTGCTTTCGTTAATATAATCGTTATTTTTTTAGCTACAAGTCTGAAAATTTGTGATCATACGTATTTTGGAAAAGTAAACAATATTTTATCAAAAACACAAATTTGAAAATTTTGATGTTACATTGTTTTGCATTTTCGGTGGTACAATGTTGGTGTCTTAATAAACATACCTGGTTAAAGAATTATGTCCATTATATATTTCCATGGTTAAATTATCATAATTTCTTTAAAATATCTTAATTTTTAATACATCTGTTTGTTTTTAAAACTTTTCATTCAGCCCTCGTATATTGTTTATTAATTTTTCTTAACAAGCTGTTACGTATGATAAAACTTAATGTTCCTCACACGATTTACAATATTAAATATAAAATCTTTTTATATTTGAAAATCTCATTATTTATTTATTTTTTTTTTTTCAATTTTTATGCTAAAATAAAATAAAGTGTTAGAAAATATAATAAAATTTTTAGATTAGTTCTAGAATATTATAAAAATTTTATTGTATATTATAGGTTGTTTTTGTTTAATTATTAGTAATTTATTATTATAATAATTAGAACGTTTATGTGTATATGTTTGGCAAGTTTCAATGTAATTTATCTTTCAATTTTCTTTTTTTACATAAACAAGATCACCTACAACAACAAAGAATAACTAAATGGAAAATGTTTTTTTTTTTTTTTTTTTTTTTTTTATACAAATAATAGATTTAAATATGCCACAAAATAATGTATGAGGCTTATTCTATAATTTAGCAGTTACGGTAATGAACTTTAAACGGTATTTAATCGGTATCGTTTTCCAATCTTGATAAATTCATATATATGCTAATATCAACGTTATATTCTGTATTCGTATGTTTTATTTTACACTTAATACAAGTATCGGTCTAAAATTGACCAGAGGTCTATAGAAAAAACTTTTTCCCGAATTTTGGTACACATAGACATTGGTGAGGGTATCATATGGTCGGACTTGACCGACTATATCTTTTTACTTGTTTGTTTTTATAAATATATACTTGAGCTCTATCCGCACATTGTATATAAAATAGGGCTTTTACTCTGGAATAGATTGTCTGCCATAAATACATTATTTGTTTATACAGTGGCTCAATAATGTAGTCAAACTAAAACTAATATTTTATGGACTTTAATATTTAGTATATTAAGAAAGGGTTTACAAACTCTTTTATTTTATAATAGTAAGACACAATATATGCTATTTTAAAAATGAAAGAAAATATTTATTTAGAATTCATGTATAAATAAAAAAATAAAAAAATTCATTTATATCTTAAAATCTAGCACCAAAAAAGTAGTCGGTTACTAAGAATAAAATTATCTTAAGTAAATGTTACTAATATTTAATACTTTGTAGGAAGTCCTTTGCTTTTGATAACTGCTTCTAATATTCTCGGCATTGATTCCTCCAGGTTTCTGCACATAGAGGGATCAATTTTCGCCCATTCGTCCTTTAGTGCCTTTATAAGATCATTTTTGTTGGAAATTGTATAATTTATAACTTCATTTTCCAAATGTGCCCATAAATGTTCGATTACGTTAATGTCTGGGAACTGTGGTGGTGTCTCGAGTACGTGTGGGCAATTATATAGTAGCCACATACGAACAGCATGTGCTTTATGTTTAGGCTCGTTATCCTGGTAGAATTGGAATGTGTCTTTTATACCCAACTTTTCTACACTTGGCACCAAATTTTGTTTTAAAATTGATAAATATTTAGTTTGGCTTTTGCCAAACGTAGGACTGTCCGCCTGATCTGAACAAATTAAATTTACTTTCGTCTGTATATAATACTTTATTCCAGAAAGAAATATCCATATTTTTATACATTTTTATGCGTTTAGCTCTATTAACTTTATTGATATAAGGTTTCTTACGGGCAACTCTACCATTATAATCATTTTTTCCGGAACACTAATCTTACTGTTTCTGGGTTGCAATCTTTATTTATGCGTTGAGAAATTTCCTTAGCTAATTTTGGAGCGCTAACTTTAAGATTTTTTTAACCTGTTGGATAATCCATCGTTCGTCAGAGCTGGTAAATAGTTTTGGTCTTCCTGATTTTAGCTAATTTTCCACGGATTTTCTATCTCTATACCTTATAATTATGTCATGAACAGTTGATTTTGGTTTTCCAATTAAACCACTAATTTCTCGAACAGTTTTTCCTTCCTCAAAGTTTTTAATAATAACTTTTCGGATTTCTTCAGTTGTGTATGACATTGGTTTTGACATTTTCAAAATTTTTTGGTACAACGACGAAATTTCTTACACTTTTTTGATTAATACAGCTTTAAGAGATATCAATAAATAAAAACTGCATAATAAAACGGGGTTTCTCCAAGTATGTTTAAAAATAAACCCAAGAGTTTCCATATGTCCGACTTCTTTTTTGATGCCTTATTTTACACTGAGAATATTTTTTTTACTAATATTTAATAAAAGAAACAAATTATTTTATTAAAATCTTGTTGGTTTTTAGAAGGCAATAGAAAAACATAAAAAATAACAAAAAACAGTATCATTATGTTAATTTTAATATGAAAAATATTAAGATTAATATTATAATATTAATATTAGCCTCTGTAGTTTGAAAATAGGAATGGGGCAGATTAAAATTTCAATTATCTGTTACATTTGTTTATATTTAAAATTATATTTGGTTAATATTTTTTTTTTTATTTTTTTGCAAATCCAATTTGTTTTGCTTTTAGTGAAAATTATTTACAGTTTATTTAAACAAAATCTGTTTGTTTTTACATAATTTAATTATTTGCTTTTATTAAATTTTATTAAAAGAAAAAATTAAAAAAAAACACCTTGATTAAAAACAAAATTTCATTGCCATAATTATTTATTTGTATAAATGATATATAATATAAAAGTAAAATAATTTTTAACAAAAAAAATAAAAATTATTTATTTTTTTTTTTTTTTCATTTCCACTTTTTTTTATTTAAAACATTACGCACAAAGATTTATGTTCTTTGGTTTTTTATTTTCTTATTAAGTATGTTTCATTTAATTTCGAAGGAAAAATGCATACTTTTTATTATCTTCCCGTAATTAAAACAAATTGTTTATACAAAATTGTTTGTTCGTTCATTCATGTTTTTCCGTTGTTTTATATTCTTTTCAAATTTTATTTTTTAAAACTCAATTTATAAGTTTATTTATGAAGTACATTCATTTATTTATTTTTAGTAAAAATATAAACAAAAAACGAAACTATAAAAAATAGCATTTATATTTTTAATGTTTAGTCAGGATTTTTAAAATTTATTATTATGTAATTTATTTTTACAGCTTTATTACTGTTTTAATTTCTAGCTAAAAGTTTTTGTTATTATTGCTACATTAATTTGTATTAATCATAAGAAAATTATTTATCACACAAACCTAATTTTCTAACAAAAATAAATCTTCAGTGAAACAATTTTAAACTACATTTTATGAGCCCAATGGCTGCTTTATCCTATGAAAAATGTAGTTTATCAACCCTTCTTATAATGTTGACGTTCAAGGATAATATGTTTGTTATCTTTTTTATACTTTATAATTCTCATTTAGTTTAAACATGTTCAAGCATAAGTATTCATGTTTGAGCATGGAAAAGCATACTTACCTGGCGTAGGGGTTACCGTGATCATGAAGGCGGTTCCCCCGGAGTGAGGCTCGATCATTGCACTTACGATTGAGTTGACCTCCGCGATTATTCCTAATGTGAATAACTCGTGCGTGTAATTTTTGATAGCCGGGAATGGCGTTCGCGCCGTCCCGATTTTGTTAAATAAATTTCAATAAAATGTTTTTTTACTTTTGGTCACACAAAGTAGCAGCAAAATTGGGCATGAATCTTCAAATCTCCAAAATTTTTTGTAATAAATTTTTATTTATTTTATGTATTTTCAAAATAATCACCCCCTGGGATGATAATTTCAGTACAATTGTACTTTTTTTCAGTATAATTCGTTCTTCAAAAGTACATCAAGGCCCAACCAGTCAACTTTGCAACGCAACGCAGAATGAAGAAAGGTAGCGTGAAACATTTTGTACAACTAGTCAACAAAAGTAAACGTATCATATGTTTTTGAACATTCATTGTGTGAACAACTCTGTTTTCGGCTATTTTGTGAACAAAATAAACTACAGAGTTGTTAAAAACTTAAATCTATTTTCTGTAGATTTCTGCGATACGCTACCTAGAATTTTTGTGTCAATAGCTACATACACACATTTGCATAAAGCTGGTTGAAACAGCTGATTGCGATACGATGATTTTTAGTTGAGTGGTTGGGGCTTCAGTACTCCAGTGATTAATTTAGTACAATTATAAAATATTTGATTGATTTGAAATAAATGTTCTTTAACAAATTTTTGGATTCCTTTAGAAATCATTTTGGAATAGTAGCTAAAATTATTTTTAAATACAACTAAATTTGTGCACAGTATTTTCTAATCATATGGACATTCGTAGACCTGAATGTTAGCCTTTTTGACGTGACTTTTGGATATGCGTTTATTGAGTTCATCTCGGAAATTTTTTTAACAAAACAAAAATGTTTTACTTAACATTAAAAGGTTTAATTGACTTTTACTTTACATTTACTGAAATTTTCTGAACTTTACTTTTAAGTCGAAGCTCATGCTATTTCTATCATTAGTATTAGATGTACCCATTTTTTCTCTGGATTCAGATATACTCTTTGTCGTTACATCTTTATTTAATACCTTTATTAATTTTTCACGGTATATTCAAACGTATATGGGCAATTCTCTTTTTAAGTTTGCCTTTATGAAACCGACCTTCAACCTCAAATATTTTTTTTAAATTCTGACTTTTTTAAACAACTTTTGATGCAATTATGTTAACAACACTTTTTGCTGTAACAGAAAAAAATTCAAGACCAGAAACGGTTCCATGTGGTGCCGGCAATCACACAAAGTCAAAAATTCCAAAAAAAGTGTTTGAAACTAACAATTTTTTTTTTATTTCTTATTATTGCTGAAGTCGCGGATTTTAGCATAAATGTCTAATTCTTCTAGTGTAGACTATAAACACTTGTAGAAAAGAACCAGCATGGATTTAATTAGCGTACAATCAACCATTGTCAAATTGTGTTGTGCAAAAGTCGTGAAACCAAATTTTAAAAAATTTTCGAAATTTTGCAGTTTTTTCACTGATGACTTTACGCCGTTTCGGATATTTCAAAATTCAAAACAGAGCCCAATAGCTCTTGAAACTATGCATCATTTGACATACATCTCGTTAAAGTGCTCTCAACAGAAATGCTGAAAGAGGTACCCAAACTTGGGGAGAAAAAAACGTGAATGGCTCTAAGAGGTGCCTTTTTCGCGAGGCACACTCGTAACGTTATTTCAGTGAAACTAGAGTGTATAGCGTTATCAAAGAAGGTTTTCAAATGACATTTAAAAATCAAAATTGGCGATGATATATGTCAATCTGTAGCTGTTTTAATACCATATAGCAAAATCAATATGGCGTTCGAAAAAAAGTACGATTTTTCATTTAATGCAACTTTAGTGCAATTAAAAAATGTATATAAATGAAATTGCCTATGACTTATTTAAAAAAATTATGAATTTTGCAATAAATGAATCAATATGAACCACACTACATCACTAAAAACTGAATTTTGCAAATTTTATAAGAAGGTATAATAACTATTAAATCGCTAATATGTATATCCATGTATACTTAACTTATATTTTTAATTTGTATTTTAGGTACAGCATTGTAGAGTACATAAATGCAATAATTTTTGGTTTAGGACTATAAATAGAATTTTGGCAATTAAAAAAAAAAAAAAATCTTAAACCGCTATAACGAGTTTGAAGAATTTACCATATCATATATAAATAGTCAATTCACTGTTTTTGACTCTTTAAAATAATAATGCTGCTAATTTTTAGAACTCAAAGAAAATTTTCCAAAGATAGTCTGATTAAGAAATATTGTTAAGTTTTGCACAGAAGGAGTTTTTACAATTTAGTACAATTACGGCACAAAAAGTACAATTTTATATTCAATTGAGTACAATACTCGTTTATCATCCCTGATCACCCCTATCGTGAATAACAAGTGGAATTTTTGTTCCCATGAAATTTTTATTCCCCTCGAAGGGAAAAATGCTATCGTGAATCTCCCGTGAAAAATTTTTACTATGAGTAATTATGGACCGATCTTTTTAAAACTCGGCAAACTTATTTAAACTTATATGAAACTTATATGTGCCAAATAATATTAAAATATTGCTATATTTAAGGGATTTATGATCGTTAAACCTTTTTCCGGGAGGACATTTGTATGGGGGCTAGGTGAAATAATGGACCGATCATAACCAATTTCAATAGGCTTCGTCCCTGGACCAAAAAAATGCTGTGTACCAAATTTCATAAATTTTGTTTAAAAATTTCGACCTGTAAACCTTGTTTACATGGACGGACAGACGGACGGACGGACATCGTTAAATCGACTCAGAAAGTGATTCTAAGCCGATTGGTATAAATTAAGGTGGGTCTTAGACCAATATTTTTGGGTGTTACAAACATCAGCATAAACGCATAATACCCTCCCCACCCATGGTGGTGTAGGGTATAATAAAATAATAATGTACAATATGTTTAGAATTGGAACAATAATTTTATTTTATGTTGAGCAATATATCAGTGCCCTTAAAATAACTTTAATATCCGAATTATAAGAAGATCTACTTACATTTTCTGTTCTGTTCCCCAGCAAAAATAAAGTGAACAAATTAAAGGGAAAAGTGAAAAAACTCGGGGGAAAAAAATCATTCACGATTAGGGGAATTTTATCTTTATCATGAAATTATTCACGGTGAATTTTTTCACGATTGCAAATTTTGGGAAAGGGAAAACATTTCGAGAGAAAAAGTATTCATGATAGGGGTGAATGTTCGCAAAAATTTCTTTTTATAGAATATTTTTATTTTCTTTTAAGAAAAATAATACAAATATTTTTTATTCAAAACCTTTAATTTGATATTATCATCATTTGGGGTCATAGGCTACACTATTATGGCCAAAAATATTATAGTCGAATCTTTTTTCTCCAAAGTTTTGCAATAATTTTGTAACTAGTTTATGTGAGCACTAGTTTTATAAGGATGTATTTCTTTTTGAAAAATATTTATTTATGTATTTAACTTTTACTTCATAATATTTATTATTACAATTTGCAAACAATTTTCCAATTAAAATATTAAAATTTATCTTTCTATATTTATATTTTTAGGATTGCCGACAACCCTTCCATGGTGGTTCATTCTTTGATCACGAGGGCTTACCCTACTGTGAGACCCATTATCATGCCAAACGTGGTTCATTGTGTGCTGGTTGTTCGAAACCCATTACTGGACGCTGCATTACAGCCATGTTTAAGAAATTCCATCCGGAACATTTTGTTTGTGCCTTCTGTTTGAAACAGTTGAATAAGGGTACATTTAAGGAACAAAATGATAAACCCTACTGCCACACTTGCTTCGAAAAGATTTTTGGTTAACAAACCATAAAAGTGCACAGAACAACACAACTGTCAGCAATTCTAAAGAAATAAAATTTATAAAGTTGTGTGATTTCTTCTATTATTTTCTAAAATATTTAAGTTATTGTGAATTCAAAACAGGCACAATTCAATTAATTAATTTATAATTTCTGTTATTGAAAAATCCATATAAACAACTTCAACAACAGCATCTAGAGAATATACACTTAATATAGTGTATTGTCTGTCTAACCATTTTAGATTTTTAAGTTTAAACATAACAACTATAAATATTTACTCCAACAAACTACTAAATATTTTAGAATATTTCTTTATTATTTTCATTGTATCTTTGGTAAATTGTTGTTTCCCTTAAACAAAATATTGATCGAAACAACTACACTATTATTTGCTAATTTTATTACTAAAAATTTATATACAATTATTTTTGTACTGTATTTTATTTTTGTATTCAATTTTCACTATCTTTGTAATTTGCCGTAATTTTAAAGTAAAATATAGAAATTTTTGATTTTTAATTTACTTTTTGTAATTTTTCTTTATTATTCCATTTTGTGCCAATCGTTATTAAGCAGAATATTTAGTTTTTCTTTTTTATTAAAATAATATTTAAATAATTCTCTTGTTTAAGATCTTTTTTTTATATAAAACAATTATTTTTTCTATGTATGTTTTTCTATAAAAATTACAAATGCCGCTTTTTTAAGATTTATAATTATCATTTGCAATTTTTTATATATGAATTATAAATATATTTTTTTATTATCACAAAAAAAAATGCATTTTATGCAATAACAAATTTGTTAAAAAACATAATGAAAAATTATAGCTTTTCAATTATTAATAACAATAAATCTTTAAAATTATAAAATGAACTAATGACGAATAAAATAAATTTAATAACGACCGGAAAAATCTTGTGTTTTAATTTACTTGGGTATACTTGAAGAAAACATTCAGTATACCAGCCAAGAACTAAGCTTGTTAGCATTTTTGATTGATCAAAAATCTTTGTGCTAAAATAAAGACATTTTTAAATTTTATATTTTTTATTAAGTAACAACACTTTAGGCATTCAGGAATTGAAAGATATATTTTACAGCAGTACAACAATGTGATGCCTTATGCTTTTTACAATAGACACTGTAAAACACTGAAATAATTGACACCCTTATTGCTTACTTCTTCACAATATTAGTTTACAATCCTTGTTTCATTTTGTTGATTTTAAAGGATTTATTGTCCTGTGTTTGTTTATTATCCTTTATAATTCTCATTCAGTTTAAATATTTGCAAACATAAGTACTCAAGTTTAAGGAACGAAAAGCATACTTACCTGGCGTAGGGGTTACCGTGATCATGAAGGCGGTTCCCCCGGAGTGAGGCTTGATCATTGCACTTACGATTGAGTTGACCTCCGCGATTATTCCTAATGTGAATAACTCGTGCGTGTAATTTTTGATAGCCGGGAATGGCGTTCGCGCCGTCCCGACATGTACAAATAAATTTAATTTGACTCGCAATAGTAGATCTAAAAACTATAGTTTGAGTGTAGGTAATACAAGGAAGGTTGTGACAGAAGGTGGAACCCAGCGTTACCGTTGAGAATTTTTAAAAAGTGTCCAAAAAAGGGGATTTCAAAATAAAAAGTCACCAAAAAAGGGGATATTTGAAAAAAATTGGCCAACGCTTTAAAACCTAAAAAAAACTCCTTAAATTTTGTTTACTTAATAATAAAAATTTTGTATTTTAAGAAAAACTACAAAATTCAGTTTTATAAATAACAAAATAATTTATAATTACTTTACAACAATTTGTATTATTGCAAAAATAAAGTTTTATTTATTCTTTATTTTTGTACGAGTTCTTCACTCGTACTCCAGTCTTTCAAATCCCCATCGGACAAATTTAGGACGGAATCCACAAGTATTGGGTTAAGTCTGTTAGACAAATTATTTTTTATTATTGATAATTTAGTAAAAACAAAACACGTTCCCCCGAGGGATTGCTATGAGGAATGTAAAAATATAAATTAGGAAAATCATCGTATATTTTTTTTTTTAAGCCAGTCCAAATAGATTCGGCATATGATGATATAAATAGATGTTCATAAACTTTATTATTTTTAGTTACTAACAGTTTCAGTTCATTTATAAGTACTCCGCGACTTTTTATATCACTGTACTGTAAAACAATCTCTAAATTATGAATTTGTTAGTTGAAATTAATATATAATGGGTCGATATATTTCAAATAACTTAGTTTCTCATCATTTAGCACATAGTCTTAAAAAGTCGCCATTTATACGCAATTTAAAAGGGGCCAAAAAAGTGGCCAGATGGTTGAAAAAGATGCAAATGGCGACTAAAGTTGCCTAACGGTAACACTGGTGGAACCTTTTTGTCATAAATGAAATCCTTATCGAAATTAACGAAAAATAAATTAAAATTTTATGGAATTTTATTTTAAAAATTTTACAGATTAATGTATGCGTTCAAATGAGATATAAATTATAATTTTCGTATTTTTTTGATCTCAATTTTTAAAAATCCATTGGTTTCTCCGTTTGCAGAGGGCAATCAGAAGAAAATGTGTACAAACAATTTTTAATTTTAAACTTTTTAATATCAATTGCGTATAAAGCAAAAAAATTAGATTCAGGAGATTCAGAAAAAGTCAAATTAATAAATTTCATTATTATTTAAAACGAAAGTTTAATAAGCTTAATTATGTCGAATAGTGTCATAAAAATACATTAGTACTACTCCAACCATTAAATGGTACACTTGGCGTTTTGTGGCTAATTAAATTTTATTTAGACATACACCTTAATATTACTATACATATTCTATTCGGTAACCACATGCAGAGAACAAATATGGTAAACATAATCGAAGAGCAATACGTTATGATTGGATTATATGGTTGCTCTAAAAATGTGTAATTAATAATAAATATGAATTTATGATTATATCATAAAATTATCTAACTTTGCATATATCAAAATATTTTATGATATTTTATCATATTAAAATCCGGTTTTAACACATTATGATCAAATTTTATTATATTACGATTCGGTTTTATCAAAAATGAATAAAGTAATGTTTAATAACATTTAAATGCATTATCCGATTTCAATAAAAGTGGTGTCATAAAAGTTACACATCCTCTTGGCGTAAGGACCTCTAAAGTGAAAAAATATCCTTTATTCTTGGATATCCTGAAAAAGAGTCTTATTATTTTCCTTATTTTTTCAAATGATGTTTGCAATCATATTCTCTTTATAGTTCATAAATTTCAAAATGGGATCTCAATAGGATCAGAAGCTAATGCAGTTTGTCTTTAAAAGTTAGTACAATTTTATTAGCAAATTAATATCTTCAGTGATTCCATGTCAAAACGGACAGCAAACGGATTTGACATCTCCGATTTCAATGAAATTCACTACAAGCATTGACCATTGGAAGTATTTCCGAAAAGATGAAATTTTAGACCCAGGTTTCTTTCCGGTCCGGAAATATGGCGGTTTAAAAAACGAAAAAAAATTAAAAACTTTATAACTGAATACTTATTTAACTTCTAATAACTTTTTAACTATACATGGTAGATCTCTAGTTAATGCTTCATATTAAAAACAAATATATTACCTTCATAACGATATATACAAAGTTTTTAACATCAAAAGTTCAAAGGTCAAAGTTGGACATAAAAAAATTCAAACTATTATATCTAAAAAAAACGGTAATTTTAAAATTCTTAAAAAATTATACATTGTTCACCATATGGATATAAAATTTCAAGTTTCAAGTGTCATTTTAAAAATAAAGATATTACCTTTAAAATGATATACATATAGTGAGTTACTTTAGTTCGAAAATCAAAATAAGACTTTCAAAAAATAAACTATTATATCTCCGAAAATGATATATTATATAATATTAATACAACTCTTCTTTATACTTGTGCAAAATTTCATGTTGGACACTCTTTAAGTATAGAAGTTATGTAACAAAATATAAACTGAAGTCAAATTATTTATATAAAATTTAACTTTTTGTTAAATAGAAAAAATTATATATTACCCTAAATAAGCAGATTACTCGAGTATATTTCACAATAACTCGAGAACGGTATGCATGATTTATATAAATAATACAGCAAAATATGCGTAATAAAATGTTATTTCCACTTACCCAGCAAAAACTTTTTGGTTTTTGGTAATGACAACTACTTATTAAAGTACTTTCTTGGAAATGAGGCGTCATTATTATTTGCCTTCTCTACATTACATAAATAAGTACTCAATAGTATAATAGCAGAGTAAGTTAAAATCACATGGATCAGCTGACTGGTTGTTGTTTTTAACAAAATGTCTAAAAATATATTTTATGCTAAAACAACTTTTGTAACTGAAAATTAAGTCCGAGATGGTGTACTGAGAATGACGTTAGTCATTAAAAACGAATAGTTAATATGGTCATAAGTTCTCGCTGACGGCAATATTTATTTTTTTTTTAATTTTTATGTTCGTTTAGGTACATATTTTTGAGTACTTACCAGGAAAGCAAAGTTTTTGCTGGGCACTTGTAGGTTTGCATAGATGTTTTCACTTAACTGCGAATAAAACCAATATTTGTGCATCAATTTGGATGATACATTTGTTCGCAAAATTACCAACTTTAAGATAAAGAAACATTTTTGATAACTGCATTTATGAAAAGAAATTTTTGTAACAAGAAAATCTTAAATTCTGATGAACAATGAAACAACTTTGTTAATTAAAAAAAATATAAGGTAATAAATAATTTTGTCTGTGATTAGGTTTTAAATTTAATGAATAATATATTATTAATAATATAATCTAAATTAAATTTATTTATATATGTCGGGACGGCGCGAACGCCATTCCCGGCTATCAAAAATTACACGCACGAGTTATTCACATTAGGAATAATCGCGGAGGTCAACTCAATCGTAAGTGCAATGATCGAGCCTCACTCCGGGGGAACCGCCTTTATGATCACGGTAACCCCTACGCCAGGTAAGTATGCTTTTGGTTGCACAAACTTAACTATTTGAGTTTTAAAAAATTAAAACTAAATGAGAATTGTAAAGGATGAGAAAAAAGGATAATTACACACATTCGCAGGTAGAAAAAATTTAATGGTCAGGGTAGTAAGTATGTAATTAAAAAATATTTTAAAATGTGCCGATGACTTACATATATACAATACAATTAAAAATATTGTTGGAATGGTCTAAAGTAAAAATGTTCTCAGTGTTTCTTGGAATTCTGTAAGTTACTATTAGTTTCTACCGCAATTTCTACTAGATGAAACATTTCGTACATATGTATAATTCCTTTATAACCTATATCGTTTCAAAATATAGTGATGTTATGAAAAACTGGGGACAATTTATAAATGAACTGAAGCTGTTACAAACGGCTGGTCCCACGATGTCGAACGAAAAATTCGTTTTGTCAATTTATATGGAAAATCGAGTAATACACGAAATGATGACCCAGAATATTTATATTTTTATATGAAAGCAAAATATATATCAATAACATATATTTATTTAGACCACCCGGTTTCTCAATTTAATAACATGATTCGAGTCTGTTGATTTGGTAAAAATATCCGCCAATTGCATCTCTGAAGAAATGGGTTCAACTTTGATTATTCCTTTTGATATATTATCGCGAATAAAATGGTGTTTTATATCTATGTGTTTTACATTTTTGGTTTCTAAATTTGTTGCTATTCCTATGCAACCTCTATTGTCTTCGTAAATTTTTATTTGATAATTTTTATCAATTTCTTGAAGATCTTGCATTGTTCCTTTTACCCAAATTGCTTCTGTGGTTGCTATGCTAAGAGCTACGTATTCTGCTTCTGAGGTGATGTTGCTACTGTTTGTTGCTTTTTACTGCCCCAAGAAATTGTACAGCCATAAACTTTAAGAATGTATCCACTTACAGACTTTCAATCTAGCAGGTCTGAAGCCTAATCAGCGTCAGCATATGCAATCACCGGCTCAAAGTTATTTTTATTAAATTCCAAAAATGTTGCTAATGTGTATTGTTTGGGTTTTGTTGAAATCAGACTAGATATCCAACTTGGTAGCAAATATCTGACCTTGTGCACAACATAACATACATCAAGCTTCCTAAAAGCTCTCGATATGGTTGATCTGTAATTTCATCGGCTTTACTTACTTCTAGTTGCAACCCTTTTTCCATGGGGGACTTTACTGAGTTACATTCAGACATTCCAAATTTATTTAAAATTTTGTTTATACTTGTTTCTTGAGATATGCTTAAAGTTCCATCACCTATAATTACTTTCATTCCAAGAAAATATTTTAAGGCACCGCAATCTGACATTTCAAACTTTCTTTCAAGATTTGATTTTAACTTGTTAATACTTTCTGCTTTGCTTCCAATAATAAGAACATCGCCCACATAAAAAATTAAATATAAAACATCGTTATTATTATTATTTGTTTTTTGTCAATTTTAATATACAAACAATAGTCATGTTTTGATCTTGAAAATCCAAGTGATTCGAGAAAGTTATTAAATTTGTCATTCCAGCATTTCGGAGCTTGCTTTAATCGATAAAGTGACTTCACTAGTTTACAACACCATATAAATATTTTCCTTTAAGTCTCCATGTAAAATCGCTGTTTTAACATCCAGTTGACGAAATATATAACCACGATGAAGACCAACAGCAAGTACAATTCTAATAGTTCTTAGTTTTGCAACAGGAGCGTAAGTGTTCCAGTAGTCTTTTCCATACTTTTGAAGAAAACCTTTAACTACCAATCTCGCTTTGTACTTGGTCGGATTTCCATTTTGATTTTCTTTTATTGGGAAAACCCACATTGATTTTAGTTGTTTGGTGTTAGGCGGAGGTTTCACTATATCCCAAACGTGATTTTCCTTCATTGATTTTAATTCATCTTCAACGGCTTTCTCCCATTGTTTTGTATCTTCTCTGTTAAAAATATCATTATATGTTTGGGGTGCATTACTTTAAACCACTTCAGCAATAAAACCAGTAATATAATCAAAAAGTTTGCTGCGTAACCGACTTATCCTTCCGCTTCTTCGAGTTTCATATTCCTGGGATGATTCATTTACAGCTATTTCTTCATTACTTTCGTCACTTGTCTTCCGCTCCAGCTTCTAATGATATATGTGTTGAAAATTAACTTTTTACAGAAAACGATAATATTTCATCTGGGTCTTCACACAATCCTGAAGTTATAAACTTGTTATGCTTATAACTTCAGGATTGTGTGAAGAACCAGATGAAATATTATCGTTTTCTCAAGAAACAAGTATAAACAAAATTTTAAATAAATTTGGAATGTTTTTTTTTATGTTAACTATTTTTTATGAAAATATATTTATTTTTGCTGTAATAAAATTTATAATAAATAAATTATTTTGATAAAAATTAAAATTAAATTTAGTATTTTTGCTAAAAATACATATCGTCCATTAGACGTGAAATTTATAAAAAATGGCAATTTGTTACAGTTGAGTAGAAATTTTTTAAAAATGCATCCTAAAATTTAATTTACATTATGAATACATTTCTAAATGATAATATTATTTTTAAATTAACACATTCATATTCATCTTGTATATACAATATAAATCATTAAAATCCGATAACAACTTATAGAGATATTGATGTTAAAAGTTACATACTTTTCCGATTTCATTTGATATATAAATCATTAATATTGGTGAGAAAAAAATTTTATGATTTGTTTTAGTATCATTGACGTAGCATTCTGTTCCAATCATCGTAGGAAGTTGAAATTTTGCCTTCTTTCATAATTTTAGGTACGTGTAGCTCGCAAAAAGGAATTTTGGGCCACACTAATACTCATTCAATATTGTGGAAACAAAATCATATAGAAAAAATCCTTCAATAAGTACTATGGTGGAAATAATTTTTTTTGAAACTTTAACATACATAATTTGTATGTACATATGTATGTACATATTTGTATTTATCTCAAGTAAAGAATGAACACATGTCTTTTTTTACACAATGTACTTAACATTTTATTAAAATTGTGTTTTTTTTTTTGTCCACCCTTATATGAACATCTATAATTTGTAGTTTTTTTTCTATGTTCGTATATTCTTATCCTAGTCTGTTATCCTTTATAATTCTCATTTAGTTTAAAAAATATATTATACAAATATTGAAGTTTGAGCAACGAAAAGCATACTTACCTGGCGTAGGGGTTACCGTGATCATGAAGGCGGTTCCCCCGGAGTGAGGCTCGATCATTGCACTTGCGATTGAGTTGACCTCCGCGATTATTCCTAATGTGAATAACTCGTGCGTGTAATTTTTGATAGCCGGGAATGGCGTTCGCGCCGTCCCGATTTTGTTTAATATATTTCATTAAACATGTTTGTTATTTATGCATATATTCACAATTTCTTTCTTAATTTGTATGGTTTACGCCCATTATATTGCTCATGTTATTAATTCTAAAGGAACAAATCAATTCAGAATAACTTCCTATCTTTATACTTATGAATAGGGCAAGTTTTTATATGCACAAAAAAAATTTAAATATGCGCTTGAAAAAGCACGAAAAAATGGTTTAATATGCACAGAAATATGTAAAAATAGCATGAATATGTATATAAAAACCAACAAATTTATGCATTCTTATATATAAATGTGTAGAAAATATGCACAAATATGCATTTTTTAACTTTCAATCTCTAATAGATTTCGATGTTTATAAAAATATAACTGTTTTAATTTTAAATAATATATTTGACGTTTCCGAATTTTTTTTTCTTTACAATATTTACAATGACTTAAAATACTCACAAACAAATTTTTAGAAATCATTTGATTGAACTCCAAAAAATCACCAAAAAATTGTGTTTTTGTTAAGAAAACTAACTTTTGTATCCATTATATGCAAATTTATGTAAAAATTTAAAAAACAAGCATTTTTGTGAAATCCTTTTGAAATATGCAAATGCTTACTTTCCAAGCAAAAGCTTGAAAAATTTGCCCTGCTTATGAACGTATTCTCATTATTTTTTGGACCACAGTAAATTTCATATATAAGTATGTCTTATTGAAAAATGTATTAAATAATTTTGTTAAAATAAAATAAGAACATAAATTTATAGAAATATAAGCACTGCGCATGAAGAACTGGAATATAAAATTTGACTTATAAAAATATCGGGTTCATCTCTTTAGAGTTTTTTGGTCGAAAGGCTTTTTTAATTCGTGTATTGGATAAAATATTTTATTCCCTATGTAAGAGATGGGTTTACTTCTTTTATTTTTTCGTAGGCTGTCCTTATAATCGGTATTTTTCGAAAACATTGTACAAAGTTTTTACCAAAATTGTGCAACCACTACTTTTACAAATAATTGTTCACAGTTGTTAGATATGGCAAATGTTTTGTAAGAAAAAACAGCATCGTTCTAAATTTGGTAAAATGTCAGCTATGAATAATTAGTAAAAAATCCTTAAAATGGAGAAGTCAGAAAATATTTTTATAGTAGTTACGTCATTTTGTCTAGTCTGATCTAGTCTGACCATACCTTAGGACAATTAGTTTTGGAGTTGTCAAAAAAAGATTTGATCGGTAAACTATACAAAGATATTTTTAGCTATTTTGTGCTTTATTTATCCATAATTAAAATTAAAGTGCAAAAACTAAAAAAATATGTGCTAAAAATGCACTTTTAATGCTAAAAAATTCATTTTATTTATAAAAAAGTATAAAAAGGTGCTAAAAAGCATCTAGCACCTTTTTTCGCAAAAAAAGTGCAGCACCCGAAAAATAAGTGCTAGAATTGCACTTTAAATGCTGTTATGGCAACGCTGGTCTGGAAACTTCAAAAAATAAACTTCTCATTTTTGGCCCTAACTTTTCTGCGATTTTGCCCTATAACTTTTAAAATAATTTTTTTTTTTTTTTTAAATATGTTTAAATTCTCTACAATTTTCTAAATTATGCCAATAATTTTTTTTTTTTTTTTTATCTCAATTCGATAACAAGAAAAAAATTTCCAAATTCAAAATTTCAAAACAGGTCTCAAAAATTGCAATTTTTTGTCAAAAAGTAACTTTATATATTTAACTTTTTTAAAAAATTTTAATATTTTTTGACATTTTCTGAAAGATGGGACCCCAAGAAAACGTGTAAGTGTAATTTTGAAAAGTTCTGAACGTTCACCCTACATCCAGCAGTGGTCAAAAATGATTAATTTTGTATGAAAAGTTGAATTTTTGAGTCTATAAAAAAAATGATTTTTGATTTTGATACTTCTGTGAATTAAATTATATAGCTAAATATGTTCTTAAAGGTTTTGCAACAAATTATGACAGCCTACCGGTAAACTTAGTCATACGATGCAATTTTCCGAAAATACCCATATTTTCAATAATAAAAACTACGACCTTTAAAAATGTATATAGTAAATTAAATATATTTTTCTGATTTTCATACTTATCAATTCTCCATTAAATATTTAATATTATGTGAAAAAATTATGTTGATACCTATAATCATTTAGAAATTATTCAGTCTAAAATTTTTTAAATATGTCCACGTAAACATAATTTTGATTTAAAAAAAAAAAATTTTGAATTTGAAAATTTTTTTCTTGTTATCGAATTGAGATAACAAAAAATTTTTTTATTAGCATAATTTAGAAAATTGTATAGAATTTCAACATATTTTTAAAAAAAATTTTAGAAATTTGATTTTAAAAGTTATAGGGCAAAATCGCAGAAAAGTCAAGGCCAAAAATGAGAAATTTATTTTTTGAAGTTAAATATCTTTTAAACCATACGAGATAATTTAGCACAATAAGCATGTTTTGCCCTTGTCTTGCTTAGGAAAGTTCAAAGATGTAAAAATATTTAAAATCGGTTAATATTTGTAAAAGTAATAAGCCCCGATATGTTTTTCACCCTCGATGTGGTCAACTTTGGCCCACTGTAGCGGCGTCCGTGCTGCAGCTACAGACTCTGCCCATTCTAACTCTGAAAGCCCAACTCCTCCACTATCGATATTCCAAGTTTCATCTAAATCGGTTCATTGGTTTCGAAGTTCCAGATTTATTACCATTTATTTTGCTTTTGGTCCCACTGTGCACTGTTGCCAAAATTGACTTTTGACGATTTTTGTCCCAAAATTGACGATTTTTTTCTGAAAGGAAATTTAGAACTATTTTCACCAGTGTTGCCGGGGTTAGTTTCAAAAAAGTTACAGTTTTTTTATCAAAAAAGTTGTTATTTTTTGGTCATATTTAACCCTTTTAGAGCATATTTTGACATTTTAAGCATAATTTTTTATACCAAATTAGATTTTATAAAAAAATTGGGAAACAAAAAAAAAAAAAAAAAACGAGAGAGAAACTATAATCGGTCAAAACCGTATGAGCTACAAATTAGACCTGTGACCAATTGTTTCTACTTATATAAAACTTATTTGTGTCGAATATTAACTTGATACTCTCATTCGTATATTTATGCACGTTAATGTAATTTTCGGAAGAGGACATGGCAGCTATGGTCAATTATTGGCCGATCTTGATGAAATTTTGCACAAAGATTAACACTTATACAAAACTCCTTTGTACTGAGCTTCATTGAAATATTGCTATATTTAACGCATTTATGATCGTTAAACCCCTAATTCCGGTAGGACATTTGTATGGGGACTAGGTGAAATAATGGACCTATCATAACCAATTTCAATAGGCTTCGTCCTTGTGTCAAAACATCAGCACAAACGCATAATACCCCAATCACCTATGGTGGTGTAGGGTATCAAAATAATAATAATAATTAATTTTAATGGATACCATTTTATCGTTGAGGAGCTTGTCTTGTAGCAACAACATTGAATATTATAATTGAAAAATATGTTTTTTTTTGAGCCCTAACCGCGAAAATGTCGTAAGATCATAAAACAAAACTTTACAGGAGAAGCATTTTTGTTATTGTTTATACATTGTTATATAAGTATATGAAAAATATCACTTACGATAAAATTACTTTCGCTATAAATCTGAAATGACACTTGATCATTTTGACAGATAATGTAAATGATTCTAAATTCTAGATTGTCATCAAAACACGAATTTCGAAAATGTTGCCGGTTACGATATTTTGGCGGTCAGTGATCTGATAATTTTGATCATTTCTGAACTTAAAACAGCATCAGATCGTCTTGTTATCGATGAACGCGCATTGATTAGATTCCATGAGTAAAACTTTCTCGACGTTAAAACTTTTTAAATAAGATAATTTAATAAACATTTTTCTATGAAACTAGGGCCATCTGTGGTTATTTATTTAATTTCAAATATTTTGATGATTTTTTGTCCAGTTTTAGTTTTTAATAGATTTTTTACGTAAAATTATCTTATTTGAAACAAAATTTCAAGATTAATAATGCCATCTGGTTTTAAGAAGGATCCGATTAGTTTGGATTTAGCACAATGATTATAATATAAATAACGATGGAGTCTCACGGACTCCTCCGTTTTCGTTTAAAAAAAACGTCAATTTTAGAATGATACATGTAGATTCATTCAAATATTAATTTTGTATTTAAAAAATTATCTCTTCAACCAAAAAAAAAAAAAAAAAAATAATAAGATTTTAAAATTTGCAACTTCATGACCACGTTTATCCTATTTAGTTGTTAGATCTGTCAAAAAACGTATGTATGCTTAAAAATTATGAGAGTGTGGATTGAAAGTAACAGATTTTTTTATTTTTTATTTCATAATCTGTAATTTTGAATACGATCAGAGCTGCATTTTGTGGTGCAGTTAATAAGAAAACAGTAATGATTAAATTATATGTGTGTTGGCACTGAAAAAATATTTTCTTGCGATTTTTTTGGGCAGGACAGAGTTCTGTTAGATTTGACAGAATAGGATAATTATGTAGGATAGCGAATCATGGCCTTAAGTAATACAGTGCAGCATAAAGTAATTGCTAGAGATTTTATGACGACTTTTTTTAATTGCGAAAAAATAAAAACATTATCATTTTCATTCAATGCTGGATGTGGGATGCAAACGTATATCAATTTAAAATTTCTTTATTAACTATTCATGAACCATTGCCTTTTGAAATATGTTAAGAAAATAATTTTTTATTAAAAAAAAAAAAAAAAAAAAATTGAAGCGAAAATATCTTTTTAACTGTAAGAGATAACTTAGGTGAGGAAGCTTTGCAGATTTATAAATTATTAAATTATGATTTTTTGGAATCTTACATACTTAAGGCAGTCAATTTCGACACCCTGTAGCTTATCGCGGGTTATGCACAGGGTGAGTGCAATTTAATTCAATCCGACAAGTAGTTTAGAAGATATAGATTCTTATCAAACATTTTGCGTTTGGCTTATTTATATTATTTTGTTAGAATCTATACAGTAGTCATAGTAAAATATATTTACTCCTTTTAAAATTTAATTTTTTTTAATTTGGAAATAATTATTTTGTTTTTGTAATGCTTGAAATGTGTAGAGTAGATTGGGGTAATTTCTGAAAAAATAGTGGTATTTGTTTTTATACCCTACACCACCATAGGTATAAAAACAAGGTACACCAATCGACTCAGAATCACTTTTTAAATCGATCTAACGATGTCCGTCCCTCCATTTGGCTGGCTGTCCATGTAAACCTTTTGCACAAAGTACAGGTCGCAATTTTGAAGATAATTCAATGAAATTTGGCACGCGGGACTTTTATGTTATTTATGATTATTTACATTTAACATTGTTAAATATAAAAAAAATAATGGCAAAAATTATGAAATAATCTTAAAAATGAGATTTAAATAAAAGTTAACATCATCAAGATTTGTAAAAATAGAAAGGAAAGTAAGAAAATAATAAAATTATGGTTTGTTTGTTGGGCTTTGTTTAAGTTTTGATATTTTTAGTGTATAACTTTTAATTCTTATTGAGTTTATAAAGTTTACACTCTATCTTAAGTTTTTCTAAAGAAATTGGTATTCTCTCATCAAATGGAAAGGCTTAGGATATGGGAGAGGCGGATCTTGTCGACCTGTTTGGGATTTGCCACTAGAATGTTTCCTATTCTATTTATCGTGCAATTAACTTCAGGAGGATAGATGCTTTTATGATTTTATCTGCCATTAAATTTCTACAGACCACTTCCTCCTTGGAGAATGACATAGTAAGGGAGTGTTTCCGGCAGGCTCCAGATATGGAGACCTCGATTTATTGACCCAAGGCAATGGAGGTCTTTTATATGCGGATGCAGGCCTCTTGTTTTATCACAGGAGAATTAACACTTTGAATATGACAGATTTTGTGTATAACCGGTGTTGCCACTTCATGTGTAATTACACATATCGTGTGTAATTTTTATTTACATGTGTAGCCCATGTGTAATTAGTTTCATGTGTAATTTTAAGTCTCAGTGTATATGTAAGTGTTAATTTTTTAGTCCTAACGCTACGTCCGTGGCAGACAAGGTTGGTCGAGCAATTTTGCGAACAAGAACAAAACATGACCAAGTTGGGTCCACACTATCCAAGTACATGTGTGCACAACATTTTGTTCAATGTGCGAACAAGAAAAATGCTCGTGTAGACCGCAAATAAACATTAGTTTAATTTGCCAAATTTTCTTTATGAAAAATAAAACACTTTTTCAGAAAAAACAATCTTGATTTGATTTTACTGTGATACTTTTTCTCTCGTAAATATTGTTAATTCCAAAATTGTGTTAGATAAACAATTTTCTTATGTATCAGCAGAAAGAATATTTAGTAATCTGATAAATTTGAAAACAGATAAAATTTTACTCCGAAGCCACCTCAGACATTTTTTTGCAAAGAAAGAGACACTTCGAAATGATAAATTTGGACATAGTTCGACATATCTATGTTAAAATAAAATTTCATGTGTAATTTTTCTTCATACGTGTAATTTGGCCATCGATTATGTGTAATAAGCAACATTCTTGATGTTGGGGGTATATTGATTTTTTCATTCCGTGTGTAACATGTCGAAGGAATCATCTAAGACCCCACAAAGTATATATTCTGGGTCCTGGTTAGATTCTGAGTCGATCTAGCTATGTCCGTCCGTCTGTCTGTCTGTTGAATGCAGGATAGGGATCGAATGGGACAACGTAGGAGGACGAAACTTTACTGCCCACCTCCCATATAAGGTAAAACTTCAACGAAATTGTGTTCAAATAGTTCAAGGACCAATGTAAACTCGGAAACCAAAAATGGGCGTGGTCCGCCCACTATCGCTATTTTTTAAGAAATTATCTCAATTTACCAGTGTTGCCAGAAAATTTTCGATGTCATCTGCTAAATCCCCAAAAATAATATGCTAAAATCTGCTAAATTCAAAGATTTTGCTTTGCTAAAATATATTTCTAAAATTTTATATAATAAAAATACAAAATTGCACGTTTTGTTTATATATGTAATAGTAATGTACATGTATATCTTTTTTAATAATAAATACATATATTTTACAAAAGGAAAAATAAATGTAAGTATATTCTTACATAAATCATTTCAAGCAATATTTTACACATTATTTTTCTTCAAAATTATTATAATTTTAATTTTTAGAGGTTAACAAACAAATATTAATTTCGAAAATCAGATTTTATGAAGTTATAAGAAAATATTTAGTTTTGTTCTTATGACATTTAATTTCAAGAATTGCAAATCTGCTTGTAGAAACTAAACAAGAAGGATTTTTTTTAAATTATGTTTTTATAAGTGACTGTTATGTTCAAGTTCTAAGCATAAAATAAAAAATTATTTCCTGTTGGTTTTTAAAGAAATATCCGATCTTTTCTAGAATTCTTACAATTTAAGATTTTATTATGTTTCGGTCGCTTTTGTGCTCGAATGAGTCCACTTATTTTTAAAATCCGTTTCTTTGATACACGGTATTTTTCTGTCATATTTCCTCTAGCATCTGCAATATGTAATTCCTGTCCAGGAAGTTGAAAAATGTCAGGACGTACGAACGTTTCGTCGTCTATTATACTCTGATCAACATTATGGAAAAATTCGTCTGAAGAACTTTCACGGTTTCATTTTTCACTTCCAAATTCTTGCCTTGTGTTTCAATTAGGACTTTTTTGTACTTTATACGTCTTTAGCATAGATTTCCGTTCAACTTTTCTAATGAAAATTCAAAGCAATAAACTTTTTAGGGCACTTTTCTTCTAGAGATGAGGGGAATTTCTCTGAAAATCCTTTCTATTTTGTGTGGGTCCTACAGACTGAAGATATTATTTTTCTTTCATAACTTGATTTTCATTTAGTGACCATGACACCTTTATATAATATTATGACCCAAGAAACTGTATTTTTTGACACATCTGCCTTCCTAGCAATTGTTTTATATGACCGCTGAAGATTTCATGAAAAATGTATATAATGTGTTTTGGTGTTTTTTGTTCAATTTCCATTTTAAGGAGAACTGGTTTTGCTATAACCATGAAACTTGGCACATAGCAAATGAGCATAATGACAAATCTAAACCAGTTAACAGAATTATTAATTTTTAACCACACCAAAAGTTATAAGCCCAAGAGCATGCACGGATTTTTTCGTGCGCAGTCTTTAATTCATGTGATTTTGATAAATATTTTTAATATTTCACATTTTGTTCAATAAGATTTACAATGTTATAACATATATATTTTTTCACTAAAATTGAGTCAGGCTTCCAAAATTGATTTACATATAATAGAAAAAATATAATGCACAAAAAATATAAGTAATCCTTTAATAAAAGTATTTGGTAAAAATGGAGTAAATTTTGTTTTTCATCATCTAACTAATGATGAAATTAAAATATAAGTAACACATTTAAAAATCGTCGAAACACTTTAAAATATTTGCTACTTCCTCATTTTCTTACATGTAATGAGTTTCTCATATTTTTAGAGGAAAAATTATTTGGAATTTCAAAGGAATAGCAACATGAACGAAATATTATAAAACAAAATATACACAAATTTTAGAAAAAAAAAAAAAAATAATAATAATAATAATAAAATAAAATTAAAAAAATATGCTAAAAAATCTGCAATCTTCGATTATGCTAAGCATTTAGCAGAAATTTTCAAAATAAATGTGCAATTTGCCAACCCATTCTGCCAAATCTAGCAGAAAAAATGCTAACATGGCAACGCTGATTTACTCTGTACATTTCAAGCATTACAACAGCATTAAAAAGTGTAAATATGTATATTTGACATAAATCTCATAATTTTATTATATATCGTCAAAATATACTACTTACAAAATTTTAGGCCTTATTTCATTTGAATAATCAACTTATCATTTTTCATTGGGAAACTTTGAAATTTATTTATACATGTCGGGACGGCGCGAACGCCATTCCCGGCTACCAAAAATTACACGCACGAGTTATTCACATTAGGAATAATCGCGGAGGTCAACTCAATCGTAGTGCAATGATCGAGCCTCACTCCGGGGGAACCGCCTTCATGATCACGGTAACCCCTACGCCAGGTAAGTATGCTTTTCGTTGCTCAAACTTAACTATTTCAGTAAGAAAAAATTTAAACTAAATGGGAATTGTAAAGGATAAAGATAAAGGATAACAACACATATGCATTAGGTAGAAGAAAATGTAATGTAAGGGTTGTTAAAAAAAAAAACTGTGTAATAAAAAATTTCCAATAATTGGAAGCAATAGATTGCATATAGCTTCCAAGAATACAATAACGTACATAAGTTATTGACTGAGTGCGAAAGAGTGTCTTTCTTACCACAGTTCTTTGGAGAAGCACAAAAAAATATTTATATTGCTTTTGAGTTGCTCATTTCGAACAAAACTCATGCATTATAAATGCAAAAATCATGCATTAAAGATTAAGCACTATGATTATTCTTGTTTCAAGTCTCAGCTTTGTATTTTATAGCACCATATTATCCTTATTTGAGGAAACATTAACATCAATAATTTATATTATTATAATATTGATTGTTTAATAAAGATTAAGTTATATTATAATTTATCGAAATATTAAAGGTCATTATGTCCATGAAAATTACTTGAAAGTATTAAAAATCTAGAAAAGAAATCCAAAGTGATAATTTTTTAAACATTTTTTATTTTGGTTCATTTGAAGTCAAAAAAGTACAATAATTAGAGCTACATATTTGGTACAATTAAAATAATTTAATTCAAAGATACTGTATGAATCATAATCTTAAATCAGAAATAGGTTCACAATTTTCTAACACTAATTTTTTATTTTAAAATAAATGTTAACATAAAAATATGATACGTACATAAATATGTACTAACTATACTAAGTATATTGTATGTGTATGTATGTAGATACTTTAAAACATAAAATGTCTTCCTACATCCACCCCTATATGAATATTCTTTATTTTGTAGTTTATTTTACTCAGTGCTGTTCAAAGTTGATATTCTTATCCTTATCTGTTATCCTTTATAATTCTCATTTAGTTTAAAAAATATTTGACTTAAATATTCATGTTTGAGCAACGAAAAGCATACTTACCTGGCGTAGGGGTTACCGTGATCATGAAGGCGGTTCCCCCGGAGTGAGGCTCGATTATTGCACTTTACGATTGAGTTGACCTCCGCGATTATTCCTAATGTGAATAACTCGTGCGTGTAATTTTTGATAGCCGGGAATGGCGTACGCGCCGTCCCGACATGTACAAATAAATTTCATTAAACTCGCAATAGTAGATTCCGATAAAAAATAAAAAAGTCGTCTCTTTGGTTTTAAAAAATCGTCAAAAAATAGAATTAATAAAATACCAAGTTTTTTGTACTTTTTTTAAATTTTTATTAAAAAAACAAAAACATAAAAATTCATATTTATACATAAATTTGAATATATTAAAATTGAGATTACAAAAAAACTAAAAAGTTACTTAAATTATATTTAAATATACTACACTGCTACAAATAAATGTCAGACTTAAGCAAATTTATCAGGTCAGGTTTAATTACAATATCATAGCAATTTTCAAATAGTCTTTAGAATAAAGGATACCTTCGAGGGAGTCATTTTCGAAAGAGTTTCGAATTTTTGTTTTATTTAAATTTACAAGACTGAAAATTCGTTCTACATTAGCGGATGAATGTGGCAATGTCATTATATTCTGAACAAATTTTGATAAAATTGGAAAGGCACAAAAATTATTACCACGTTTAATTTCTGAGATTTTTTTTTTCCAAAAATCACATAAGTTTAAATCATTATTTTCTAATATTGATTTAAAATGAAAAAAAAAATTAATTCTCGGAACTTGGAATCTAAATCTTGCTTATCTTTTTCGTTAACAATATTAGGAAATTATTATTTTCAATCATAATTGTATTAGGGTTTATTATATTAAGCATTTTAAATTACTGACAAAATCAAATCTTTTTTTAATTTGGCTACAGAACTTCACATAAAAATTAACACAGCTATCAACGATTTCATTTATTTTAAGAGTTGTTTAATTTTGATTTTAAAATAATATCTTTAGCATATATTCCCAAATAAACTTGATTAATATTTAAAAAATATTCTGGATTATTATATCCTAAAATTCGTATCATACTAAAAATATCAACCTTTTTACATACATAATCAAACGTGAATGAGCCGTAAAATAATATTTGTGTTCCTTTTACACTTTATTAATTTTGTATAAGAAAATTATTGTTGTTTCACTTACAGACATGGCTTTTTATACCCTACACCACCATAGATGGTTGGGGTATTATGTGTTTGTAACGCATAGAATGAGTTATCCGACAACCACCTTAAAGTATACCAATCGACTCAGAATCACATTTTAAATCGATCTATCGATATCCGTCCGTCCGTCTGGCTGGCTGGCTGGACGGCTGGCTGTCCATGTAAACCTTGTGCACAAAGTACAGGTCGCAATTTTGAAGATAATTGAATGAAATTTGGCATGTGAGACTTTTATGATATAAAGAAGAAGCCTATTGAAATTGGTTATGATCGGTCCATTATTTCACCTACTCCCCGTACAAATGTCCTCCCGGAATAGAGTTTTCCCACTTAAAAATATCTTAATATTATAAATATTTTAATGAAATTCGGTCCAAAGAAGTTTTGTGCAAGTACCAATCTTTGTATCAAATTTTATGAAAATCGGTCCACTATTGACCATAGCTCCCATATAAACCCCCTTCCGAAAATCACTTTAACGTGCATAAATCACAAACGAAAAATAGTATCAAGTTAATATTCGACTCAAATAAGTTTTATATAAGTAGAAACAACATTGCTAAAATTTATGAGAATCGGTCCATAATTTACCATAACTCCCATATAAACCCACTTTCGGAAATCGCCCTATAATGCATAAAATCTTTAATATATTATTAACCCATTATTCTGTACTTGTATACTTTATTTTAGATTTAATAAAAGTGTTGGTCTACAGGTCTAATATAAATCCACTTCCCGAATTTGTGTGCTCATACGCAATGGTGTAGGGTATCATACAGTCGGTCTTGACCGACTATATCTTCTTCTCTCGTTTTTTATAATGTTGTAACTCACATAAAAATAAAAACAGTTTATATTATTAAGCTTAAAAATCGTCATTTTTTCAGGAAAAATCGGCAAATCGTCATTTTAGAAATTTTTAGACAAAAAATCGTCATATCTGGCAGCTATGGTTGCCAGATATGTAAGGAAAAATATTTTTGCAAAAATGCTACTTACAAATGTTTAATGATGTGTTAAGTAGTAACTTTTTTCAATCGATTTTATTTTGTTTTGTTTTTTGTCGTTTTTTAAACTGTTTTAAAAATATTATGTCGAATTTTGACGATTTTATACTTAAATTATCTGGCAATAGTGGATGCAACCTCCGTTATTTTTTAATATTTTTCTTGATATTAATTTGAACAATATGTATGTCTGTCTGACTTAAGAACGGATAAAATTTTTTAAATATATTGGATTCTCCGTTTGTTGGGGGCAATAAGAGGGTAATGTTCACAAACTTTAAAACAAAAGTTTGAAGGGTGATTGTCTTGTATCTTTAGTTTGAATAAACTTAATTATGTCAAAGTGTGCCATAAAAAGACATTCATACTATGATAGTTTGTATCACATTATGATAAAATTTTCTCATATTGTGACCCGATTTTATTATATTATGATTCGGTTCTATTATATTATTTACCATTAAAAAAATTCAAAACATGTTCAAAATTACTCATAACATGCTTCATATTGCTGTGTGTGAACTAGCACTAACTAAATCTAGAATATTCCGACTAGATTAAGCTACCTTTATTGTCCACGTCTGCCAGATCTATTCACATTCAATCCCACATTAATAAAATTTTGCTTCTGGCAAAAAATTCAAACACTTAAAATTTTTTAGTTAAATACTGCAACTTTTACTAGATGAAATATTTCGTACATATAATCCTTGTATAATATTTTTTATGAATGGGATTTTTTGGCGTGGGTTTTTTTGCCGTATACCAAAAGTATGCAAAAAGTAACAAAAAAAAAAAAAAAATAACACGTGCAGTCATTACATTTATCTCACAAAAGTATTTGAATTTTTCATATTTGAAGATATTTAAACAAAACAAAAATGGCTAAAAAGATATATTTTTTAAATTAATTATTATTAAGTAAAACATTTACAAATTCTTTTTAAAAATTTGGGGTTTACATTTGGGGAAATTAAGCAAAATTTCTTTACATGTCTTCGTCTTAGAGAAATAAAACCAATTACTATTCGTACTATTTCTGGAATTTCTTGAAAGCAGGGAAATATTTTTAGATTGTAGGTTTTTGCATTATAAAGTTAACATATAAGCAAAAACAAATTCTTTCAATAAATCTAAGAAATATTCTTTTAAATCACTTAACAAAACCGTTTTTATTAAAGATATAAAAATTCAAATACTTTAGTGTGACATACTGTATGTACTTCTTTTACACAATGCATTTAATATTTTATTAAAATTATTTACATACATACATACATACATATGTACATATGTATGTACATTATTTACGTATGTATGTCCACCCTTATATGAACATCTATAATTTGAAGTTTTTTTCTATGTTCGTATATTGTTATCCTAGTCTGTTATCCTTTATAATTCTCATTTAGTTTAAAAAATATATTATACAAATATTGAAGTTTGAGCAACCAAAAGCATACTTACCTGGCGTAGGGGTTACCGTGATCATGAAGGCGGTTCCCCCGGAGTGAGGCTCGATCATTGCACTTACGATTGAGTTGACCTCCGCGATTATTCCTAATGTGAATAACTCGTGCGTGTAATTTTTGATAGCCGGGAATGGCGTTCGCGCCGTCCCGATTTCGTTCAATAAATTTCAAGAGGCATACAATTTTGGTAGGTAAGACGGTTTGCACCAGTAAGCAGGATTGTCAGTTTTTTTTGAGCCTTTGTCGCAGTGTTGCCGATTTCTGTGTAATTATCTAAAAATGGGACATTCTAAATTTCTTGGATAATGAAATTTCTGTGTAAGGGCCAATTTTGACGATGATGGTTTTGCATCTGATGGTTTTAGTTTGTAGGCAAGAGGTGTAAAGAAGCAAGAGGGGTAAGAAAACAAGCACGAATCGTGATTTCGTGTGTGTTTTTTATGTTTCTTATTTACAGCATTCGCACTTTTCTTATGTTGCTTTATTTATTTTCGCTTTTCAGAGTGTAAAGATCGTCGCTATGATGCTTAAACTTATATAAGTGTTACCATATGGAAAAATTGTGATATACAAAATTTAACAAGTGAAATTTCTATTTTATACACAAAATTAAAAAAATGTGTAATTTTGTTTTTTTAAATCATTCATAAAGGCAATAAAAAGAAATAATTATTGAAATAAAAGTAATTTTATCCCAAATATGAAAGAAAATAATTTTTATTTTATAATTTATATGAAGAAATATACATATAAATTTTGTTGTATAGTTAAATTATTTTATTGTTAACATTAATTAATTCATTAATAAATTATGTAATTAATATGCTTTCTTAGTAAAATGGAATAATTATTGAATTAAAAATACTTTTTTCCTCTTAAATAAAGTTCTATTGACAACGGCAACACTAACATAAAATTTCAAACAATCATGCTCAAAATCATCGTCAAAACGTACGAGATTTTACAAAGATTGCTTAAAAGAAAATAAAAGAAAACATCATGACTGGACAATCATAGTGAAAAACCCCACTAATTTCATTAGAAGTTTATTTCGTAAAGGCAGCGTTGCCATAACCATGGTACAACAATTTAACAAGGTATATGCATAAAGGCAACAAATACAACAATGCAATAATAGCAGCCATTTTTTTCGCCATAAATGAGACCGAAACGTCAAACAAAAGAGAACAAGAAAAAAAGAAAAGCACGTGCAAATCGTAAACAATAATTGTTGAAATCGAAAAATAATAAAAAGAAATTGTAAGAAATTTATTTTTAATGCTTTTATAAATTTAAATAAATTAAATATTTCCATAAAGCAACTTTTTCTTTACTAAAAGTACAAATTTCACCACTAAAAATATTTACCTTTGTTTGTAAACATACCAATACATGCAAATTTGACATTTCAGTCTTACACCAAAAAAAGAAGCAAAAAATTATCAGCTGAGCTTACAATGACACCTTGTTACTCGTTGCATCATGGCCATAACAGTACTTAAAGTGCAATTTACTGCTGCGCATCTTTTTAGAAAAAAAAGTGATAGATGCTGTTTATCACCTTTTTTACTTTTTTTTAATTTATACGTTTTTAGCATTAAAAGTGCAATTTTTAATTAATTGCATATCGTCACCGAAAATGCAAAACAACGTAACATCAAAATTTTCAAATTTGTGTTTTTAATGAAATATAGTTTATCTTTCTAAAATACGTGTGATCACAAATTTTCAGACTTGTAGTTCAAAAAATGATTATATTAAAGAAAACAATGATTTTTTTAAGTCAAAATAACCTAACATCACATTTGGTAACAAAAAAAAAAATTTATAATTTTTTTACGAATTTAGATTGCAAATTATTAAAAATATAATAGCTATTAAAATTTTTTAGTAAAAGTTATCAAAAATCATTTTAATTATAATTTTTCTAAAATTTTTATTGATGTTACGTTTTTTTGGCTTCATAAAATTGAAATCTTGAAAAACGTAAGCCACATAACTTAAAAATTATTTAATAAAATTAAATTATTCACCATTAATATATTAGGCAATATTTAAGGATGTAATAACCCAAAAATCTTGTTTGTAGGACAATTTGTTTAGATTTTAGAAAGTTTTTTGTGCCTCCTGTAAAGTTATGAAAAGTGATGTTACGTTGTTTTGCATTTTCGGTGACGATATACTTTTTTAAGTGTATTATGCTTTTTGTATGTGTATTTTTTCATAAACATACTACGAATTATTACAACTTTGATTGAACAAAAATCCTTTAGAACAAATAAGGGAATTATATAATGCAAATTTTTTCTGTTAAAAGTAATTCCGCCATTTGATTTGCATTTTTTGCAAGCTTGTGAATGAAGTAAGATTTTAAAAAATTAAACGTGATAGTTAAAAAGTATATATTATATGTATATATTTATTGGACGTGAAAAATCATAGCAGAGGATGAGGAGAAGAAAGTAAGAGCTACTTGCATTAAATGTATAAACAAACGCTTTCCAAAAAATCTTAATTTTTTCAAAACTATCTGTTTTCTAAATCAACAATACTTTAAAAAGTAATAATGAATCGATTTTGGAAATTATAATATTTTTTAACAAGAAAACAAAAGAAATCGATAGCACACAAAATCAATGGAAGCGTATTACTGACCAAAAATGGAATGAGGATGGTAATAAAATAAACTTTTGGATTCAAGTTAATAATTTTAAAAATTCAATTAATGAAAACCCATTGAAAGAGCTAGCGGATTTTATTTTGTCATTTTTAGTTCTTCCATTTTCAAATTCAGACGTTAAACGTCTGTTTAGTATTATGGGGTTAATTAAAAACAAACTACAAAACAGATTGAGAAATAGTTTAATATATATTAAACAAGGACTTCTCATAAATAAGCAGCGCTGTAATTCGTATCATATTTCAAATATAATTGGAAAATCCGAGAAATACGAAAAGGCTGCAGAGGTGTGTTAAGTTGACGACATTTTTTACGATCTTCAGCTGTTTTAACTTTATCTACAAAAAGGGTTTATCTTCTTGGAGATTTATACATATAAATTTTGGCATGTAAAATAAAATTTTCATTATAAATATTATAGTAAATTATTTATTTTTATATCTATTTTTGAAAATGTAAACTATATGGATTTTTTATGAAACATATTTTTGTCTTTTTCTATATATGTATATTCTTAATAGTAATCGTGATACACATATGTGTATTTTTCTGGTAATAAAATTAATTTAAAGAAAAATTATTAAAAAAAAAAAAAAAATTTTTGTATGCAAAAAATCAATCACATAACAAAATATCTGCGAAGATTTAAGACTTTTATTGATGAAGAGATAAACAAAATTGTATTCCAAAATTTATGCATATTTTAATATTTGTTTTAGCACCTTTTTTTTAAATTGCACATTTTTAATTGTCAGTTAGCACTTTTTCTCAGAGAAATTCTGGCAACACTGCGTAAATGCTCAACTACATAGAATACTTTCACTTCAACTGCGACTGACAGCTACGAAACAATAATGAATTGCAGTTTAAAATTTCCGACACAACGAAAAAAATATTAAAATAAGAATAAAAAAACCGACACCAATGAATCTTAAGGCTCCATTACTCGACCGTAAATGTAAATGTAGCGAATCAGCTGACACGTTTTGCTTATGAGAGTTATGTATGTATGTGTACTAAAAAACGTAAATGTTACGTAGCAACCTAATCAAATTAGGTCGCTCTACGTTTTTACGTGACAGCTGTAACAACAGTGTTGACAGCTTTTTATTTCATTATACTAAATCTGCGTAAAAAATCGCTGTAAATGATTTAACAGTTGGACAATTAGTTTTGCTGTTTTCTGCACTAAAAAATTGTTGAAATAATTTAAATAAGACGTAGAATCGAATATTTAATTTAAAGTTCAAAATGTTTGTCATAAAAGCACAAATTTCGTTTTGTATACAAATCGCTGAAATACAAACCAATAAATTTAGCGATTTTCAATTTGAATTTTATCCACTGGAAATATGTGTAATTGACATCACCGATGTTCATGTGTAACAAAACAACAATAACAAAGTACTAGCTACATTTACGTTTTTAGAGTAATCATCCACTTACGTTTCCCTTTACATTTACGTTTTTACATTTACATTTACGGTAGAGTAATGGAGCCTTTACTGTCTAAAAGCGGTTTAAGCGCTACCAAATAAACTCCTGGGAAATGTATTGCATGTAGTTGGGCCTTTTTTGGGTTAGGTTTTTTTTTTGTACAATTAGGTTATTTGTGAAAAAGTTGTCATTCTAGTTGATTTTTTTGTATTTTTGGCTGTATATAACTACGATTCTGCATTAGACAAATTTTTATCAAGACAAACGTCAAAATTTTATCATGATAAAGATTTGTCTAATGTAGACTGAATTAGTCATTGAATATTGTCAGCGCTCGAGCTCCGACAACATTGTCTTGTAATGATTGATTGTTGTTGGTACTTTTTGCATGGTTTATTATGATATACGTTTTCCACTATAATGAACAAAGATAAAAAATTATCTGCAACTCAAACAAAAATTTGACGTTTGTCTTGATACAAATTTCTCGAATATAGACTCGACTAAAAATTACAAAATGAATGTCGAATGCACCAACTATATTGTTTATAAAAATGAGAGTTCCTTTATGTAAATTATGCTTATAAACAAAAATTAATTAGAAACGTTTCCAAAGTTTGACAAATTTTGATATACTAATAAAAGAACTAGTTTGTAAATAACTTAAAAGAATAATTAAAAAAAAAAAAAAAGAATTAAAAAACCGAATTCTAATGGACAGGTGAGTACAAAATTCAATAGTCTAAATAGCCCCCATATAAAAAATACATAAAAAAAATATTTTCTACAAGTGAACAGGTTTGTGGTGAATCCAAGAAAAAAGGATCTTCTAACAGCAAAGAGGCAAATAACTTTGAGGAAAACTTTACTGTTTGGGATGAATTTTTAATATCATCCGAAGACTCGACCTCACCCCAAAGGAACAAGCAAAAGAAAGATAAAGAGGAGATCTTGCCAAGGTTGTGAGGCTACTTACAAATGGTTCAAACAGGATGTAGAAACCAAGAGACCAATTTGTGTAGCCTGACAGCAGTTCCTTATACCCAACATATGGGCAATTTTAGAACTGTCACAGAATCTGTTAGTATGTAGATCGTAGATTTTTTTGCCAACAAAAACCACAAACATACAAAAACACGTAGCTATTGTGGAAATGAAATTCGTATTAAGGATGATTAATTTTAATTAACAGTTTATTGATTCTTTGATCATTCATTTTTACAGACATTTTAATTATATTTTAAATTATTCTGGCCCTAAGAATGGTATGACAACATTATTTGAAAGACTTTAAAATATTTTTGAAAATTAAAACGACGACATGTTTAGTATTTCTGTTTTTATTTTACTTTAATTTCAATACATTAGTTTTAATCTGCAAAAATAAGGTAGTATATGATTTTTAATTATATTTGATATAATTTTTGAAGTACTTAACAAGAAAAAAAAGCTATAGTCAGTCCAGTACATCCATGTTATACCTTTGAAAACCATGTTTTCACATTAAAGTTATTTTCGGGAGAATATTTGTTAGTACATATGTGCATTATATATTTATTTTAAATGTATTGGAAATTCCATTCTGTTGCAGGTAAAATGTGGTCGCACTAAAGCGAAATTCCACAATTCCTCGGCAAAGAAGGCTTACTACTAATGGTTAAACATATGAAAGAAAGACAATTTAGCCTAATTATTGACGAAACTACAGACATTTCAAGTAAGGCAGTTTGATGTGAAGAAAGGAAGAACTTGTGACAATTTTCCGTTTGGTGCAACCGACCTCTGGTACTGTACAATCAATATGTAATTTTGTCATAGATGCTCTAGAAGAACATCAAATACCGTTCAGAAATTTTATTGGCATTGCTACAGATAATGCCTCTACCATGATTGAAAAAAAATGGCGTAGTTGCTTTGCTAATAAAGATAGTTCCAGATTTGATCGATATTGGATGTGTGTGTCACTCAAATAATTTAATGAACTACAGTTCTTTAAATTGTATTCCTGAAGATGTTGAGTTGTTGCTCAGAAATTTATAGGTATTTCAAAAGTTTCAAAAGACAGATGGATTTACCTGATTTACAAAATATTTTTAATGTCCCTGAACACAAAGTTTTAAGATTAATGCCCGTAATTTCTACAAATAGATATCTTTCAGTGCCTGGATATCTATGGTGTAAATTAAATTTGGTAATTTCAAATTGTAGGTATGAATTACCGAATAGATAACAGTAGTGTTTCTTACACCATAAATTTTGTTTAGGTGATGTGTTAGGTAAATAAATTACAACAATTTTTGGAAGAATTATTGCTCAAATGCATCATTTTAAATCCTAAAGATTTATTTAGCAAGAGAGTTTCTGCGATCAATTGGTCGCGAATTTTAAAATTGTATATGTAATTTTATAAAACTTAATGGGAACTTTAATCTATTATGGACCCATCCTTAAAACTGTAATTTCTGCATGGAAAAATGGAAATACAGTGTCTCACTAAAGTATTTGAATTTTTTTAATTAATAATTAAAACGGTTTAATTAGGTGATTTAAAATATTTAATTCTAGATTTATTAACTGAATTGCGTTTGTCTATTTGTTAACTTTATAATGGAAAAAACTGCAATCAAAAATATTTCATTGTATCTAAGTTATTCCAGAAAGAGTATTTTTAAAAAAGAGTGTTTTTAAAAATGTCAAACAAAATACAAATTGGAGAAATTCATGTATTTTTTATTAATAATAGGTCATAGGTATCACAATTAAATGTTTAATATTTTATTTCCCCAATTTGGAGTAAAATTTTGGGGGATTTTTGGTCCAATTTTATATTTAATGGACTTAGAAGACTGATTTAGGAAGAACAATATTTTTTTTGTCATTATAGTAAAAAATATTATAAGGTTTTAGTTCCTTGTGAGTTTTTTGTTAAAACCCCATATACGAAGGGTCCAAGTCGATAATTATGAGGCATGGCACCATTAAAAATAGAATACCTTAAATATCAAGCCCATTTTGGTACCCTACGTATCAAAAATTTATTTCAAAATGTTGGGGAATATCTTCCCGATATATAGCCAATTATAAATTTGGAGACTAAAATACCTGACTTTATGATATAGCTCCAAAATATACCCCGACATAATTGTACTTGGGTTTATTTTTCTATTTACTTAGCCATATTATTTTTGGATCAATAACTTGCTGTCCAGAAATGTTGGAGCGAAAAATGTTCAACTTTATTTTCATCAACATAAGTAATATTAACAGAATAGTAAACTTTTTCGGGTATTTTTACCTTTTTATAGTTTCCCGTATACCTTGAAAGTCATATAGTTATGTATCTTAAAATATGCCTTTTGTCGCGTTTTACACTATGGCTCCAATTTCTCTGTATTTTTGTAGCCGGTATCTAAATCTCCCATTTAATAACAGCTAATATATACAGAAACACAATCTGAAAGTTTTGTTAAAATATGTGGACTAATACTTCAGTAAAATAGGCTCAATGTTGAAGATTTTTAATTTTTAACAACATAATGAAAATATGTACGCCGCTTGGAATGTCATTATTTAGATATTTTGCAGTAAAAATTATTTTTCGAAGACATGACAAAGTCAATTTATATTTCCAAATAAAACAAATTAAATTTAAGACATAATTTAGGAGAAATTACCCGATTATTCCAATTTTCTCTTTTGTAAGATACATGTAAAAAAACTTCGCTTAATTTCCCTAAAATTTTACCCCCAAATTTTTAAAAAGAGTTAGTAAATGCTTAACTTAATAACATACTTATATACAATTAATATAAAAAACATATCTTTTTTTTTTGCCTTTTTTGTATTTTGAGTATCTTCAAATATAAAAAATTAAAAAATTCAAATACTTTTGTGAGGTACCTGAAATGACTGCACGTGTTATTTTTCTCAATTTCTCGGCAACGTTTTAACATTTTGTGCTATTTTTTGCAGCATTTGGTAGAAGACAACTAAGGCAAAAAAATCCCATTCATATAAAAGACATTATTTTTTATTTACCTAATTTAATAAATAAAAATAACTCATTTTTTTACTTAAAAATTGAAATTCACTAAAAATAAATTGAGACACTGTATATATGGCAAGTTTTATGAAAATTATTGACATTTTGAGACCCTTAATGGTGTTAATACCTAGGAAAAGCCTTGAATGCAATGTCCAATTGTCCAAAACCAGAAATTCTAAAGAGCGAAACCACTGTAAACCCATTGACTTTAAATAACAGCAGTGCCATTAAAGTACAGTGAACTCTCGATAATGTGAACTAATTAATGTCGGGGTAGTTCATATTTTCGAATTTGTTCACATTTTCGATTGTGATTTTTTTTTATATATATATTACTAAGTTATTCTTTCTAAAAATAATTTCTGCAAGGAATGAAAATGCAAAGATTACTAAAAAAACTTTTTGTAATTTATTTGGAACATAAAAAGTTTTTAAAAATCCATTTTATAAAGAGTACATACGTTGTATGTACATAAAAAACAAACAAAATATTACGACAAAAAAATAAATAAAATTTACAATGAAAAAAGATAGGTACATACATATATAATTAAATATGGAAATAATCGGTTATTATTTTCTGTTTTTTCTTTTGTTCGACCAGCTTATTTACCGCCAATTCCCTGATTTTTTTCAATACTTTAATGTCAGTTTGATCGACCATTTAAAATTCAGCCCATTGGACAGCTTTGTTAAAAATTTCGACAGCTTCTTTGGCTTTAATGTTGTTTTCAGGTGCTTCAATAAAACAGTCGTCATCATCGTCGGACTCTTCAATTAAATCATTTTCATCAAATGGCGTGACGTCCTCACAAGGATTATTGATCCAATCTCTAATGTTTACAGCAGTAAATACTTCCTGAGGGCACAATGTCTGTAGAAGATCTGCAGCAGTATTTTCTAAAGATCTAACCTCTGATTGCCACTTTTCTTTTAAAACGCTCAAAGGAACATTAAATTCAGGATCGTCTTCATCATTTACCATATTCAAAATATTTTTCCAACAGTTAGATAAAGTTTCTTTACCAACTCGGCTCCAGGATGCCTCTAGAATAGAAACTCCTTCTTTAAGTGTGATTTTTTTCATCGATTCAAGCAAATCCCCCTCTTTTGCAATAATTGTTGCCAGAAGACTGTTCCTATAATGAAGTTTGGTGATTCTAATTGCATTTTGATCCATTGGCTGGATCAGAGCCGTTACATTTGGAGGCATGAACATAGCTTCTATGGAACCATCCTCGGATTTAAGGTCGGATTCTGGTGAATGGGATGGGGCATTATCTATTAGGAGTAAAGCTTTTACTGGTAATCCTTTCTTCGTTAAAAAATCTGTCACCTTAATGAAAAATAAAACAGTAAGAATCCCAATTGAACTATTTTTACATGTTTACTTACCTCTGGCACAAAACAGTTGTGAAACCATTCTTTAAAAATGGAAGAAGTCATCCAAGCAGACATTGAATTTCTGTAGTTTAAGGGACAGATAAAATTTTTAAAACTGCGAGGATTTTTCGATTTTCCTATTACTAAAAGTTTTATTTTATGAGATCCTGACGCATTTGCACAGCATATTTTTGTAGCCACCCATCGCTAGCATTGAAGTCATTTCCGTTTTCACTTATGTTTTTGTGAATTTGTTTGGCTTTCTCTTTCAATATCAACCCACTTACAGGGAGGTTTTTATTCCGCATGCAAATAAACCACTTATAGAGCTATTTTTCCATTTTTGGAAGCTCTGAAGATCGTAATGTTTTGCGTTTTCCGGGTCCATAAAACGTATTGTTCACACATTTTAAAATATTGTCTTTTTTATTTTTTATTGAACATATCGTTGATTTTGCAACTTTTTACTTTTTACTTAACACTGTAACACTCGATCCTTTTTTTAAATATTCCAAAATTTCATAGTTCATTATATTGGATGTTCACATTACCGCGAGTTCACTATATATACAAGAGTATTGTAATAAAAGGCAGCAATTTCAACAATGCTGGTCTCTTATTTGATGGCTTTGACAGCCTTAAATATAATTTTTTGTACCGGAAAAATATTTCATTATATGTAGTTATTGATAAAAAAAAAGCAAACAAAACTTGGAAATATTAGTTTGTTAAATATGTAAATTTTTTAATAAATAAAATTTAAATAATTTTTTATGACATTTAAATTACGAATGTTACCATATTTTCTATATAACTTGTTCGGTAGAAACACCTAGGTAAAAAAAGCTTTGAAATTACCAATTCAATTTTATAAGTTAGTTAAAGATATCTAATAGATAATTAAGAGAGACAGAAGGCTTTCACTTGAATCTAAGTAATATCAGCAATAAAAGAAATTTTAATGGAACTTTTTATAATTTTTTTTTGAAAAAGAGTATTTTTGCACCACTAAGATAAAAATATTGATTTTCAAAATCATATACACATTAAAGAAGTTTTAAATATATATATATTGGTCATGACGCCGAGTCAGAAATACACAAGCGCGAATGTTATATTCGGTCCCGGCCGAATCTATATACCCACCATCAATTTTTTCAAATTTTACGTTATATGGCAGGGGCGGGAAAGTGGGCGGACCACGCCCATTTTTTGTTTCCGAGTTTAAATTGGTTTTTGAACTATTTGAACACAATTTCGTTGATTCTCACCTTATATGGGAGGTGGGCGGTAAAGTGGGCGGACCACTCCCATTTTTGGTTTCCGAGTTTACATCGATCACCGAACTATACGTACAAAATTTCGTTGTCGTACATGCTTTTGTTGAAGAAATATCACCAGAAAAGTATAAAACGGACACCCTGTGTTTTTAGCCCATAACTTTTTTGTTTACTAACCGATTTTGCCTATTTTCAATCCCAAACAAACCTTATATAAGGCAAACATTTGTGCCAAATTTCGTCGCCCTACGTTTTTCCGTTGAAGCCCTATCCTGCTTTCAACAGACGGACGGATATAGCTAGATCGACTCAGAATCTAACCAGGACCCTGAAAATATACAGTTAGGGACAAAACTATTTGTACACCTCATATATTTCGTATACCTTCACGCACATTTTCAACAGATCCGCTGTTGTTATACTTGCTTACAATGTATTGTACTGTGGAATGTTGCAAATTTACTAAATTACTTATATTCCGGAGAGATTTTCCTTTTTTATGTTCATCAATAATTAAATCTTTAATATCCAAACTCAACTCTTTTCGCTTTCCCATTTTTGATGTACTTATTATTCAAAACGTTAAAAGCAACTTCTTATTTTGTAAAATAAAACTCGATTAACGAAGAAAATATAACGGTATTTAAAATGAAATTAAAAAAAGATTCGGCTGTGCCGAATCTTTGATATCCTTCACCATATTAACATATTACCATCTTACCGACATCATAATACCATCTTACCGACAAATAATAAAATTTTCGCCTTAGCGTATGCTTTCATATTTTCACATTTATAAATCTAAATTTTTTTCCAAACTACGAACATTTAAATACGAAAAATACTCATAGCAAGCATTGCTTTAAAAATATAAACAATAACAACAATTGAATACAAATATATACAAACTGACTGCATATTCAAACAACAACAAGAACAACAGTGTTACTCATTATATTACTGCTGTTGCTTACTAAACTACTTGCCCATACAAAAAAAAAAAAAAAAAAAAAAAAAAAAAAAAAAAAACAATGCTTAATATAAATATTTTTCTGTGTATTTATATTATTAAATTTTTTTTAGTTTTTGGCTCATAACTAGGTTGTTTATGGACGAATTTGGTTGATTAAAAAAACCGAAATTTTGTAAAAATATTTATGCAAAACCCGTAGCTTATACAGGAGCTTCAAAAAGTCTAAAAATGCGTTTTGGCCGATATCTGAGATATAGTGGACCAATTTTTTTTTAGAAAAAAAAAATTTGAAGATGATTTTGAATTTTTTGTACAAAAACGAAGTCGCTAGCTTGTATAGGAGCCGAGAAAAGCCGACAACAAATACGATTTTTTGGGAGAATCTTCGTTTTTTTGCCGATATCTCAGTTATTTATTAACCGATTTTGCTCATTTTTATTAGCGATTTTCTAAGGAATATTTCCTATAATTTTATGTATAAAACATATATATCCAATAACTGGGGCTTTCTAAAAACTGATTTCAACAGACAGACGGACATCTTTATATCGACTCCCCTACCAATAAGGACCCATAATATATATACTTTTTGGAGTCTTAGATGAATATTGTAGAAATTACAAACGGAATGACAAACTTATATATATCCTTTACACCTGTGGTGAAGGGTATAAAAATCATCATACAAGAGTCCAACGTACAAATAATTGTACAAAGTACTGATGTACAAATACTTTTGTCCCAAAGATTTTTACTTAAATTGTACTTTTTTTTAACAATGTGTTATATATTAATTTATTTTTTATCAAATAATTCAATAAAAATGGACCTGAATTAAAACTACATATAATAATTTTTTATTCTTTATAAATTATTGAAGATATACGAAATGCATGGGTGTACAAATAGTTTTGTCCCTAACTGTATACTTTGTGGGGTCTTAGATGATTCCTTCGACATGTTACACACGGAATGACAAAATCAATATACCCCCCATCTTTTTGATGGTGGGTATAATAAAGAAAATGTTTCCAAAGATTTTGTACTAGACATTAAAACAAATATACTTAATTTTTACCAAAAATTATATAAAGAGATAATTTCAAGAATTAATATAAATGACGACAAATTAGCTGTTTGAAATATATCAACCGGCGATCGGCAGCGTTATTACCAGCTTAAAAATCAATAATTTGTTTACAAAAAATTAACAAAGGAAAATTTGAAACCATTGTCATAAATTTAATCTGGCAATGACGCGACCGCTCGTCGTCGCGTGTCGTGACCTTCCACCATAGTTTAATATATATTTTAAAGAGATAATTTAACTTAATTGTGAATAACGTCAATATTTAATAGTGGATTTTGACGCTTAAATATGTGTCGTTTTATTTTTAATATATCCAGCTTCGATTAAAAAAGGAACTAATATAAAAAATTTAATTCTGTAAGATTTTATTAATCAATTAATTAATATTAATAATAATTTTAAAATTATAATTGTAATTTTTCTTTAAAAAGATTGTAAAGAAAAATAAGAACCTTAATTTTTTGTTGTGCTTTGTTAAATCTTTGTTGCTTCGTGCATTTAGCTTTTATGAACTCTCATTGAGTTTACAAAAGTTTTTATATGTATGAACAACTTTAGCTTTTCTAAAAACTGAGAAAGATTTCCTGATGATCTGGCACAGGGATGATAAATTTAGTACAATTGTACTTTTTTCAGTATAATTTGCCCTTCAAAATTACAGCAGTACTCCAGTGATTAATTTAGTACAATTATAAACTGTTTCTTCCTAATAAAATTTTTAATTTATTTGAAATAAAAATCTTTAAACTATTTTTGGATTCCTTAAGAAATCTTTTTAAAATAGTATTTAAAATTTGTTTTACATAAATGTATATACACATTTTTTCATTAAAATTTTTAATTATTTAGACATTTTTAGACCTGAATGTAATCCTTTTTGAAGTTTTTTCGGATATGCGTTTTCGACAAAGACTTCTTATCTTCCATTACCTATCACAGAAAGGTTTAATAAAATAGAACTTTTTCTGTTTTTAGTTCAAAACTTTTAGTCGAATTTCCCAAAATTTGCTTTTAAAATCCCATAATTAATAGTAGGTGTACTATTTTTTTCCCTGGATTTATCACGGCATAGTCAAACGTACATTTTAAAATTTCCCGATATTTAAGTTAATTAAGAGTTTTTAAAATAAAAGCAGTGTTATTTTTTAAATAAAAATTCTGCTTATTTTGAGAACTCAACTGAAAGCTATGCTGATCAAGAAATGTTGTAAAGTTTTGAGCAGAAGAAGCTCTTAACATTTTAGTACAATTAAGGCACAAAAAGTACAATTTTATATTCAATTTAGTACAATGCTGAAAATCACATTTATCATCCCTGATCTGGCATAAGCAACCAGTGAAATGCGCATAGAAACCAGCTTATCCCCACATCAATAAATTTAATTTTTATAAGAAAGTTTCTAAATTTTTTCAAAATTAAAATTGAGAATCAATCACGAAAAAATTCACTTAAATTTTAATATTATGTAGATAATTCGATCTCGAAATATGTTGGAATAGATGGAACTACTACATGAATTTCCTATTTAAAGAATTATATTTTAATAAAGAATAAAACTGAAACAATAAATTACAGAAAATTTAAAATCATACAGATTTGAAGAGATTCCGACAAAAGCTTCAAGTTTAAATACTTGACTAATTTTCATGAATTTTATTAAAGGTTTGTTAGATAATCTATTGTAATGTCCTTCTCTGTATACAAATTACACGGTGTGACAATGAAAATATATATTTTAAATGAACAAGTATTGGACTTCAAAATACCATAGCACTACCTGAATGGTTATTATGCGTTTGTGCTGATGTTTATAACACCCAAAAATATTAGTGTAAGACCCACCTTAATTTATACCAATCAGTATAGAATCACTTTCTGAATCGATTTAACGATGTCCGTCCGTCTGTCTGACCGTCTGTTCGTCTATGTAAATCTTGTAATCAAACTACAGATCGCAATTTTGAACATAAATTAATGAAATTTGGCACACAGCTTTCTTATAGTCCAAGGACGATCGGTACATTATTTCACCTAACCTTCATACAAATGTCCTCCCGGAAAAGGGGTTTAACGATCATAAATTCCTTAAATATTGCAATACTTTAATGAAATTTGGCACATATAAGTCTAAATTTGTGTGCCGAATTTCATGATTGATCGGTCCATAATTGATAATAGCTCCCATGTAAACTCCTTTTCAGAAAATCACTTTAACGAGCATAAATCCCATTAAAATGTAAGTATCAAGTTAATATTCGACACAAATAAGTTTTTTTATTAATATAAATGATAGTGCCAATTTTTACGAAGATCGGTCCATAACTTACTATAGCTTCCATATACGGCTCACTTTCAGAAATCACTCAAAAGTGGTTAAATTCATTATATATTTATATATCGACGTAATATTTTGTACACGTATGTTTTATTTTAGACTTAATACAAGTATCGTTCCACAATTGGGCACAGGTCTAGAAAAAAGAAGACCCCTCCCTGAATTTTCATGCACACAATGGTGTAGAGTATCATATGGTAGGGCTTGACCGACTATATTTTTCTTTCTCGTTATTGAACTGGCTTTGATCCTTATTTGTTGTTTATTTTACACATATTCAGCGTGTTTTATGGTTTTTTATCTTAACCTTTTTCCCGATTTACTTTTCAATGCCAAACCTGAACATTATTAAGTACTTTAATTGATAGATTATGACATAATTTTTGAAGTATAATTTACCGCAATTAACGTTGCTAAATTAGCGATTTTTTTTTTTTTTGGCTTGAAGTTGGTTGGATTTTCTGTTATTTTTCAATTTTTAAGTTTATGAAATAACAGTATGGTTTTTATAAAAAAGTTTAATATATGTATGTATAATCTTCGGACTTCACAGATTCAAAAAAGTTGTCATCTTAGAAAAATACAGTTTGTTTTACAAAACCCAAAATAAAATTGGATTCGTAAAAAAATTTTTATTTCATTCGACCTGCAAGCTTTTGGTGAAAATCGGTAAAGAAAAACTCAACGGAAATAAGTAAACATATATCTGGGCTATATTTTCATATTTTTCGTTTTTCGAGAAAATCCATTTGTTTCCGAATAAGCTAGCAGTGAAAATTCTTATCATTTACAAGGGTCTAACCAAAGAATAAAAATGCCAAGATAAAAAATAAACTAGCAGATATTGCTAAAATATAATTGTGTATCAAAATTAATGCTGCTAAAGCAAAATGCACGCCTTTAATTTGAGTTATAAGTGAAATATGTGAAAACGTCCATTGGCTTTACTTCTGACGCATAAAAAGTGTAAAAATTAAATAAATTTTTGAAATACAAAATAATTACATTAAATTGCTTTGATTTTTCATCCAAATCAAATTTCAAACAAGTCAATCTGTTTTTTCCATTTGGTAATTTTGACCATGAAAAGGGGTCAGCGAAACCATAGTGCAGCGACTGAAATATATACTTTTTAAAATGTAAAAATTTTTCGTTTACACATTTTTTTCAAGAAATTTATCCAAATTTTTTTCTAATGTTTTGCAATTTTTAAGATAGTTCGTTGACTTAGTCTCAAAATGTAAATGTATTAAAATGAAATTCTTGTATTATAGGTTTATTTCGGGACACAGTGTGAAATTTTCATGACTTAGCCAACCAATAGTCAACATTTTATCATTGAATTTGATAAAAAATCTCACATTCCAAATGCAATAACTGTTTAGCGACGAGTCTATTTAAAGTTAGATATTTTTTTATACGCTAAAATCTCAGAATAAAATTTTATTGAAACTGAATTTTTCGAATGTTAAAATTAGAATTTTGTCCTCTTATTTTAGCAAAATATCAGGAGAGTTCTGCGGCATTTCCGAACTTTAAGGGATAATTTTATAACAATTTTTTTGCTTTGGTACACTTGAAGTACAATTTAAAAATTTCAATTGACATCCTTGGTGTGAAATATGCACTCATCCATTCTTCATCGCAAAATGTTGAAATTTATTTATACATGTCGGGACGGCGCGAACGCCATTCCCGGCTATCAAAAATTACACGCACGAGTTATTCACATTAGAAATAATCGCGGAGGTCAATACAATCGTAAGTGCAATGATCGAGCCTCACTCCGGGGGAACCGCCTTCATGATCGCGGTAACCCCTACGCCAGGTAAGTATGCTTTTTGCTGCCTAAACTTGAATATTTCAGTTAAAAAATTCAAACTAAATGAGAATTGCAAAGGATAAGGAAAAGGGATAATCACACATAGGCGCAGGTAAAAAATAGCAAGGTAAGGGTAGTAATGATATATATGAAACATTCACAAAAATGGCAACTCCTGTTTTGAAGATTTACCCCCTGTTTTTATAAAACGAACGGAAAATTCGTTTCGACAATTTATATTGAAAACAACAAATAAATTTTAAATTTATATGTTGTTTTCCATTTTGAGTGTTGCCGTTTGGTTACATTTTTCGTAACATTTTAACGCTCCATATAACATGTAAATATTTTCCGTTTTTTGACATTGTTTTCGTAATTTTTTATACCTTTAGGATCAAACATTTAGTAATTAAAATTATAAACCAAAGATAATTTGACTTCCTTCAAACTTTACAAGAGCACATCAGTTCGGATGTGGAATTAAATTTTGAAATATTTTTATTACACATTTCTTGTCCATAACAATTTTCTGTTTTCTCTGTCGGATGATATTATTTAAGTTTTGCTGAATATTTAGGAGTTTGTGACCCTCCATTGTAATTTATATTTTTCAAAGCTGAGACTAATTATTCAATCAAGAATAATAATAGTGTTAAATCCTTACTAATCGGATCCTTCTTAAAACCAGTTTCCATTATTAATTTTGAATTTTTTATTCAAATAATATTCAAATTCGTCATTGTACTTTTCAGATTCGACTTGACCCACCAACAAATAGTACAATTGTTACAACTTTGACATCCCTATTGTGTAAAATATTACATGATTTTCTTTCTATGTAAAGATTGCAGATCGTAACATAAAATCATCAAAATATTTGAAATTAAAGAAATAACCACAGATGGCCCTAGTTTCACGGAAAAATATTAATTAAATTAATTTCCCTATTTAAAAAGTTTTATCGTCGAGAAAGTTTTACTCGCGGAATGTAGTTAATTTGCACTCCTCGATAAAAAAGACGATTTGATGCTGTTTTACATCGATATAGAAATTTTAGTACTTTCATTTAAAAATTCGTAAGAAGAAAAACTTTTAAATTTCTAACTGGTTGAATCAGCGTTGTCAACTTTTTTGATCCAAAACGCGCAGGTCATTATTTAAAAACGCGCTAAAAGGCGCTAAATTATATTTGAATAAAATTTGATTTTATTATTTAGTTAAATATGTATTTTTTATTAAAATCAAAACAACTTATTTCATATATATTTGTTATTTTAAGTTCCTGTGCAAATATTAACGTTTTATAAAAACAATATTTAAGGTGCATAGAAAGGTTATACATTTATTCAAGAGCCTTAAAATTTAATTTTAAGGCTCTTGAATAAATAAATATGGATGTCTTAGTCCCGGCATTATCCTGTTGACTTAGTGGCCATATACTAAGTTTTAAAAATAGTTTTATGTTTATTGTTTTATTGTTTTTTTTTATCCCATAAGTTTTTCCTAAGTATGAAAATCTGAAAGTCTGATATCTTAAATATATTTATTGAAAATAAATAGAAATACAGAGTACATATCGATGGCTTAAATTACAAAAGAGGTATCTCAACTTTTCGTAATTTTACAGGTGACGGAAAAAACTGATACAAACAAAAGGCAGTTTTAAATCAAAACAAGGAGCGAAACTAGTTCTCACTTTTATTTCTGGATTTTTCTACTCCTTAGGAAATTATCTTAGATAGGGCTCTTTTCTGTAATTTAAATTTAATTGGAATAAATTAATGCTATAATTGGTGTTTCAAGTAACAAAAATTAATGTTTCAATAGATTACAGCAAAAAAATTATATAAAATTATATTTTATAAAGTAAATTTTCATAAAAAAGGCTGGATTGTTTTTAGATATTGAAAATCGTATTTTTTTTTAAAATGGGCAATTTTTTCTTTAAAAATACAATCAGGGTTTATATTAGTTTATAAGTAAATTATTTCAAATGACTCATATCCCAAGGTTCCAATCATGTTTACTATGACATCTCCAGTGCTTCTTCCTGAAATTTGAGATAATGTTTTTGATGGGTGATGAACATGACTTCCCTAGTTTCCTAGAAGACTTGTTACAAAGACCACTTTTAGAAATACTCACTTATTGATTCCATTCGACTTTGTTAGGAACATTTTTTCCATTTCATTTTTTAATTTAAAATAAGGACTTTCCAACACAAGAACAATCAGTATTTTGATATGTGAATGTTTCACAAAAATTATTTTCATTATAAATTCTTTAAAATTTCTTTAAAAACATGAAACTTGTTGAGGCCCGCATAGAGGACGATGATGATGATGACGACTACCTCGATATTGACATGGAGCCTTTGCTGTAATTTACACTCCAGCTCTGACTGGCAGTTTCTCCTATTGTGAATGGTACTTGGGGAGTTGACAGTTGAATTCGCTCGAAGGCCTGTCAATCTTCCCAAGCGCCATTACAGTTTTGAAAAACTACCAACAGCAGCAGCAGTCAAGCAAAACAAATATATTTTTTTGTTAAATAAAAATAACTTTGTAACGTTAAAAGAACCCTTACCGTGTTTCCTTCATCCAACGAAGTTCCTCTTGCTATAATTCATCCAAAATTATTTTCTTAAAATAATTTTGGTTTCTCTTCAACACCAGTTGAAAGAGAAAAAACAACAAATTTCTCGCCATAAGCCTGAAATTTGTTTATGGTCCTTCGAGCCGGATCAATCAAACTTCAAGTGAGTTGGGCTTTTTCTTTCAAAATATATTTGAAACAAGTTAGGATTTTTTTTGTAAATATCCCTTATTTTGCAGTTATATCGCATTCAAATTTAAAAAAAAAAGTGTATTAGATAGCGGTGTACCAGAATACATAAAAAAGGGATTTAGAAAAAAAATTAAGATACGCTTCTTCTATATTCAGCCTACGATATGTATGTGTAATAAAATTATTTAAACATTTGAAAACAAATTAAAAAAAAAATGCTTAAAATCAGTATTTTCCCTGTTTTTTATATTTTGTATACAAAAAAAAAAAAAAAAAAATTAGTTTCTAAAGACAAATATTGTCTTTAAAATCCAGAAAAATTTAGAAAACATGATTAAAATCTGCAACCAAAACTAACCGAATACAAAACGCGCCAATTTAGCGCCTTTTCAAGAAAAAGCGCTGATGGAAAAAAATGCGACTTTTGGGTTGCTGAAAAGCGCTAAATCTAGCGCGAAAAGCGCTGAATTGGCAACACTGGGTTGAATACAAAACATCCAAAAAATATTTTAAGCAAGTATTTTTGTATTATTTCCCTAAATTATAGAATTAGAAATATTTATTATATCAAACGTCTACATTTATTTAAAAAAAAAGCAAAATGTAACTTTTATGGCCAAAATTTTAACTTTTTTTGATACAAAACTGTAACTTTTTTCAAGCTACCCCCGGCAATACTGGTAACGACTTTACATTTTACCATTTTAATTGTCGTCTTTAAAGTGAAGCCTCTACTTTTAGATATTATTCTAAATGAAATTTATTTGTACATGTCGGGACGGCGCGAACGCCATTCCCGGCTATCAAAAATTACACGCACGAGTTATTCACATTAGGAATAATCGCGGAGGTCAACTCAATCGTAAGTGCAATGATCGAGCCTCACTCCGGGGGAACCGCCTTCATGATCACGGTAACCCCTACGCCAGGTAAGTATGCTTTTTGTCGCTCAAACTTCAATATTTGTGTAATATATTTTTTAAACTAAATGAGAATTATAAAGGATAACAGACAAGGATAATAATATACCAACATAGAAATAAACTACAACCTGTAGATGTTCATATAAGGGTGGACAAAAAAAGTTAAATATGTAAACGAAGTACATACATATGTACATATATGTATGTGTATTCTACATTTGAGATACATATTATTGTCAGGCCAATTCGTAAAATCGAAAAATTCGTTAAATCGCGAATATATTTTACTAACAAAATATACTTTAAAAGATTTATTTTAAATCTACCTTTTTACTTTTTAACGTTAAAACACAATTTAGTTATAACAACAAAAGAAAAAATATAAAAAATAAAAATTAGCAAAATTAAATTTTTTAAAAAACAAACTTCGAATAACATTTTTTTTTACAAATTACAAATAATTTACTATGGCTGTCAAATACTAGAGAGTAGGCCTTTGATTGCAACTGTTATGAACTGTTAATAATGTTAAATCTGCTTAATAAGTAATTCTCAATTGAATGGATACTTTAAGCGGATTTTTTACCTATATATGTATGTATATTGTAGTATATGATAAAATGACATTACACAAAGTACAAACGAAGGCGTATTTAAAAAGTAAAAAATAACAGCTTTGTAACGTATTTCTACTTTGTTTTTTACTGTTACGCGGACGAACTGGTTCTCTTCTTCGACAAGAAGATGCGGACCAACCGGTCGTAGTACTGCTTTCTTCCTGCAGATCGATAATACTGCGGAACTTATCGAGGATTGCACAGAATACATGGACAAATATGTCCACATGTTCAACCTCGAGGCAAAAATGGCCCCATTATAATAGTTCTCGGTCAAACCTCATCTTGGGAGTACCCAGGCATAGGTTACGTATTCTAGTATCCGTTGTCACAGGGCACTGGATTGCTGGTGCGCATGCTAGGAGATTAGCGCTCCTTTTTAACGACTTCTGTAGGTGTTGCAATGATGAGGAAGAGACAGTGGAACAATTTCTATGCCACTGTCCAACTCTTGCTGAAATAAGGAACGCTAAATTCGGCAGCCCGTACGTACATGTATTATCAGATCTCTCTGCTATTGTCATCAGAACGATCAACTCATTCATACATTCGTCAGGTTGATTCGACTCGAACGTAGTTTCGGATATTATTTCATATTATCTCCCTCAGGGTTCTTTATTTACTTTATCTTTATCGGGAAACCACTGTATTTGTATGTTAAAATTTCAAAGAAATGTTTTCCGTCATAGTGCTTATTTAAAGATCCTTTACTATTTGATTTTGTTTCTATATTTTATATTTTTACTTTGTCTCACAGCAGTGTCTGGGCTGAATGTCTTTTTTTAATTATCAATAATAAAAAACAGACTTAAGGAAATTTTGGAAACGAGGATTTGGAAGACTGGAGTTCGAGTGAGTTTCCTGAACAAAAGTTTAAATAAGAAGAGAATTTTATGTTAACTATTTTTATGAAAAAAAAAAATAATAAAAATGAAAGCCCCATTTTTCCACTTTTTAAAAAATTCTCAACGGTAACACTGATTACCATTTATTCATACACATTTAATATTGATGAAAACAAAATCAAATAGTAAAGGATCTTTAAATAAGTACTATGATGAAAAATGTTTCTTTGAAATTTTAACATACAAATACTTTGTATAATATGTGTCTCAAATGTAGAATACACCCATGTATAGTTACATATGTATGTATGTATATATGTACATACAGTGTCTCACATAAGTTAGTGAATTTTAGTTTTTAAATAAAAAAATTAGTTATTTTTAGTTATGAATGGGATTTTTTTGCCTGAGTTGTCTTCTACCAAATGCTACAAAAAGTAGCACAAAATGTTGAATCGTTTCCGAGAAATCGAGAAAAATATCACGTGCAGTCATTTCAGGTACCTCACAAAAGTATTTGAATTTTTTAATTTTTTTTATATTTGAAGATACTCAAAATACAAAAAGGCAAAAAAATATATGTTTTTTTATATTAATTGTTATTAAGTATTAGTGTTAAGCGTTTACTAATTATTTTTATAAATTTGGGGGTAAAATTTTAGAGAAATTAAGCGAAGTTTCTTTACATGTATCTTACAAAAGGGAAAATTGGAATAATCGGGTAATTTTTCCTAAGTTATTTCTTAAATTTAATTTGTTTTATTCGGAAATATAAATGGACTATATCATGTCTTCGAAAAATAATTTTTACTGCAAAAGTTCTAAATATTGACATTCCAAGCGGGGTACGTAGTTTCATTATGTTGTTAAAAATTAAAAAATCTTCAATATTGAGCCTATTTTACTGAAGTATTGGTCCACATATTTTAACAAAACTTTGAGATTGTGTTTTTTTAGGTATTAGCTGTTATTAAATGGGAGATTTAGATACTGGCTACAAAAATACAGAGAAATTGGAGCCATAGTGTAAAACGCGACAAAAGGCATATTTTAAGTTACATAACTATATGACTTTCAAGGTATACGGGAAACTATAAAAAGGTAAAAATACCCGAAAAAGTTTACTATTCTGTTAATATTACTTATGTTGATGAAAATAAAGTTAAAAATTTTGCGGTACAACATTTCTGGACTGCAAGTTATTGATCCAAAAATAATATGTATTCTCCAACATTTTGAAATAAATTTTTAATACGTAGGGAACTAAAATGGGCTTGATATTTAAGGTATTCTATTTTTAATGGTGCCATGCCTCATAATTATCGACTTGGACCCTTCGTATATGGGGTTTTAACAAAAAAAAACTCATAAGGAACTAAAACCTTATTATTTTTTTACTATAATGACAAAAAAAAATTATTGGTTTGGTCAGTTATAAAGGTAAAATAAGCGTGTTCTTTCGAACTCAACCTTCTAAGTCCATTAAATATAAAATTGGACCAAAAATCCCCCAAAATTTTACTCCAAATTGGGGAAATAAATTAGTAAACATTTAATTGTGATACCTATGACCAATTATTAATAAAAAATACATGAATTTCTCCAATTTGTATTTTGTTTGACATTTTTAAATACAAAGGTGATAAAAATTCAAATACTTTTTTGAGGTAAATTCGATGAATTTTCATACTCTTTATGGAATAACTTGGATACAATGAAATATTTTTGATTTCAGTTTTTTGCATTATAAAGTTGACAAATAGATAAATACAATTTAGTTAATAAATCTAGAATTAATTTTTTTAAATCACGTAATTAAACCGTTTTAATTATTAATTAAAAAAATTCAAATACTTTAGTGAGACACTGTATGTATGTGTGTCAGTGTTGCCAGAACTTCTCTGAGAAAAAGTGCTAAATGGCTATTAAAAAAGTGCAATTTAGTAAAAATAAGTGCTAAATGATTGTTAAATAGTGCAATTCTTTAGAAAAAAGTGCTAAATATTAAATAAAGAATTAGAATAAAAATTTTTGTTATTTATGCATATATTCACTAATTTAATATATTTTTTTTTAATTTGTATGGTTTACGCACAATATATTGGTCATATTCTTAATTCCAAAGGAACAAATCAATTCAGAATAACTTCCCATACTTAATCACATTATATTTTGGAACACAGTAAATTTCAGACATAAGTATGTCTTATTGAAAAATTTATAAAATAATTTTAAATAATTTTCTTAAATAAGAAACCGGATAAATCTACACAACTCGTAAATTTATAAAATATTTTATTCCCTATGTAAGAGCTTTTATTGCATTTCGGGTACATTTTTGTGAGAATGGGTTTACTTCTTTTATTTTTTCGTATGTATTTTCCTAAAACTATGTTCACATTTGTTAAATATTTGACAAATATTGCAAATGTTTTGTAAAAGAAATCAGCATCGTTCTAAATTTGGTAAAATGTCAGCTATGAGTAATAACTAGTAAAAAATGTTTCCATTAAAATGGAGGTCAGAAAATATTTTTATAGTAGTTGCGTCATTTTGAAAAGTCTGACCTAAGGTATGGTTATTAGTATGGCTGTTAGTTTTGGAGTTGTAAAAAAAGATTTGATCGGTAAACTATACAAAGATATTTTTCAAAGACCGGATTTTAATACTAAAAAAACAATCTTTAATGTTCAAAAAATTATAAAAATCCATCATGATTTTTTTATTTTCATCAATATTTTAATTTTTTTCACATGATGGAAATAAAAATATAAATATATTTTGTGGTATTTATTTTAAAAGTTGAAAATTATTTTGAACTTTTTTCATCGGATGGAAAAAATTCTAAACAACAATTTCATTTGAATAAAAAAAAATATTTTGAAAACAAAACAAAAGTATGAATAAAAAAAACAATCATTTGAAATTTTTTTCGAATTGATATTTATCGTTAAAGATATTTATCGTTAAAGATATTTATTTTTTTCATCATTGATGGATATTTATTTTAAAAATAAAAATCCCTGACATATTTTTTTCAACAAATGAAAAAACATTTTGAACATTAAAGATATTTATTTTGATTGAAAAATAAAAATAAAACGTTTTCGGGTGCTTGATATTTTTAGCTATTTTGTGCTTTATTTATCCAAAATTAAAATTAAAGTGCAAAAACTAAAAATAAATGCTATAAATGCACTTTTAATGCTAAAAAATTCATTTTATTTATAAAAAAGTATAAAAAGGTGCTAAACAGCATCTAGCACCTTTTTTTCGTAAAAAGGTGCAGTACCCGAAAAATAAGTGCTAGAATTGCACTTTAAATGCCGTTATGGCAACGCTGATGTGTGTACTTCTTTTAAACATTTAATATTTTTTCCACCCTTATATGAATATCTATAGTCAGTAGTTTATTTCTATTTTGGTATATTAATATCCTTGTCTATTATCCTTTATAATTCTCATTTGGTTTAAAAAATATGTTATACAAATATTGAAGTTTGAGCAACCAAAAGCATACTTACCTGGCGTAGGGGTTACCGTGATCATGAAGGCGGTTCCCCCGGAGTGAGGCTCGATCATTGCACTTGCGATTGAGTTGACCTCCGCGATTATTCCTAATGTGAATAACTCGTGCGTGTAATTTTTGATAGCCGGGAATGGCGTTCGCGCCGTCCCGACATGTACAAATAAATTTCATTTAGATTAATATCTAAAAGTAATGACAATAAAAATGGAAAAAACGGCAAAATGTAAAGTCGTTACCAGGGCTGTCAGATGTGGCGATTTTTTAATGGTCTTGGCGACTGAATTTTTTTTTGGCGATTTTTAACAAGGTGCCGATTTATTTGGCTAATTTTTAAAATTTCATTAAATAGGCATTCGTATAGTAAAACTACTACGTTTTATTACCAGCCATCGTCTATTGTTAGTATTTTTCTATCCAAAACGGCTGCATTCAACAAGGCGTCCATACAAAGATTATTAGGTAGTCGCTAAGACCTTTTGCTTGAAAATAAAATTAAAAGTATTTTTTTAAACAGATAACACAAGTAGCTTGTTTATTAATTTCTCCATAATTTTAAAATAAAGTTGCAAAAAATATGGAGTAAAAATTCTAAAGCTATTGTTTGTGCATGATTTTTTTCTCATTCTGGCAATTTTTGCAACTTTTAAAAAAGGTTTAATGATATTTCGTCCTTGGAATAAGACATTTAATAGCAATTTTAAAATCCATCTTCAAACACAAAGGTTTTATCTTAAATTTAATATTAATTGAAATCAAATGTTTTAACAATTTCTAAATATAGCCTCATTTATCAAAAGCATTAGGTATCAAATTTGGAATATGTCATTAATTTTTATCTTTAAGTATTTATTTTTGGATTAAGACTTATTTAGGAAAAACTTTTGATATGAAATTGAGAAAGTGTCACTTTTTTTCAAATGAATATTCACGTTTATTAAACTTGAAATTCAACATATGTGCGTATTTCCAGAAATACCTTTAAATTATCAAATTTAAAAACACGAAGCAAGAATTTGTAAAAAACCCTGATTTAAGTTGGGATCACACACACCAATTTTTCCTGCTGCAATTATAAAATCGTAGAGAGAAGAGAAGGGAATGCTAAACTTTTAAATTCACTTTACCTGTCTCGTCTACGAACTCAGAACTGCAGCAAGGAAATTAGCTGTTTATGAACGCCGAATAACAAAATAAAGATCCTTAATTTATAAATATCTTCAATAAATGTTTGACAATTTGTTTTCCATCATCTTTCAAATATTAATATTAAGATTTTATGGGCCATAATGAAAAGAAAACGTTCATGAATAAATTAATTCTTCAATAAAATTTATAATATTAAAAGGATAAATGTTCATTATATAATTTTAGAATTATTCTGTTAAAAAATATAATAAATTTCAATAAATGTTTAAAATTGTTGACCTAAAATTGAGCTATGTATGTCGGAAAAGTGTATTGAAATTAATATCTATTCAAATTGTTATTAGCTACTGAAATTATCATTGACTAAAATTTGAAGCACTAAATATTTTAGTTGTTTTTAGTTTTTCTTTAAAAAAAATATACATTAGAGTGTCCCATAGACAAAAATTTTGTAGGAACACCTCTCAAACGAACATAAAAATTAGCTGAATATGGGAAAAATATTAAAAATTTTTTTTAAATTGATCTTCAGTTCCCTACCAGCGATTGAATGTCACGTGTCTAGAACATTTCGTCCAAAAAATAGTATTGAGTTTAGTCTTGAAATGGGTATCAAAAAATTCGTAATTTTAAGCCAATTATAGAAAAAATATTTTAAAAAATGTTCTCAAAAATGTTGGTTCATAAACCGTCATTTTAGTAGATCATGCAAAAAAAAATAATTAGATATTTTTCTTAAAAAAATAGATAAGAATTTTCCTTTTAAGGCTAAAATTTAAAAAAAATTGCATTGTAGTAAGAACTGTTGATAATATGTAATTTTCCAGATTTTTAAAAAAAAATTGTTCATCAAAATACCTTAAAAAGTCTTCTAGCGAACGAAAATCCCATTGGAAAAATTTTTAAAATATTTTTTCCATAACAAGCATAAAATTACGAATTTTTTTGATACCCATTTCGATAAAAAAAAAATCGAAACTTTTTTTGACCAAAATGTTTGGGACCAGTGATTTTATAATCGCTGGTAGGGAACTGAAGACCAATTTAAACATTTTTTTTTTTATATTTTTCCCAATATTTACGCATCGTTTGAGGGGTGTTCCTATATCGAAATCTCGAAAAACGCTATTCTCGGGACACTCTAATATACATATATAAAATTTAATTTTGGCGATTTCTGATTAACAATTTGGCGACTGAGGCTCAAAAAAATCTGACAACCCTGGTCGTTACCAGTGTTGTCGGGGGTAGCTTGAAAAAAGTTCCAGTTTTGTATCAAAAAAGTTAAAATTTTGGCCATAAATTAGGATTGCGCACTATGATTATTCTTGTTTGATTAATCAGCCTTAGGTTTGAAAAATATAAATAACAATGGAGTCTCACTAACTTCTAAATATTCAGGAAAAATTTTAATATCATCCGACAGAGAAACAAATATTGTTATGGACAAGAAATGTGTAATATAAATATTTAAAATTTAACTCCCCATCCGAACTGATGTGCTCTTGTAAAATTTGATGCGTATTTATGAGCTGAATACAGAAAATTACTTAAGAAAAAAATTGACTTCAGTTCCCTACCCGCGATTCAAAAATATTAGGCCACATACATTTTGGTCAACGCATTCACAAACTCTAGTAGACCAGTGTTGTCATAACTTTTTTGTAAAAAAATAATGCTTTTTGGCACTTTTTTTACTTTTCTTCAAAAAAAATTTTAGCATAGATCAAGGTTGGAAAGTGAAAAAATTTTGGGTATCAAAATAAAATTCAAATAGCACCTTTTTACCATCATTAAAATTTTTGATAGTTATTTATTTGTTATTTAGTGCAAAACTCAAATTTGTATTAAATTTGTGTACTCAAAACGAAGGATTAAATACAATAACTAATCATTAAAGGATTTTATTCAAATCAAATAATATATAATTTATTACCTGATGTCTTTAAAATTTGGAACATTTTCAATTCTATTTGATATACAGAACATAGAAACTTTTAGTTTTTTAATTATTGTACAATTAAGAGTTTATAAATTAAACCTACAGCTCAAATGCTTCTATGAAATAGTTCGTTTGCTCTATAAACTTATTTAAAATTTCCTAATTACGTGTCTAATTTATTTTGGAACTAGAAACCCCTGCATTTAGTCGAAGCTAGTCTTCATTACAAAATAGATTTCTATTAAAAAATTATATATCTCCAACAATTAAAAGACTTTTGTTGAGCTTTTATATTTTCATTAAAAAATTTTTATTTTAATTCGAATTGTTGAATATTCAGCTAATCGTTTCAAATGAATCGAGGGAGTACTTCTGTACTTTTGAATATTAAATAGTAGAGTAATTCCTTTTTAAATTTAAAAAATTTTGAACCTTGATTACCGATTTGGATAAAATTCGGTGCATTTGTGGATGAGGATTCATAATCATGTAAAATTGATTTTATTAATTTTTATTTTGAAAACTGTAGCAACTCTACAACTTTAAAGGCGATTAACGGATTTTTTAAATGGCCAAAACTTTTGTTGTATAAAATATATCAAAATATCTTTTTTTGCAATAAATTCGTCAAAGTTTGTATTTTAAGATGACATATAAAAATTTCATAAATATTTTTTTGAGCACCTTTTTTTCTAAAATTTATCTTTAAAGACGTTTATCTTAAAAAGTCTATCTTCAATTATTTTATACTATAGTATATAAAATAGCTCATTGTAATTTTTTTGTTCTTGGTCTAGTTTTTCTCATATATTTAATTATTTCTGAATTTATTATTTTTTATGAGTAAAATTGAATAAAAAAAATTTAAGTCGATATCTTTGAAAGTGACATAAATTACGATTTTTTTTCCGAAAAATTGTCTAAACTCACTAAAATGTAATTTTCTTTAATTACATAAAATAATTTTATATTTTTCTGAAAGGTATCTCCACAAATGTTATTCTAAAATAGAAAACAAGTCCAATAATCCAAGCGGTCTAGATACACACCCTCCCGAATTTGACTTTTTTATATGAAAGTTTTAACTTTAGTCTATATTTTCTAATATTCCAAAGCATGAATCTGTAAACCGAATCAGTTAAGGAATCTATAATATGTGTTTAAGAGTATTCAATCATAATCTCTAGGACAACGGGAAAATGTGGATTTTATAGGCGAAGTTGTAAAAATTCCAGTATTTGGATTTTCGGCATTTTTTGGGGAATTGTGGGATCTTTAAGTTTCTCATTTGATACGATAAATTCTACAATGACAATGAATGAAATTTTCGTTAAGATATCTTAACTAACAAGATTTTATTACAGATAAAATATTTATAGTTTCTCCAAAAACCAATTTTTTACGCAAATTTTACGTCAATTGAAAAAAATTAGAAAAATTTCTTTTAACTAAATTATGTTGTCTAGCAAACATTACACACAGAGAAATATCAATCACATACGTGTTGAAAACGATACCATTCTGTGTCAATAGTGAATCTACACCGTATGTGTTTAAATTAAACACTGCGTGTTCAATTCTTATTGAAAATCGATACCTAATTGGCACCAAGTTGAAACCATTTCGGTATCAAATTGTTAAACTACATATGTTTTCTATTAAATTTGTTAACGAAAGGTATTAAAAAGCTGTTACCGTAAATTACCAATGTGAGCACAAACGTTGTTGATTTTGAATCGAATTTTTTCCCTTAGTGTATATAGAAAAATAAATTACGCCACTTTAAAATTTAATATGTCACAAAAATTTCCAAAAACATTGTACTATTGTGGATGTGAAAAAAACCAATAAATTAGTTAAAGAAAAAACAAATAAAATCGGTCCTCAGGGGTATATGGGGTCCCCCTTCCAAACTAAAAATTGTAAACTGCTCTGCTCTCAAATTTTGATTTGGGAATTCCTTGATTGAATGAGAAATTTTTTTTATGTGAACTTTAAAATCGCTTAAAAATCATGACTATTAAACATTTTCTGAACTTAATCAAAAAATTCTATCTTCATATATGTATTTTAAGATAAATTTATTATTTTTGATGCAAAAATGGGAAATGTATGAAAAGTTTAACTATTCCAGATAAAAGTCTAATAAATTCTATGGTTATTGTCTATCTTTTAAAAACTAAATATAGTTTTGTTATGTCTAGGCTTTTCTTGAAAAAAAAATAAATTAGTAGATTGCAGTAAAACTCTTAAAAATGTCGGAAAATGTATTTTTTTTTTTTCTTTTTAATATTTTACCAAAAACAAAAAAAAAAAAAAAGATTCTTTTACTTCCTAAAATAGCTTAAAAACCTAAAATCGACAAAAGCATAACTCAAAATTTGGAGGTTGTATTTTGTTCTCTCAAATGACTTTTTACTATAGTAGAATGTACTAGATATTTAATAATACTCCCACGAAAAATTACTTGAAAGGTCACAGGTGAAAAAAAACAAAAGATTCTAAAATCTTGATTTACTTAATATCCGTTTAAATTAATATGTAAAACATTTTTTTAATTCAAATTTAACGGCCGAGGCAAATAATAGCCTAAAGAAAGCGAAATTATCTGCATATAAGTAAATTAAACAGATAAATTCGTCGCATTTTGTGTTGTATTTCGCATATAAATTCACAGATGTTTAATTTTGTTGTTTTCTCAGAGATTGTGGATGCAAGAAACACATTTTACCGGCATTTGTTTTCATGTTGTAAATATTCTTTTCTCTCATTCAATGTTTTGTTCCGTTTCCAAAATGTTCTGTAAGATACTTTGTGGGAGAGTGTGAACAAGTGTGTGTGTATTTGTAAAAAAAATGTATCTGTGTGTTGTTTCATTATCATTATCATTATCAATGCACACGTCTGAAAATTATTTTACAAGTTTGCGTACTTTAAATTTGCCTTTAGTTTGGTAATTCTAAATGAGATAAAATGGGATTTGAAACAAAATATATGAGCCCGCTTTTTGCAAGTTTTTTGGTACAGACTTTGAAAAAACTATAGCTACTTTAATATTTTTCTAGTATCTGCCGGTTACTTTGAATGAGTGAGAATTAATATACATTTCGATTGTGTGTGTAAATATGTTAAACTGAATTGTGCCGAAGGGGTTTGTTGGCATTGAAACACACATTTTCCTATAATTCGCCTCTTTTTATTATTCTGTTCTGTTAAGGCGTTTCAATTTATGACTGTTGCTGTTGTTGTGTTGTATCTAGATACAATTGTTAGTTGACTATTTCAAACTGAAGTCATTTCAGTAATAACAGATACATCACAGATGTTAGAAGCTTTTTCATACGCGGCATTAGCAAAAAACATATGTACAGAAAATTAAAACCGAAATAAAAAATAAAATAAAAAAAAGCAAAATTAACTATTGCACGGTTAAAAGAAGTGTATTCTAGTTAATAAATATTCTAATTTAAATAAAACAAAAAGGGAATTTGTGCGCGTGTTTAACATTTACAGGAAATAAAAATAGTTTTGGTTCAGCAAAAATCTACAAAAGAAGAAAAACGCCCTGCCCGGATATTTAAGCAAAACAAGGTGTTTAAAGTTAATTCTTTTTAATTAATGTATAAATTGTGTATTTTAACAACATAAAAATAATCTATGTAATGTATTTTAATTAAAATCTTTAAGAACATTTCGTCATTTCATCCATTCTATACTTACAAAGATACACGTTTTTCATTGTGTCTTTATTTCGGTGTTTCTTGAATTTTGCCAGTGACGTATGCAAAAAGTAATTTGTAAAAAAAATATATATATTATTGTCCATATCGTTATTGTAGTTTGTGTGAATTTTTTTATTTATTTCTTTGGTTGGATGGTTAGTTTGTTTGGTGTATTCAATTAATTTTGTATGGATAAATTTACAGTGTATCGTTGTTATTTTAATATGTATGTTTTTTTTTTTGGAAAGAAAAATACAAGTATAAAATAAATTAAAAAAATATATAAAAGAATTTTGTACAACAACTATTAAATTCAGCATTAAGAACAAAAACAATATTATTTTATATTAAACAAGCTGGTTAGTATTCTTAAATAAAAATACATACATAAATATATACATACATATGTATATATATATGTTTATATGTATATAACTATGTTTATATATACAAGTAAGTAAGACCAAAGTCCAGAGCTGCCAAAGAATAAATGTATTCTTTTAGTTTTTTTTTAGAAGAAATACATATACACACATATAAAAAGTAATTAATTATTTTTTAAATATTTTTTTTTTTTTTTTTTTATAATTATGAACTAAAAACAGTGGGATTCAAAATAATATAAACCAAAAAGAAATTTTAAATAATGAAATATACACCCAGAGAAAAATCGATCATATACGTTGACACCATTTCTGTATCAAATTATTAAATTCTATAAAATTCATTAACAAACATTATCAAAAAGCCGATACCGTAATTACCAATGTGACCACTACCGTGGTATATTTTTATACACCTCAGTGTATAAAAATATATGTATTTGTATGCGTTTAGTTTTAGATTTCGAATTTGAGTCTAAGAAAACTTATTTTTGTGCCGATTTGGATATAATGGGAATTTTATATTTACAATTCTTAATATTTTTAAAATTCAACAAGGCTATTTTTGTGCAGCAATAGCTACAACTGTCCCTTCTAGCTGATTTGGGAAAATATTTTTAGTATTTTCAATGAACATAGCCGAAAATCATTCTAACGCACATAAATCCTATAAAAGTATTAGTATGAAACTTATATTTGACATAAATAGGTTTTATATGAATAGATAACTCAGTAATAGAGTGTCCCGTATAAAAAATTTCGTATAAATTTATGAAAACATACGATGAGTATTAATGTGCAAAATACGGGAAAAAAAATTTGAAATTAATCTTCAGTACCCTACCAGCGATTGAAAGTCACGGCTCTAGAACATTTTATCCAAAAATGTTGAGTTTTGTCTTGAAATGGGTATCAGAAAATTTGTACTTTTTAGTCAATTATGAAAAAAATATTAAAAAAATCTTAGTCCATAAATCGTTATTTTAGTACATTATGCGAAAAAAAGTTTTTATTGCAAAATCGATAAAAACGACATAATTTTGTTAATTTTTTTAGTAAAATATTTTCAATTTTTTTTACCAAAATGTACTAAAAGGTTCTTGGCGGAAAAATTAAAAAAATATTTTTTGCATAACAAACTTGTAATTGCCAACTTTTTGAAATTTATTTCGTGAAAAAAATCGAAACTTTTTTCGACCAAATTGAACTACACTGAAGTTCAATTTTAAATATTTTCCGTGTTCAGCTCATTAATATCCATCGTTTGAGGAGCCCTCATAGCGCCCATGCTAGAAAAATTTGGAATTAAGTTTATAATATCTGATGGTATCACTTTTTTAGTTTCACACCATTAAAAAAAAATTACCTAAATATAGCATCGTTTTAAAACTACGACCGCTGAAAAAAATGACTTATTTTTTATTTTGTTTTATTTAAAATAAATCAATTCAAAATTTTTAGTCGTTTCCAAATTTTGTTAGGGGTTAATCTTACTTTTATCAAATATTTCTGTAAATTTTTCACAACTGTTCGTCGATACGCGGAGGAAAAGTGTTACGTATTATTTTCCGAACTTTTTTGATTGGATCATCTGTAAGCGTTATTGTTTGTTCATTTACTTACCAATTCAAATATCTTTATTAGTGTTCTTTTCGATAATAGAATAATTGCCATTCGAATTACAAGCTTAATAAGAAATTTTAAGCATTTAGATACTCCGATGTGAATTCGAAGGATTTAGGATTTATGCACATTAACGAACCACTTCTTAAAATTGCTATAAAACGTATACTTTTACATCAATTTAAACATATTTTCATAATTGCGACGTGTAGTTTTATTAAAACATTATATGGACGGATATCGCAAATACGGTTCATCAAATCGACTTTCGAATAATCGAACAAAGTTGAATAGTCGAATTTAACTTTTTAGTTTGTCAAAAAATCTACTTTTTTATTGTCAGTTAGTCGAAAATAGTTGAGTATATTTTAAAGTGGGTTTTAGCCAGAAATATTTGGGCGTTGCAAACTTCAAACAAATACACAATATGCTCTCCACTATGATAGGGGAGCATACATATTAGGCGTTCGTACTCTTACTCTTTCGCTATAATTACTTTAACCAATTAAATTAAATGATTACATTCCTTGTCACATCTGAATTTTGAAACAGAATCATGTGTTTATTTTGTATGTTTGTCGTGTTTGTTATTGCTATTGTTGTTGAATTTTTTCTGCATGATTTTGTGTATCTATCTGGTTAAAGAGAATAAAAACAACAACATAAAAAACATTGTATATTTTGGAAAGAAATACACACACACACACAAATATGAAACATAATATACATAAGTACAAAAAAATAAAACACCGACAAAAAACTTGTTGCAATTTAGTTTGCCTTCACTTTATTTAATGTGTGTCGTTGATTTATTTAGTTGGGTGCGTGCATGTTTGTGGCAAGTATCGCTATTTGAGGGTAGTAAATAGTTGTTGCCACAAATGGTTTGTGTGGCATCATCACAACTTTATGAAAACAAAAATGTAGGTAAATAGAAAAACTTTACTCGAATTTCAAATTGAAATTAACTATAGTCCTAATGGCGATTGTGATGATGTAATGGAAACACTAAAAATAACTGTAATCAGTATTTGGTAAACGTAAAATTACTCACTATATACTTAGTATAGTATATATACAGTTACACGCACCCACAAAATAAAATAAACTTGCATTATAATACTTAATAAAGCTTATTATAAAAATGCTTTAAGGGAGGTTGTTAATATAGTATAGTTGCTTTAAGACCTTTGGACATAAAAGCTATTATCATGTTTTTATGTCCTTGGAGATTTTTTAAAGTGTATCACTGTAGAAGATCTCATATATATGTAACTATACTGCACAATAGTAATACACACTTAGAATATGACTACTTTTGGGGTAGCATCACTACATTTTTCGGGTTTTTATCAAGAGTACTAGTTTTGACATCCACAGATCCCACAGAGAAAATTGATAGGTGATTTATTCGATCCTAAGGTTATCACAATAAGCCTTTTGATTTCTGTACCTCTACTAAATAAACTAAAGACTTCGCATCAGCCTTGGATCCGTGGATAGAGAAACATAAATTTCTTTTTCCAAGGCAAATATTCCGACAAATTTTCATTTAGATTAGTAGTAGCCTTAATATGTTTCTCCTTTCTGTTCAAAAATTCTCCTGTGCTGAATTTTTAGCTTGAAAAAAAAAAAAATATTTATGTCTGGTCTACTTCTAAATATTTTATCAACTCTAGGGTAGACTAAATCTATATTTAGAACCATTTACAATACCTTTTAAGTGTTTTTGTCAAAATAATAATCATTATATAACTTTCCCTATAATTTCTAAAAAAACAAACTTTTTTCCACCTTCTATTTCAAAGTTCACGATAAAAATATTGTATTTGTCTTAATGTTCTAATTATTTAAAACACGCAACTTTAACACAAGGTTTTCTAAATAAAAATTTAGCTATACAGTCTTAATAAATAGATTGCAGGGTTTCCATTAAAAATATTTCAGTACAATAAAATATTACTGAAATAGTTATGATGATTAATAGATACGTCTCTTCCCTACAGCGTAAATATTTTATGGACATTAAAAGAATATGCATTGAGGAACAAATTCGATTCAAAATCCACCACAGATGTGGTCACATTTGTAATATACGGTATCGGCTTTTTGATTTCATTCATTAACAAATTTAATAAAAAACATAATTCAATTTAATAATTTGCTACCGAAATGGTTTTAACTTGATGTCAATTAGTTATCAATTTTCGTTAAGATTTGAACAGTGTTGAATTTGAACACATATGTACGTACGTGGAAAATTCACTATTGACACTGAACGGTATCGTTTTGAACACATATGTGGACATTTTTTCTTTTGCTGTAGGTAAAAAAATATTCTAAACAGAAACTCTAGTTTTTGCCCGACCAAATAGGCGTATAATGATGGTTACAAATATTTACTTAAAATTAAGGTGGGTTTAATAGACAAGAATATTAAAATAAAACACAATATACAAATTATAGAAAATAAAAGTAATTTTAAACAAATTTTTAGTGTTGAGAACACGAAAGACTCCATCAACAGACAGTAGACAATTTAATAATTGCCATTTTGAAACAGCAAACAAATTACATTTTTTAATGTGTTTATTTTGGTTTTTCCCCAAAGGAAATATTTATTGTAAAAATTAAAAAAAATAAAATAAAAAAAAATAAAAATGTTTACCTGAGTTGGTTGTTTGGCCAACAACAAAAAACTATTGACAGTGTAAAAATTAAAAAAAGAATTAAAATCCTTCCTTCGGAATTACCCCAGTTTTCATGTGGAAACTTAATGAAAATCGTCATTATATTAGATATTCGTAAAACTTCATGCTTAAGATTAATTAAAGAGATCTTTTTTTTATCATTTCATAAATTTTATATATTCGAAATTCAGTAATTTAAATTGATATCTCCCATAAAAGTAATTTCTTATAAAAGATAAATTTATATGTATATTTTTAATAAATCATTATTAATATTATCATGACACAATTTAATCAAAAGTAATAAATATTTATTATGTCACATTAATTGTTAAGTATTGAGAAAAATTATATTGAGACATTGAGTACACAAGTATTAAAATTAATATATAAGTGGAATAAATGTAATTGATTATTAAGAAATCCAATGTGTCCTAAGAAATCAGAACATAATGAAAATAATTACAAGTATACCCAGCATAAAAGGAACTGAAAAAGAGCTGTAAAATACATGAATTTAACATTGTGTTGTCATTGGAAGGAAGTACTTAGTGGTGAAAAAGAGCTGCAGAAGTTTTTTTTAACACGTGGTTGTCATTGGTAGGATGTTTTTCTTTTATACTTCTTATTCATTTCTTTTTAAGTACTTCCCTTAAAATTATCTTTATACAATTTTTTAACAAAAAATTCTGTTTTAGCCTTATTAAAATAGAATAAAAATGATTTAAAGTTGGTAAAATTTTAATTTATCCTAGAAATTATTAACGTTATTTCCAGCTAAAAATTCATTTATTTTTACTTTTTTGGAAGTAATTATTAAGAACTTTCAAAAAAGTTTAAAATATGTACTTTGTTCTACTTTTGAAGTGATGAAACTGTTCTTCTTTGGAAGCTCTTAATCGTTTTTTTGCTGGGTACTTGAGCAACCAAAAGTGTTAATAAGATTGTTTAGGCTGCTAAAATTGTTATAAATTAGTTATGGTTTTAGAAATATCAGCAAACATATTTTTTACTATATTTGAAATCTAATAACACTGGTCGGCAAAAAAATCCTCCCTTAAACCTGAGTAGTTGGACTATATGGATTAACCAAAAATTTTAAAAATGTCATCAATGTTTTTGAAGTTATGTTAAAATTAGAGTCCGAAAATATGTTTTTTTTTTTCTGAAAAATTAAAAATGTTTATTTCTTAAAAGTTATTTTAAAATGTTTCTGTTTTTTTATCTTTAGTGCTTCGAATAAAATCCCAGCAAAATCTTAGCTTTCTTAGTAACCCAGCAAAAACTTTTTGGTTTTCTGTAAAGACAACTAATTGTTTAAGTAGTTTCTTGGTAATGAGGCGTCATTATTATTTACCTTCTCTGCATTACATAAATAAGTACTCAATAGTATAATAAAAGAGTAATTTACAACCACGATCACCAGTTGGCTAGGTCGCTGGATTAGCAACCAGAAGATTGCTGTTTTTTTTTTTTAGCAAAATGTCTAAAAATATATTTTATACTAAAACAAGTCTTTGTCACTTGGGAAATTAAGTGCGATATGGTGCACTGCGTATGACGTTAATAATTAAAAACGAATAGTTAATTTGGTCCCAATTTCAAATCCCACTTTTTTTCGTTGTTTGTTGTTGTAGATGTTAAACAGAAACAAAAAGATTTTTCCGTCAGTGAGATTTGAACTTGCGCCCAAATCAGGGATGTTAAATTCAGTACAATTGTACTTTTCAGTACAATTCGACCTTCAAAAGTACAACAGTATTCCTGTGATTGATTTAGCACATTTTTAAATTTTGCACCCTTAATAAATTATTCTAATAAATAGTTTTGATTTTAAGAATCGTTTAAGAATATTAACTCAAATTTAGAAAATAAATTTATGCATACAAAATTTGAAATATTCACATTCTCAGACATGAATACAATAAATTTTGAAGAAACTCTTGGATATGCGTGTATAACCATGGGAAAATCCAACAAAATATTTATTTCTCAACATGAAGTTTTATTATTTTTATTTTTTTTTCTTAAGGAATTTCAATTTTTCTTCAAGGAAGTTATACAAATATGAGTATTAGAAGGTGTATTCTTTTAGCTTTGAATTAGTAATATTTTAGAACTAATTTAGTCAGATTATTTTGGAAATTATATCTGGTCAAATGTAGGTTAGTTCAGGTTATAAGAGTCGCCTGCTATTGCGAGTGCACTCGGACGCACTTAGCCTCATTGGAAAGAATGCTCCTCTCCCTTTCTATAAACAAAAACTAACGTTCCATTGGTTCACCTTGAAACCAATCCGTACTCCTAATAAACCTAATTAGTTTAGACAGTGGCATGTCATTGGGACAATCTAGATCATGGAAGAGACCAAGGTGTCTCAGTCTACGCCCTTTCAGTGCTGGACATTCTCATAACAAGTGTTGTACGGATTCTTTCTCAGCTAAACAACTTCTGCAAAAGCTATTTCCTGGGTAACCCATATTTTCCGACATACGCCCGATCATACAGTGTCCTGTAATAATACCTACAAGAAGCCTTATCGATGACCTGTCAAGATATAGTAATGCTCTATTTCTGCTCTGGGACCGGAGTGGCCAACAACGAAGGGGGTGAGAATGTCTCCGCAAGCGATTGTATCGTCCAAAGACGATGCATTTACTGTGCATTCATCCGCCATTTCTTTACCTCGTATACCCGGAATCCATATCAGTTCCACCCGAAGGTGTCTTAGCTGAGTTAAGGAGCGTATACAGTCATCAACACATCTTGATCTTATAATGGGAGATCTATCAGTTAATACGGTGATTGAATATTCCGATGGTTCTATCAAAATTTATTTTCGGTATCAAATAATCATTCCCCTGTATAAAAGCTGATCTGCTTATGGTCAGATGTAACTCTTTTACAATTTTCCTAGTCAAATGTTTGATAAAAAGACCGTACCACAGTGTCACATTTATCCAGATTAGAACGACAAAAATATGAAAATAAAAGTATAATAATTGCAGCAATTCGTCTTGCATTTATTAGTTAACATATCATATTTTATGAAAAAAAAATACTTGAAGTATTGGAAAACGTCCACAGCGCGAATTATAGACTTTTAAAGTTGCAACTTTAAAAAATAGTTTTCTTTTATTTACAACTTTTGTAAAGAAGTATGTTTACTTTAACTTCATATATCTCTGTAAATACGGCAGATATTGATATGATTTTTTTGGTATGTAATAATAAATGTATCCAAATTATACTGTTATAATTTGCCGAGTTAAAAAATCAATACTGAATATATTGTTTTTCATTTAAAAGAAATCATAATATTAAAAAATATAATTTTTGGGAAATTCTTTTTTTAATGGACTGGAATTAAAAAGTTCCAACGAGTTCCAATTTAAAGATACAATTGTTGTATAAGAAAAGATCTATAAAATTATACTTGAAAATATTGGCTACGACTTTTTGCGATCTTTTAAAATATTTGAAAAAATGTGCGGTATCTCATATTAGTAATTTTTGAAGAATTGTTTAAACATTTGAAGGTAATGACTGAAAATTTGTTATGAAAATGTAACATTAAGATTGGTGTGATTAGATCTTGCCACGCCCACTACTAAAATATACTTTATTTAAATAAAATTTACAAAAATATATCCGAAATTCATAAAAATTATGTAATTTTTTCAGTATGGGAGTGGCATTAATTTTTCCTGCCTATTTTTAGTGAGAATGTATATGGCTTTATTTACTAACAGAATATACAATTTTAGACCAATATCTCCAAAACTGGATTTTTGTCGTTTTAAAATTGCCAAATGTGACAAAGTTATAATGCAGCTAATTTGGAAAATTCAAGGTAAATTTCCCAAAAATATTTTTAATCAAAAAATATCTTAATGTATTGAACAGAAGGAGTTGTTATTACATATTTTTGTAAAATTACAGTCCAAAGAGTACATTTTTATATTAATTTTATTACAATACTGAATTGAAATTGAATTAGCATCCCTGACCTAAATGTACCTTCTTTCTTAAAAGACTTACGTCTTATTCACTATACCACCGAAAATACTCAGCGGATAAAAAATAACTTCAAGATAATTTCAATCGGCATCTATTTTATTTCTTAAAATTATACAACCCGTTCTTGAGTTATATTAATGTGACTGTCCTAAAAGTCATGCCAATAAAAAATCTCCCATTTTTGTTTAAAGAAAATTTTTTTTATCCACCAGTGTGTCTATTTCATTTTACATATTTTAACTCTATTGTGAATAAAATTAAGATTTGTGCATTAAAAATGTTGCAAACCCATATAGGGGTTTTTAAAATCAAGTTTGACAAATAATTCTTCTTTGATTTCTTTCCTTCACGCTAAGCCCCTTGAAGAAGTTTTTGATAAGGTAATGCTTATGTGAATAGGTGCCTTGAAAATATTATGTGATTTCAAATAAATCGTTAATTTCATCTGAAGTTTAAGATATTTTTCTCTTGAGAATCGAGAATAGTGCATAATTTTTGGCCTCAATTATATTGACGTTTGTTAGAGTTTCAAAGTTTTTTACACCTGCAATCAAAGTATATACAAGTAGTCCGACTCTTTGACATAGGTACCTAACTCTAAGAGTGTGTTAGTGAAACAGTACCTAATTCTAAGTATGTATTAGTAATAAAAACTTTAATGTATTGGTGCTTTTTAATTTTCCCAACATACACAGAGTTTTATAAAAATGGCTTAAATTAAAATTTTCAATACGAAAAATAGAAACCCTGTTCTACAAAATAATTTCTAAAACTATTAAAATAAAATGTCAAAAATAAATAAAACAAATTTTTTGTAGTTTGTGCAAAATGGACCATAATATGACATAAAAGTGCTTAAATAGTGTTTAAAAAAATTGTGAAATTATTTGAGTAAGTGTAAAAACGCGCAAAAGTGCTTAGTTATTCCAAAATTTTCATGTAAAAGTTTTGTGTTTTTCTTCTTTGTTTATAATTCTCTCAATTCACACCGAACCTATACATGTGAGAGAGCAAATTCAAAAATAGAGAGTCGGACTACTTTGTATACTTTGCCTGCAACTACGAATAATTTTGCTAATTGTTTTAGTAAATTAAAATTACAAATCAAATTATTTAGTTCAATTAGAGAAACATACTTATAAATTAAGGTAATAAAAATCTCTGTAGTACTTTTTCTATATTTCGAAATAAAATCCAACCTTTAAAATTAGTTTAAAGTGAACCTTTTGGAGACGCCAATATCTGAAAGACTTTCTAACAGGGCATAACAATGAACCTACGAGAACTCGAAAACTAGAACCAATTTTGAGAAACGAATGCTATATTTGAATTATGCGCCCCAAATTTCATTAAAATTAGTTCAAAAGTTAACCCGAATTATAATATGAGAATATATAAATTGATGTAAACTTTAATTGGCATGTGAAAGATGATGGTAAAAGATTGTAATAAAAATTTAATCAAAGATCGAAAATTAATAAATTCAATCGGATTTTACATTTCTTATGTAAATATCAGATCGGGTGAAGTATAATTCTTAAGAAAATATTTGTTTAAATATTAATGAAGTCTTAATAGATTTTACAATTTTAAAGAGTAAAATAGTTAAACATTTTTGTAATTCATATAATTAAAACACATTTATTTACCCATTTAAATTTAAAAATTGTTAATTACAACTTATGACTTCTTTATCTAATTTTAAAAGTATGTTTTTTTTTTTTTATTATTTCACTTCTTTTTTACTTGAAATTATCTACCAACAGTAGACTTTATGATGTGTTATAAAACAAACTCTGAATCCCTTGATTATTTCGTTTGTATAATAAATATTAAAGAAAATTATTTTAATAATAAAAGATGTTTTTCATATTTTATTATACTACTTTATAATCACATTTTATTTCACAATGGAACATTATATTCAGTCACATATGACGAACAAAAATGCCATTAACCTGACAATTGTTTATTTCAACTAGAAACTTACATGAGTTTCTCTTTGCCCTTAATATGTAGAGAAAAATTTAATTAATTAATAGTTTTTATCATAAACAAGTTTATTAAATTTCGTTTAAAGTTAAAATTTAATTAGAAAAATGTTTACTGAAATGAAGAATATCTATGATATTTTTTGATAATTTTTATTTTTCAAAGTTTACACTAGTTATCCAAATAATATATAGGTCTATCTGAAAGTCGTATCGTGAGTTTGAAAAGATAAATTACAGAATAATTTAAAAAGTTGTTTTCAATCATTTAATAAAAATTTGGCTTTTAATCTTTAATTTAAAATATAAAATTTCTTATAGTTTTTAAACTGATATATTTTATAATTAAAATTTTTAATAGGTGATCTTGACCAGCCCTAATATTTTAAATTATTCTTAATGTAGGTCTTTTTCTAAGTGTACAAAAAGGGTAAGTTTTCGACTTGATTGATGTACTCGTACATTCGTTTATGACAAAGTAGTTAGGCACCAAGTATTCCATTATCTTTTAATTTTAAACATTTCATTATTATAATTTTATTTATATTCATCAACCGTAAAACTCATATAGTCAACATTCTTTTATTCTTTCATTGGTTGCGTAAGTTTTGACGGACAAATTATAGAATAATTTATGCGTCTCTATGGACTGACTGGACCGTGTTCATAATCTAAGTACGTATGTACTTCTTTTTCTGTTTTTTTATTTTTTTATTTAACTATAGCTTAAATATTTAATGGCCCACATATTTTGTATAATAAATATTTCTTATTGAGAGTATTTACACTCAATGAATATAAATAATATTTGGCTAAAATTCTGCTAATGATTCTCAAGGTCTTGCAATAATTTCTCCAAGTGTAGATTTATGATTAAATTTGTGTGTAAGAATGTTTATAATGGTGGTGACTTCTGTCGCATTTTTATATAATTTATTTTTTTTTATTATTTTTTATTAATATTCGTCACCCATATTTTTTTTTTTTTTTTGAGCAACGGATGAAGTCATTAAAAAGAATAAAAAGGAAAAAAAACAACGAATTTATTTTTATATTATTCTACTTTGTTTTCTTTATTTGTACTCACATTTTAAAGAATAGAAAGAAAATAACAAAATATTTTGTTTAAATTTTTTGTTATTAGTTATTGCATGATCAATTCACATTTTCTAATTTACATACAAAAACATTTTTTTACTTACCCCGTAGTTCGTAAGTTAATTATTTAGGGATTTTGATTACCCGCTTTATTTGAGACTGTCTGATTGTCATTTCCACTGCAACATAAATAATTTACCTTCGCACTATATAATCTATGTTCAGTAAAATGTATTAGTTGACTCTTTCATGATTTATATTCAGTTTATATTATTGAGTAAAATACTGTCGAAAAAGGGGCACTGAAGAGAACTACATGGTATACATATGTACATATATGTACTTACACACAAACTTATAATCATTTAATAAATTTTATTCAAGACAGAGCCACTCAAGTGTTTCGTCTAGTATTTTAATTTTTTCTATATTTTTGTTTTCCATTCTCCGTCTGCTGATTGTGTCTGTTGAGTTGGTGGTACGTCTGTGGCATGAGTAAATAAATAATTTACAAAAACAAAAAAAAAAGACCGCTTTTATTTTTGCTCAACCTTGACCGTCATCTGCATGCAACATCTGTGTGAGTTGTGTGTAACAGTTGGTTTTTATTTTTGCTGATCAATATTTTACTTCTTACATAAACAAGAGATTGTGTTTTCAGTAGGTTTGTGAAGTGCGTGTCAGTGGGCTAAAGTCAGAATTGACTGAATATTGTTGCGATTTAAAGGACCTGTAACAAAATGGTTTTTTCTTATATATATATATATATATATATATATATATATATATATATATATATATATATATATATATATATATATATATATATCGACCATTCCAGGAAAGAACGCCCGAAAAAGTATATTTTTTTACTTGATGGCTTTCAATTTCGATAAAAATTTGTATACATAAACTCCATTAAGCCTTTTATCAATTTCAGTTTTCAGTTTTGTGAAATTGCAAAAACTCGCGATTTAATTTCGTTTTTTTATTTTCTCAAAAACCAAAAAAATTTCAAAAGTATGTAATTTGAATAGCAATATCTCTGGGAAAACTTTGTGAATTTTAATGATTTAAACGGCCTTCAAATTTCGCATATGGCGGCTTTACGACGAACATTTTAAAAATAAGAAAAATTTTTTAAAAATGCATTTTAATGCAATTGCATTTTTCAAATGCATTTTTCTTCAAATATGCTATTAAAATTTTTTAATTTTTTAACATAAATGAAAAGTTTGGAATATTTACATTAAGATAAAAGTGTCAAATTTTTGGGACGCGAAAATCTTATATGCATAATCCAATTTTTACAAAAACATGTTTAAAATTTTTCATATAAAAATAAAATTTTTTCTTGTTTTTGAAATTTTCTTTAAAATTTTTATAAAAGTTAGCAAAATATAAAAACTATGCAATTATAAATATTCATATCTCTTGAAGTTATTGATGGATTTCTGTAATTTAAAAAGTATTTAAAAGGCCATTGTATATTTTTTGTGTAGTTTAGTCAGCATTTCGAAAATCACCTCTTCGATCCATAATATTTTAAAAATATAAATGCAGTTTTTAGATACATTTTTGTTAGTTGCGAATTTATTAAATTTTAATTTTTCAAAAGTGTATTTAAAAATGCTTTGTTTATTATAACTTAAAACAATAAATAGTCTGATACATAAAGTTTTACTATTTTTAAGGATTTTTTAAAAAATAACACAATAAATTTTTTTTAACAAAATACGTAAAGATACTCATAATACCAGAAAAATATAATTTTTATATGAAAAAATTTAAACTAGTTGAAGAAAAGGGGAAATTATGCACAGTACATGTGTGCGTCCCAAAAATTTTAGATTTTTATTTTAATGTAAAGATTCCATGCTTTCCAAATACGGAAAAAAATCAACAAAATTTAATAGCATATTTAAAGAAAAATGCATTTAAAAAATGCAATTGCATTAAAATGCATTTTTAAGAAGTATTTTTTGGCTCTATGAAATAGCTCCCAATGAAATAACTTCAAAAAACGAAAATGAAATAAGTCCCAAAAAATCCCATACATTTTAGAAGTTTTTTCATATGAAATAACTCCTAAATTTTTTGGAAATTATTGCATTTTTTTGGGAAGTAACTTCATTTTCTTATGAAATTATTTCATTTTTTTAAAATACTAATAATGAAATAATTCCCTTCAAAAATTTATTTTGGGATTTGTTTCATTTTTCAAAGAAGTAAGGAATTATTTCATTTTTTAAGGATTTATTTCATTTTCCTAAATTTGGGTTTAATTTTAAAATTTTTGAATGAAAGTCTAATTTACTTTATTTATGAACTATATTTCTTTTTCAGAAGTAGTAATATCGCTCATTTGTTACTAAAAACTCCAAGAATCTAATTTTTCAGGAGACGCATTTTTAGTTATTAAAGTTATTTAATTTATTTATTTTTTTAACTCTTACATGAAAATAATATTATTGTCAATTAGGTAGTTTTTCTAGATATCTTAGTGATGATGACTATACAAAAGCCGAAGCATAACTTATATAATATATTGTTTCAAGTAATACGCAATAGGTAATGTAATTAGAACATGATTTTTTCCCGGCCCTGCTTAGAATATGAAATGTTAATACACCAAACTTTTTCAGTTAATAAAAAACTTTATTTGCTATTCATTAGTGATTTTAAACCGATATCGGTATGTTTATGAGTAATGAGTGATATACTAATATTAAATTTACCAATTAATAAAGATGAATAACTAGAAGCGATGAAGCGCCGCAGGCGAAAAATTTTAATAAAAAATCGCGCGATTTTTTATTAAAATTTTTCAAAAAATAACTAATTTGAAACTTGTAATTTTAATAAAAATCGCGCGATTTTTTATTAAAAATTTTTAGTAGAAAACGTTTATTTCATTTTACCATATTTTATTAACATCTTGAAAAAATAATAACATTTAGTTGAAAGTCAACAGCACTGCAGAGACATTTTCAATAAAACGGCACCCGATTTTTATAATTCTTTCTATTTAACAATTAATTTTTTAAATTTCTAATAGAAATCAAGAAATTTTTGTAAGGAAAGCATTAACGCTGTACTATTAAATATTAATATTAAAGCTTCAAACATTTTTAAAATATACATGTGTATATAATTTGGGACTTATTTCATTACTTTTTGAAATTATTTCATTTGCATTTATTTCATTTTTCTATATGGGAGTTATTTCATTATGAAATAAAATCTAAAATTTGGGTTTTATTTCATTATTGTTTTTGAAGTAATTTCATTTCTTTTAGGATTTTTTTCATTTAAAATATTTGGAATTAAATTAATTTTTTTAGGTGCTTTTTCATTAGGACTTATTTCATGGGACTTATTTTATTAGGAGTTTTGTCATTTTGCCGTATTTTTTATTTGTAAAATAATCATGTTTAAGCTGATATAATTACAATTCAAACGCCGTTTAAATAATAAATTTCCGTAAAGCGTTCCCAGAATTATTTGTATTTAAAGTTGTACACTTTCAAGATTTTTTAGATTTTTTCGAAAGTGAAAAAGCGAAATAAAATCGCAAATTTTCTGAATTTAGCGAATGTAAAAACGGAAATCTATATAGACACCCATAGACCTTATACGTATAAAATTTTATAAAAATCGGAGGACACTTGGTATATTTTTGGGCGTTCTTTCATGGAATGGACGATATATATATATATATATATATATATATATATATATATATATATATATATATATATATATATATATATATATATATATATATATATATATATATATATATATATATATATATATATATATATATATATATATATATATACAGTTAGGGACAAAACTATTTGTACACCTCATATATTTCGTATACCTTCACGCACATTTTCAACAGATCCGCTGTTGTTATACTTGCTTACAATGTATTGTACTGTGGAATGTTGCAAATTTACTAAATTACTTATATTCCGGAGAGATTTTCCTTTTTTATGTACATCAATAATTAAATTTTTAATATCCAAACTGAACTCTTTTCGCTTTCCCATTTTTGATGAGCTTATTATTCAAAACGTTAAAACCAACTTCTTATTTTGTAAAATAAAACTCGATTAACGAAGAAAATATAACGGTATTTAAAAAAATCATCATACAAGAGTCCAACGTACAAATAATTGTACAAAGTACTGATGTACAAATACTTTTGTCCCAAAGATTTTTACTTAATTGTACTTTTTTTAACAATGTGTTATATATTAATTTATTTTTTATCAAATAATTCAATAAAAATGGACCTGAATTAAAACTACATATAATAATTTTTTATTCTTTATAAATTATTGAAGATATACGAAATGCATGGGTGTACAAATAGTTTTGTCCCTAACTGTATATATATATATATATATATATATATATAGACAAATAGATAGATAGTGATGCTTCAATGCCATTAAAAATACCAAAGAAAGAAAACTACTGGTGGAATAAGGAAATAGCAGCTGTCAGGAACGAGTGCTTAAGACCAGATGGAAATATCAATGGGGAAGATTAAAATCAGAATATGAAGAAAAAGAATCGTATACAGGCGAGAAATAGAGCTGTAATACTTCTAACAAAGATCCATTAAGCGAGGAAGTGATCTGAAATTATGTTAGTATTCTATAGTATCCCAAATATGTTTTTCGTGAACAACACCACATCTGCTCGCAAATCCATTTGGAAGATGAAGAAACTCATCCTGATACCAAAACAACGGAAGACTTTATGAGCACTTCAGTCATATAGATCGATTTGCCTTCTGGATACAGTAAGAAAGTGCTTCAATAGAGTTACGTATACATTTATGATAGGAGGCAGAGTTGATTAGTAGCAAGAGAGCCATCGTAGTCCTGAAAATAAATGTATTCACAGAGGTTATATAGTACTTAGGAGACATAATTGATAAACGCTTAAACTTAACTACCCTAGAGGGAAAAGAACTAACACAGAACATGTCACGGGATTGATCCAAAGTGACAGGGACCGGTTCTAATTCTAACACTTTGTATGAGCTGGACCTGTCAGTTTAACATGGCGTTGGCCTAGGAGGGAGAAATTTACCCTTTTTAACCAGTTTTGGGACAGGTCACAGAACAAACCCAAAAGGGCATATTAAGTATTAATAAATATAATACAATTTTTGGAAAAACAAATTGGAAATTGTTTTATTTTTATATACTTTTTTATTTTTTAAATATTTTCATTTTATATTTTTGTTAATGTTGATGGCGGCACCCCGAATCGAGCCCAGGTTACTTTTATTAATCTCATGTTTTATAGTCTTACACGCTTATCACTCAGCCACAAATTGTTATTGCGCGCTAGTTGCTAATTGCTCATTTAACAAGCAAGCTAAAAATTAGCTTTCACTGGTTAAACTGGTTCTCAACTGGAACTTTGATGACTGTTAGATGTCAATTGGTACTTAACTGGAACTTTAGTGGCTATTAGATGTCAATTGGTACTCAACTGGTACTGATGGACCGGTACTATTGAAACAATTGCTACCGATTTTCCGTAGTTAAATATTTGGCTAGGATGATGCCAATACAGTGCCATAGGATATTACAAAAGGCGAAATTGTTCCTCCTTTATTTGTCACCAATCTGAGAAGGTATATCCAGGAAGGACATGATATCTATTTTCCGAAAAAATTGTTCCTGAGTGCAGAGAAAAACGAGAATCCAGAGACGCATTACAGATCCATGAATGAAACTAATAAAGAAGGTGGGAGAACTGTACAGTATCACCTGACACAGTTTTTAACGGGACAATGGGGATACAGAAGCTGTCTATATTGCTTCAGCTATGACGTAACACCTAGGTTTCCAAAGGGACCTGTAGAAGGTTTCCAGGACAGACTGAATGTATCGCCATACCATAAGAATCTTTTATGCAGCCTTTTTTTAGAACAGTAAGAAATAATGATTCCAAATGAATACTCGTGAAATAAATGAAACATATTGTGTATTTCATAGTGTAAAGTGATGGTGTTTTAATAGTGTTATTCTAAAAATGTCAAACAAGATCTGATAAATTAATATGATATGTACTCATCATTATTTTAAAATAATAAAAATAAATAACAGACACATAAGTAAATGCAGTACGAATACTAGCATTAGGTATATTAAAGTCTAGGGGCGTTTTGTATTAAAAAATAAACATTTATCACAATTCAACATGCGATCGATTTAAGCCATTAATTTATTTTACATGTGTTTATAATATGTATGATATAAAATCTATCATTTTTTATTATTTTTCGTTTTTTTAATAGTTTAAAATCAACAAGTTATTTTTTGTAGTTAAAAATTTTTATTTATTGGATTTTTTTCAATTTGTATGACTCAAGTTGGTTGGTGGGCTGCACTAATTAAGATGTTTGTGTTAAATAAGCGTTTATTACGTTAATCTATATGTTGTATATACTAATTATATTTTTATTATTATAACTTTTACATAGTTTTTTTTTTATCACAATAGACCTAAGTAAATATAAACACGTGGTTAAATACGTTTACTTAGTTTATTTTAGATGTTAAACATTACGTATGAATGTCGTTTTATTGACAGATGTGCAAAAGAATTTATTGTTCTAAAATTGTGTTAATTATTATGAAATTGTTAATTTTAGAAATAATTTCTAATGCCTAAAAAAGCTGATAAATTAGAAATTGTATAGTAAATAATCAAAACCACATGTTAATTGTAGACATTTCAAGCATTTAGTAAAATCCTAATAGACAATATGAGAATACTGGAGATTGAATATTTTAGAAATAAATATGAACTGATTTCAAAGTTCTTAAGAAACATATTATAAAATTAGATATCTTTCTAATACGATTTATTTATTAACAAATTTAGAAAACCTTTTATAAATTTTCCCTAGAAATAAAGTATTGATTCTTTCATAGTTTTGATTCTTTCATAGTCCTTTGTTTAATTGAACATTGTTAGTTTTAGTATTAACATTTTTACTAGTAACCAATCATTATATGTATATAAAAACTATTATATTATAGTTTTTATCTTTTTTTAGATCAACCAACAATCAACATATTATTACTTTAAGTGTATATGATTGTTGTCCCTGTCACCGTAATTTTTATCCACAATTTACCCGCATTTATTTACTTATTTACATAAACCCACTGAATCAACAGTTAAATAGTTTGCACGCTAGTCGTTTTTCATTTTATTTAAATTTTTTCGCTTCTTGAGATAACAATGTTCACTTTTGACAGTTTTTGAAATTAACATCTAGTAGATTGATATTAAGGAAAATAATATAAACGAGGGTGGTTAAATTAAGTCATAATAACAAAATTTTCATTTTTTTAAATTAACTTGAATGAAATTTAAGACATTTTACAAATGGGATTGTTAAATGAGGTCATGAAAATACATATAGATGACTAATCATACATAACCTTAAGGAAAGTTTCACATTATTTTATGGATTTGTTTTGTTGTTGTTGTTGTGGTTATTTTATTTTAATGATATTGTAAAAAATTAAAACTAATAGTTTCTTTTTTTTTTTAATATTTATAACTAAATTTTCGCTCCCAAATAAAATGTAATCGGAACAGTCTCATTTTCCAAATTAAAGAAGATCCAGTGAAATAAGTCCGAGCAAAAAATAAGAAGCTCCCAAATTAAAAAAAAAACGAGTCAGAAAGATTTAGTCGGTCAAGACTGACCATATGATAACCTGCACCAAAATCAAAATTCGGGGAGTGGTCATATATTAGACCTGTGGATAGATTTGTGGATTAATACTTTTACTAAGTGCAAAATAAACTATAAAAATATAGAATATCACGTTAATGCTAACATTTATATGAATTTATACGCTTTAGAATGATACCTGAAAGTGGGAAATATCAGAAATATGGGAGCAATTATAAATTATGGACTGATCCTCATAAAATTTAGCACTGTAATTTCTACTTAAATAAAACTTATTTTAGTCAATTATGGACCGATCATGATGAAATTTGGCGCAAAGATTGACACTTATACAGATCTTTTCATTAAATCGACTCATAAAGTGATTCTGAGTCGATTGGTATATTTTAAGGTGGAGATTGTAAGATTTTCTTGTGCGTTACAAATATCAGCACAAACGCATAATACTCTAACCACCTATGGTAGTGTAGGGAACAATTAAATAACTCCTTAAAGGAGATATACAAGAATTCTCTATTTTTTGATGTTTTAACAAACTAATGGAAATCTTTGGATCTGGCTATAATAATATATAAAGGCCCAAACAAAATAAAATAATTAAAAATTAAAAAAATTTTAAAGTATTTTTACTATCTTTTAAAAAGGCTTAAGGAGAACTTTCATACAAAAATTTGATAAACTGCTTAAAAGGAAGTACTCCACAAGCAATGAACAATTGGTTAAAAAAACGTTACCACGCCGAAAGATTGATAACTCAGTACCAGCTGTATTCAACCGGAAGTTTTTTCCTCAGAGAGGAACTTTCGTTCACAGCAGATCTGTAACAACAACATGGGTTAAAAAATAACTTCTGCAGCTCTTTTTCAGCACTAAGTGCATAATATTAAAATCATGACTTTTTTAACTCTTTTTCAGTTCCTTTTTTGCTGGAAGCTAATTATAGGCTCCATTACTCTACCGTAAATGTAAATGTAGCGAATCAGCTGACACGTTTTGCTTATGAAAGTTATGTGTGTATGTGTACTAAAAAACGTAAATGTTACGTAGCAACCTATTCAAATTAGGTCGCTCTACGTTTTTACGTGACAGCTGTAACAACAGTATTGACAGCTTTTTATTTCAATATACAAAATCTGCGTAAAAAATCGCTGTAATAGGTTTATAAATTGGACAATTATTTTTGCTGTTTTCTTCACTAAAAAATTGTTGAAATAATTTAAATAAGACGTAGAGTCGAATATTTAATTTAAAGCTCAAAATGTTTGTCATAAAAGCACAAATTTCGTTTTGTATACAAATCGCTGAAATACAAACCAATAAATTTAGCGACAAATTTCAATTTGAATTTGATCCACTGGAAATATGTTTAATTGGCATCACCGATATTCATATGTACAAAACAACAACAAAGTATTTGCTACATTTACGTTTTTAGAGTAATCATCCACTTACGTTTCCTTTTACATTTACGTTTTTAATGTAACGTAATGTCACTTTTATGGACATTCTATCACTATAACGATGCTAAACATACGGCAGTTGTAAAAGTTTGTCTGGGAGAAAAACAAATAAATGTAATGTCGTGGCTACCGCAATCTCCCGATCTCAACACGATAGAGAACATGTCGACGATCAGTGAACATAAACGCGTAGAAATATTTCTTTGAAAAGTAAAAACGAACATTTAAGTTATATTTTTACCATTAATCAACCATTTGGAAATATTAATAGCAATCTGGGTAAATTTTTACTGAGTTTGGTTAAAAACAAACATTTTAATTTTTGAAAATATTTTTGTCTCTCGAAAAATAGGGTCTAGTCTTTTCACATTGCTAAAAAAAAAATAAATAAAAGTAAAAATTGAGAAAAATTCACTTTACTCCGTAATTTTGAACAAAAATTAATGAAATTTGGCACGTTCCAGGAACGAAGCCTATTAAAATTGGTTATGATCGGTCCATTATTTCACCTAGCCCCCATACAAATGTCCTCCCGGAAAAGGGTTTAACCATAATAAGTCCCTTAAATATAGCAATATTTTAATAAAATTTGGCACATGCAAGCTTAAATCTTAGAAAGAAAGAATCAGAAAGATCGGTCCATAATTGATCATAGCTCCCATATAATCCCATTTTTAGAAAATTATTTTAACGGACATAAATCCCATACGAATGATAGTATAAAGTTAATATTCGACAAAAATAAGTTTTATATAAACATAAATGATAGTGTAAAATTTTACAAAGATCGGTCCATAATTTACCATAGGCCCTATTTCGGGAATCACCCAATGATGCTATCATTTAAATGAATAAATTCATTTAAATGATGGCATCAACGCAATATTCTGTATTCGTATGTTTTATTTTACACTTAATATGAGTATCGGTCCACATTTAGCTCGAAGTCTAACAAAAGACCTCTCCCCTAATTATAATGTATACAATGGTGTAGGGTATCATATGGTCGGGCTTGAACGACCATATATATTTCTCTCGTTTAAAAATAAAAAAGAGTAAAAGGCTGAAAGAAAATTGTTAAAAGTGCTAAATTTGCGCGTTTTTCAATTTCGAGCTAAAGTACATTTTTGGCGTTTTGGACTAAATCGATCCCGAAAAGGAAACAGTTGGCATCACTGCTAATGATTACAAAATGTAAGCATTTCCAAGTTGTGATAAAGACTAAAAGATGTTCAGATGTGAATCCTTAACATTTATTGTATTTTTTATATTTTGTCTTAATATTTGTAAGAGTTGCAAATGTTTTGAACGCTGGAAATATAACTTGTTTTATAAAAATGTTTTGTTCAAAATATTTTACTCCATAAATATTTTTTGCTTTAATAATTTTTTTAAATTATTTAAACAATAGAAAATAATTCCCTTAAATATTCTTCTTAACACAACAATTTGTGAAATGTTGAAAATTGGTTTTCAGTTGAAAATATTTTGACCACCACTGTAGAAACGTCTACTACACTATATTTATTTAATCTTTGAAGAGAGAATAGACTTCCTCTTAGTAACCAGTTATAGCTCTTAACTGATAATAAAATCATTAGTTTGGGGACAGTAACAAGTCACTAATTTTGCAAACTGTATCATTTCAATATCTTTTTTTTTTTTTTTTTGGACGAAGGTGTAGAAAATTACGGTAAGGGTGTGAAATATCCAAGTGAGCACTTACAGACATACATAAATATATTATATGAGTAATTAAACTTAAAATGTTTTCATTTGATATAAATGTACAACACCTCTGAATCTGTATTTGTTAAGTGATAACTATTTTTAATTTTAAGAAGTTTATTATTTTATATTTTATTTGCTTTAGGTTTAAGTTCTTTAATTGGAGTACCTTTATCAATATTGTTTTTACATCGTATTTTAGTTATATGATAAATATAAAATTCTTGTAATTAAAAAAATTAGTTTTTACATTAATGACATTCCAAACTATTGTGTATTTCACAACTTTAAATACATGGGATTTATATAAAACTTAAAAGTTTAAAATAAAGCGAAGAAAAGCAAAATGACAATTAATTTTAAATGTAAGATGCTACTGAACAGAAAACTGAACATTTAAAAGTTCCCCCCACCTGTTTGGTAACTCTAACGCTTAATATTTATCTGAAAGCTCAGGTTCTGCTCTAAAATTGTATATATTATATCCACATGCGGGAGTTTTTCTTTTTAACTATTTTTACTTTTAATGGCAAAAAAAAAAAAAAAAAAAAATTATTAAAAAAACATTTCCCCAGTTTTACTTTTATCGATTTTGCTTTTGTGCATTAATTTCGAAAAAATAACAACAACCAATAATTAGAATTCACATAAAATTGTGAATAATTTAAACATACTCAACCACGAAAATCTCATAAATAATGTTTAATAACAAAAGCTTATTTAATAACCACTTAGTAATGCAGCTAAATATACAAAATTAATTCATCATTTTTGTTTCACTTTTTTTCTATTTAATGGTGTTTTATTTAATAAATTTTATACCTTTTGAATATACATACGAATATGGGTACAATATTTAATAATTTATAAAGTAAACAATTACAAATTGTACAATAAATAGTACTACAATTCGTACATAATTCTAAAAAAAATTAAATTGAAATCAAATGACGTATTAACAGTGGGTAAAATAGTTATAGGAACATTTAATGATAAAAAAAAAAACATTTTGTTATTTTAGTTTGTTTTAACTGTTAGAGGACTTGTTATGATATTTTAGATTGTAAATAAATTTTCAGATAAGATAAAATTAATTTTTATTGTTTCAGTAATCAGTATTGTTGCCAAGTTTAATGTAAACAATTTACATGTGTTTACAGATACTTGACAATTAACCAAGAAATCAAATTAGGGGGGAATGATAAGAAACTGATTTAAAAATAAAAAGTATGTATTGTTGATATTTAATATATTCTGATGCAATTTTATGTCCTTTTATCTGGAGATAAACATTCCCTTTGCCAAAATACAAAATATACACTGATCAAAAAAGGTAAAAAATACAACGAAAAAGTTGATTGTTTCCACGAATTTGTTCCCTAGTTATACCCTTCACATAAAATGAAGGGTTTATAAAGGTTTGTTTTTTTTTATACGATAATCTTTGAATATATATCCAAGATCTCAAATTGAAAAATTTTCGTGAAAAATAAGTTAAGTGAAAGTAAGTTTTTAGAATATATGTCTGCCCGTCTGTCTGTTGAAATGGATTTTTTGAAGCTCATAGTCCAATAATTATATTTCTTTTTCAATATTTATGTCACATATAATCTGGAGAAGTTTAGTATTGAAATTCAGCGAAATGCATTCAGAAATGTCTGAGTAATAAATTATTTTCTAGAGCAACCTCAAGATTTTTTTTCAATTTTCTTTGCCCAAATTTGATAATAATTTCATTATCACATATAATATATAAATGTTTTTCTATGAGAGAGTAGTGAGATTGAATAGTCTACAGGGAGTATGCTAGACTACAAACCGTTAAGCCTGAGTTTGAGTCCCGCGGCTTATTGGAATTTTTCGTTTGTCGTAAGAAAAATTAAAATTTTCATTATAAAAAGTAAATTTTGACAGGAATTTCTTGATATGCAGGAAGTGTTTTTTATATGAAAAGTATTATTTAGATTTGATTTTAAGGTTTTTATATAAGCAATTATGGTGGAAGAACTCAATACATCGTTGTGGTAGTATCTGAGTTGTGACTGTGAGACGTTAGGTTCTGAGTTCAATACATGCCTATGATTTCGAAAAATTGTTTTATGATTTATTTTGAAACAGAAATGAAAAATTGTTTAAATGTCAAGATAAGAAACTGTCAAAGATGTTTTTAGTTTTTAAAATTATTAATAATAAATTTGGTTTTTATCGGGATTTGAATCCATACGCGCAGTTCAAAATTCTTAATTTTAAATTCCTATACCCTAGGTCACATGACTATTTAAAATTCTAAATTCATAAAATACTTTTATTTTATTTTGAATAAAAAATTAATTCAACAAATGTTGAAATTGTGGTATTTGAAAAATATTCAATAAGAAGTGTTGTAAAATGATTTTTATATAGTTTTCATACATATGATGGCTCAGAGCTTCGAAAAAATTAATTAAATTTTAGCTGATTTCCATTAAATCTTAATTTTGAATTAAGAAATAAATGTTTCTCATTCTATAATATCATTTAAAAAACATAAATCTATAGTTTTATTCAAAGGCTTATTAAACAGTATTAATTCTTTATTGAATTAATTCATAAAGAATTCACAAAATTTTTGTTAATGGAAATCTTTTACAAATTGCATGAAAATATTTTTTACTTATTAAATTTTTCATATCTTTTACTAAATGAATTAATGAAAAAAAAAAAAATTTTTCCTAAAGTAATTTGTAATAGATTTAAACTGAAGAAAATTTGAATTATTCAATATAATTTTTTAAGCTTCAATTGTATAAATATGAGCGAATTCTTTAAGGAATTAATTCTTTACAGAATTATGAATTAAATAAATATGAATGCTTTTAAAAGATGACTAGGATTATAAATTGAATTCGTTCGTAAAAAGTGAATTAAATAAATTAGTCTATGTTACTTGTCAAAAAAATTCAGCAATTGCTTCAAGTTCCAGCTTTTGACCAATTTGTCTAATCTGGTATATACATTACTGGCTCTGGTCTTTTTTGAATAATTCTGTATTTTCTTAACGATAAATAAACACTGATGTATTTTTTTTACTCTTACGTTTTTGTTTTTCTATACCACCCGTTAGAAACTAGTGAATAAATACGATAAATTTAACATAAGTTAACGAACTTTTCCTTGTTCATTTAGTAAAACTTCTTCTTTCTAAAGTTAAAATATTAGTACTTTGAATCAACAAATTCTACGTTGAAGATTTTCTTTATGTATATTTCATTTTATGTTTTTCAAAATCAATGTAAATGTTAATTGACTAAATGTACATATTGTTTAAATTTAAAGGACATGTTCTTTTATTTTGTAAAAATATGAAATCAACGAAGAAATACGTAAATTATATGAGCTTTTTTAACTACTAGCTGTTAATTTTCTCAGCTTTCCACCATGGTCCCTCCCACTCAATATTTATATGTTGTTGCCAACACTTTGAGGATCATTTTTGATAAAGGACGAATATTGATTTAATTTTTTTTCCAAAAATCCATTTTTACATTTTTGAAGCGCTATAAAATGACTAGAGTTTGCACTATGGAAAAACTGATGATACCAAATAAATTAATTTTACTATTTTATGTATAATTTTAACGAAAATTTTGGAATAATTTTCGATTTTCTCTCAAAATTTCACTTAATTTGCACACATACATATATATGGGTCATTATCAAAGTGATTCGAATGCATGTAGAATCAGTTCGCGTTAATCATTTCATGTGAGGGGCACGAAAGTTATAGCGGTTTTAAATTGAACATATTTTTACAAACTAGAAGTTTATGTACAATTCTGGTCAAAATTACACGTAATATCAAAACCTACTGAGTTATTCAAATAAAATTTATTATATTTTCTATGTTTGATGGTATTAGTGCAGCATATTTTAGGGTTTCCTAGTGTTTTGACAAAAGTGTCCCGTTTTCAATTATCAACGACATTTGATTTAAATTTATGATCCCGATCAATTATATTTATCGCCACTCTTATATCTATATATCCAATATTTGTTTAAATTGCAATTTTCTATATAAAAATACCAAAACAAAAAGTGCAATTTTTGCATAATTTTCAAAAAGTCCATAAAATTCTTGTATTAAATTTATTTTTAATGCTCCTCCGATTTTGTTATGTAAAATAACAAAAAACTAAGTTCACTCAGTAATCTAAGTAATTCCATATGAAAATGTGAATGTGCCCCGCGAAAAACTGACTTTTTGAAAAATTTTCGCACTTGTTTTCCAAACTTTGAGACTATCTACTACGTTGATTATTTCGGACACATTAACAAGGTGCAGCGCAAAGTACGCAAAATTACAACACGTATCAATCTCTATCTCAAATTTTGTATTCGGTTGAGGGGCGCACAGACCCCGTTAAAAAACTGAAAAATTTAAAAAAACTAAAAAATTTTGTCATCAAAACTCGACTGTTGTTGTGCACAATTTGTCTGTAAAATCCGATTAGTTTACTTATGATAGAATGAGATCAAAAAGTATAAACGCGCGAACAAAAATTGTAGAAGAATGTGAAAAACTTAAGTAGTTTTTAGCCGTTTTTCTATGTCCTTGAACTTTGAACAACAATCATGATTATAAAAAGAAACTTATGGTGCTAAAATTTTTCACTCTATTAGTTTCAAGTCTTGTGAATTCATATCTGTAACCAATTTGTTTAAAATATCATTACCACAAAACTTATTAAGGATTTAAGTCAGTTTCAGCCAGGTTAAAAATTTTTGATAATGGCCCATAAGGAGTGAGATCGAAAAATTCTTAACATACATAATATTAAATAACTTGGAAACGGTTGATCTTAGAGTTTTCATTATTTTTTTAATCATTTGATAATTTAGCGTAGATCACAGAAATATATAATTTTTATGGTGCTAACCACTAATTATAAAATTGTGGACCATTTTTGAAAACCCTTTCTTTGGAGATTTGATAGTTGCTTCAGTCACTTTTTTGGAACAGTGTGCACTTTTTCTGTTAAAATCTTAGGTATTTTGGGACACCTTTTTTGTGCTCTTGAATTCACTTTTCACAAGAGCTCAACATCTCTCCACTGGTCTAAGCTATGCACAATTTTGAAAATTGACCTCTCTTGGTACTAAAACTATGTTATTGATTCGGTACCACTCCAGAGCTTTCTTACCGTAGTGACATAATACCAAATGGGTCCAAAAATATGTGGACACGTTGTGCTTTGTTAAGAAAATAAGAAGTCTTTTTTGCAAATATTCCTTTATGCATATTTTGGTATTTATAGATCCGAATGTATCAAATGACTTTCCTGTTTTGCCGCAACTGCAAAAAGCTTGTCATACCATGAATTTTGTAAGAAATTTTTGCTGCTTTTGGGTCTTAAACTTATCTCCAACATTGCTTCGAGCATTAGCAATAAAAATTTTTGAGACACAAGCTGTGAAGATTCTGCCAGCACCTACGTTTCTTCGTCAATTATACAGCTTGAGTATTTTTGTACGAAATTTGGTTTTAAATTCCGAGTCCTATTTTTGGCTTGTAATTTTTTTTTTGCAGAATTTCAATTTGGAATTTTTTGAACTTTATATGTTATCAACTTTCCCATTAGCTTTAAATTTTCGCACCAAATAGTCGAAGCACTGAGAAAACTGAGCTGATTTTCTACCAGATGTGTTTGGAGTTCCTTTCAATATGATTTCAATTATCTGGCCTTCCCAATATCATGTGGTCCTTTTTTTCTTACCGAACTAGGTTTCACATCAATAGTCAAATTCTCCTGATACTGTTTAATAACATTAGAAACGGTTTTACGGACGACATTTAATTCTGTGGCCAATTATTTGTAAGACCTATTTGGATTTTTTGAAATATTTTAATAACTTATAGGACGTAAATCTTTTTTGTCACTTATTTTGATGAAAATAAAGACAAATTAACACGGTTATTATTAAAAATAATAACTGAAGTATTTTTCCATGATAACTAGATCAATAAAAATTTTGAATATTGATTCCGAAAAAAGTTATGAGGCAAAATGTGTGTTAAGATTTTTTCGATCTCACTCCTTATGTGCTTCACAGAGGTTTTAAGTTAAATTCAAAATGTTAGTAAAATATTTTTAACTATCTGAGATTTACTTAACTCTGATTTATGTGAAGCTTAAAATATCTGTAAATGGTTTAGTTATAGTGAAGAAATATCTCAACATCTTTAGCACTAATTGAAATTTGGGAACGTATAACCCATTTATTATAATGACTGATCGCCAAATAAAAAATACCATCACAATTTTAGTTAGTTCTTGCTATATTAATTGTTACAAATTGAGGTTGATATTTATAAATAACATCATTTATAAATTATGGACAACATACCAGCTAATAAATAACTGATGTCAATATATATCTTGAGTCTTAAGTTGCTCTAAATAACACAAACAATTTCGGCTAACTATCAGAATAATTTCGGTGCACCAGGTTTTACAATACTTTATAATTTATTGCTCAATTTTATTACAGTGATCTTGTGATTTCAGTTCAATTTTGTGCATAAATTTTAACTTCCTAACTGGATTAGTGAAATAATATACAAAAATTACATAAATTTTTAAAATCAATTATTCAAATATACAATTAGTTAGAACTAACTGCTTGTTTCCATTTAATATTAAAAATATGTATATAATTCTCCCAAATGTCGACGAGTGTTCGACAATTTTTGTTTTCTCTCTATAAAAGTTTTTCTCCATTAACATTTTCAGTAACGATTGTTCATTTAACAAATTATTCTTAAACGTTCTATGAAATTCCCCTTTTATCAGTAACGTCAATTAAAATAAATAAATTCATTTGAATTTATCAAATGTTTCTTAAAATTACAATAAATGTCATTAATGAGTGTCTATGCTGACATCTAATGACAATATGTCATTGTAAACAGTTATCGTTTATTATAGACTTTTAAATTGTTCTGTTTTTTATATCAAACATTGTTATGATACAAATTAGTGATTTGTATTTTTTTTATTTAATGTTTAATTATTTAAGCAATGATTAATTATAAGGCAGGTATTTAAAAGAATACATGAATGTAATTTTGCCTATTTAAATCGGTTAAATGTAATTTTTTTAATTAATCTAGAATAATCTAAAATCCATTAAATTAATAATTTTTATAAACTATGTCCCCATAAAAGTTCTCCCTGGCAAACCACCTTAAAACGCTATTATTTATTAAAAACCACTAAAAGGCAAAAAACAATTAGTAATAATTACATATTCACCACTTTACTAAATTTATAAACAATATTGTGAGCATGTGAGCATATGTATGTATAATTGTGTGTGTGTATATATGACATGTAATACATAATTAATGAGCAGTAATAATTTATAGGGTTTCCTAAGGTTTTCTCTTTCAATATACATATGTATGTACTTCTTCAATAACACATGTTTTCTTTATAAACTAAAGTCAATAACCGATAACCATCAATACGACAATTATTAATAATAGTCTTATTTTTTTTTATTTATTTCGTTGCATTTTAGAGTTTAGTAAACAAAGAGATGGCACAAAGTGCGGATACATCATTTATACCAGATCTGCCTAAAGGACCATTGTGCACTTATCGTAAAAGAGTTAAATTTGATTGGAAACGTTTAAGGCTGATATTTGAAAAGGAACAAGCTTTACGTATTAAGGTAAATTTACATCCTCTATAACATATTTCTAAATAGATTTCTTTATTAATTAAATATTTTCATTTACAGTACAAGGTTTGGAAAATTTTAGAAAATGATCCTTTATTTTCCCAACCCATTGCCCTTCTACCCACCGATGAACAAAAACGTATTTGTGCTATGCAAATGAATCGTATGGCTCATTTGGATTTAGTTCCTAAGGAAATCGAACAGCGTTCGTTTAGTGAAAAAACCAAATATTTGATGAGCATAAATGAGGCTTTACACAGCTATTGTCCCAGTTTATCGGTGAAGATAGCCTTGGGCGTTGGTCTCTTCAATAATGCTATACGTGCCATGGGCACTGATAAGCACAAGAAGTATTATGAAGCTGCTTGGAATCGTGAAGTAGTTACTTGTCTGGCCATAACAGAGGTTTCACATGGTAGCAATACAAAAAGTATTCGCACCACCGCCACATATGATCCCGAGACTCAGGAGTTTATTATCAATACACCAGATTTTGAGGCTGCCAAATGTTGGGTGGGTAATTTGGGTAAAACGGCCACAGTTGCCATGACCTTTGCTAATTTGTATACACCCGATGGTGTTAGTCAGGGTCTACATGGTTTCCTTATACCCATACGAGATCCAAAAACATTACAACCCTATCCAGGTGTTTTGGTGGGTGATATTGGTGAGAAGATTGGTTTGAATGGCATTGACAATGGTTTCGTTATATTTACCAACTATCGTATACCTCGTGATAATTTACTCAATCGTACGGGTGATGTTACACCCGAGGGTCTGTATGAGAGTGTTTTCACCGAACCAGGCAAAGTATTGGGTGCCGCTTTAGAATCATTTTCAGCTGGACGTATTGGTATTATGCAAGAATCGGTAAATACATTGTCAAGTGCAGCAGTTATAGCGGTACGTTATGCTGCCCTTAGAAAACAGTTTGGCCCTGAGAAAACTGGTCCCGAAATGGCTATTATCGAGTATCAATTACATGTAACTATTAAATATATTTAGTTTTTATTAGAAATTTTATAAATTTTTATTTTATTTCCGAATTATTTTATAGCAATGGAGAATATTCCCATATTTGGCGGCAGCGTGTGTTTTAAAAATCGCTGTAGTTGAGTTAACTGATAAATATTTAAGAATTATTGAAAAATCTCAGGCTGACTCAAATGGTTTCGAATTATTGGTAAGAGTTATACTGACATATTTTGTTATTTATAATCATATTTATAGTTAAGGAAAATCATTTAATGTAGGCTTCTAAACTCTAAGGAAAATATGTATATTTTTTTTATATATAAAAAGAGCGGGTGATTATTAAATAGCTTTCCTTTTTATACCCTACACCACCAAAGGTGGTTGGGGTATTATGTGTTTGTGCAGAAGTTGTAACGCAGAGAAAAAATCTTCCGACCCCCACCTTAAAGTATACCGTTCGACTCAGAATCACTTTCTGAGTCGATTTAACGATGTCCGTCCGTCCGTCCGTCTGGTCGGCTGGCTGGCTGGCTGGCTGTCCATGTAAAGCTTGTGCGCAAAGTACAGGTCGCAATTTTGAAGATAATTAGATTTGGTACATATGCTTTTTTCAACACAAGGACGAAGCCTATTGAATTTGGTTATGATCGGCCAATTATTTCACCTAGCCCCCATACAAATGTCCTCCCGGAATAGTTTTAACACTTACAGATGCCTTAAAAATAGGAATATTTTAATAAAATTTAGTACAAATAAGTTTTATATCAGCAAAAATCCGTCTGCCAAATTTCATGAAGATCGGTCCTGAACTGACCATAGCTCCCATATAAATTCCTCTCCCGAATATATAAGTAAAAATAAAATTATGTGGATCGTAATGGTGTAGGGTATCATATAGTCGAGCTTGACCGACTATATCTTCTTCTCTCGTTTTTTTTTTGATTTGGGTGTTTCTTCATTTTTGTTGGGAATAATTTTATAGTCTTATTGTTGCTTCACCATCAAAATATTTTAAATATACTGAATACGGAAGAAATTATTGAAGCTGCTGTTATATTTCTAAATGAAATAAAATCTAAATTTGACTTTAAAAATGAGGATATTAAATTTCTGCAGAAAAGGTTTCCTAAAAAGGTATATTTTGTAATATTTGTCATTATTTTTCCAAGTTAAAAAAACTGTATTTGCCCTTTTCCGAATAATTTATTTATATTTTAGGATAATGACAATTCAAAAACGTGTGAAAATTACTGAATAAGCTACTTTGTGTTTAACTTATTTTTACATTATTTTGCTTCATAAAATCTACTAGCCCAGGAAAAATTGTATTAGTTCTACAACTAGTTCCAGAACACATGAAAATAGTCTTTACTTGTTCTACTTTGGCGTTATGACCAATGATTTTTGTTTGAAATTGTCACCTCCAGAACTAGTTCTGTGGAAGTGTTAGCTATCCAGTACCCATTCTATGGAACGGTTCTAGAACTAGTTCATTAATCATCGATTTTTGTTCGAAATTGTCACATTCGGAACTAGTTCACTTAGGGAACGGTTTCATAAGGTGCTTTTTTAATTTTTATTATAATGGGCTATTTAATAAAGGCCACTTTCGAAATCAATTTAATTTTGTACTCTTTTTTTAATTTTTGAAATTTTTTACACAAGTATTTTAAACAGTTCTAGGAAGTCATTCGAGAAACAGTAATTTGTTCTCAGTAGTGATGTAAAAGTCATACAGAATTAGTTCTTAAGCACTGATTCTCTAAAACATTCCTTAAAACGAATTTAGAATCAGAATAAGGTTCTACTCCATTCTGAGGATGTTATTAAAGAATCTGAAGTGGTTCTGATTACACCAGTTCTAGAACTAATGATTTTAGAACATGTTCTTAAATTTTTCCTGGGAGGGTTTATTATTTTCCACTTATCAATTGTTGGAGTGGTTTTCCTAAAAAAAATTCTCCAAAATTTAGTTTTGGTAGGTTTATATAAATTTTGGTATTTTGTGGTAGGATGAAAATCTTTTCAGTGGAAATACTGATGTGTATTCTTGTATCAAGAATATTTAAAAAAATATTAATTGTTCTAACAAAATTTCATATATTTCTCAATTTTTTTTAGAAAAAATAAAAATATTTTTAAAATATACTTAGAAAGACCTTGAAAATTTATAATTTTGTACAAAGCAAATATAAAAATATATAATTAAATAAAAAATAATTAATAGAAAACAGTTAATTAATATGTAAATTAAAAAGCACACAAAATGAGATAATATAAGGACTGCACACAAAAAAAATCAGTGTATGTAATTCAGATAATACAAATTAAACTAATGGGTTAATCTTTTTGAAATTTTGTTTCGTTAAAGACTGTTTTTTATTCGTTTTTACTAAAATATTTAATATTTCCTGGAATACCCTAAATAAAAAATTTATTGTGTTTTTAGTTACTTTTTTTGTCGGAATGGGTTAGTGTTTATAAACCGGTTTTTCTTCAAATTTCGGTTATATGCGAACCGGTTAATTTGAAATATTCAATTTCGGTTAACCGGTTTATCCAGTTTTTTTGTGTCGGTTAACCGGTTTAAAAATTTGCTAAAAATATCACTAAATTTCGTCTTTTTTTATTTTTTCTGAATTTAAAATATAAGAAAATATTTTGAAACTTCTAAAAATGCTTGCTATTTGAGTTAACAAGTAGTCAGTTGATAGATATACTTCTGGGAAGTTAAATATATTTTAAAACTGTATGTATAATAAATCAGATAGATAATTAAGCATTCCATTTACAAAAACTTTAATTTCATGCGAATGAAATTTTTCAAAAGAAGAAAATAACTTTACACCTACACTGAACTAAAAATGAGCAGTAAATACGGTAAAATGGGGTGTAGAATTGAAGAAAGGTAGGTTAAATGTCAACCAACAAAATCGTTATTCAATTCAACAGAATTTTTCGTTAATTTTTCGTAAGTTAGTTAAATTGACGAAAATTCGTCAATATGACTAATTCAATTAGTTAATTAAAAGGTAGTTAATTTGACAAATTTTTAGTCAAATTGAAGAAAATATTATTTAAATTAACTAAAAATTTTATTCATATTGAAGAATTTTTATTCAAATTTAACTAAATTATTTTATTTAATTCTACTAAATTTTAGTTAAATTGAATAAAAAATTTATTCAAATTAACTAATTTTTTTCTTCAAATTGAAGAATGTTTATTCAATTTAACATTTGAATTTTATTAAAATTGACAAAATTTTGTAAATTTTTAAAGTACTGTTTAACCCCTGTAGGAAAATTTACTATAAATTAAAATCACCAAAATAAAACAAATAAGAAATGTTAAACACTTTAATAATATTTATTTTATAAAAAAATATAATTCATGTTTTAAATAAGCATTTTAAAATATATAAAGAAAATTATTTAATTAAATTTAATATAAACTTACGTAGCAAAAGTTTTAATTAAAGTAATTTTATTATAAATTCTTTATAATTCGAATGGAAACAACCCACATTTTAGTACAATTGTTTAATCGATATCGACCTGAGAAAATAAAAAAATATACATTTATTTAAAATTTTATTTAACATAACAAATTATTTTTGTACCATTTATTAAGTACATTAGATGTGCACTCATTCAGTATTCAACAACCAGTGTACTGCATTCAATTTCAGCCCATACATACAATATTTTTTAAAGTTTATTTCTGGATGATCTATAGCATCATATAAAAAATGTAAAGAAAACGAAAATATAAATAAAAAAGTTTATATAGATAGTAGGGTGATCGATTATTCGACTTTTTTGAGAAACCGGTTTTCGAATAGTTCGAATAGTTGGTATTTTAAAAAAACCGGTTGCACTTTTTGAAATTCAGAAATAACCGGTTTACCGGTTTTTTACAGAAGTTAATATTTATATCAAAAGACTACATTTCTTTAAAAAAAATCAAAATTAAAAAAAAAACAAATCTGAAAATTAAAAGAAAAAATATGAACAACATTTAAACACCTTCCTCTACCTAATCGAAGTCAATTATTTGAAGCCGTTAAAATTTATTGGAATTATATTGATTAAAGTTTTAAATACGTAAACCTTTCAAAATAAAAAAAATCGTCGTAAATGCGCTCCCTGGCCGAAATACAGAATCAGTTTTTTATAGGATTTGGAGAGCAAACAATAAGTATAGCAACTCAAAAGTTCTTAATACCAAAACAGACTTTTTGGTCCCTGATAGAAACATCTGGCACTGTTAGAATTTGTTGAACGAATAGTTTTATAAGTATGCCGATTTTTAGTTTCTTACTTCGTCTGGGAGCTTCAGAAAGCTCTGGAATGGAAACATTGCATAGGAAAGATATATTTAAATCCATATATATAGATCCACGTATTTTCGCTCCCTGATAGAGATTTCAAAATCTGGCTCCGTTAGTATTTGTAGGACAAATAGGGTTATAATTAAACTGAATTTTAATTTTCTATGTCTTCTGGGAGCTTTAGAAAGCTCTGGAAAGAGAAAAAATTCTTAGAAAAAGACATATAAATCCTCTTATATCCGCTCCCTGATAAAAATTTCAAAATATGGCTCCATTAGGATTTGTTGGACAAAAAGTTTTATAATTAAGCCAAATTTGAATTTTCTACGTCGTTTGGTAGCTTCAGAAAGCTCTGGAAAGAGAAAAAATGCTAAGCAAATTATATATCTAGATGACTAAAAGATAATTATGTTTCAAAATTGTAGAAAAAATCATTTAAATCTTAGTTAGCATAAACAGAAACCATGGCTTAATATGGAAGCCTGTCTCAATTGGAATGATTCTGCAGGTGAAGCTTTTTTAACAACAACACCTTTAAAAAATAAATGAAATATTGGATCAAAAAAATTAAATTGGGTCATACAGGATAATTATTAATTATTTATTTGTTTAATATTACAGAACAAATTCCAATTTAGACTTAAACTGTATTTTAAAGACATAAGAAATCAGTCTTTATGAATATTTAAAAAATTATTCCTAAATTTTCAAATATCACTATCACTATTTAGTACATGTTTTCTGAAATAAAATGCTATTTTTGAAACAGGTTTTTTGTGTTTAAAAAAACCGGTCTATTCGACATTCGAAAAATGAACATTTTAAAAAAAACCGACAGCACTTTGAAAAACCCGGTTTTAAAACCGGTTGGAAAACCGCGTCGATCACCCTAATAGATAGTAAAAAAATATTTACCTACATTTGCAAATCATGTGTGCTTACTTGTAGTAGGTTTGTTTTTAGGTTTTCCGAGGAAATTTTTGTCGTGCAGTTCTCCATAATCTAAAACGGCTCCTTGAGATAATGATGACCGTGGTCTGGCAGTTGATTCATTTAATTTGTTTATATTTGCTATCGAAATAATTAATAAAATAAATAAATATACCTAAAATATTAAAAATTTAAAATGTTTAACATTACCGTGAAAAGTATAAAAAAGTCCTCCAAATGTCCTTACGCTTAACAGTGCTTTAGTTGGCTGCATTTTGTGCCATCCATGAGTGCACATAAATTAACATTTTTTTTTAGGAGAATTACATATTTATTTATCGAAACTTGCTTGTTCTTGAAGTATATCTGATTTAACACAAATTCACACTTATTTTTCACACTTATGTATAAAAAAAATTTAAACGAAATTTAAATCAATTGACACAAAAACACGTGCACAAGCTTTATTATTTGTCATTCAACTGATCTTCTTCACTATGCGTTTTCTGTATTGAAGAAATTTCTTCAGTTCTATACATGTTTCTTCAATTTGACTAAAAGAAATTATTTAAATTAACGAAATTTATTCAATTCTACATGCCTTTAGTAAATTTGAAGAAATTTCGTCAATTTGAAGAATTTTCTTCAATTTGAATAAAATAAATTATTTAGTTTCGTAAAATGTGTATGCTTTTAGTCAATTTACAAATTTTTAGTCATGTTGAAGAATTTTATTCAAATTAACTAAAAAATATTAGTAAATTTTAAAATTTACGAAAAATATTACTTAATTTAACAGATAATTTATTCAAATTAACTTCTTTTTGGGGTGTTAAATTGAATAAAATTGTGTGTTGTTTTTCTTACTGCCATTTGTTTAATAGTTACTGCCAATTTAACTAAATTTTCGTCGATTTAACAGATTTTTCGTCAATTTTTTAACGAAATTTTATTCAAATCAACATATTTTACAAAAAAATATTTTTGACAAAAATTTTTTAGAAGATTTGAAGAAAATTTGTTGATTTGAAGAAAAATTCTATTGATTTGAAGAAAAAATCTGTAAATTTAAATATTTTTTTTCGTTAAAATTCTACGAAAAATTTTCGTCAATATTACCTACGAGATTTGGTTCAGTGTAATGTATAGCTTAAGAGAAAATAAGATTTTATATAGGATAATAGGAAAAAATAAAAACTTCAAAAGTAGAACTAAATAAGTGCAGACAATTTACTTTTAAATAATCAATAATTCTTCTAAAAATTAAAAACAAATCCGTTTTTAGCAGAAAAAATTTTAAATATTTTTCCAATTTTATGCAGGTATTTTTATGACATTTTTTTTATAAGAATTATATAAACTTTTCCTTGAGGGAAAAAGAGGTGAATATAAATCATAAAGGTCTAAAGATTCCTTTTTATAAAATTTCGATAATTTAATTTTATTTTTAAGCTAGAAAAATTAAAAGAAAAAAAAAAAAAGAAAAAATCTTTATAGAATAATTTTAGATTCAAAAGCTGTGCTATAAGATGCCAAAAAAATGTTTTTATAAAACTAGTAAAGGCTGAAAAAAAGTATTATAAATTTTCTATGTAAATCAATCGCAATTTATAAAGAACACTGCAGTGCACTGTTTATTATATGGTGCATGGTTAAACCAATAAGTTGAAAAACACTTTTTTTTAACCAAAAATATTTTTATTAAGCTTCAAATTAGAGCAATTATTAAAATGTCGGTTAACCGGTTTAACCGATTTTTAAGCAGACGGTTAACCGAAAAGCCGGTTTTTTAATTTTAGCCAATTTTCGGAAAAGTCGGTTTTTTATAAACACTAGAATGGGTACACTTCTTTTTAAACTCTATTTTATTTTTTACTCAGCCGTAAGTGTTTTTGAAATTATTGTTTTTAAACTATTACCCAATACATTTCAAATGCTTTGAGCTTTGGACAGTTGCACGTTGGGGTAAAATGTATCAAAAGTGGCGCTTAATTGAATTTTAAAATTTAAAGTTTTATAATAAAGTTGGTTACAGAATAAAAATAGACAAAACTATGTATCAATAACAATTAAAATCCTTAAGCTAGGTTGCGTTGTTTTCTTATAAGGAGCTGTCAAAGTTAAGAAATTCAGTTTTCATAAGATTGCAGTGTATTTATTTTAAATAAAAAGTCTTTTAAGGTAAAGATTTAAATTGAAACCATCAACTTCAGATGTTTAAGTGTACTTTTCTTTAAGTGTTTGTAAATTTTTTTTTGTCCTAATATTTTCGTTATTTTTTGGAAAATTATCCTAAAATACACTAATTTTCAACTTTCATGGAATGAACCTTAAAATGTTACAGGATGTTTGTTCTAAAAAATTTCTGAAAAATAGTACATATTGTTCACTTTAATACTATGAAAAAAAATCGTGCGCATATATAGCCCGATTTGATAAAATATAAAAAAAAACTCCAGTATATTTCATACAAAAAATAGCTTAAGTGCCAGACATTTTCTTTGCTATATCAAACATTAAACAGTGGGGAAGAATTGAAATAAATCTGTAACTTCTAATCGGCTGGTTGGATTTGCATGAAATTTCACATAGGCGTAGCAAAGGACGGTTGCATTTTGAGTTTCGAAGCAGGATCCAATATAAGCATCAGGAGCGGAACTATAGGGGTTTAAAATAGAGTACTAGTGTCATGGAAAATGTTTAACCGCTAGCGAATTTTTGTTCCTTACCCGATTTCCAAGATTTTTATATAATCTTAAAGTCCTTGATAAATCCTTTAGAAAACATGATTGCATGCACTACTTATCTTATATATATTTCGAGTTATATACATTTAAAATTTCAATTTTACGAGATCTTGGTTAAGATTTTTAAATATATAGCCAAATATTTTCAACCGATTTTATAATATTTTATGTAGTTTGTTAAAAAGCAAAATTATCTAACGAACAAAGAATAGTTTTAGTCATTATCTTTATTGAGTCAAAAGTTTAACGATTTTGAATTGGAAAGTTTGCAAAAATTGACAAACAGACGGACAGATGGACGGACATCAGAATTCTTTAAAAAAATATCTTAAAGTTCGAAAAATATTCTTTTTCTACTTCTTGATTAGTATAAAAATCAAATGAAAGTATTAAAATTTTGATATCACTTTTCCCTGATTTAAGTGGAATTTTCGACACATTTAACCCAAATGTATAGACAGACGGACGGACATTGCCATGCTGCCAAAAAATCTAAAAATGCATTTGTTTACTAACTAATAAACAGAAAAAATATAAAGTGATAAAGGATATCGCCTTTTTTTAATTAATCGCCATTTTCGTCCCATTTAACCCAAATGTATAGACGGAAGGACGGACATTACCATTCAGCCAAAAAACATTTTATAATTCTAAAAATACGTTTTTTTACTTACTAATAAATAGAAAAGTAAAACGTGAGCATTAAAGTATTGATATCGCCCTTCTTTAAATAATGCATAATTTTCGACCCATTTAACTCTAATGTATAGACGGACGGACAGACATTACCGTTCTGCTAAAAAAATCTTAAAATTCTAAAATTGAATTTTTTTAACTAATAATCAATAAAAGTGGAAGTTTTGGCTGCAATGTATTAAGTAAATAATAGTCGATATATTGAATTAATAAAAGAATTTAAAACTTTTTTCTAGAAAAAAAAAAAAAAAAAAAATCATAAAATAATAATTAGCCCACCCGACTAATTGGCTGACCGCTACTGGATTTAATTAATTAGTTAATTCGTTAAGTTATTTTTAACAAATATTTTTTGCTACATCTTTTACTTGCATCGCATTTATTTTATCTTTTGAAAAGAGAATAGTGACAGTTAGTATCGTAGTAAGTACTTACTTATATATGATGTACATTAATTTATCTATTTAGAAATTATCGAATTAAGTTGACTGTTAGGAATTGTATATTTATTTAAATTCAGAGTTTTGCAATAAATTTTTTCAAATTATATAACATTAACTATTTTGAGTATTAATTCCTAATTAACTTAATTTATTTACAAAATTACTCCAATCGCATTATATTTATTAAATGATTTTTGTTTTCTCTGCAGACACAAATTGTATCCGAAATACATGCAATTATTTCCTCATCCAAACCCATGATTACATGGACCGCACGTGATGCCATACAAGAGGCTAGGGAAGCATGTGGTGGCCATGGTTACCTTAAGGCATCTAAACTGGGAGATTTACGCAATGATCATGATCCAAGTTGTACATATGAAGGGGACAATAATGTATTGGGACAACAGGCCTCTAACTGGTTACTACGACAATGGAGTGGAACCATTGAGAGTCCAGTGGGTACAGCAAACTTTTTAAAAAATCGGGAATGCATACTAAAACAAAATTATGAAGATGTCCTTAAGAAACACGATATTGAATCCATGGAATGTAAGTTAAATATTTTTAAATAAAATCTTAAATCTTATTCTTAATAAATTAAATTTATTTTTTCTTTATTGTAGTTGCTTTAAGTTGTTATGAGTGGATGTTGTGTCATTTACTGCAGACGACCTCATCACGAATTTCCACAGATATTGACAATGGCCGTCATCGTTTTGAGGCACGCAATAATTCCCAAGTATATGGTGCCCGTGAAATGTCTATCGCTTATGCCGAGTATTACTGTTTGAGTCGTTTTGTTGAACGTTTCCGTCGTCCCGATATTTGCGGTGAATATTCCAAAATTTTGAAATTAGTTTTTGATGTCTATGCCATGTGGTGCATTGATCGACACATGACCACATTCTATGTGGGTGGTTTTGCCCATGGATCCCGATTTGCTGATTTAATAAGAACCCGCTTGTTGCATAAATGTGGTGAATTGAAAGATTCAGCTGTATCGATAGCAGATGCCTTGGCTCCACCTGATTTTGCCTTGAACTCCGTTATTGCCAAGTCCGATGGCTTGCTGTATGAGAATTTGCAAAGTGAATTTATGACAAATACAGGAGCATTTGAAAGACCACCGTGGTGGCGTGATGTAATCATACCACAAGTGAAATCAAAACTATAAAGAGACTAAAATAATTTTTTTACTTTATTTCATTTATTATGATTTATTTCTTTTTCTATTATTTGGTAAATAAGATTTCCCATCCACAAAAGATAGATAACAAATCCAAAAAAAGCAATCTCTTAAACCAAAATTTACTTACTTTATATGTATTTATATTTCTACTATAAAACTTATATACTTATTTATAATTAATGAATTTTTCGTTTATGAATCTTTTTTTTTTAAGTATTTTTCTTTCCTTTTGTATTCTTTTATTTATGTGGAATTATAGTATTCTTACTTCTTTTTTTCTCTCATCATCTGTGTATTTTGTATCTTATCGATTGTATAATTAATTAATTATTCCTCTATATACTATATATTATAAAGAAACCATCAACAACAAATATCTACATATATCTATATACATATATATACTATTATGTATTTGTCTATGAGTTAATTTACATAAAACAGAAATAATTATATTTGTTAAAGTAATTGTTATTATTGCCGTTTTTGTGCATTTTAAAAATATAATAAAATAAATATAATTGTATTTTTTCTATTTGATTTTTGTTAAACTAATAAGTGATTGATTAAATTGTATGATTGTAAAAAAATATTTACATATAATTAAAGAAAAAACTTAATTTCTCCCAACAAAATTTATTTGGAAATTTTTGATTTAATTTAAAGCAAAAAAAAAAAAAAAAACTAAGAAAATGCATTAAAATGTTAAACATATTGAACAGTTTATTTTATTAGAAATTTATTTTAAAAAACGTATTTGGACTGTTTCTGGAATCAGTTAATACTTTAATGAATGCTAAAGATATACTTTAGGAACACATACATATATAAGATAACTATATTTTACTTGTATTAGTTCTTAAAAGCGATCGCATCTTCCCTGATTTTTTTGATATGAACAACTTTTCTAATTCCCGATATGAGTAGAACAACTGAGGACAAAATAGGATATAAATCGTTGCATTAGTAGATTTAAAACAGGATTATAAATATATTGGGAAATTGGAATCTGATCTATTAATTAACTGGGATTAGTACTGAACATAGAATATGTCGTGAAAGGGTTTTATGAATATCGACACAATATAAAATAATATTCTTCTCCTTTAAAAGATATGCTCCATAAAACAATGTTTTATTTTCGACAGACGAATAGAGATTTAAGAGTTTAAATTAAATCAGACATTGAGATTATTCAAAAAGTTTAAAGCAAATTTTGTGAATCTCCTTAAAAATTAAATTTATTGAATACATTACAAATTTTAGAGTTTAATTATAATAATGAATAATGATGTAATACTTTTTTTAATTAATATTTTTTCCTAAAACATCCCAACTCATAGATGCATTAAATTGTATGTAGTTTTAGTTTGTTGCCTATTAAACTTTCCTACAATATAAAACACTCGATTTCATGTTATAGAACCGATCAGACATTCATATAGACAACAGCATATTTTCAATAGCTTTCCAATGGATAATTATATACTTTATTTTCTATTACTTAACCTTTTTATTGTTTTGTAAAATTTCTATGATATAAATTTTCGCATGTTGTCAATACTACAAAATTTTTTTCTGATTTTTACTACTTTCCAGGAGAGCACTTTTTAAATATAAAATTGAAATTTCGAATAACTTATCATGTAAATTTTTACAAAAATAATTTGGTATATTTCTAAATTCAATTTGTTTGCTATTTCCTAAGCAAACACAGAGTGTCCTTATTTTTCTGGCCTGATCTCGCTTTGATCTGATCTCGTTAAGTGAAAATATTTTTTAAAATACAAAAGCAGTATTAACAAGCGATAATGTTATATTCAGCTTGGCCGAATCTATATACCATTAACTTTTTCAAATTTCATCTTATATTGAAGATGGGCGGTAAAGTGGGCGCACCACGACCATTTCTCCGAGATTACATTGATCCTTGAACTATTTGTAGGCGGTAAATTGGGCGGACCACGCCCATTTTTGGTTTCCAAGTTTATATTGACCCTTGAACTCTCTGTTCGTCATACAGATGTTTCAATTGTCACATTCGTAACAAATATGGTCTGGCCAGACCAGCTCTGTAATTTTATATATTTTAATGGATTAATGGAAATTTTGGTGAATTTTTTTATGTTATTACATTTGTATAACTATATTTTAGCATCATTACTACTTAGATTTGTAAGATATTACATTTTCCCATCGATAAACTTCACGTTATTCTCCTTGAGTCTATAAACGCATACAATTTTTCCTATCAAACATTTGAGGTTTTATAGGTATTAAACTCATAAAACAAAATATGAACGAATAGGTGGAAAATCATAAAATTACATGTATAAACTGATGAGAGCTCAGTTTAAAAGTTTTTAATAAAATAAAATACAATAAAAAAGAACGAATAACATCCTTCAAACTACAAAATATAAATGGTCCAGCCAGACCATATTTGGTACGAATGTGACATGTACACTAATTTATCCTCATAACTATTCTTGGGTTAGGTTTGTTGTTGTGTTTTTTTTTCACAGATTGTTAGAAAACAAAATTATAGGAGGGTACCTGAAATTTCAGGTCTCTAGCTTAATTATAAATATATGAAAACAACATTTAAATCTGCAATTGGTCTAGAGATATCAGCAAAAAGTGTGAAATGAAGCTACAACGGACACCCTGTATTTCTAGTATTTGGCCCATAACTTTTTTGTTTATTAACAAAGAATACTAAGAATGGAAAATAGTACTCTTTCCTACAACAACAACATTTCTCTCTCTTCACATACAAGTTCTGTGTGAATTCAACACACTTGTGAGAGAGAGAAACAACACAAAATAAACAAATATTTTCCTTAAAATTTAAGGAAAATTACACACGCGACACATTTTTCCACTAACGCACGATATTTTTATTATTTTTTCACACGCGTTTATAGTATTTTCACTCCCGTTAAAGGAATATTTTTCGCAAACTGAAAAATATTTTTTTATTTTATTTTTGACATTCTTTTTTGTATGTTGAAATTTAAATTGAACGAACAATGTTGCTAAATTTGGTATTAAAAATAAAACAGATTTTAAAATAATTTTAAATTATTTTCATATTCATCAACAAAAAGCAAAGAAATATTACTATTTGTGGATGTAACCCGCATCAAAAGATAAAAATCTGCGAATATCATTGTGATGAATTATATTTAATAACTTGTTAATACTCTTTTGTGCAACTATGTATGATTATATAATAAAATTTTATATTTTATATTAAATAAAATTTGACTAACACAATCTTAAAGTTAGGTTTTTTTTTGACAACAGAGTTAGGTTTTTTTGACAAGCCTTCTTTTCTTAGTATTCTTTGTTTATTAACTCATTTTTAATACCAAAAAAAACCTTATATAAGACAAATATTTGAGCTAAATTTTGTCCCCCAGACAGACGGACGGACATAGCTAGATCGACTCAGAATCTAACCAGGACCCAGAAAATATATACTTTATGGGATCTTAAATGGTGTTTTTGATATGTTACACAAGGAATGACAAAATCAATAAAAAAAAATTTTGTCATTCCCTGTTTTGATGTTGGGTATAAAAAGTTTATTTAAATACTTCAGTGATACTTCAGAGTTTTTTGCAAAGTTACTACAAAACTAATAGATATTTGGGGGATTCACAAAGTGTTCTATCATGTCGTATTGTCATAATATCATAAGATTTTACAAAGGAAAAGCAATGACAATATTTTTTGTACATTGAAATATTTTAGGACATATGACAATACAACATGATAGAACACTTTGTGAATCCCCCAATTGTATTTATGTAAATACAATATAAATAAAAATTGTTTATTTATGTGAATATTTTTTAAAATTTTTTCAAGAAAGTCCAAATTTATAATATTTTTTACACCAGATTCGATGCTTCAAACGAAAAACAATTTAAGTTACATTTCAAACAATTTTAAGAATTTGGGTATTGATTTGTTTGAGCATAGTTTTGCATTTTTACGGTTCAACAGCATATTTTTTACGTTTTATGCTTCCTTAGCATCTGAGTTAAACTACATGTTCAGCTTTTTCTTACCTAATTTTGGTATTTAGGTAAAATTTCATATAGCTGCTAATATAATTCTCTCTCAATTGTTTATATAGTTTTCCCTTATTTTGGTTTCTTTAAATATACTAAGCTATTTTTATGCGCATAATTAAAAAGATATAAATTTCTATCGATGACTCAAATTTTGAAATACTACATTATTTAGTTCTTTGTATGTATTTTTATCTATCGATATAAATTTGCATTCTAATTGTTAAATTATCAATATTTTGCTTTTAAGTATCTACATCTACCTTTCCTAAGAAAGTCCAAAATGAATATCGATGGTTTCAGTCACAAAAAAATCACTTTCCAAAAAAACCCTCAATAAAATTATATATTTATATCATTGATTTAATTCGTTGTTTATAGATTGTTATAAAAAAAAGTCAAATAAAAATTATTAAAAATTAATATTCATTTTTTTACTGCATTATATTTAGCTAAAGTTGTTTTACGTTATACAATGTTTATTTGTGGTTTAGCGAATATTATTAACACGTGAGTTAAATACAGAAATTATTTATCTCTAATAACATTTTAGAGATTTTAAACACTTAATTAAGTTAATATGTTTCTTTATTTCTTTAGCAAAATTAGTTCGAAATACATATGTAATCAAACAATATTATCGTTGTATTTGCATAATTAAGTTAATACAGTTTGTTGAATATTTTATATAATCCTATTAAGTCATTTGCTTAGAAAACTTATTAATATGGGGTCATCCATTTAAAGTTTATTTTTTAATTCTTAATAAAATATTTGAAATATAATTGGTTGTAGAAATCTTATTATTTTTTTTTTTTTTTGAGAATAATTTTATTTAAATGTTGGCTGTGGGTGTTCTATTTGGAAAGTCTACTTTTGAATCACATTGTGTAGCATTACTATGGTGTGCATCATTGATCTTCAGAGCCAACTATTGCCAATAGTATTTGCAAATTTGAGATTCAGCGTACTTCCTTGGATGAGACGTAACAAAATAGATGACATATATATGTATATACACATCTGCTCAAAATAATAGTTACACCTAGTGGGATGATACTAAAGTGACAATATTTTTGGAAAATTCTTCAGAAATACTTCGAATTTTTTCTTTTAGTAAACAATTTGATCTGGCAATGATACTTTAATCAAAAATATGGCAAGTATGTGCATACAAATTAATTTACACATACGTTTTCGATTTAAATACCAAAAATTGCTGCTCATAATAATAGATATAGTTAATTTATTCTTAATTTTTTATATTAAATCGAATTCTATTATACTTTTTTGATTATTTTTACATAATAGAATAAGATATGTTTCATTTAGGTTAAAAATATTATAATGAAATAGTATTCTGGCACAGAATGTGGGAGGAAACAAATCAGTGCACCAAATAGGAGAGAAGAATGGTTCAAAACAAGCGAAAACTGCAAAGTCGTTGCTTGAAATGGTAAAAAGGGGCCCAGGAAGACATCTATATTTTGCGCAAAATGCATTATCTAAAAAATAAATGACATAAACTCGTACTAGACCTTTTAAAGAACCTCAGAAACGGAAAGGAGGATTACTGTATAGGCAAAAAGGGACCCCTTCATTTCTTTGAAGGCTATTTCCGCTATAATTTTCAATGAAGTAGATCCGCAAACAGTTTGACTTCGTCGTCTGTAAAACAAATTTCCGGAAAAAATTGCCAGAAAAGTTCTATCAATGCGTATACAAAATTTTAAGATACTGTTAAAACTTCTTAAAATAAATTTACTTTAGTCCGAATGTACACGTAGAAAAAAATGCAGAGACATAATATTTTTTGGCAAAATGAAAAATAATTTGTTAGGAAATAACTTCCGAAGAAATATTCGCCACTCTGTAGGGAAAAAATTCCACGTTAGATTCACAAATATGACTGTTTCAGAGTGAGGTGAAAATAGAATGGCTTGGGAATGATTTTAATTTAATTCAAATGGTCCTATTTATCATATTGATAAATACAATTTTTTTACGGTTTATGTAACTTTATAGTTATTTAACAGATTAAAAAATAGTTAGAGTCTATTTTTTGCCACAACTTTAAAAAAAAGCTAAATTGAAAAAGTGTCTGATTTTCCATTTTTACTTCAATTTCAAACAGTTCTCAATGTTGATGTAATTTATTTTGCTAAATTATTTTATTTTATTTATTCAATAGCCAATGAAATTACAATTTCTTACAGGCTAGCATACATATTATTCTTAAAGCTATTAACAATAAAATATCTCATAATCATACAATATTATTATTTAATAAGTTTAAAATACTCCTCTTAATACGGATTGGATTTACTGAAAAATCAATATATGGATAAAAAAATTTTGAATTGATTACATATACGTCGCATTGGATCAAAGTTGGCATAATTAGATCGAAAATATTTGATTTTTAAGGGAATAAAATTTCTAGTTGAACGAATCGGGACTGCAAATTCTATTTTACGAAGCAGGAACTCGGAATTAATTGAACCATTTACTAAATTAATTACAAATGAAATATTCATATATTTTCTCCTACTTTCAAGAGAAGGGAGATCAATTAGCTGTAATCGGCTTTTATATGATGGTAAATTAATATTAGAATTCCATGGAAGATTACGAAGACAAAATAAGAGAAACTGTTTTTGGACTGATTCAATTTTCTTAACATGAACTTCGTATTGAGGATCCCAGACCACGGAAGCATACTCCAGGATTGGTCTTACAAGAGATGTAAATAAATGCTTGGAAACGTAAGGATCATTAAATTCTTTTCCCCAGCGCTTTAGGAAACCAAGAACTCCTTTTGCCTTATTAACAATTTGTATAACATGGGAATTAAAGGACAGTTTACAATCAAGCAATACACCTAGATCAAGGAATTCGTCGACTGATTCAAGTTCATATTCATTTATTTTGTATCTACAGAGTACTGGACTTCTTCTGTAGAACATCATGTGTTTGCATTTTCTTAAATTCAGATCCATTAGATTTATAATGCACCAATCATAAAGGTTGTCTAGATCTGATTGGAGTAAGGAACGTTGATAGGAATCAGTAAAGCTATGGAACAGCTTTACATCATCAGCGTACATTAATATTCTGGAATTCTTAATGCATGATGGTAAATCGTTTATGAATATTAGGAATAATAATGGGCCGAGATGACTACCTTGCGGAACACCGGATAAAACGGAAATGTTTTTAGATTTACATTCTCGAAATAATACACATTGGTATCTATTTTTAAGATATGTAGATATATTATACAATAGGAGATCGTGGTTTACTTTATCGAAAGCTTTACTGAAATCCGTATATATTGTGTCTGTCTGTAAGCCGGAATCAAATGCTGTTATTACTGAGGTTGTGAACTCCAAAAGGGTTGTAGTAGTGGAACATCCTTTTTTGAATCCATGCTGAAATGGGGAAATATAACAAACGACTTGATGCGAAAGGATTTCAGTAACTATCTTTTCGAAAAGTTTTGGAATAACACTCAGTTTAGCAATACCTCTATAGTTGGAGATGTTGGATCTGCTTCCGGATTTAAACAAAGGTATAATATAGGATTCCCTCCAAACTGCAGGAAAATAACAATTAACTATTGATATGTTGAATAAGTAGGTTATTGGAGATAAAAGAGAATTTAAACAATTTATGAGAACGCAACTTGGAACACCATCAGGTCCACTATTAACAGAATATTTAAGACTCTGTATGGCTGTCATTATCATGGACTTATCTAAAGTTGGACAATTTATTAGGGATGCATCAGGAATTGGATATGGATAATTGGAATGTTGGTGTAATTTTTTATCGGAGTAGGCAGATGAAAAGAAAGCGGCAAACATATCACAAATATCTGCATCATTTGAGGATACTTTGTCTCCAAATTTCATCATGGACGGATAACCAGAGACTCGGCGCTTTGAATTTACAAACTGGTAGAAAGATTTTGGATTATTTTTAAAGTTTCTTTTCACCTTAAAGAGGTAATTATTGTAACATCGGATGTTTTCGGAATTGTAAACTGATCTTGATATTGAATATTTCATATAATCTATAGATAAACCTGACTTTTTAAATTTTCTGTATTGTTTGTTTTTCAAATTTTTCAAGCTATTGAGTTGCTTTGTATTCCAGGGTGGTCCATGTGCAGTTTTTTTTCTCGTCATTGGAATGGATTTCTTAAAACATTTAAATAAGCCATCATAAAATTTATTCAGAATGGTATCAATATTTCGAGGGCATATGTTATTATAAGGAATGTATTCAAACCAATTTTCAGAACAAAGTAGGTGATTTAGTTTGGAATAGTCAGCTTTGGCAAAATCAAAAACCATCTCTTGATTTACACTGGATCGTACTGATGGTTTCGTTTCGACGTCTATGCTTATTTCTAGAGTGGGGTGATAAACATCTTCAGGTTTTAATAATGGATTAATGCGAAAAATATTAAATTCCTCTGGTTGATCAACAAATACAAGATCAAGTAATTTCCCAAATTTGTTTACTACGTTGTTTATTTGGAAGAGTCCTAAATCTGCAATAGCATCTATTAACTCAACAGATGTTTCTGATCTTACTGATGGGCTTAAAAAGCATGAATCAGGAGTTTTGCACCATTTTATATTTGGAATGTTAAAATCACCAAGAACAATAATAGAGTCACCGGGTTTGGATTGATTTGCTATAAATTTTATCGCATTTGCATGTTGTTCGTAAATTTGAATGTTTGACGCAGGAGGAATATAGGAGCAAGTTACAAAAATTTTTCTAAATTTGATGTTAACACATACAGCGATAAATTCAATATTTTGATCATTATTAAGGATTATTTCTTCCGAAGGTAAAAGAGTTGAGACCGAAATCAAGACTCCCCCACCTTCTTTATCCACTCTATCACGTCTATAAATTTGAAATTTACACATTATCTCAGAATTATGAATTACCTTATCAGATTTATTTCGGAGCCATGTTTCAGTGAGTACAATAATATTATGCTCCATACCGAAGCTCTCTAAATAAAAGGATTTTAACTTTGTGTTCATACCTCTAACATTTTGGTATGCAATGGAGATAGCTAACGAGTTATAATCATTTTTTGGACAAATATTAATATTTATCGGATTATAAAATTCAATCAGTTTTTTGGATTTGGAACAGAAGCCCTTGGAAGAACTACATTATTATCATCACGATAAATAAATTGTCGAACAATTGTATTTTTCGGCCAAAATTGTGGATTTACGAGACGATCAAAAATACTCTCTGGTACAATTATCTTAAATGACGCTCTATTGCGTGCATTTATCTTATAAATTTGAACATCGTTGCAATCTTCAATGCCAAGGTTCGTTTTAATATAGAATTCAACATCATTTACTGTTGTATCTACTGAAAAGCGACTGGCAAATACAGTCTTCCTTGGAGCTATAATCTTTAAGGGCTTTGGAGTAACTGTAGTAAACGGATTTATAAGAGGGTTATTAACAACATCTAGATTTGTTGGAATGTTTGAGGATGAGGGAGTTAGTAAAATTAATTCTTGAGGCTTATTAGTTGCAAGATTTGGGATCATGGGCACATTTGCCGAAATAGATACCGTAGGGGTAACTAAAGTCAATTCAGACGGAATTATATTATCATTGGAAGCATTTGAAGTATTATGAGGTGGAATAAAAGTATTTGAATTAGTTATAGCAGTAGAATGACTACTACTTGGATTTGTGGTTGGTAATGGGACAGATTCTTTAGGAGTATTTTTAGAAATACAAGGGGATGTTGATGATGACTTAGCTGTTCTTTTACGTTTTGGCTTCGGGGAGGCAGCAAAACTATCTAAATTTGTGAATTTGGAAAAAAGTTCACCATATTTAGTAAGTTTTCCTTGCAGAGAAGAAAAGTCTTTTTTAATTTCATCGAACTCAGCTTTATAACTTTTGAAAAAGTTGTAAAATTCAACACCAATTACTCTGCAATTTGGACAATTCCATTGCAAGTTTTTGGTATTGTCGGACAATGCATCAGCATCACGAGCTTTGAGACCACTACATTTTAAGTGGTAGTTTCCCAAACACAACCAACAGGAAACCATACGTTCCTCGCCGGAAATACTGCAGTTCCTATTCATACAGTCCATATCAAACTATTATTAAGGACACACACCAAAGAAATAATTATCTAGGATTAAAACCAGTGATAAGTAAATTGAATGGCAATACTGCGAATAATTAGCAAGGACACTAATTTTAATATTGATCTTAATAATAGAAAAACGGAGTGGTAATATTAAGGAAAAAATATAAAACGGAGTTGTTTTATTTGACAAGTTTATCAAATTGACAAACAGAATTATATCAAATATATGTCAAAGAAGCATACAAAAACAATTGCATGCAAAAAAAAGTCTTAAATTAAGATTTTTTTATTGTTGTTGTTCAAAACAATAAATAAAACAAATTTAATTAAGACTTAATTGTGAATCAAATACAAAGCAATTCAATATTCACTATTCAAGATATATATGTATAATACTTATCTTACAGAAATTAACCAGAAAAACAATTATTGGTAGTGTTTTATAATAATAAAGTTAAAATAAAATAATTATAACAATTATTTCAAAATTTAAAAAACAACTAAGAAATAGAAAAGTATATTTTTTTCAACTAATATATTACGTTAAAAATCCTTCAGATGGCGCTAATTATAGACAATTCTTAAATTTTAATACAAAAATTACTTGAGTTTGATGGAGTATTCAAGAAATTAAAAAATTTTTTTGCTTGATTCTATTCTAAAATTTAGTATTATTTTTTAATATATAAAAGCAGAATTACTTCCTATTTTTTCCACAACTAAAAAATAATAATTCAAAAATTTATAAATTTCCTTTTATTACACAAAAGTCAAAAAATTATTTATGTTAAAATATTTGTTGAATCGACATTGCTTTAGAATTTAATACAATATTGAAAACTAAAAATTTTGTATCGGAAATCGGGCGAAATTAGGCAAATTAATGATTTATTGAACATAAAATGTGAGTGCAGAAATTAAAATAATATTTAAAAATTATAGGGCTTGATGGAGGTAGGTATGCCCTTGCTCCTATTAAATAAAATATTGTCTGATCCATAAAAAATCCATTTCCAAAAGCTATCGTAAATTTTGATACAGTTTTGACCAGTATTTTGGAAGAAAATGCGTTTTTCACATTTCAGAATATATGGGAGGTAGGCGTGTTCTTGCTCCAATTTTTTCAAAACTTTGTATATATTTACTCTATGTCTAAAGTAATATATGTATGTGCCAAGTTTCAATTTTCTACGACACCTCCTTCTATTTTTATAAAATTAGCCAGACATGTGATTTTCTCATTTGAGGATATATGGGAGGTAGGGGTGTTCTTGTTCCGATTTAAATAAAAATTGACATAATCTTAAATAATCTATATTTAACTGCAATTACAAATCTGACCAGTATTCACGCAGTAAATCCGTTTTTTAACTTCAGGATATATGGGAGTTGGGCGTGTCCTTGCTCCGATTAAAAAATAAATTATAAGACGTGTAAGCAATCTATTTTTAATGGCTGACATAAATTTTGGTAAAGGTCAGACCAGTATTTTAGAAAAAAATTAGTTTTTTAAATTCATTATATATGGGAAGTAGGCGTGTCCTTGCGGCAAAACTTCATATTTATTCATCCTAAACTTAAAGTAATATGCGAACCAAGTTTCAATTTGCTACGACAACTCCTTCTATTTTTGCCCCATCGTTGTATGGGATCAATGTACTGTGAGGTGGTGCTACGGCACAAAACAATTGCTTTAGTCGTAATTTATTTTAGTAAGCAGCGATCTTTTTTATATTCATACTATTAAGTAGTAATAACGAAGCCTATTGGCCATAATCGATTCACTTAATATACTCACAATATTGTATTCCGGAACTGACAATTGATTGCTTATGTCATATTATATCACACCTCTGCATTTCTTTTTTGGGGTTCTATGAAGTCAAAAGTCTTCGTCGATAAGCCAGTTACGATTTAAGACTTGTGAGGTTCGAGTAATCAAGTAATTCGTGAGATTACTGCAGGAACGCTGGAAGCTTATTCGAAAACTAGATCTTACAAATGAACCACCTTTAGCTTAGTCGCGGCTAACATGTGAATGAAACTATCTTTAAAAAGTAAATGTTAGAAATTGCTCTTTCAAACCATAATGATTCTGATATCAAATTATAACTATTTAAGGTATTTTTGTATACCCTACACCACGATAGATGGCAGTCCATGTAATGCTTGTGCGCAAAGTATAGATCGCAAACTTGAAGAAAATTAAATGAAACTTGGTACATATGATTTATTTCACACAAGGACGAAGCCTATTGAATTTGGTTATGATCGACCCTTTATTTCACCTAGCCCACATACAAATGCCCTACCGGAATATAGTCTTAACACTCATAGATGCCTTAAAAATAGAAATATTTTTATGAAAATCAGCACAAATAAGTTTTATATAAGCACAAATTTCATGAAGTCCATAGCTCTCGAAAATCACTTTAATGTCCGACAGAAACGGTAGTGTTATATTATTATTTATCACAAATAAGTTTTATGTGAGTAAAAACAAAAGTATGTGGATAGCAACTTATTTAGAATTAAAAAAATAAATATATCACAAGATTTAAAAATATTTATAACTGAAGTCTTAACCCCTGCTGATGGTGTAGACTTTTTAAAATTTAATCTATTTGGATTTTGGACAGAATTATATATTCATATTTCTCATATTATAAAATCATATAACAAGCAATAAAATTCCTTGATTTTATTTTAACAAGAGACAATTAAACAAATTACTAAACTAAGATTTTGAAATTGTTTGTAAAATGTCTTAAACAAAAATGTATTTCTATAATTATTTAAAACAAATTTCGTGTTTTGCGGTTAAAGCTGGAAAGTTTGAAATAAAACAATAAATCATAAAAATTAAATGTTACAAATTTTTTATTCTACTTTGTTATCATGACTTCGTTAATTATATTTTATAATAAACAATTAATTTATTTATATACATATATTATCGTTATTATAAATTTATTAAATTACACGTTTTTAATTTATCTTAAATTTATTCCTAATCACATTAAGGTTTAATTAATTAGGGGAAGATTATCTTTAGCAAATAAATATTAATAAGTTCACGATTACACGCCCACTATTTATTAGAAATCCACAAAACATATGTACATTAGTATATTTTTATGGATTTACCAAGTGATAAATTTTGAAATAAAAAAATTTAATGTTGTAATTTTTAATTTAAATTCAAATATGCTTGATTCACATAAAAGAGACATGATTTCAGAGTATACATATGTATACACTGATTTGTTTGTATACACTGATTTGGAACTATACAACCAAAAGTCTTTTCTTCTACTCATAATTATGAGATCAACTTTGTTTATTGTTCGAATAAATTCAGATCAATAATGAAATCATTAAGTGCACTTTGCGAAATAGATAAACTATGGTAACAAAAATACTCATCTCTAAGTATTTGACGACAATTTGCCAATTTATCCGAGTATATAAGTCCCGAAGACGTAATAAAAATGCTGGAAATTGAATTATTAATGCTGCTTTCGCATTGTTATTAGCCCTGTTACTCGAGCGAACTCGGAAACAAGAACCAATCTTAAAAAACGAATTACATTAAAATTAAATTAAAAGTCGACCCAAATTTGTAAACTTGTATAATTAGATAAGAAAGATATCTCCTAAGTAGGTCATCACGAAAGATAATCTGACTTTATGAAACATCTCTTTACGTCAAGAGGTTTGAAATGATCTGGAGGCAATTATGGATCGATTATTACAAAATTTGTTTAAGTGATTTTTGTTTACGGAAAACTTTCTTGAAGCATATATTTATCAAAGATATATAAAAGTTAGCGAAATTTTTGGGCGATATTTTTAGTTTGTGTATAGATCCTAAAAAGACTTATTGTTGTTATTTCTGTTTTTATTAATTGTGAATATTATATCGATACGACAACATTTTACATTGTAGTTGTATAACTTATACTTCATTTTTACATTTTTAATAATGGTGTTATGTCATCCATAAATAACAATTTCACTTTAATTTCAGGTTTCTAATCTTAGAATGACGAAAAATAAATATCAGAATTACGAAAAAGTATATTAGAATAAAGAAAAACTACCGCAAAAACCATTTTAAGTTTTCTGATTCACTTAGGACCTTACATTTACAATTTTATGTTTCTAAGGATAAAAATTGCAGAACATTCAAGAAGTACTATTAGAAAAACGAAAAGAGATACCACAAAGTCTCTTCTTGTGAATTCTCTTTCATTTAGGACTACATATATGTATTTAATTTCGTGTTTCTAGATTCATAATTATATAAAATTTAAAAAGTACCTTTAGAAGAACAAAGTAAGTACCACAAAGACCCCTCCTGTGAATTGTTTCTCACATAGGACCATGCATATTTAATTTCATGTTTCTACTTTAAATAATATTGGAAATTCAAAAAGTACCATTAGAAGGACAAAAAAGTACCACAAAGTCCACTCTTATGGATTCTCAATCACTTAGCACCACATGTTTTTAATTTCATGTTTCCAGGTTCACAATTATAGAAAATTAAGAAAGTACCATAGGAAGAACAAAAAAGTACCACAAAGTCCCTTCATATGGATTCACATTCACTTAGGACCACATATACTTAATTTCATGTTTCTAGGTTCATATTTACAGAAAATTCAAAAAGTACCATTAGAAGAACAAAAAAGTACCACAAAAACCTCCCTTATTCATTTAAGAACACATATCTTTAATTTCATGTTTCTGGGTTAAATATTATAGAAAATTCAAAAAGTACCATTAGAAGAGCAAAAAAGTACCATAAAGTCTCCTCTAATGAATTCTCATCGTTAAGGACCAAATATCTTTAATTTTATGTTTCTATGTTAAATATTATAGAAAATTCGAAAAAATACCATTAGTAGAACGAAAAAGTACCACAAAGTTCTTACTTACGGATTATCATTCACTTAGCACTTCATGTCCTTAATTTTATATTTCTAGGTTAAATATTATAGAAAATTCAAAAAGTACCATTAAAATAACAAAAAAGTACCACAACGTCCCCTCTTGTGGATTCTCATTAACTAAGGACCACATATCCCTAATTTCATGTTTCTATGTTCATAATTATAGAAAATTCAAAAAGTACCATAAGAAGTACGAAAAAGTACCAAAAAGTCCCCCCTTGTGAATTCTTTCCAACATCGGACCATGCGTATTTAATTTCATGTTTCTAGGATAAATATTATAGAGAATGCAAAAAAGTACCAATAGAAGAAGAAAAAAGTACCACGAAGTCCATCCTCTTGTATTCTTACCTACATCTTACATCACTCTTGTGAATTATTATCTACATTTTCTTAATTTCATGTTTCTATGTTTAATGTAATTGAGAATTCATTATTAAGTTTGAATAAAATGTAATTTCCCGCCTTTACCCCTTTTTTTTTTGGTACTTTTTTTCACCCATCGAAGTATCAAAAATTGCATTCCATTAAATTTCAAAATTGTAGTGGTATCCCATATTAAAATACTCATATGAAGATTTCAATAAATATAAAAAAATGTTTTATGAAAAAAGTACCAAAAATAGGCACGATTTTTACCCCTTAAACGTTTGAATTTCAAAAAAGTACCAAATTTGTATTTCTAATTTTTTGATAAGTTTTGAATACGATATAAATTTTATCTGTATGTTGATTTCAAAGATACATAGATACATATGGTGTCAAAAAAGTACCAAAATACAGTTTTTACCCGTTTTCTCCCTAAAACGGGCGATTTTCAAAAAAGTACCAGACACCTGTCCAATTATTTTTTTAATGAATAACGATAACTATTCAACTTTTTTTGTATCATTTTTAGTTTGCGAGTTATAAGGATACCGATTTTACCCGTTTTTACCCCTTTTTACCCCCTAAACATTAGAATTTCCAAAAATCCCGTCTTAGTGGATCTATATGATGGGAGACCTACCTACGTTCCAAATTTCGTCTCTCTAGCATCAGCCGTTTGGGCTGTGGGATGATGAATCAGTCAGTCAGTCAGTCAGTCAGTAACGTTACTCTTTTATATATATATATAGATTGAAATTGTGGCTCAAGAAGTTATTCAGAGTTGATTGGTATTTATAGTGTTATTATTTTTGGGTGTTACAAACGCAGAGAGGGTGATGTTTTGATTTATCGTATAATAAGTATTCCAATAAGAAGTTCAAAGCAAGTTTGGTTGAAGTAAAATACGATTTAACAAAGTCCGTCCTCCTGTCCGTCCATTTAAATCATGTAATAAAACTATAGTTCACAATTTCGAAAATAATTTAATGAAATTCGGTACACAGATCTTTAATGGTCCAATGACATAGATTATTAAAATTGGTTATGGTCGGTCTATTTTTTCACCGAGCCCCATACTAATGCCTTCCCAGAATATGAGCTTTTTATAATCTCCTAATTAAATTACACGTTTAATGTGAAAACAACCCTTAAGTTCTACTAAATATTTAAATGTGAAATTTTACAATTATTTTACAACAACGATTTAAAACTAATTGATTAATTGTGTTTGAATCCTAAAATCTATAAAAAAAAACAAATCATTTAATTTGAATTTTTTCGGCTTTTGCTTACAAAGAAAAAAAATCATTAATTTATTTAAATGGGGAGAAAAAAAAAAAAAAACAAGAAACAAATTTCAACAGATGCGCCTTTTGTTGATAAAATGGCATGTGATATAATCATTTAAAAACACTCGTATACAAAAATATTCATACACGATTACCATGATATACCAAAACCTGTAAAGTATTATAATTAATGATTATATTGTTGATTATCAGTTTTGAGTGTAAAAAAAAAACTGAAATGCAAATGGCAACTCTAAATAGTGGGTGATTCCCAAAAATAAATCAAAAAAATAACTCGTTTAGTTTCAAGAGAGTTTTACTGTCAACTCGATTTGTTTTTTTCTTTGGTTCTACGTTTGCAAAATGATTTGCATTTTATTTTATTAAAGTTTTCTCTTTTTTTTATAAAAACAACATGAATTGCTGTTGTTTCGAGCCTTGAGTGAAAAAAACCTAAAATAGAAGAAAGAAAATAAATAAATACATATTTATTTTTAATATTTTTGAAGAGCTGCACTTAAGTTGTTAAGCTGCTTGCTAAGCCGCTAATGTGTTAAAGTTATTATTTTGTATTTTAAAAGCCTTTTTTTATGGCAAAATTTTGTTCAAGTTGTGTTTATTTTATATTCATAACAAATCAAGTTAATATTCATATTTTACTTGTATTCTACAGAAATTAACAGGTTTTCTACTGTTAAAGCGTAATAACCGACTTTAGAGATATGTACACTAGTTTTACTGGTCAAAGAAGAAACTTTAAAGAGAGGAAATAGTAAGATTATATATTTAATTATCATGTGTTGTGCGGTCGCAACTTAAAAATTTTTGTTATTAATGTTTTTTTATATAAAAGTATTTGTTTATTTGGTTTATTGGAGGTGTTAATGAAATAACACCTGCGGGTCTAGGTACCATGAAATAACTCCCAATGAAATTAGTCCCAACAAAAATTAAGAAACTCCCAAATCAAAAAAAAAAAAAAAAAAAAAAAAAAAATAATAATTTCCAAAGGGATAAATGAAATAATTTCCAACAATTGAAAATTTTATCACAACAAAGGAAATAAGAGCCACATTTAGTGAAATAACTCCCAATGAAATAAGTCTCTAAACAAATGAAATAAGTTCTAATGAAATAAGTCCCCACACAAATGAAATAATTCCCAATTTAAAATTATCAAATATAATAATTAATAAGTTTTATAGTGGAAGGCCAATGTACGCGTCACGCGGCAACGGGCGGAAGCATTATTACCAGCTTAAAAATTAATCAATTGTTTACAATAAAGTGACAAAGAAAAATTTGAGAACACTGTCATAAATTTAATCTGGCAATGCTGTTACACTCGGCAACGCGTCAAAGTTGAATTTTTTTCAACTTTTTTTATATGGACCGCGTGAAAACATGATCAGCTGATGGACGCGTGTTACGCGTGCCGCGTACATTGGCCTTCCACTATTAGTTTCGGAGTTGCGTGAGCTGGTTTTTTAAATACATGAAAGCCATTTTGCTAAGTAAAATTTGTCTGCATAGCAGGCCTTCGGCCGGGCGAAAGGGCTTTCTCTTCTGTGGTATTTTAAACACTGGCTTTGCTAAGTTAAGTTTCCTGCAGAGCTGATCTTTGGCCGGACCTCTATAGTATTTAAATCACAGACTTCGCTAAATAAACTGGCTATGCAGAAAATCTTTATTTTGCGAAGCCCGTGTGTGAAATACCACAAAGGAGTAAGTCCTTTCGTCCGGCCCAAAGCCAGCTATGCAGGAAAACTAAACTTAGCGAAGCCGGTGTTTGAAATACCATAAAGGACAATTTTTTTTTTTTTTTTTTTTGCACGGCCGAAGGCCAGCTATGCAGAACAATTTTAATTTCAAGCAAAATAACTCCCAATAAAAATTAAATGACTCCCAAGGATGTGAATGAAAAAAGTGCCAAATAAAAATAAATAAAGCCCAATTGCAGAAATTAATGAATAAAATTTCATTGGGAATTATTTAATTATGAAATAACTTATCAAGAGCTTTAAGCAACAAAAACTCGCTCGAGGTTAAACACCTTCTCTGTCATTAGTACTCTATTTTGAGCCTCTATAGCTCCGTTCCTGAAATGTAAGGATTGCGTACGAAAAAATCCGTGCATGCTCTTGGGCTTATAACTTCTAATTTGGTGAAAAGTAAATAATTCTGTTAACTAGTTTACAAAAACCGACTTTTCAAGAAACCGGTTCGACGGTTAACCGAAAATTGGGTAAAACTAAAAAACCGGTTTTTCGGTTAACCGTCTACTTAAAAACCGGTTAAACCGGTTAACCCGCATTTTAATAATTGCTCTAATTTGAAGCATAATAAAAATATTTTTGGTTAAAAAAATGTTTTTCAACTTATTGGTTTAACAATGCACCAAATAATAAACACTGTATAAATAGTGACTGATTTACATCGAAAGTTTATAATACTTTTTTTCAGCCTTTAGACTCGTTTTAATATAATTTATAAAAGCATTTTTTTTTTTTGCATCTTTTAGCACAGCTTTTGATGCTTTATAATAATATAAAATTATTCTATAAAGTATTTTTAATATTAGTTTTTTTTAATTTTTCTAATTTAAAGATAAAATTAAATTATAGAAATTTTAAAGCATCTCAACAAAAAGGAAGCTTCTGATGTTGGATAATGTACTTTATATTACGATTTATATTCACCGGTTTTGAAGTTTTTCTCTTAATGAAATGTTTATATAATTTTTATAAAAAAAAATGTAATTAATAAAAACATCTGTATAAAATTGGTAAAATAATTAAAATTTTTTCTACTAAAAAGAGATTTGTTTTTAATTTTTAAAATAATTATTAATCATTTTAAAGTACATTTTCTTTACTTATTTAGTTCTACTTTTGACGTCTTTATTTTTTCCTATTATCCTATATAAAATCTTATTTCTCTCTTAAGCTGTACATTAGTAGGTGTAATGTTATTTTCTTCTTTTGAAAAATTTCACTCGTATGAAATTAAAGTTTTTGTAAGTATCTATCTGAGTTAATTATATATACAGTTTTAAAATATATTTAACTTCCAACAAGTAAATATATCACCTGACTTTTTGTTAACTGAAACAGCAAGCATTTTTAGTAGTTTGAAAATATTTTCTTATATTTTAAATTCAGAAAAGAGTAACAAAAGGAAGAAATTTAGTAATATTTTAAGCAAATTTTAAAAACCGGTTAACTGACACAAAAAAACCGGATAAACCGGTTAACCGAAATTGAATGTTTCAAATTAACCGGTTCGCAAATAACCGAAATTTAAAGAAAAAACCGGTTTTTCGGTTAACCGGATAACCGGTTTATAAACACTAGTAATAACGAAACTAGTTGCTCTTAAAATGGAAATTGAACAAAAAAGACCTAAACACATAATTTAAATTTTTCATCGGTCATATAAGTTAATTGCTAGGAAGGCTGTTGTGTCGCAAAATATAGTTTCTTGGGTCATAATATTATATAAAGAAGTCGTGATCATTGGATGGAAACCTGGTAGTGGAAGACAAACAGTATCTTCAGGCTGTAGGACTCAGACAAAATAGAAAGGAATTTGAGAGAATATGCCCCCTATCTGTGGAAGAAAAGCGTCACAAAAAGTTAACTGTTTTGAATCTTTATGAGAAAAGTTGAAAGTCTGAAGACGTATAAAGTAAGAAACGTAAGCAAGAATTTGGAGGTAAAAAAAACGCGAAATTACTTCGGTCGATTCTTTTTCATAAGTATTAGTGTATAATAGCGATGAAACGTTCGTACAGGCTGACTTTTTTCAACTTCCTGGCCAAGAATTCTAAGTCGCAGATGCCAGAGGGAATATGGCAGAAAAATATCGTGTATCAAAGAAATCAAAATTCCCAAGAAAGTGTTCGATTTGGGAAGCCATATGCATATGCGGGAAAGAAAAACTTCATTCATAAAAAATTGTTACCTTAACACAGAAATATACGTAAATAAGTGCCTTTGGAAAAGACTTCTTCCTTTCCTAAGAAAATGCAGTGTATCTGTTGTTTTCTTGCCTGTTCACGCTTCTTCTCATTGGAGCAAGAAAACAATGGGGTGGTAACAAAGAAATTGTAAATATTTGTACCGAAAGATGCTAATTTATCACATAGTCCGGAACTGTCTGCAATAGAAATATATTGGGTTTTAGTAAAAAATAATTTAAAGGGCATTAAAAGCTCGGCATAAAATAAAACATAGTTTAAAAATAAGTGGACTTATTCGAGCAAAAAGGTGACCGAAACACAATAAAATCTTTATTTAGAATAACTTTGGAAAAAATCTGATATTTATTTAAAAGCCAAAAGCAAATAACACAGGGAAACACAGATTCTGCGGCACAGGGTTTTTCAGTCAATTCGGATACACGGTATTAATAAGCACTAAGCATCTAATCCACTTTTTCTGAATTGACTCTAGTTCTCGCGATAAATCGCGATTTGTAAAATTAAGGAAGTTTCACTATATATTGAACCATATCTCGAAAACGACTTGTATATAAATATAACTTATACTTTTTTCAATCTTTGATTTTTCCTTGTTCCAGAACGTCTTCTGCAAAATGAAAAATGTTTATGTAAAATGATTCATAAAATGTATCAGTGGAGATATTTTTATTTAGTTTATTTAAAAATTAAGTATGACAACACCGTCCACCGTACAACCCGGCATTGACACCTAACGAGTTTATTAAGCCTCAAATCAAAAACTAATAAAAACCTGATACCCGTTTATTACACGTTCATCTTAAAATGCACATTCATTTATTTTCGATTAATGATTATACTTGCACAGGTAAACATTGTTCTTTAGCCGAACTGTTAAAATCTTGCGTCGAAAAACGCTACTTACTCTATCCTCTCTTTAATAACCAAATTTCTAGTACAAAAATAATGCACCGCAAAAATAAAATGCCATCTGGGCCAAGTCTATCTTAAAAAAATGCCTTATCATGTTTTCAACTTCTGAAAAATCAGTTAATAATATTGATACGTTGGAACCAATGCGAATAATTATTTCGAAAAGTGCATAGACTTTCATTTATATAGCTTGGGAAACAGTAGCACCTTTTTTAATTTGAATATATTTATTTTATATCTTTTTTACAAAATATAAGAGTTATCTCTCATATGTCGGTGCGTAAGCAAGAGAATTGTTCAGGCGACAGCCAGTAAGGAAAAATTGGGAAGTAATAATTTAATTTCTAATAGTCTAAAGGTTATTCCAGTATTTGCAGATCTTCTTTTGTTATGTTCAATACATTTTAAAGTACCATGATTGGCCTAACTAGGGTTATTTAAATGAATTTAATACATAATTATTATTTAAGTCCCCCAGGTTTACACAATTGACAGCAATACATTGCAAAGCAAGCGTTTCTAACTTTGCCCTTTATATTAGTTTAGCTATTCAGTTGTCTGAATTCAAACTGAATTTTGTGTTGGGAATTTCACGTATAAGATGCAACTGATCTACATGCCACACAGCGAATTCCACAATTGACATTCTGCATGAAGGAGATTAATGTTCATGCAGTATGTGCGGTTTGTACCCACTAAACCCATTTTACTAACCGTAGCAGTTTATGCATTAAATTAAAATATTCGTTTAATTGCTCTACCTTATGTGAAAACTTAAACTACCATTAAAAGAAAGTAGGGTATCCCAAACAGATGTAAAATACACACCTTTCTACATACAAACATAATTTATGATTATGAAGGTGTGTACCACTGTGTGTGACAATAGAAAAGAGTAGAGATGAGGTGATGACCACTCTGAGTGAAATAAATAAATAAAGAAAAAGCAATTTTTATTAATTTTTTTGTTTATTTTATATTTATTTACAGGTGAGTTTAAAGTTTTAAAAACACATTTCGTTCGTTGCTCATATTTATAAGAAGACGTTCTATTACCAGTTTTGTTTAAACGTCCATTTGGTGGCAAACAGTTAAGACGCTTTTACAGCCACACATTTTAAATTTTCTAAACTTAAATACCGGTAAATCATTAAATATACAAACATTTATATGTAAAAAAAATTATACAGAAAATTAATAAACAATTTTAACTGGATTTAATAAACCAAAAAAAAAAAAAAAAAAGACAGCAAAAATCAAATAAAGAACAATCAAGTTTATTGTGATCATTAACGAATTTAAATTTGAAATTTTGAAAAAGAAATCTATCGCGATTTAATTATAATTTTTAATCCAAATAAGACGCAGTTTGCGAATTTTTTTTATTTATTTTTTTTTTTAACAAAAAGATTTCAAATTAATGATTCTTAGTATTTGTGTGCTCCAGCAAATGACGCATTCGATTAAGTAGAGTGTAACCGTAGAAATAATCATCATAATAATGATGTGATAATGATGATAATCAAGATGATGGCATAGCACTTGAAAAAACTATATTAGTTTTTGTTTTCCTTAATAATTTGTAAAATTAAAAAAAAAACAAATAAATAAATAATAATTAGATTCATATTGTTTCAATGATCTTGAATCTTATCGCGATTAAAAAAAAACTTTGAACAAAAAATCTAATTGAAAAAATTATTGAATTTTTAGCATCAGGAACAAAATATTGAATGTTTGTTTAGTTTTGCCAGTTTGCGCAAAGCGTTTTATACGCTAAAATTCATTAGATCGCAGTGATTGTGAGTTTTGTTTTTGTGGTTTTTTATTTGTTTATTTCTTTCTCTTTATTCAAATGTTGTTTTTCATAGAAATCATTATAAAAGAAATAAGAAAAAGACAAACAATATGAAAATTAAATACTTAAATTAAAAAAAAAAAACATAATTGTTTAATAGTTTCCTGTTGTGATTTAATGGTGTATTTTGCTTTATTTTGTTTTCGAAACTACAACACCGAAAAGAAAAATAAACTTAAACAAAAATTTTGTTCAAAATACCGTAGCCTAACTAAAAATAAATACACCCCTGACTTTTAAACAAAAATTAAAAAAAGAAAAAACAACTTATAATTGATAAAGAAACGCAACTAAAAATATCTCTGTTATGACAAATAAAATTCAATAAAACAACAATACTAAACATTTACAATTATCAAAGTTTTTATTTAAATTACTGCATTAATTATTTTAATTTTGTGTATTTAAATTAGAGAAATTCTGAAGTTATATATATAAAAAAAATTATTTTCAATTTTAGTTAAAAATATTTGAACCAATAGAGACATTATTGTAAACAATATTGTAAAATATCATGTGAAAGAAGATAATGTGAAATAGTATTGCTGCTAAAATACATTATCCTAAATAATATTCCAATAATTTCCAGAAAGATCTAAAAAAAAACGAACTAAAATAAAAAATGTTAATTTAGAAAGTTTAAAATTAAAATAATTAATTAAAAACAATTAATGTTATTGAAGAAAATACACTCAATCATAATATAATAACAGAAGGTAGAATCATTAGAGAGAGTTTTCAAATTTAATTCTTGTTACGTCAAATTATAGAAAAAAAAACTAAATATTAAAAATACAAACCAAAACAAAAAAGTTTTTATATTTGGATTACAGTAGAACCTAAATATAATAATCTTACAGTAGAACATAGATACATTATATTTTTCCTTTATGGTTAAAAAGTTACGAAATATCCAATTCAGAATTAAAGAAAAGGCATAAATAGACCACCCTGATTCAGCTCCGATTTATTTGACGGTGAATATAATGATGTAAACATTTTTGACCGCAAATAAATATTTTGGAAGTTATAGGGCTTTGAAAATCGAATTTCCCTAAGAAACTCGTATAAAAAAATTTTCGTTATAAAAAAAGTTGGGTAAAAAAGAAGAATTACGTTAGCGAAGCCGCTTTTGGACATACCACAGAGTTAAAAACCCTTCCGCCCGGCCGAAGGACGGCTATTAAGAAAAATTGTTTCCACAAAAAAAAAAATTATTTTGCACAAGAAATTACAAAATACTTAAAAAGTTGTGTTTATGAAACTTTTATATTATTTTTTTATTTTATATTTGAAAATGCAACCTTAAGAGATTTTAATTGACACCTTATAGGAAATATTTACGATTTTAAGTGAATTAGGGAGGTAAATGAGTACCAAAGAAAATATAACCTTAGTCTTTTTAATAGGTCAAAATAAAATATTTTTAATGCTTTACAATGAGTAATGAAAACAGATTAAAATATTTTGTTTTAATAATTATATAAAGATATTTATTTATCTTATTTTAAACAAACAAAACAAATAATTTTTTACATCTAATATTAAAATAATTGTACATAAATGAAAAGCATTATTTAGAAATATCAACGTTATTAAAAATGTAAAAAAAGTACAAAACCAAGTTAATTAAACCACACAATACATTTATTTAAATTAAATTAATGTTCTAATAATTTTCTTATTTACAAAAAGGCGATTTTTTATTGGTTTATTTTTTAAGTTATTATTCAAATGTTTTATTCGAAAATGCATTCGAATTTTAAAAAAAAAGTTCTTTACGTTTTCGGGAAGGGAGTTGTGGGAGCTTTTTTCTAGCATATAGTTTGTAAAATTTTTCGTTTGTAGAATTGAGTCACCATTAATATTATTGAAAATAACTTCTAAATCTTTTAATTTTTTTAGAAACGCACTATTAGGTTTTCTTAATCCTCCTTTGGATAATTCGTCAACCCAAGTGTAGCCTTCTTCATTATTTTTTGAATCGGAATTTGATGCTTGATGCAGTTCTATGTAATCAGAATTTTTGAAATGATACATACAAATTTTTGAATTTTCATTTAATGGCACACCGCAAGCTGCACTCCATAATTCTCTTTTATTGTACGGGCATTTTACAAATTTTACATTTTTTTGTTCAAACGAACATTTGCAAACGGAGCATTTCACTAACATAATTGATTTTTTATTAATTTTTACAAGAATTCACAAAATTTTACTTATTTTTTTTCTTAAAGTACAATTTTATATTTTTTAATTTTTTGTTATTATTTTTTGATAGTTTGTTTTAATTTCTTTTATTTTTCATTCTATGACACTTCAAGGTAAAATTAATTGAGAAAACGATTTCTAATGATTCTACCTTTAGTAATTCTATCATGCACTCAATAAAAAATTATTATGTATTTTTTGTATAGACTCTTAAATTTTTCAAATGTCAGTTAGCACCGTTTGCATTTTAGCGAGATAATGATTGGGAATTTTTGTTTTTAAGAAATATTAAGTAAAAAATATTTGCTAACAGGTTTTATAAAAATTAAAAATTATTATTTATGGCTACCTAAATATATACTATATGATTATCTTTCGAGAATACTCATCTAGAAGTCATCAGGGATTCCAAAAATTGTTTCGCTTAACCAAACTAGTCAGTTGTTGATTTCAGCAAAATGTTGAAGTTGTATTTTTTCCACCATTCAATTAATAAAACACAAAAAACATATTTACGATAATCGACTTAAAGAGCCTCATTGTACATTAAAGGGCCTCACAGAAAAAAAGTTGCAAATATACCCCTCTATAAATGAAGATTGATCTGTTCTTATATGAATCCTAAAATATTACATTTGTATGTTTAAATTAACGTTAGAGTTTCAATATCATTATCAAAATTTTCTTTAAAAGAAAATTAACTACAAAGTGTAATAGAGGCATACTAGGGTTTAATAATAAACTTTCAGTCGCGGAATATTAAGATTTTACAAACATATAATTTTATATATTTCGGGCATTTTTCAACATGTATTGGGTTTTAATGCACCATTGGAATGGTCTATCTCGATACGATTGAAAATTACTCGTAATTAACCCTTTAACAGCAAGAGGGTCAGTTATATGCGTAAAAGGTTAATAAGCATTTTTTTGCAATTAAGTCACATGGAAGTATTTATTATACTTAAATATAAATGAATTTATGAAAACTATAAAAACTATAAAAAGTTCCTTTAAAACTGCTTTAATAGACGAATTAAAGATATTTTTGAAATTTAGTCAGTATTTTACACGAATTTAAAGTTTTTATGATAAATTTATGATTTTGGCGACATTTAGTTTTTTAACTAACTATATATTTGACATAAAAATTAACTTTACCAGTTATGAACCAAAAAACTGAGACATTTCCAATATAAATTACGATGGAAAATGTACAAAATACTCAACTTTAATAAAATAGTATTTAAAATAAAATCATTCGGCTCGGCCGAATCTATATACCCACCATCAAGTTTTTCAAAATTTACAATATATGGGAGGTGGGCCGCAAAGTGGGCGGACTTACAAGTTTTAAGTGTCGATAAAGAAGGTAGTCCGCATGTTTTTTTATATATATTTCATACTCTTTTTTAATAGCATTGAAAATATAAGAGAGCATATTTATTTATTTAAGAGTCCTTGCCTTTTCGCTTCTTTTTGGAAGGGAGAAGGGCTATTTCTCCAATGACAGAAGAAAAGAAATAGTGTTGCAATGCGAGTGGCAGGCCTTGTAGATCCTAAATAATGCATTTTAGAATGTATCTTTAGCCCTTCTATTTCCGACTGGGTTGTTACGTATGTGTTTGCTGTATTTAACACCAGCGTTGCCAATTTAGCACTTTTCGCGCTAGATTCAGCGCTTTTCAGCATACCAAAAGTCGCATTTTTTTACATCAGCGCTTTTTCTTGAAAAGGCGCTAAATTGGCGCGTTTTGTATTCGGTTAGTTTTAGTTGCAGATTTTAGTCATGTTTTCTAAATTTTTCTGAATTTGAAATGTAGAAACTTTATTTGTTTTTATGCAAAATATAAACAATACAAGGAAAATTAAGGTTTTAAACATTTTTAAATTTTGTTCTTCAAATGTATAATTAATATTATTATCAAAGGTTCGAAAGGCTTAATTCTTTAATTCATTTTCTTAAATCGATTCTTTTAAAGCATTAAAATTAATTTAATCCATTGAATTAAATTCTTTGTACTTCATATAAATTGAATTAATTCTATTATGAATTAATTCCTTAAAGGATTCATTCATCAATTATACAATTCAAGCTTAAAAAATATACTGAATCATTCAAATTTTCTTCAATTCAAATCTATTACGAATTAGCTTTAGAAAACATTTTTTAATTCATTTTGTAAAAGATTAAGAAACAAAATATTACAAATTGAATGGAAGAAAAATATTTTCATTCAATTTGGAAAAGATTTGAATTAACAAAAATTTAATGAATTCTTTATGAATTTATTCAATAAGGAATTAATTATATTCAAACAAAAGCCTTTGAATTAAGCTATTGAATTATATTTTTGAGAATGGTATTATGGAATTCCTTTAAATCTTAATTCTGAATTAACATTTAATTAATTCTTTCGAAGCTCTGATTATTATACATACTTAGAGCGTGTGCCAAACGGTAGCAAAGTTTTGTGGAAATTTAAAATTTTGCTATGGTGAACAAATTTTATAGTTTTGCTGTGCCAAATGAAAACTTTTTTCCATGATAAATTTTGACAAAATCGTTAGCAAAATTTCACAAATCTTTAAATAAAATGAATATATTTTTAAAAATTATTTGTTTTAAAGAGAAAAACTACAATTTTATAAAATAAATATTAAAAATCTCAAACAATTTCAAATTATTTTAATTTATTATTTATTTTACGATTTTCAAAATTTTCTATTCCATTGTCAAAAATTTATGTAGCCCTATAAGCTAGTGAAATTTTATTCACCTCATATACTTCAAAATTTTTCTATTCTACATACTTTGCTACCGTTTGGCACACACTCTTAATATAGAATTTTTAATGAAAATAATGTTTGTGAAACATACTCATATCATATTGTGTTGGAATTTCTTATTTCAAATTGTGACTCAAATGTTCCAAACAAAGATGAATGGAATGAAAATGGAAATAAAAAATAGCAATATCTGAGTATTTCTAAAAGTGCTCTTTGTAACAAGTCTTCCAAATCAAAAACATCTGAAATATCAGGAGGAGTCGATTTCCAATATCTAAAAACAATCCTGCCTCCAGATGAAGAACTTAAAAAAATAGAAAAGTCCAGAAATAAAATTTAGAATTAATTTCGGTACTTGGTTTGAATTAAAAGTTTCTTAGGTTTTATTCAGTATTTTCCTTCTCCTGTAAAATTACGAAAAGGGCAGCCGTCGATATGTATGTATTCCGTATTTCTATTTATTTTATTTTCAATAAATATTTTTTTCAGACGTCACACAAATTTCATACTTAGAAAAAGCTTAAGCGTTGAAAAAAAAATAAAAAAGTTTTAAAACAGGATTTGGCCACTAAGTGAGCAGTTTAATGCTGGGCCTAAGACCTTCATATTTTAATTTAACATATTTATAGATTTAAAAGCTTTAAACTGAAAGTTATTATCAAATGTATAACCTTTCTTTGTACCTGAAATATTGTTTTTATAAAACGTTAATGTTCAATATTGCATATAACTACTAAATATTTGCACATGAACTTAAAATAACATATATATATGTAATAAGTTGTTTTGCTCTTAATAAAAAATACATATTTAAATAAAAGATAAAAACAAATTTTATTCAAATAGAATTTAGCGCTTTTTAGCGCGTTTTTAAATGATGACCGGCGCGTTTTGGTTCAAAAAAGTTGACAACGCTGTTTAACACACAAACAATTTTCAAATTTTCAAAACACGAATTTCGAAAATGTTGTCGGTTACGATATTTTGGCGGTCGGTGATCGATATGATAATTTCTGAACTGATAATTGAATTAAATGGGTACGAAAATAGAAGATCAATAACGTTTTTATGAGATACATTAAAAAATGGGAATTTAAATTTCGACGCGGTTGATAAATTTCAGTTTTGGCTTATTTTATAACGTTGAAATATTAATAAAACCTTTGGTTTAATGAAAAACATAATTTTGTTAAAAATTTATACAAAATCTTTGTTTTTTAAATGCATATTTTCGCGTTTTTTAGAGCATATTTTTCGCTTTTTACTGCATATTTAATGCGCATAAAACCCATTTTTTATAGCATATTGTGGTTTCCCTGATCATCACACAATGTCCCGTTTCAAAAATAAAATGGAAATAGATCTGGAATTTCCAAACGGCTAGTCCGATTTCCATGAAATTTTAGACAGTGTTAGCCGAGGTGTAGGCGAGTTTAAGTTTTGAGTTTGGACGTTATAAGCATAACGGGGGCGGGTCCAGAGGGTCCTAAAGTTGGACACCTCGGGTGTTAAAAAAATTTAAAATGATCCATATTCGTTATATCTCAGCCGATTTAAAATATTTTTACATACAATTTTTATTTTTGGACCTATCTTAGTAAAGTTTTTTAAAATTTTGCTCGATTTTTTTAAAATATTTTTTATTTTTAATTTTTTGGTAATAGACATTTTTGCTCCCCGATATCGGTTGGGGAGCAAAATCCCATTTTGGAAATTTTTTGCGGATTTGCGGGATTTTTATTGAAAAATTATGTTTTATGTCCTCTTGATTCAAATGTTATAATATTTTTTGTTGTTGTAGAGACTACTAGTAATATTTTACTAGATTTTTGCCGGATGCCACTCCCTTTTTTTCATAATTTTTGTTTTTAAGAAAGATTTGCTTCTTAGTTAGAAAATTTCAAATTTCATAAATTATTTATATTTTCTATTCCTTGTTTATGTATATGTCAAATTTTATGTGAATTGTCTTAGTGGAATCCAGAAAACAACAAAATTGACTTTTACTGAAAGTGGGCTAAAAATTGGCATCCAACTTATATTTTAGACCACAATTGTCTTCTTAAAAAAATAGTTTTTTACGAAAAATGGGCGTGACAATTTTTTTTTATTAATTTTATATCCTACATATCCATTCATGGGATGCACAATATACATATGTGAAAAATATCAGTTAAATCGGTTGAATAATAAGAATACTCATACACAGCATAAAATCTTTTTATTAAATGTGGACGTAAAAAAGAAGGGAAATTTTATCTATAATATCTAAGAGAAGCTTTTTATTTATACACACAATGAGCTTAAAAATATCCAAAATTTAAGATTACATGAAGTCGAAATTCGAACTAAATTTGCAAAACCCTTCGGAGACTTTAATAATCTGATGGTATTCTTGTATTTCGCGTTGGAATCATTCACGCAATATTTTATAATCCAAAATTTATCACTCAGTGTAATTTGAACTATCGGTATTTTCACGAAACGTTAGAATTTTGAATATTAGAATTATAAACAGGGTCTTGTACAATTGTTTATAGGAGACCATTGGGACATAAATTTCAGTGTTATCTAGTACCTTTATTACTTAGTGAGAGGTCCTTTCGGAACGAAATCATATCGATTCTACTTTATTGGCTAAATTTATCAAATAAGAAAAAATAATAATTTTTGTATATTAATTATTTCGGACATTTTCGCAAATCTCCTAGTGTTTGACATATGCGCAATATATATACTGATATATTCATGTTTTTAGGAAATTATTATAATATTAACTATTTAAAAGGTTTGCATATATTAATATTCCATTTGTCTCGTCATTGTTTACAAGTTACGTCGAAATTATTTTGGGTATCATAACCAATAAATGCGATTTAATTCACTTAAACAATAAAATTTATATTCTAATCATTTGATGGTTGTAATTGGTATAAAATACAATGTAAACATAATTAAATATTTGTATCTATTAATTCATGTAGCATTTTGAATTATTCATGGAATTTAAATAGCAACACCTTTCAATATTAATTTAATTAAATGTTAGTAAACAATTTGTTTGCTTGTAAATATGTATGTACAACTATATTATTTAAATTTTTCCTACCTAATTATTTTATTTCTCACGATAATGTGAAAAAATAAAAATAATAATAAATAATAAAAAAAAGTCATGATTTGTCATAATAGTAAATATTATTATTTATAGTTTTTTTTTTATAATGTACAACAACGTGTTGCTGGATAGTTATTAGTTATTCGGGGAATTACCTGCAATATTAATGGAAATAAAGTCGCTCCTATGTTTAATAAAGCTTGATGTATACTTTGTTTAAATATTTTCTTTGGAACTTGGATACACAATTTCTTTTTTATTTTTGAATAAATTTTAAATTCCAAAATATTTAATTTTTCGTTTTAAAATTTCTTTTATTTAAAATTTGTAAAATTATATGTACGTTCAACTTTTTTTATTACTGTAATGATCACACTTAAATTTGATTATCTTTTATTTGAAATCATTAAATTTGTTTAATTTAACATTTTCGTTTTATTTGTTCATTTTTGCAGTTATATCAATATGTGGAGATTCATTTTAATATCGACATGTGTTTTGTTGGGAGCTATGGATTCAGAAGCTGGTTAGTATTTAAATAAATTAATTTTAAATGTAAAAAAAAAAATATGACACGGAAGTTTAAAACAAGTAATTAAAAAACGTATAGACAGTCAAGTTCGTTCACATTTGATACAAAACTATTATAGTTTTGAGAAAATGGTTAGTGAATTAATAAAGATAATTTGAAGATGAATTTATATGATCATTAAGGGATTGTTATTATTCCATTTAGGAAATATTTTATAATTCATTTCTTCAATCCCTTATAGTGTGAAATAAACAGAAATATATATGTACACAGAAAAAAGTATTACCGTTTTTTTTACAATTTATAATATTGCATCAAAATTTAATAAATATGTTCAAGAAAAACTAAAATAAAAAATAAATTTTGGTATGAATTTTTTTCCTATACACATTTTCAATTCATTCAATCATCTACTTAATTGATTTAATTAATTTATTAATTGGGAATTTTTTTCTGTTTTGTATTTTTATAGTTTTTAGTAATTGATATAATCATTTTGGTGAGAGGCGCAAATTTAAACAAGTTTATAATTGAATGAATTATTTTCATATATATTTGTTAATTGGTGACTTTTTTCTGTGTAATGACTGTGTTTAATGTACTAAAATGTGTATCCTTCGAGTTTATTAAATCTCGATTACATAAATTATTCTCTTATATTCCAGCTTCAAGACACATGAATAAACGTGGAGTAGGTTCTTATTCAGGAAGCTATTCTAATTCAAATGGCGCTAATGGTGGCTATGTAGGTAACTACAATGATTACGATGATTTCAATTATGCTCCAAACTTTGGATTTGGTTTCATAGATCCTTATGTCTTCCATCAACAATTGACCTCACAAATCTTGGCTCAGCAAGCTGCTCAACAAAAGTAAGATAATATTTCTTTAATTTCTATTAAATGCTTAAATTTTAAATCTAATTCATATATTTTAAAATATTGCTTTTGGTTTTGGGAAGTTCTAATGCCAATTTTAATGCTTGTAGTTTACTTCTATTTCATATACTCTAAATAAATACATTTTTCCTTAGTGCTATAGCTTCCACATTTACTATGGGTGATGCTACGGTGACAGCTGATGCTTCTAATCTGCCTAATGAAATTCCAGATTATGATGAGTAAATATTTTTTCCTCTCTAAACAGCTCAATACACTCTATGCTAAATTAAAATCTTAAAAATATATTATTTCTGCTTAAAATGTATTATAAATATTTTCTTTTGTATTTAATTAATTTAGACAACAAGCTGCCTTCTTTGACAATATCAGACGTCAAAGCCAATACAGTTACAAGGGCAACAAAGGTAATCGTTATGCCCCCAACTACTCGGCAGCAGCAGCTTCAGTTGGTCCCGGTGGTGGTTATCAAACCGCTTTCATAACTCCTGAAAATCCTGTAAGTTTCCTAAGTACTATCTCACTAATGTTATAAATTTTACTTATAAATTCTTATTATTTCAGAGTGTACCCAATATTAGCAATCGCTTCTCCTCGGTTAGCCCCGGTGGCTTTAAGGGTGTCTCTGTTAGTTCTTATAGTTCCAGCTCTGATATTAATGGCAAAAAGACCAGTCATCGTGGTGCTCAAACAACAATCAATGACAATGGCCGCATAACCACCTACAAGGTCAATTCATAAGATGTGAAAATTTCTGTGAAATTGTTTTGATAAGTTTTAATTTTTTTTACTTACTATCTACATTTATATTCGTATAAATTATTTTATTTAATTATTTGATGAAATTTCTTATTTAATATTTTCTTAATTTTATTTAAATTGTACTAGTATCTATATTATTACCAAAAACAAATCTCACACACATACACAAAATATTAAAAAAAAAATGATAATAAATTATTTAATACTCATATCAATTATAAAGTGAAAATTATGTTTATTCTTGTGATAATGTTTTAATTAATCCTAGTTTGGTTACCTTAGAAATTTAATATACACCGGAAATGAAAAAGTATTGGTTATTATGAAAGATTTAAATTTAATGGCTATATGGTAAGAATTTAAGTAGATAAACTTAAATAAAGTTAAAGAAGTGTTTGAGTTTATATTCGAATATATGAAGTAGCTGATGAATATTTATTTTACTTTAAAGTCATGTAATTTTGGGCTTAAGAAAGATATTGAATAACATTTTTACATTGAACTTAAATTTATTTAAACGATAAAAAATTGACGTAAAATTTGTCCTGATGTTTGAAAATTTTACCAACATTTTCTTATTTATTTATTTATTATATTTAACTGCAATTAAAATTATAATTAAATGAAAAAAGCACTAGCAGCTTAGGCTATCGACTTATTTTGTAAATTAAATCATGATGATAAAATTATATAGATGTTATTTACTTAAAATTTAAATTAGAGTTAAAGTTTTGATAATAAGTTGATAATTTCGAAATAATTTATAGTATTGATAATATTTGATTTTGTTGGCCATTTGAGATTTTCTATGGGATTAGCATTGGCAAATATTAGATCCCGTTTACATTGAAGATTTGGACATTCGGCGATTAAGTGGATTGTTGTTAGTGGTTTTTGGTTACAGAAATTACATGTTGGTTGTGGTGATCCATCTAGTAAATAACTATGAGTAAGATTTGTGTGCCCAAGTCGAATTCTGGTAAAAATTTTGTTCATAAATGTGTTTGTTGTTGTTGGGAGTACAACTGGTGACCCTTCAGGGTTTATGGATTTATAATTGTTTTGATATTCTTCCCAAGAATTTTGAACAGTTTTGTAAATTTTATTTTTTTCAAGTTTTATAAGTTGTTTTGTTGTTTGAGGTGTTGAGAAAATTAGCGGTGATTTGGCTGCTGTCTTAGCAGCAAGATCTGCTACTTCGTTACTATCTATCCCTATGTGTCCTGGTATCCATACAATTTTAATTTTATTAATTACTTGAATAATTTTTTGTTGTATTAGTTGTACTATTTGTTTATATTTTGTATAGCTTGAAATATCGAGAGACTATCGGTAGCGATGATGTATTTGCCTTTAGAATTTTTAATGTAATTGATACATTCTAAAATTACTTGCGACTCAGCATCAAAAACTGTTGCAGGTTATGTAAGAAGACCATGTTTTATTATTGTACCGTCTGATTTTACTACGGCATATGATGTACCTTTTACTGATTTGGAACCATCTGTGTATAATATTGTCCAATGTGAATTAAGTAGATTATTTGTTGAATCTTTAAACAGTTTACGAAATATTTCGTTAGATGTTTGATCTTTGTTGAAATGTGTTAACTGATCGAGAAAGATATTATTGTTTATAAGCCATGTTGGTTTATATGTTTTTGTGGATTTGTGTTGATGAAAGTTTTTACACTTGTACCAAAGTTCTGAAAGGGTAGATGGTTTTTTAAGGTTACTTTTACGTTTTTTTTTAACAGATTTAATTCGTGATGATAAATGTTTTGTGTTTCCATTTGTATTATTTTAGAGATTTTATTGCATTTTAAAATTTCCCGTCTTGTTAAAATTTCACTCATGCCTGCTTCTTTTAATAGATTTTTTATTGGTGTTGTTCTAAAAGCTCTTAGGCTATATCTGATTGCAGTGTAATAAATAGACTCAATTTTTTTAATATGTGTTTTGGCACATTTACCATAGATAAGTAAGCCATATTCTATTTTCGAACTAATTAGTGTTCTTGTTGCATGAATAAGTGTGTTTGAGTGTACATGGCTTTTTGGGGATGATAAATATTTTATAATTTTTAACATTTTCTTATAATTTAGTTTTCTGTGAAACTACAATTACATATTATAAAAGGATTGATACTAAAGGCATTTAACCAATTTCTGACCACAACCCGAATCCGTTGAGATAACTTTACGAAATTCATAAGATTTGGACGTCTAGATATTTCTGTTTCCTAAATATAGGGCATGAAAAATCTCGGAAATCGTAACATTTTTGGAACAATATTTTGAACATTTTTTAACTTTAATTCAAAGTTATTTATGCCCTTCTGTCCATCTGTTTATTAATTTTTGCAAACTTCAAAATCGTTTAATTTTTTACTTAAAATTTTCTTTATTCGAATCACTTAATATGATAAAATTTATTTATTTTTTTTCTCGTTTATTTAGCAAAAATATTTAAAGTTACACTATAAATAAACAAACAGTAATTTTTATGTCTCACAGTGCTTTGATCGCATACAACGATGGGACAAAAATAGAAGGAGTTGTCGTATTATATATAATACATATATATTCAAAACACTATATTTAAAAGATAATAATAGTTATATTTATATATATTTAAAAGATAATAATAGTTTTAATTTACCAATATTCTGAGGTATTGAAAAAACGAAACTTCGATGCATTTCATCAAAAAATGAATTTTTGACAATTTTTTTTCCTAAAACAGTTTAAAACCAGGGTTTTGGTTCATTAATATTGGCTTTAAATTCTCTGACTTTAGCGACCTCTAGTAGCCACAAAAATAACTTTTACCAAAAAAAAATCTTTTTAAATTATATGACCTATATTGTTACCTTTCCAAAAATGTATATTTCAACTCAATTTGAAAAATGTTTTTATTTTGATTTTTGTCTATAGAACAAAGCACTGTGCGTCGGTCTCTCTAGTATATTAAATAATATGTTTACAATTTATTTTTTAAATATTAATTATAGTTCATAATTTATACATTGTTTTCATAAATATTTTTGGGTTTTGTAATGATATGATAAAATTGGTTGAAAAAGTTGGGATGACCAACAATTTGCAAAGTTGAGATTGTTGAAATTTCAAATGAATATATTTCGAAGAATATATAAGAGAAATAGTACATACATGCATGTTTTCTAAAGGATTTATCAAGGACTTTAAGGTGATTTAAAAATCTTGGAAATCGGGTGAGGAAAAAAAATTCGCTAAGGGTGATATTTTTTCTATTACTTCTATTATTCTAGTACCCTATTTTGAACCACCATAGCTTCGTTCCTGAAGCGTATACATATGTGATTCTGCTTCTAAACTCAAAATGTTAGTGTCCTCTACTACACCTATGTGAAATTACGGATTTATTTATATTCTGCACCAATGTTTAATGTTTGATTAAGCAAAGAAAATGTCTGTGCACTTGCTGTTTTTTATATGAAATCAACTGGAGTTTTTTTGAAAAAAAAATTATTTCTCAAATCGGGCTATAAATGCGCACAATTTTTTTTCATAATATTAAAGTAGACCATATCTACTATTTTTCAGAACAAACATCCTGTAACAATTTAAGTTGTATTCCATAAAAATTAGTGTATTTTAAGACAATTTTCAAAAAAAAAAAATAATAATAATAAAATAAATACCTGCAGTTGGTTCCATTTTAAATTTTTACTTTAAAAGATTATTTTATTTAAAATAAATACAATGAAATTTGATGAAAATTTTTTTTTTTTTTTTACTCCTTTTCAAAACTTTGACAGCTCCTTATCAGAAAGCAACACAACCTAGCTTAAAGATTTGAGTTGATAGTTATACAAAATTTTTTCTATTTTTATTCGGTATCAAACTTTATTTTAAAAATTTAAATATCAAAATTAAACTAATCGCCACTTTTAGAATATTTTACCCCAACGTGCATCCGTTTGAAAACTGCATATTTATTTCCATTTAATTTTTTGCATCCCTTTTTGCGTGCGATTTTTTTATTATTATCAAAAGGTCTATAAAACTCATTTGATCTCTAATGGCGCCTTTATAAGAAATTTTATATTGTTACTGCTGTTGGTCTATGTTACTGTATCAAAGAGAACGAAAAAAACGGAAACATGTATTTTTAATCAGTGTTGCCAATTTAGCAATTTTTAATACTGTTTAGCCATTAAAAAATTTATTTGACCATTAGCCATTTTTATTATTTATGTCAAAATATTAATAGTTCTCATGAATTTTCACTATATAAATTAGTTTTTGTACAAAATATGCTAAAACCTTTAAAGAAAACACATTTCTTAGTATCCAAAAATATACACATTTATTTTTTTACTTAGGCTTAAAATAAACTAAAATGTTGGTTATTGATCCGTTTCAGAAAATTTTAAGATTTTTGGCATCAATTTGTTGCAGAAAATTTTAGCATATTTTGAGCTAATCGGCATATTTTGCAGTATTTTCATAGAAAATCCTTATTTTAGAGGATATTTTAGCAGTTTAAAAGGCATATTTTTGCATAATTTCTACTTAAGAGCATAATTTTACATATTTAAGACTTAAGACAGAAATTTTGCATATTATGTTATTAGTGATTTTTTTTTCAAATCCAATTACCTAATAATTTTTATTTTATGAATTGATAGAAACTTTGTAATTTCTTGATAAAATGTGTTAGCATTGAGTGTAAAAAGACCATATTTTTCAATACCAAACAAATCCCATATTTCACAAATTTCGTGTCCCTAGGTACTCATCGAATCTTACCCTGCTTTGAACAGAAAATTCTTTTTACATTTACCTTATGAAACCGACTTTTAACCTCAAGTATCTTTTTCTCTTGTGGAGTAACACAACAAAAATTCAAGAGCTGAAACGGTTCCATGTGGTACCGGCACAAACAAACTAACAAGTTTTTATACCCTACACCACCTAAGGGGTATTATGTGTTTGTGCAGAAGTTGTAACGCAGAGAAAAAATCTTCGAACCCCCACCTTAAAGTATACCGTTCGACTCAGAATCACTTTCTGAGTCGATTTAACGATGTCCGTCCATCTGGTCGGCTGGCTAGCTGGCTGGCTGTCCATGTAAAGCTTGTGCGCAAAGTACAGGTCGCAATTTTGAAGATAATTTGATGAAATTTGGTACATATGATTTTTTCAACACAAGAACGAAGCCTATTGAATCGGCCTATTATTTCACCTAGCCCCCATACAAATGTCCTCCCGGAATAGAGTTTTAACACATAGAGATGCCTTAAAAATATGAATATTTTAATGAAATTTTGTACAAATAAGTTTTATATCAACAAAAATCCGTCTGCCAAATTTCATGAAGATCGGTCCTTAACTGACCATAGCTCCCATATAAATTCCTCTCCCGAAAATCACTAACATGCATAAATCCCATACAAATGTTAGTATTATGTTAATATTTATCACAAGTAAGTTGTATATACATAAGTAAAAACAAAATTATGTGGATCGTAATTTTTTTTTTTTTTTTTTTTCTCTCGTTTTATTTCTTTTGATTGCTGTAAACGCGGATTTTAGCATAAGTGTCCAATTCTTCTGATGTAGGCTATAAACACTTGTAGAAAAAGACTAGTATGGATTTAATTAGAATGCTATTAACTAGTGTGAAATTGTATTGTGCAAAAGTCATGAAACCAGAATTTAAAAAATTTTATAGTTTTTTTACTAGCGATTTTTCACCGTTTTGGATATTGCAAAATCCAAAATGGAGGCTAACAGCTCTTGTAATTATGCATTATTTGACATATATGCCGTTAATGTGCTTTAATAGAAATGTAGGAAGTACCCAAACTTGGAGAGAAAAAAATGTGAATGGCTCCAAGAGCTGCCTTTTTCGCAAGGCACACTCGAAACGTTATTTCATTAAAGCATACTCAGCCGAATCTATATACCCATCATCAACTTTTTCAAATTTTACGTTATATGGAATGTGGGCGGTAAAGTGGTCGGACCACACCCATTTTGGTTTCCAAACTATTTATACAAAATTTCGTTGTCATACATGCTTTTGTTTCAAAAATATCAACAGAAAAGTATGAAAGGGACACCCTGCGTTTCTAGTTTTTAGCTCATAACTTTTTTATGGTTAAAATTAAAATAATAAAAATATATTGAAGTTACATTGTATGTATTATATTTTAACCAGAACATTAATATTTTGATTAAAATAAATGGATCACTAGATTGTTATAAAAAAATAGTTTTGCCGAAAAATTAATGAAAATATCGTAAGTAAATTTGGAAAGATCCAAAAACTCCTATTTTATTGAATTTAGAATTTACTAATAATAAGACGAGAATTAAAAATAGTATGTTTCTACCACTGCTTGCATAAGTTTTTATTTCAAAAATTAAATAAAAAATTACTTTCAATTCCATACACAAAAAATAATGTAATGTAAAATTAAGTTCAACATTTATTGAAGATTTGTCAATGAATAAAATTGTTTATTTAATCGTTTAACTTTTAGTTAAAATATTAGAATATTACTTCTTGAGCATCCAAATAATTGATACAGTGAGAAAAATAATTTCAAGATTTTTTAGTTAATTAATCTTTTATAAATTATTTTTAACTATGAGTATTTTCTCTAAACAAGTATTTATATTGCAATTCTGATTTGTATAACAAATATATTTTATTGCCAAAAATTATTCTGATATATTTTAATCGTAATCGCGATTAAATGCAAACTCTACAAGGCACTAATAAATATTGGCGATGATATACACTGTCGGACAAAATAAAGTGCGGTTTTTTACTCTTGCTACTTATTTCATAATAATTGTCTTCTAGGTTCATTATGGGCTACTTTTTTGGTGTCCAGGTATTTGTCGTTTTATATTCTTTAATTTAATAAACAAAGTAGCCCATAATAAACCTAGAAGACAATTATTATGAAGTAAATAGCAAGAGTAAAAAAACGCACATTATTTTGTCCGATAGTGTATATCAATCTGTAGCTGCTTTAATACCCTATATCATAATCAATATGGCATTCGAAAAAAGTAAGATTTTGCATTTAATACAGCTTTAGAGATTTAATTATGTGCAAATAAAAAATGTATATAAATGAAATTGTCTTATGACTTATTTAAAAAAGAGATGAATTTAGCAATAAATGGATGAATATGAATAAGTTTGTATTTAAGATATGTACATCTTTGTAGAGTACATTAATTCAATAATTTTTGATTTATGATTATAAATAGAATTTTGGCAATTTTTTTTATACATTTTTATTTCAAACCTCCATAACACTGACGCCGTTCGCTAAAAGTCATTCACGCGAAAAGATCTGTACAGTGTTGCCAGTTTAGCCTCTTTAAAGCTAAATCTATCCTTTTTATTTTGCTTTTATCCTCAAAATTTTCATTTTAGCTTCTAGCCTTTTTTGATTCTTAACTAATTTTATTTTTACATAATCATTAATTTAGGTGTAGGGTGATTGATTATTCGACTTTTTGGAGAAACCGGTTTTCGAATAGTTCGAATAGTTGGTATTTTGAAAAAACCGGATGCACTTTTTTAAATTCAGAAAAAACCGGTTAACCGGTTTTTTTGCAGAAGTTAATATTTCTATCAAAAAACTACATTTCTTAAAGAAAAATCAATAAATCTTTTTTATTTTTGGAAATAACTATTAACCCATTAAGAACGAGAAAAAAATATATGGTCGGTCAAGGCCGACAATAACCTACACCATTGTGTGCATCAAAATTCGGGGAGGGGTCCTTTTTTCTAGACCTGTGGACCAGTACTATGGTCAATTATGGACCGATCTTCATAAAATTCGGCATACAGGTTTAAACGTATATGGAACTTAAATGTGCAAAAATTACTGCTACATTTAAGGGATTTATGATCGTTAAACCCCTTTTCTGGTAGGTTATTTGTATGGGGGCTAGAGGAAATAATGGACCTATCATAACCAGTTTCAACACGCTTCGTTCATGGACTATAAGAAACCAAAATTGCGACCTGTATTTTTACATGAATGGACAGACAGACATCGTTAAATCGACTTAAAGCCGATTGGTACAAATGAAGGTGCAGAGAGAAAACAGAATTGTTATCACAACCGAATTTTTAGCCAATCGAATTTAGTCAGTTGCAGGAACTTTCTTGTAATTCAATAGCAATAACCGAATGAATACAGTACCCTGAATCGTTTTATTATATGCCTATTGTGAATGAATTTAAAAATTGTTTGACATTTTCTTTAAATGTTTTTATTAAAAGTTTATAAAATACGCAGACATGAGAAAAATAAATAAAAATATTAAACTTGAAAATAAAACAGCTCTCTTTTTTTTAGGAACTTCCACAGGACTTCAAGCTTTCTTAATATCAGTATGGGGCAGTGCACACGATGTTAATGAATCAAGCATTACATTCAGTAATTCTTATTAAAAACCCTAAATAAGGATAAGATATAACATAAATTTCGCATTAATGTATATTTTAAAATTTTTAATTTATACCAACTTGGAAAATATATTTATAAAGCTCCTAATGGCCACACATTATTCCATCGGTTGACACAAGAGATATATTTCTAATCTTTGGCTTATTTAACATGGAATAGTTGAAATTTCAAGGTGAAAATTTGTTTAATAACTAGAAGTTGAAACTGTTTAGTGAAAAATGGTCAAATGTAAAATAATATGTATAAATTTCTTACCATTTCCATTTTATGTTCATACATATACATTTGCGTACGCTGTTTTAATAAATCCATTAGCTATACATGTATTTTATCAGAAATTTACATCTACAAGCAATAGCAAATGAATTGGTACGACTGCTGATGAGAATATGTTGATAAATCTTAAATAGGGATTCCGAATTTGGTCTATAAAAGATAAATGTAATAGTTAATGTGTAACAATTACTCTTTAAATTTTGGGAGAAGTCCATTTTAAATGTGATCCACTTTTTCACATACATATGTTTATTTTTGTTAGAATTTTTGTATTGCTTTAATTAATTTTATTATTAAAATGACAAATAATTTTTCAAATTCCAAAAGAAACAAAAAACATGATTTTCTTTCTATTGGGAGAACCAAATTAGCATTGCCGTTGCCGATTTTCAGTGATAAATTGTAATAAAAATAGGTTATCTATACCGATTTTTTAAAATTCGTAACAAACAGACACACATTGATAAACTTAACTGTATAATCAATTATGGGAACCTAATTTGGAACAAAATGACGATTTTATAATAAACGGAAAAGAAAATTTGTTTCATTTGCGAACATTTAGTAACTATAGAAGATATTTTGTTGATATTACTGTATTTTCTTAATTCTGACCATTTTCCAACTATTCTTTTTTTCTGTGTGTGGGTCTTAGACCAATATTTTTGGGTGTTACAAACATCAGTACAAACGCATAATAGGCATGTAGGGTATACAAATTGTAAGAAAATAATCATCAAAAATTATATTAACATTTACTTAGCATAAAAAGAAACCATGGGTTAATATGAAAAAAACAAGAATCAATTTTATTGAAAGAATTCTGCAGGTGAAACTCTTTTAAAACAAAATCTTTGAAAAACAATTTCTTCGCTGAATAAAAAAAACTAAAACATTTAAATTAGGTGCAAAAATATTACATTAAGGATAATTATTACTTATTTATTTAATCTTAAACTATATTTTTAAGCCATTAAAAATCATACTTTATGAATATAAAAAAAAATTATCATAAATTTCGATTCAAATATCAATATTTAGTGCATGGTTTTTGAAATAAAAAGGTATTTTTAAAACCGGTTTTTTGTGTTTAAAAAAGCCGGTCTATTCGACATTCGAAAATTAAACATTTTGAAAAAACCGACAGCACATTGACTGAAAAAAAAGGTTTAAAAACCGGTGTTTTTTGTATTATATCGCATAAGTTATTTATTTTTAAAGAAAAATTTTGCCTGCGGCGCCTCATTCTACAACATTATTATAATTTTCTTTTTTAAAAACTTCATTACCCATAGAAACTATTTATTTTATATTTTTTAATTCACTAAAATATCTCTAAGAAATACCAAAAACTAATAAAAACAAACAATTAAATGCGTTTTTAGATAATACAATATATTAGTTTTTTTCTGGATTTATTTTTTTTGGGCATTTAAAATCCAATTTAGCTTCTTTTTTTCTCAATTCCTGGCAACACTGGATCTGTGTTCCATTAGAACCAAAGAATATTGGTACTGAATAGCTTTTATATGGCATTAAAAAATTTTAGACATTTTTTTGAAGCCCAAAAGTCAAGGAGTTTAAAGAATTGTCATATTTACTTTATGTGCTAAAAAGTATTTTTATTTATCAAGAATAAAATAAGAATTTAACACTTTTAAATAAAAAAAATAAATGCTAATGCTTAATTATAAATATCAAAATTTATTTCCTGTAAGTTTGGTCTCAATTTTTTTTTTTTTTTTAGCAAATAATAATGGATCTCATAAAATATAGGTTAAAAGTCATGATATGATATGATAGACGTATTTTTATAGAAAAATCTAAAAAATAATTTAAAAGGTAAATTGATAAAACGAAGCCGATTTTTACATAATGTATCTTATAAGCTTGAAAGAAGTATTATTTAACAAATTATTTCTGTTTTTTAATTAATTTTTATACGTTTTGTTTCTAAAAATTTTTTAAATTTTTTTTCACGAATTTAGATATTTTTGTCACCAAGAATTGGCAACACAGGTTCTTATTGCGATAGACATGTTATTGACATTGAAAAATTTATACTTTGTCATTTTAATAATTTATTATGTATAATTCTGCATTATCACAACAAACACAGTATATTTAATTAATTTATTTTAGAAATTTGGCTTAAATATTAAATTGACAACAGTGCATTTTATTTAACTCAAATAAAGAAATTTTGGATTACAATAATTTTATGGTAACCACATTCACAAAAATGTTTTCATAGCGAAAATTATCACATTATTTTACAAAAAAGTCGAGAAATAATTACAGTGTTTGGAAAATAAAATCATTATTTTGAAGCAGAAACTAAATATTATCATATTAAAAAATATGTATGCTAATAGAACTTATAATACTATTTTGTGATAAAGATTACAATAGATTAAATTGAAGCAAAAACAATTAAAAGGAGATCTAAAATTAAAGTTTACATTACCATGTTAACCTTGGACTATATAAATGCATAGAATAATAACTTGCTTTCTTCATGATTTTTGTTTAACGACCTTCTTCTTAACTAGACCGTTAAAAAGGAAATAAATCTTTATTTTTTATGTTTATTTTTATTTTATTAAATTCCAAGTAAAACAATTCCTTACATTTTACAAAATATCAATGAAACAATTTCATATTAATTGAGTTTATTTTTGTTTTTTGTTTTTTTTTTCTTATAAGCTCTTGATTATCAATATAAAAAAAATTAAAATAATTATTCTAGGTCAACATAATCACCAATGAGTTCAAGTCTTTCGAAATCTTATCGGAGACAATTTCATGAAAATGAAATGATGACACAGTCTTCAAATAAATGATTGAATTCGAAATTGAATTCATTAACGAAAAGTTTGTGGTGGAAGCAACACGAACGAAAAGGAAATAGTGAAAAAGAATTTTAAGTGAATTAATTTAATAATTAGAAATAAGTTTAAAATGAAATACTTTATAGTATTGGCTTTGTGCCTAAGTGCTGTTGTGGCAGGTAATGTCTGAAATTTAAATAGTGAATTTATTTAATTTTGTGAATGAAATTTGTAAAAAGAAAGTGAAATTAAGAGAAATGTTTATTAATAAAATTTATATATTTTTCTTAAATAAATATAATCCCTATAAATAGTAGGGATTATTATATTTTGTATAAAAATACCTTTTAAATAACGTTCATAAGTAATATGAAATGTACATATCTTTAAGTGAATTATTTGACATAAAGTTTTCACTATTCTAAATCATAAAAATTTATTTGTGATCTAATTTTACGAAATATTGAAATTGCATCATGTTAACATTCCTGCAAAATTTTGAAAAACCGAATGAAGTAATTTTAAAAGATATTTTCATTGCTAATAAATAAATTGTTTCTAATGCCTTTTTTTTATTAAAAAAAAAAAAAAAACGAATAATTTTTACGATAATTTGTGCTGTTAAAAATCCATTTCTAAAAGTTTGTTTTAAACAAAAATTTTATTCGGAAATATCTGATAACCTTTTGACCATCGAACAATCAAATTAAAGTCAAGGTTTTTCATCTGAAATTTGATAAGTGTCTGTTGAAATCTAAAAGTGTACTTATAACTTAGTTTATTATCAATGAACATCCTGTTTTTGAATTTCATTATTTAATTATTTTTAATTTTATTTTTTCTCTTATCTTTTGCAGAAGAATTACATGACAGGTAAATAAATATGGTCTTGGATATTCGATCTACACTCATAAAGTTTTTGGACTATTTAAACTGTTTTATTAATGTGTCAAAATTTTTTTCTTTATTTCATTTTTCTCATTATTTTTGTAACATTTTAGTGGAGTTGATTTCCATTCACTGTAAGTACCTAAACAATTAAAGGAATAAAAATACAAATTAATTAATTAAATTTACTTAATAATTCCTAATTGGCTTGGTACAAATATCATTTAACATTAATTTTTTTTAATTATTTTTATAAAATATATATATTTTTTTTGCGAAATTGAAGGATATTTTCAATTGTTTGGAACAAAGAAAATACTTATACTAGAAGGGTAACTGAGAGAAATGTTAAAATAAATTAAAAAAAAAAGAAATAAAATTTTTTAGTAAGGACATACAGGCAAATAAATTTTTAAAAAAATAGTTAAGGGAATAATGGTAGAAAACAAACAATTTTGAACACCCGAAGAAGACCCCATAAAATTCGGTATACACACCCACTACGTCAATACAAAATTTAAAGTTCTTCATTATTTTCAAATTTGCTGTAGCTTAGTTTTTATCGCGGTTCAAAGTTCACTTTTTTCGTAAAGTTTTTCAAAATACATAAAATTTAAATCCATATCTTCGGATTTATATGTCCGATTTAAGCAGTCTATGGCTCAAACTGATATTAAATAAATCTAGTTTCTAATTATTTTTACAAAGTTACCATTTTGAAAAAGAATAGATAACGAAATGAATATTTGTCCTTGTATCAAGGATATTTAAAAAGCATATCATCCATTTTAATAATTTTTTTTTTAAAAGGTTCCTTAAAGTATTGACAATAACATATAAACAATTTAGAATGGGTCCATGAGAAGATGCTGGGAAAATAAACATTTAGTTAATACCTTTGAATTAAACAATAACCTCTTAAATTAGACAATTATTATCTTTCGTATTAAAAAGCTTTGAAAGAGATGTAGATACAAACAAAGCTTTTTAGTTCTCTCTAAGTTGCATTCGATTATAATCGATAAGTATTATCAAACTGAACTGTCGCTAGAAACAATTGAAAATATTCTTTTAAAAAATTTACCTCTTACAAACTTTAACATTACCTTTATTCCAAAAATTTTAGACATTACAGTCAACACCAACAAACTCTAGAAGAGGCTAAGAAGAAGATTTCAGGTGTTTTGGATGGTCAACAAGCTGAATTTGAAGAAGTTGGTTCTTATGGTGGTTCAGGTGTAGGTACAGTTGGTTTTTCTTCTTCGGGATTGTCTGGTGCTGATTTTGCTTCAACTTCGGGCAGCAAAGCTGGTTTTGGCACCTCTGGCTCCTCCGGCTTTGGTTCTTCAGCTGGCTCAAACTTTGGTGCCAGCCATTCTGCCAACTTTGCTTCGTCTTCATCTTTTGGCAGCAATGCTAACTTTGGTGCCAGCCATGGTTTAAGCCACACAGCTGGCGGCCAAGGTGGTTCCTCAGTTGTTATTCCTGTAGTTGGTGGTGCTGGTTCTACTTCCTTTGTGGAAAGTTCAGCTGCTGAAAATGTTCAACATGTTCAACCTGAAGTTGTTGTTAGTGGTGGTTTGGGTGGCCATGAAAGTTTTATTCGTCATGAAGAACATCGTAGCGAAAATCAAGTAGCCACTCCCCTCGTATATACCGCTCCCTCTGGTGGTTCGGAAAAATACTATCATCATGAAGAACGTCGTGTTTCTAATGCCGCTACTCCTGTTGTATACACCGTACCCTCTACTGGTGGTTCTGAAAACTATGTTCACCACGAGGAACGCCGCACCCAAACTCAAACTTCTGCTCCCATCATTCAATTTGCTCCTTCTACTGGTGGTTCTGAAAAATATGTTCATCATGAAGAACGCCGTGTTGAAAGTCAACCCGTTCCCATTGTACATTACACTGCTCCCTCTGGTGGTTCTGAAAAGTATGTTCACCATGAAGAACGTCGTGTAGAAAATCAAGCTGTTCCCATCATCCAATACACTGCTCCCTCTGGTGGTTCTGAAAAGTATGTCCGTCACGAAGAACGTCGTGTACACAACCAAGCTGTTCCTGTTATTCAATACACCGCTCCCTCTGGTGGTTCTGAAAAGTATGTCCATCATGAAGAACGTCGTGTACAAAATCAAGCTGTTCCTATTATCCAATACACTGCCCCCTCTGGTGGTCAAGAATCTTACATGAAATACCGAAAAGTTACTACTACTGCCAGTCAACCTCAAGTTATTGTACAAACTGCCCCTGCTACTAGCTCTTCGTATGTCCACCAAAGTTCTTTGGGAACCACTACTGGTTCTCAATTGACTCCTTTGGTTACTGGTGCCCTCGGTGGAACCAACTCCAATTATAAGACTGGTTTCTATGGTAACTCTGCTTACACCGCTCCTTCCGCCACTTTGGGTAAGATTTCTGTAAATTTTAGCACCAAGAAAACATATTTATTTTTAAATTTCAATTAGGTACCGCTGCTTTGACTTCCGGTTTTGGTTCCACTCACCAAGCTGCTTCCAACTTTGGTGCTTCTCACCAAGCTGCTACCAACTTTGGCGCTTCTCATCAAGCTGCTTCCAATTTCGGTGCTTCTTCTGGTTTCGGTGCTGCTCACCATGCTGGTTTAGGTGCTGGTCACCAAGCTGGCTTTGGTACCAATAGTGCCTTCACTGATGCCTCCACTTTCGGCTCCAAATTCGGTGCTAAATTTGGCTCATCCTTCGGTGCTGAATCCAAATTTGGCACACAATTCGGTGCTGAATCTGCATTCGGTGCTGGTTCTTCATTCGGAGCTGCTGGTGCTTCCTCTGGTTTACACAATTACATGCAAGAATCTGAACGTTTGGCTAAAATGCAAGCTCAAGGTATGTCCGTTGGCGGCACTCGTGCTGGTGGTAGTCAATTCAGTGCTAACTTGGAAAGTGGTAGCGGTTCTGGTCGTGCTGGTTTCGGTGGTCTTTCTGGTGGCCTTTCTGGTGGTCTTGGTGCCGGCGGTGCTGGTTACAAAACTAAATCATGGGAAAAGGCTTCCAAGTGGTCCAGCCAATCTGAGGTAAAAGACTTTTACTTTAAAGAATTCTGATTTTTTTTTTAATTTGAGATAATTCTCCAATTAAATCTTCACTTCTATCAATTTAATATTATTTTTAAAAAATTTATTTTTAAATAAAATTAAAATTAAATTTATATCTATATCTTCTAGTTTGGACCTGATGGTCAAGTGAAAAACTACAAGGAATTATCCACTGGTGAAAGTGAAAACTACGACATCAATGGTCGTCGTGCTGGCTACAGAGCTGCCACCACCACCCTCGATGATAACGGTAAAGTAAGCAGCTACAGTCTTCACACATAAATTTAGTTAGATATTTAATTTTGTTTTGACTTTTTCGTGAGATTCATGTAATTTATAAGATTAAAAATTATTAATTTAATAAAATAATTACGAAATAATTAAAAATAAATAAAAAAAAAAACTCATAACTTCTGTTCTGTATATTTAAAAAAATTTCAAATCAAAACAATTTCATAATCATTTCGTAATTTCTAAAATAGACAAAACTGATAAGAATTCTAGGAAATTACAATCACTACTCGTAAATTATAAAACGTAAATAAAACAAAATCATTTAATACTGATTGACTGACATACTTATTTTGAATATACAATTTACATTTACATATATTTATAAACATGATCTTAATCACTTGCCAAGCAAAATAAACACAATATTAAATTTAATAAGCTTATTTACAGACACCCATGTGTACTCATATGTTTTCATTACTTTCTCGAGAAAGTTGTTTCTAATTTACCATCAACAATTTTAATCAAAGAACTGGTGGGTTTAACAACATTAAACGTGCCCCGATGCTGATAATGATAATGTGGAGTATTGTCCCGTCTTCTTCTATACTCATTGCCATTAGTCAAGCAATAGCAGGGTTTCCAAGCATTATTTCTATAGGATGAAACATCGTTGGGTTTATTGTAGGCATCAATATACATAGAACGTTCTGTAGTCCAACGTGGTATATAACTGTTCCAACCATCAGATTGGCGATATATGGGACTTCCAGCACCTCTGGTATCTGTGGAACCAATATAAACTGGAACATTATTGGGATAATATTCGGGATAGTAATCTGGATAATTTCCTCTGCCAGAGTGATCACTTCTTCTTTCGGCAGAGAAATTGGGATTCCAGTGTGTTTTAGGATCATAAGGTTTGCGATTTTTGTGATTCGAACCTCCGCGGCCTTTGTAAATTGGAACACTGGCATCTTCTGTAAAGCCAATTAAAAATGTATAATTTAATACATAATTATTAATTCTTCATTATAACTCCAATTATCTCACCTTTATCAACATCTTGTTCTCGACTAGTTTTATTAGTATGTTCATCTCCCTCCGCCGTAATTTCAAATGTTATATCGGTGTGTATACCAACTCTTTTTTTATTTTTACCCAAGTCTGTAATTTCTACACTTTCCTTGGATTCTAAAACCAATTTTAATTAACAAAAACATTTTATTTACTTATATTAGAAAAACCCTAAACATACCTTTTGATTTGTGTGTATCTCCCGTATCTACGGTTACTCTTACACCATGTATTTTAGGTCCTGATTTGCCTCTTTTTTCACCATCACTCTCTTTTTCTCTTTCATTGTCATGTTCATCGTTTCTACTTTGTTTTACGCCTGGTACAACAGGAACAGTGTTGTTTTTATCTTCGGCTTCATCAAAGTCCAATTTTGGTGAAACTTCTTTTTGTTGGCCTATAAATATTGAAAAAAATAATTAATTATTTCACAGAAAAAAAAAAAAAAAAAACGTTGCAGTCGATCGAAGTCGGGAGTATTACTTTTAACCCTATTAATATTTCTATTTATATGAAATATATTGAGACGAAATTTTGTTAGGATATTACCATTAATAAGAGAATTATAATCGTAAGAGTGATTTTTTTGGAATTGACCATATATGGTGATATGGTTATTTATGGACTGATTTTATAGTACCTTGTTTCAAATGGATTACTTTTTTATTTCATATTAAAGAGTGCACCTGTCACTTTTACATACCTAATTGACACCGTTTAATCATCTTGCCCAAGAGGGCATGTTCAGCGCCGATTGATATAATAATAATTCGGCGAAAATTCGATAATTTTTTCATTTTTAAACATAGTTCTTATTATTTTTATACTTATGTATATTAGAGTGTCCCTCTAATCGATGCAGGAAGACCTTCAAACGATCTGTAAAAATTAGCTTAATACGAAAAAATTATTTAAAATTTTTTTAAAATTGGTCTTCAGTTCCCTACCAGCGATTGAAAAATCATGGGTTCCATACATTTTGGTAAAAACAAGTTTAGATTTTTTAATCGAAATGGGTATCAAAAATTCGTAATTTTGTTCTGATTATGGAAAAAATATTTTAAAATTTTTTCCTATGGGATTTTGTTTCGCTAGAAAACTTTTTAAGGCATTTTTATGAACAATTTTTTGGAAACAGTACTTACTACAACGAAAATTTTTAATATTTTAGCCATAAAGGAACAAAATTATAAAATTTTTATTCTTTTTTTCTAGAAAAATGTCAAAATTTTTCTTGCATGACGGTTTACGAACCAACATTTTTACGAAATTTTTTTTAAATATTTTTTTTTTTTTTTAATTGGCTAAAATTACAACTTTTTGATACCCATTTCAAGACAGAACTCAATACGAAATGTTCTAGACCCGTGACTTTCAATTGCTTGTACGGAACTGAAGATTAGTTTAAAATGTTTTTTTTTAATATTTTTCCCATATTATGCTAATTTTTTTCGTATCGTTTCAGGGGTCTTCCTACAAAAATGTTGTCTACGGGAAACTTTAATGTATATATATTAATTCATTATATAGTATATACCTAATAATATACAAAAATATTTAATTTAATATTACCATGAAATAATTCCCAATGAAATTAGTCCCAACAAAAATGAAGAAACTGCCAAATCAAAAAAAATAAAAAATTAAGTGAAATAACTTTCAAAGGGATAAATGAAATATTTCACAATAATTGGGGCTTTTATCATAACAAAGGAAATAAGAGACACATTGAGTGAAATAACTCCCAATTTAAAATTATCAAATAAAGTTTCGGAGTTGCGTGAGATGATTTTTTAAATACCAAAACGCAATTTTGCTAAGTAAAGTTCTGCATAGCGGGCCTTCGGTCGGACGGCTTCGCTAAGTTTTTCCTGCCGATGCGTCTTGCTTATCTGACTTCTTTCCACTATATTCATTTAATTTTTTTAGTGTTGTTTATTTTATTAAGAAATTGTAAACATTTAAAAAAGTTAGAAGCACTAATACCAACGTACATGTGCGATTTATTTAGGTTTAAGAGGTTTTTGGAAGAGTGGTTTATATGGGAGCTATAATCAATTATGGACCGATGAAATTTAGTACACAAATTTATACTTTTATAAAACTTATTTGTGCTGAACTTCATAAAATTATTGCTATAGGTAAGGCCTTTATGTGCTCTATTTTGGGAGGACATTTGTATGAAATAATCAATAATATGCTTCATCCCAGTATTAAAATAATTATTTGTACCAAATTTCATCAGGTGTCATCAAATGTTTGGCCTGTACGTTGTTCACAACTTTCACAAGGACGGAGAGCCAGTCGTACTAATTCGAGTCGAACGATATACACAATTTAAGGTGGGAGTCCGAAGATTTTTTCTGTGCATTACAAACATCAGAACAAACGTATAATACCCCAAGCACTTATCAAATAAAATTGAATTGTGATATTTTATTTTTATCCATATTATCCATATCCATGTTAATGTTAATGTTAATATTATGATAAAATTAAGTGAGTGTTTGTTTGTGACGCAATCACGCCTAAACCGTGGAATAGATTTAAACGAAATTTTAAATATAGATAAATTTTAGGCTGGAAGGAGCTATAGGATATAAATTAAAATTAAATTGATAAAAATAGCGAAAATATTGCAGTTCTTTTTTTGCATTTTAAACTTGCATTAATTTTTTGAAAATAAGCATTACAGGAAACATTGGTATTTGTCATAGCTGTTTTTTACGTTTTCTAATTTTTTTTTTTTGTTAACTTTTTAGACCCCATGCAACGCAGGGGCATTTCCGTGTTACAATTGTTGCGATCGACAGCACGCCAGGTCTTAATTTTGGCAATTTAAAATTGTACAATTTTATTTTGTGAATATGAAATTTAAGGCTATAGGTACAATTCATATCTTGAGTTTTTTTTTTTTTTTTTTCAAAATATTGTTTGTGAGTAGGCACGGAAAACTCAATGAACATGAAAAAAATTTTCTTTGGGTGTATTATCTCAAAAGAACGAAACGATTACAACGTTTTCAATGTAATTTTAATAAATCACGATAATTTTTTTATCAATAGTTTTCAATCTAATTTTACACAGAAATAACTACTAATTTTCTGTTAATATCAAAAATCACTTTTAATATAAAAAGAATATGAGTTTCAGAGTCTATTTACCACATAAACCTTTCGATTTAAATTTGTTATATCAAACACGTTTTTTGTTGACTATAGCACAATCTAATATATTTTTTTTTTTAATTCTATCTACTATTTACCATCTGTACATTAAATCCTCTAAAAATTTTAATAAATATTCGACTAATTCAAAAGTATGTGTTGTCTTCAAGCATTAATCAAAGTAAAGTACAGTTTTCGTTAATTTAAAAGTTACTAATATCAGAAATGTTTTATTCATTATATCCCATATTGGTATTGTCTACAGATCAGTTTATACGAAATAAAAACTTTCAAATAACAATTATAAGCCGTTTGTGATATCTTATATTAATTAGTTTGATTAATTAAGTATTCATAAATGTGGTTATAACTAGTGCTTAATTAATAGGTAATATTTTTTAATTTCCTGACTTAAAGGTTAATTAAATATGGAAATCAGATTTATTTGCAGTAAAATTTCTTTTATTGCATCTAGATTAAGTTTAATATAACAAAAAAATAAAGAAATCAGTTTTTGCATTCTACAAGTCTCGATCCTTTTTTAAACGAATTACTCAAATTTCAAACGAACCTTGGCAATGATGACACAAAATCACAAGCAACACTGAAAGCCGTAATAAATTATAAATAATTTTTGTTTGCATTGCTAATAATTCCGAAATAAATCTTAATTATACAAATGATAGCGTGTTTCAAAAACACCGATCACGATAAAACACTTAAAATAAATTTTGTTTTGTATGAATTATATTTTATTTTTAGCAAAATATGAAATATTAATTTTTTATTTTATTTATATTTTTAATTAAAATCTTAACACTTCAAATGCTACAAAACAACTAATACAAGTTCTAAAGAACAATTCATCTTAGAACTAATGGTTTCGGAAAAAAATCTAAAACAACAAAATAAAAACTTAAAAAAATCTGTTGATTTACGCGTTTTTTCTGATGTTTTCGTTTGTCGTTGTTGTTGCTAGATTACCTGCAGTTAATTTCAAATTAAATTGTTAACGTCTGTTAACGTCGATTGTCGTTTTGGTGTGTGTTGTCGATAACATCTTCATGCTACTTTACTACTACTGCTTACTTATTTTATTTTATTCTATCTTTTGGTTTTTTTTTTTGTTAATAGTTGTTAGGGTTTCCAGAGCCAAAGCTATGAAAGTTTAAAAAATATTAACATTTTTTTAATTTTTATTTTTGCCTATTAAAAATTTTAACTCACTCAAACTTTTTGCAGCGCCTAAAAATAAGCTACACTATTTGATATTATGCTCAACCTTAATTCACTGTGGGCTATATAAATAAAATTGTGTCATTGCTTAAGAGCCCAAACACAACCAAATGGATTTCAACGTTCTTTTCCGCTCTAAGAGAGAAATGCAAATTAAATGAAGACGGAATCCAGCAGCGGATTTCATATATATTTTGTTTCTTTATATTTTTTGTGTTTGGCAACAACAAAACTACATATATAAAAAAATATTTATCTTTCTCTCTTAAACTCCATACATAAAAAATAAAAGGCAAATGTAAACTTATGTGATTCATTTTGCAACAACGGCAAACAGAGAGGGAGAGTGAGAAAATGAGATCTTTTGAGAATCCGTTGTGAAATTTGAATATATTTTAATTTCCAGCGGATTCCGCTGTGTTGTTTTACAGCCGTATTCACAAAAAAATAACGTATGCTTGATAACGAGTTACTAACTTTTTGTATGTAAATTTCCATAAGAAAAAGTTAGTGACTCGTCATCAAACCTACATTAGTTTTTTGAATACGGCTGTTAGTTGTCAAATCTTCATATAAAAAAAAAATAATCCGCTAGGTTGTGTTTGGGCTCTAAGAAATTTTTAATATACTTTGATCTATTTAAATACATATTTAGATATTCGAAAGTGGATAAGATTTTAAAAGTAGAATTTTCTTTAAAGAAAAGGCTATTCTTTAAAAGTTCAAATTACAAAAAAAAAAAAAAAAAATAAATAAATCCAATAAGTTAAACATTAGTTAAATACTATAATTGCTAATCACGATTTTAATTTTATATTATATAATAATTTATATAGGGTCTGTTCAAGAAAAAACCATGCACGTTTTAAGGCTTATAACTTTTACTATACATGAAAAGACTGTTTACATCTTTATATTTGCTATTACATATGTGCTAAAATTTGTAATAGCATAATTAGTTTTTCTAAAAATGGAAATTAAAAATAAAAATTATCTAAACACATATTCCAAATTTACAACCAAAATACATGTCTATATGAAACATTTGCTAGCATGGGAAAATTTTGTATTTTTGAGTAAAAATACGAAGAGTTCATGATCACTGAAAGGAACCTTGATAATTGAAGAAAAAGATGATTTACAGACTGTAGGTTCGCAGACAAAATAATACATATTTTAATGGACAATTTTTAAATCTGTGTATAAAATGCGACTTATTTATTAATTTGGTCAATATTTCTTATCAGAAAAGTTTCAAGAAGATATCCTGCAGACCCACAAATTAAAAAAAGATCATAATAAGAACGCTAAAAAATTGTAGAGGCAAAGAGCGGACAAAACTTATAAAGGTAATTTTCTTTCCAAAAATATGCGCGTCCAAATTAAGTACGTACTGTTGATTTTTTTACAACATTCTGGTCAGGAATTCCATATTATGAAAAATGGAGCATATAAATATCGTGTAAAAAAAAAAAAATCAAAATTGTCGAAGAATTTTTTTTTTTTTTGTCTGACAAGTCATTTATAAGTACTGAGAAAAAAGTACTTTATTCACAAGAAAGTACACTTTTAATACAGAAATACATATGTGCGCAAAAAAGTGCTCTCGGAAAAATACCTTGCCGCTATGTACGAAGATAGATCAATCTATATTAGTCTGAAGTTGAAAATACTACAATATTCTTTCGCTTCTAGTATTTTTTCTGTCCCGTAATATTTTCATAAATAACTGAATAATCCTTGAACATTATCTTATCCCCTGAATACATCCGAAAATATTGTAAAATAATAAATATAATTTTATAATAACTTAAGTAATAATAAGATTTTACTGGTAAGTTTTGGAGAAATTATAACGTTTTAACCTTACGGTACATACCCGGATACCATTTTTAACTTTAAAGTGCTCGCATATCTTTATGAATAAAGATATAGCCACAAATCTTTAGATCATCGTGATTAAGGTGTTTATACAGAATAATAACTGAAAAACCCCTAAATTGTAATAACTTGGTCTATATATAAAATGGCTTTAAACTTGATACCTACGGGAGTTAATACCCATGGTACCCGGGTACCCGGGTGCTTAAACTAGTGCATAAGCATGTCTATGACAGACAAAATTTCCTAATTAAAAGAAATGACTCCGTTAGGATTTGAAGGGGAACTAGTTTCAGAAATAAGCTTTTTTAAATTTTTAAATTATTTTGGAACTTCAGAAAAACATATAAAGGATAATATGTGACGAGTTATAAACTTTTCGAATTATCACTGTTTTCAGCCAGAATTTATGAATATGATAATGATAGCGCACATTGCAGATTAGTGTTGTAAAAAAAAGTTATTTTCGGACGTGACCTATTTCCGGTGAGGATATTTATGGATCCTGTGCTTAATTGTGGGTGAAGTTAGTGCTAACATTCTTTAGGACTGTAAGAACGCTATAGTCTGTCTTGAACGATTTTCTCAGAGAGTTTATATGGAATGTGTGTTTTATTATAGATGAAGTCTTTTGTAAGGTTTAAAATTACAATTTATACTTTTGACAATCTTTTGTTTAAAAAAACATAATGTCTTCCAATACTAATTTGTGCACTTTATGATGATGTTTGGAAATGGGCCGTATATGAAAGCTATGGATTTTTGAGGTTCGAACCTGATAAAAAATTTTATAGATTGGTTTTTACGTTTATAAAAATTATTTTTTAAAATTAAATAGGGTTTCTAACATACATAAAACTTTTATACGTACTAAATTATGCAATACTAAACAAATTTATAGGCGTCAAAACCCTATTCTAGGAGAAAAATTGTATGGGGACTTGGTTATAATAGGTAACCATTATCAGCTAATATTGACAGAGCTCTTGTCTGCATCATATAAAGCCAAAGTTCATCCAATTATCCCAAAAACTGCGATTTGTAGCTTCATTAGAAGTTTAATATGGACTGCAAGACAGACGGACGGATATCGCTAAAATACTTAAACATGTTTTTCTAAATGTATTTACCGATTCACTTTAAGATGTGTGATGAATTTAATGGTTGCAATAAATTTTTATACAAATAATTTAATTCTTTATGAATAAAATCAACGAAAACTACACTATGGTACCCGAGTACCACGGGTATTGACTAACGTTAATTTTTTTGGGTATGTACCGTAGGGTTAATATTATATTGAAAAAATTTAATAGGTATGTGTCACTGTGTGAAAATATTAACACTAAAAGTGTAGCATACTTTTAGGCAAATATTAATTTTTTTGGGAAAAAACGTGAATATTTGATCCTAGATGTCAAACAAATACTTATAATTTTAAATTTTTGTTAAATTCTATGTTTTCTACATCTATAAGTATTGATCCCAGCAACTTATGATCTAATAACTTGTTTTGTGAATGGAATTATAAATAATATTTTTCCCCGTTAATTTTGAAATTTCTCGCTAACCCTTTTTATATAAATTTAGCTGCAGGCGGTATTAATTGTTTATTTTATATTTTATTAAAACATAAAAAAATGTTTACCTTTTAAAATGTTTGTAGCAAGTTTTAAGATGAAGTTCGGTTTGGGGTGATTTTCTGTTCACTTTTTGTGGTTGTTGTGATCACCTTTTCTGATACAGAGTTTGTATCTAATATAATGAATTTGATATTATTGTTGTTGCTGTTTTTGTGGCCGGACAAAGTAATTGTCTTTAATCAGACATGATAATCTACGTTGTTGCTATTTTATTGTTTTTTCTTTACTTTTTTCTATATAACATTTTCGCGCGTTTTTATTTTACACTCTATAATATGTTATATTAATATATTAATAGAGTTTGCTGGTTCTTGTTAAGTAAACTTATATAAAAAGTGCTCAAATTGCTATGAAGAGCTAATGAGATATTTTGGAAAGATTCAAACATTTAAAAATACAAAGTCTTATTACAATATTTTACTAAATGTCTATGTAAATTTTTATCATTTTTTCTTTCAGGTGCTATATGGTAGGACTCAATTCTGAGTCATGGTGTTTTGAAATCGTAATCTCGGTTCCTTTAATATATTTCATATGATTCTTAAAATAAATTATAGCACAATGTAAATGCGCTTTTAGCCATTTCTTACTCTAAGACAACATCAATAGCGCCGATGTATTTCAGTTTTATTTAACTTTAATAGTTGTTGTTGTTTTTTTTTTTTTTTTTGTTTTCGTTCTTTATAATAAATATTTCTGTAGTTTGGAAATTTTGCTTTAATTCTCCCATCATTAATCAATGATGTTGTTTGTTGTATGTCACTATTGTTTTCAATACTTTAATAATTTAAAAAAATTTTAATTTTTAGAGTTGTTTGACAGTGATCTGTGTTTTAATTATACATTAAATTACAAAAATAAACAGCAAAAAAATAGCATCAAATTAATTTTAATCTTTTTAAAAATTCATTGCTTCAGTTATTTATAAATTGATTTTTTTTTGTTAAATTTAATGAAAAATATGAACGGTATTAAGAATGACTTAATTTGTTATTAAACGTAATGAAGACAACTTAGACTATAACACTTGAAATTATTTAGCAGTATTATTTGGAATATACGGATTTTCGTTATATAATACTTATGCAAAGACATTGTTTGCTTCCTTAAAATTGCGATATACATACATATGTCATATATATCGATATAAGTATTTCACAACGATCGGTTCCTATATGGCTTTAAGACCATTGCCCTTATATAATGTTCTCTTCTAGATATCAGTACCATTCTGTTAGAAAAAAACCGAGATCAAAAACTGTTAACAAATTATTTTCTTGGAATTTTTTTATGGGAAAAATTATATATTTTGTTATGCGAGGATGAATTAATAAGTCTGCGATTTTTTGACTCTTTATTTTTATTATTTGTTGGAAAACAACTAGTGTTTATAAACCGGTTAACCGAAAAACCGGTTTTTTCTTCAAATTTCGGTTATTTGCGAACCGGTTAATTTGAAATATTCAAATTCGGTTAACCGGTTTACCCGGTTTTTCTGTGTCGGTTAACCGGTTTCAAAAATTTGCTAAAAATTTCACAAAATTTCGTCCTTTAGTTGCTTTTTTCTGAATTTAAAATATAAGAAAATATTTTTAAACTACTAAAAATGCTTGCTGTTTGAGTTAACAAGTAGCCAGGTTATATATATTTACTTGTTGGAAGTTAACTCTTTTAAAACTGTATGTATAATAAATCAGATAGATAATTAAGCATTCCATTTACAAAAACTTTTATTTCATGCGAATGAAATTTTCCAAAAGAAGAAAATACTTATGAAACATTACACCTACTAATGTATAGCTTAAGATAAAAGGAAGATTTTATATAGGATAATAGGAATAAAGACTTCAATAGTATGTAGAACTAAATAAGTGCAGCAAATGTACTTTTAAGTGATTAATAATCTTCTAGAAATTAAAAACAAATTTCTTTTTAGCAGAAATAATGTTAATTATTTTTTTGCAATTTTATGCAGATATTTTTATTACATTTTTTTATAAAAATTATATAAACTTTTCCTTGAGAGAAAAACTTTAAATGCGGTGAATATAAATCATAATATAAAGTACATTATCCTAGGTCTAAAGCTTCCTTTTTGTAAAGTTTCCATAATTTAATTTTATTTTTAACCTAGAAAAATTAAAAAAAAAAAACTGAAAAATACTTTATAGAATAATTTTAGATCATTATTAAGCTTCAAAAGCTGTGCTTAAATATGCCATAAAAGTTGTTTTTATAAATTATATTAAAACTAGTCTAAAGGCTGAAAAAAAAGTATTATAAATTTTCGATGTAAATCAATCGCAATATATAAAGAACAGTGCAGTGCACTGTTTATTATTTGGTGCATGGTTAAACCAATAAGTTGAAATACTTTTTTAACCAAAAATATTTTTATTAAGCTTCAAATTAGACCAATTATTAAAATGTCGGTTAACCGGTTTAACCGGTTTTTTAGTAGACGGTTAACCGAAAAACCGGTTTTTTAATTTTACACAATTTTCGGTTAACCGTCAAACCGGTTTCTTGAAAAGTCGGTTTTTTATAAACACTAAAAACAACACATATTTATTAGTTTAATCCTACGGTACATACCCAAAAAAATTAATGTTAGTCAATACCCGTGTAATTTTCGTTGATTTTATTCGTATTATTTATTAAAACAATTTAATTGGTCATAGACCTTAAAGAAAATTGGTAAATACATTTAGAAAAACATGTTTGAGTATTTTAGCGATGTCCGTCCGTCTGTTAAAGAAGCTACAAATCGCAGGTTTTGAAATAAATATATGAATTTTGGCTTTTTATAATGCAGACACGAGCTATGTTCAAATTATTTAAGTATTGCATAATTTAGTACATATAAGCGTTTTATGGACATTAGAAACACTATTTAATTTGATAAAATCATTTTTATAAACGTAAAAAGTATAAATTGTAATTTTAATCTTTACAATAAGACTTGATCTAAAATAAAACACACGTTCCATGTTAGCTCTTTGAGAAAATCGATCAAGACGGACTATATCGTTCTTACAGTCGTAAAGAATGTTAGCCCTGACTTCATCCACAATTAAGCACAGGATCCATATAATATTCTCACCGAAAATAGGTCACACCCGAGAATAACTTTTTTTTACAACACTAAATAATGTTATCAGTGTTGTCATAGCGTCCTATCAAGTTTGAAGCTACAATATGGAAAGTTTACGTTCCTTAGCACGAATATAGGAAATAATTTATGTATCTTGATCACTTGTATTATATTTTGGCATAGAAATGATGGACATTACTACATAAAATTTAAAAAGTGAAAGGAATTCATAAAAACTAAAGTCAATGTGGTAAAATATGTAAAAATTGCTAAAATGTGCGCCATCATTGTCATATTCATAAATACTGGCTCAAAACAGCTATAATTCGAAATTTTTTTAACTTTTCCCATATTATCCTTTATATATTTTTCTGAAGTTTCTAAATAATCAAAAAATTTCAAAAAAGCTTATTTCTGAAACTAGTTCTCCTTCAAATCCTAATGGAGCCATTACATATAATTTGGTAATTTTGACTATCATGGACATGCTTTTTTCCTAGTTTAAGCAAAAAATTAGTAAAATTTTTTAATTTTATATCAAAGATCAATAAAAATAAGATTTTTAATAATAAATAGTGCAAAAAGGTTAATTATATTGCAAAATACAGTTACGGACAAAAAAAAAAAAAAAAAAAAAAATAGGGTCAAGTATAATTATTTGAAATTTTTTGAGTTTTCAACAAAAATTTATACAAAACAATAAAACTTTTAATGCCAAATAATTGCGAATATATTGGGTTATAAACCTATACAAAAATAATATCCTTTAACATTATCCCGAACGCGATACATCGTCTCAAGCTCAAATAGTCCTTTTTCAGTGTGGACAAAAAAATAGGGTCGGTAGTAATTTTGTTAAAATTTTTTAATTTTTTTTGAAAAAATTTTATGAAACTTAACTTTTCTTAAATCTCGATAATGATATTTAAAATAAAATACTGAAAAAAGATGAGAATCATCGATGATCTCCAATTCCGAGAACAATTTATATCGAAAAGGATCTATAGATTTGGAACTTTAAAAATATGGGTAAAATCGAAGGTTCCAACAAAAGGTAGGTACCGAAATCGATCATTATAGTTAAATAATTTTATTTTCAATTAAATGGCAGAACTTTAGATCAATTAAAAAAGATTAAGTATAAATAAAGTTCTTATGAAACGGAAAATCATCTAAAAATTTTACCAAGTCCGAAAGTTTTAATTCTATTAATTCGGTTGGAAATCTTCTTGGAACATAAATTTGTTCTGGGAACATAAGAAAACAATTGGAGCAAACATTATTTCTTTGGAAGACCATTCTAGAGTTACCTGATGCTGAGATATCGACCTGACAATTTGAAATGGTAGTAACCCTTTCCGATATATTACAAACACCAATATGCTTAATAGTACATGGGGTATTTAATGTTTCAAAATCTGTATTTTTTGGACCCATGCGAGAGTTTTACTACCAAATTTAACATTTATATTCTTCTATATACACGCAATTTTTATACTTTCGGGTACATGAGGATACTATTTGAAGCTTTTTCCAGTCTGTATTATAAGACTGGAGCTTTCCAGAATGGCATTTGGACCTTCGATTTTACCCATATTTTTAATGTTCAAAATCTACAGATCCTTTCCGATACGAATTCTTCTCGGAATTGAAGATTATCGATGATTCTCATCTTTTTTCAGTATTTTATTTTAAATATCATTATCGAGATTTAAAAAAAGTTAAGTTTCATAAAAATTTTTCCAAAAAAATTAAAAAATTTTAACAAAATTACTACTGACCCTATTTTTTTGTCCACACTGAAAAAGGACTATTTGAGCTTGAAACGATGTATCGCGTTCGGGATAATGTTAAAGGATATTATTTTTGTATAGGTTTATAACCCAATATATTCGCAATTATTTGGCATTAAAAGTTTTATTGTTTTGTATTAAATATAGTCGAAAACTCAAAAGAATTCAAATAAATATACTTGACCCTATTTTTTTTTTTTGTCCGTAATTGTACATTTTTTTTTTAAATTTTAGAATACCGTTTTTTGAGATATTCAGCTTTTTTGACCTTTTAATTTTTAAATTTTATACACGTCTATTTAAAGTCCATATATTTTTCTATTAAATGAAATAAAAATTAGATATTTTAATGTATAGTTAAGTTAGAGCAGGGAAACCAAAATATGCTCTAAAAAAATGGGTTTTATGCGCATTAAATATGCAATAAAAAACGAAAAATATGCTCTAAAAACGCGAAAATATGCACTTAAAAAACAGAGGTTTTGTGTAATTTTTTAACAAAATTATGATTTTCAAAGTGTTTTATTAATATTTCAACGTTATAAAATAAGGCAAGACTGAAATTTATCAACCTCGTCGAAATTTGATTCCCCATTTTTTATTGTATCTCATTAAAGAGTTATTGATCTTTTATTTTCATACCCATCTAATTCTAGACACTATTATTAGTTCAGAAAATATCAAAATTATCATATCGATCACTGACCGCAAAAATATCGTAATAGACAATATTTTCGAAAGTCGTGTTTTGATGAAAATCTATAATTTAGAATCATTTGTACAAAATTTCATCGACGTATCAAGTGTCATTTCAGATTTATAGCGAAAGTAATTTTATCGTAAGTGACATTTTTCATACATATAACAATGTGTAAACAATAATGTGCAATGTTTTGTTTTCTGCACTTACGACACTTTCGCGGTTAGGACTCGATATGCTTTCATAAAAAAATATTGCTTTTACAACATAAACTTCAATCATAATATTCAATTTTTTTTTTCACTTTTTTTATAAAATCAAACTTGAAAAACATTTCATGATGTATAAAAAAAATATCATTAAAATATCAAAATATGCTCTAAAAGGGTTAAATATGACCTAAAAATAACAAAATATGCTATAAATATGCCCTGAAAATCGACAAATGAAAAAATATGACGTTAAGAGTAAAATATGCAAAAATATGCACTAACAAATCGATGCCAAAATGTTTCATTTGTTCTGAAACGGATAAATATTTAATTGATGGCTTCATTCAACGTCAAGGAAAAAACATGCAATTTCCCTGGTTATGAGCAATAAATCATGTACACTTTTGGAAAAAAATCAATAGTTTTTTCATTTTTAAAACGTCATACTTTTGGACCGGAATGGGTATTTTATCTGAAAGTTTGTAATTTGAGAAACATTTGCAAAAATAAAACGGAAACATCAATTCCGAAAATGTTTTTTTTTTGTCCGTTTTGATATGAAATGACTCATATCCTTAATATACAATATTCTTTTTAATATTACTTTAGTTTTTATTTAGTTTAACTGACTTATATGTAAAAATTAATTTAATGTAATTTTGTGTACACATTCTCTTAATTATTTTACTTTTTTACATATTTATTTAAGCCAAATAAATGTTTAGAAATAAAATAACAATATATTTTGTCATTAAGGTAGTAATTCTAACTACTCGACTAAAAAAAATCACTTAATGCAAAATATGTTCTTCATACAAATATTCTGTGGTATTCATTCTCTGTTTCTTTAATAATAGAATTTGTTAATAATAATAATAAATTTTGCAAAATGTGAGGACATAAAGTGCTGTTTTGCGCAATTAATTAACGATTGCAGTCGGGCAGAAAGGAAAATGTGGGTGTTGTGCCATCAAGGGCTGTAATTAAGCAGGCATTCTAAGGCAAATTTATATTAAAGGATATGAAATATACTTTAGGATTAGAATTGAATTAATGTCGACTCATAAATCTCATTAGGTTTTTCTTATTATTGCTGTTGTTCTTATTACTACTGTGCTACTGCTGCTATTGTAGTTATAATAAAATTCTTATTTTAAGCCATATTATTAAAAGAGACAAAAATGAAAAATTGTATAAAACTTAATGGAAGAGTAGGAGGAGTAAGTAATCTGCAAGCCAAGAACAATTTCAAGAAAAAATATTGCATTAAAGAATTATCTACACAAATGCTGAAGTTAAATTGGTTTGTAGAATATGAAGGTGGAGAAAGGAGGGTGGTAATAACCACAAGCGATTTGGTAAACATTGAAAGTTTATTATTCTTGGTTGTTGCTGCTCTTCTTGTTTAGTGTTTGCGTACCATGTTTTGTAGCCTTAAAGAAAATGCAGTTTAATCTTAAATTTAATGACTTTGAGATGAGAGCAAAATCACAAAATCATTTACAATAATTCTGCCCTTAACAAAATGACTCATGAGATGTTTGTATGGTTTGTTGCTTGTTTCATGTTGTTTGTATATGCCTGTCACTATTATTGTATTGTAGTTCGCCAACTTACTAGTTGCGTTATAGTTCCCCTTTTATAGCATTATGTCTAACCCCTCTGCACTTGGGCTTCCTGTATATGGATAGTGGTAGTGGGTGTAGGAAAATTATAATCTAACATTTGGCATAGAGTAATGATTTTGGAATGCGTTTGCAATATTACACAGTATTTGGGGTTTTTGGTTAATGTTTGGTAATGGGGAGTTCTTACCTTATGTACATTTTATGATTATATGTATGTAATATTTTAGCGATATGTTCCTTAAACAGGGGTTTAAAGGAATTTAAAGGAGTTCTATTGTCTTTTTGAGAATATATTAGGCATTTATTTTAAAATTTAAATTTAACATAAGAAGATTCATTTGAACATTTAAAATCTATCTATATATATAAAAGAGACTGACTGACTGAATGACTGACTGACTGACTAATTCATCATCCCACAGCTCAAACGGCTGAAGCTAGAGAGAAGAAATTTGGAACGTAGGTAGGTCTCCCTCTGTATAGATCCACTAAGACGGGATTTTTGGAAATTCGAATGTTTAGGGAGTAATAAAGGTAAAATCGGTAACCTTATAACTCGCAAACTAATAATGATACAAAAAATGTTGAATAGTTATCGTCATTCATTTAAAAAATAATAGGGCAGGTGTCTGGTATTTTTTTGAAAATCGGCCGTATTAGGGTGAAAACGGGTAAAAACAGTATTTTGGTACTTTTTTGGCACCATATGTATCTTTGAAACCAATCAACATACAGATAAAATGTATGTCGTATTCATAACTTATCAAAAAATGAGAAATACAAATTTTGTACTTTTTAGAAATTCAGACGTTTAAGGGGTAAAAATCGTACCTATTTTTGGTACTATTTTCATAAAACATTTTTTTATATTTATTGAAATATTTATATGATTATTTTAATATGGGATACCACTACAATTTAGAAATTTATTGAAATACAATTTTTGATACTTCGATGGGTGAAAAAAAGTACCAAAAAAAGGGGTAAAGGCGGGAAATTACTAAAATGTAAAATTACTAAATGTATTCAAACTTAATAATAAATTTTTAATTACATTAAACATAGAAACATGAAATTAAGAAAATGTATTCTTATCTACATTTTCTTAATTTCACAATAGTGGAATTTGTGGTACTTAAAGGTACATGGTCCTGTGGGTAGGAATTCAAGAGGATGGACTTTGTGGTACTTTTTTCTTCTTCTATTGGTACTTTTTTGCATTTTTTTAATATTTAACCTAGAAACATGAAATTAAATACGTATGGTCCGATGTTGGAAAGAATACACAAGGGGGGACTTTGTGGTACTTTTTCGTTCTTCTAATGGTACTTTTTGAATTTTCTATAATTATTAACCTAGAAACATGAAACATATCCCTATGTGGTCCTTAGTTAATGAGAATCCATAAGAGGAGACGTTGTGGTACTTTTTTGTTATTTTAATGGTACTTTTTGAATTTTCTATAATATTTAACCTAAAAATATGAAATTAAGGACTTGAAGTGCTAAGTGAATGAGAATCGATAAGAGAGAACTTTGTGGTACTTTTTCGTTTTTCTAATGGTACTTTTTGAATTTTCTATAATATTTAATATAGAAACATAAAATTAAGTGAATAAGAATCCATAAGAGGGGACTTTGTGGTACTTTTTTGTTCTTCTAATGGTACTTTTTGAATTTTCTATAATTATGAACCTAGAAACATGAAATTAAGGATATGTGATCCTAAGTGAATGAGAATCCATAAGAAGGGATTTTATGGTACTTTTTTGTTCTTTTGATAGTACTTTTTGAATTTTCTATAATTATGAACCTAGAAACATGAAATTAAGGACATGTGGTCCTAAGTGAATGAGAATCTATAAGAGAGAACTTTGTGGTACTTTTTCGTTCTTCTAATGGTACTTTTTGAATTTTCTATAATATTTAACATAAACATAAAATTAAGGATATTTGTCCTAAATGAATGAGAATCCATAAGAACGGAGTTTGTGATCTTTTTTCGTTCTTCTAATAGTACTTCTTGAATGTTCTGTAATTTTCATCCTTAGAAACATAAAATTGAAGATGTAATGTCCTAAGTGAATCAGAAACCTTAAGTGGATTTTGTGGTTCTTTTTTTTTATTGTAATATTTTTTTTCGTAGTTCTGATATTTATTTTTCGTTATTCTAACATTAGAAACCTGAAATTAAAGAGATGTTATTTATGGATAAAAATTCTCAAGGTCTATTAGTCACATTATTTTATAAAAAAAAATAATTATAATAGAAATACTTTGATAGTTTTTTAAATTTTCAACGTGAAAGATGTTAAAAATTGGTACAGAAATATATCAAACATGCCTTTTGTACTTTTCGAAAATCCTTTTTTTTTACTGCAATTTTTGGTACTTTTTTAGGTAATATATTTAAAAAGTTTATTGTTGTAAATTCCGACAAAAAAATTAAAAATGTTCCCAAGGGAGTTAAGAGTCTTAATTTAAATTATATAAAATTATATTATATAGTATGGTTTTTATTGAAAAATTCCGCTAACGAAGTAGCGGGTTTACAGCTCGTAAATCTATAAAAGAATTAGATCGACGATCATAGGTTTAAATCAAACATAGATTCATAATAGCATACTATAGACCAACTGTTGCTATATGGTGGTCCGTCCAAAGAAACATTTTATGGTTTATGTGGACTAATAATAAATTAAGTTTATTTAGTTCGTTATTTAACATGGTAGCTTAATGTGTATGAATCATTAAGTAAAATCAATATGATTTCTCTCTGATAGGATCTCTTGTTAGAAGGCGCTAGTTATTTATATTTTTAAGTCGTACGTCGGTCGTCTTGTAAGTGTTCCCCTGAAAAATTCAGGATTCTAAAAATCGTATACAAAATGAAAGACTTCAAGGTACCACATTGAATATTAAAAGCAAGAACTGTTATAATTTTTTTTACTCCTTTCTGTAATTGTAATATTCATAAAATTAATCTGACAATGCTGTAAGATGTGGTCGCACTTCGATGTTGAATCTGTTTTTATATGGACTGTTTTTTATATGGACTGCGCGTGAGACAACATGATCAGCTTATTGCCGCTCGTAGCCGCGTACATTGGCCTTCCACCATTAAGTTAAGTTCACACTAGACTAATATTTGCCGTTTTTTGCGAAAATTTGTTTTACCTAATGTAAAAAGCAAATATTTTAATGATACAACAGAATAACAGCTGATTTTTGATAAAGAAATATATTTTCCCTTAACTAAAAAAGTGTGAACATTGTGTAACTATAAAATGCAAAATAGTTCCCACTATTTTTAACGATTTCTTTTTAATCTTTAACTGTGTTCACATTTGGTTAATATGTGATGAAGAATTTTATTTGCCTAATGAAAACATCTAATATTTGTATGGAGCAAAAAAGAAAGCATTTGATTTTGGTCAAAGAAAAATATTTGCCTTAAGTCAAAAACCAGATAACTAGCTGAGGCTGTCCACAGCAATTAAGAAACTAAGAAAAGCCCTTCAACAAGAAGAGGATCACCAGAGTAAAAATTACATTGAAAGTTTAACAAATAATAGATATACAAATTTTTTTATGGAAGGCAACGAAAGATATTAAGCCACCGGTAGAGGCACAAACTCCTTTAAGGAAAGCTGATGGTACCTGGGCCCGTAGTTCAGAAGATAAGGTCAATTTATTAGCATGCTACTTAAGCTGAGTCTTTCAACCGAATTCCTAAACAAATAACTTTGTATTGGAAGAGACACCTAAAACTACATCAAACTATGATATAATTGTTGTTAGTCAAGAGGACATTAATACAGTTAACAAAGAAAATATATATGTTAGAAAATCACCTGGATATGATTCAATGACACCATCCATGATTAAAAACCTACCGAATATGGCAATAATCGTGCTGTGAATAATTTTCAATGCGATCTTAAAACTTGGAATTTTTCCAAAAATGTGGAAAACTTCTTAGATTAAAATGATACCAAAGCCAGGAAAGGATTCTACTATGCCATATTCTTATAGACCTATTAGTCTACTATCTTGTTTGTCGAAGCTGTTCGAGAAAGTATTTCAAAAGAAAATTGTACCATTCTTGAACGATAGAAATATCATCCCAGTTCACCAGTTTGGTTTTTATAAAAAAACATCTAAATGTTTTGAATTAAAGTAGTATTTGTTCAGCTATCTTTTTTGATATAGCGCAATCTTTCGACAAAATTTGGCACCAGGGTCTAATATATAAAATTAAATGTACCCACAAATTGTTGCAGTCCTATCTATCAGATCGTTCATGTAGAGTAAAGTATAACAATTTTGTGACAGAAGAATTTGAAATAAATGCAGGTGTTCCACTGGGAAGTGTTCTGGGACCTCGTTTGTACTTAATTTACACTTCTGACTTACTAGTTTGCGATGAACTTACTGTTTCTACGTTTGGCGATGATACGGCAAAACTCAATTCACACGAAAACCCGCACATAGCATCTAGCCAACTTGATATTTATCTCCGACGTGTGGAGACAAAATTGAAAAACTGGCGTATACGAGTAAATGAATTGAAAAATAACCATGTTACATTCACCCTGAGAATAGGAAACTGTCCTCCAGTTACACTTAATGATACCTTGGAATTCACTTAGATAGGCGACTAACTTGCCGTCGTCATATAGAAATCAAGAGACTTCATATGAAGTTAAAAGCTTCTAACATTCACTGGTTAATAAACAGTCAATCAAAACTAAGCCTTGACAATAAAATCATCCTGTATAAAACCATTTTAAAACCAATTTGGACATATGTCATCCAATTATGGGGTACAGCCATTAATACGAGTATCGATATTTTACAAAGAACCCAATCGAACCATGACGGGTGCACCATCATATATTAGAAATGAGGATATCCATGGAGATTTAGAGGTTCCATTTGTAAATGATAAGTTTCAAAAGCACAGTGAAAAATACATTGCAAAACTGCAGACTTATCTCAACCCACTTGCAAGACTTCTTACTGAAATTTAATCAAATTCAAGGATTCGTAGAGCCGACTTTCCACCCCATTATTAAGAGGACAGATTACTCACTTAGTGATATAGTAGTGTTTAGTTTCTAGTTTTAAGATTTTAATACATATTGTGAGACCATCAATATATGTATAAAGAATCGTTAAAAAATGTCAAAAATGTGGCTAGTGTGAACACTTTGTAAACACAAGATATAAAATATTTTCCATTATTTTGGGCGTATTTTTATTTGATATTACAAACAGTTGTTTTTATGTATATAAACCAGAGATGCGCAATTTTCAAATTTCCTGACTCGCGAGTTTAGACCACAAATGCTGCTTACGCAACACTGCTTCACACGTACACTATAAACTACTTCGTTCGACTGCTGCTCTCTCATTAATGTCAATGCAAATCAAGCGGAGTTTTTTGCCGCTTCACACAAACAAGCGCAAATGATATAAACTGTAAATAGAAAAAAATACTACATAGCATACAGTTTTTATACCCTTCACCACAGGTGTAAAGGGTATATATAAGTTTGTTATTCCGTTTGTAATTTCCACAATTTTCGACGGAGAGCAAAAAAGTTTATATTTTCGGGATCCTTGTAAGAAGCGATGACGATAGGACCATGTCCGTCCGTCCGTGTGTCGGTTGAAATGGCGTTTATGAAGCCCACCGATATCTGACATATATAATATATATATCAAACGATCAGAAATCCTTTCGAGAATTTTTCTATTGAAATTCAGCAAGATCGGTTCATACATTGCGGAGATATGCCTAAAAAACCGGTTTTTAGAACCGGTTTTCCAATTTCTGAATTCTCTGTATATACTAGGAGCTTCTCTGTATATACTGCTTGGACATTTTTTTCTGAATTTTTTTGCTAAAAAAAATGAAATAAATCGGTTCATAATAACTGAAATATCGGGAAAACGCATTTTTGACTTTTTGGAGGCTTTGTTTAAGCTATAGATTTTTATTTTTATATAGATCGGTCATAAATATTTTTATAAAATTTCGGTTTTTTAATAAACCAAATTCGTTCATAATCAACGGAGTTATGAGCCAAAAACTAAAACAAATCTGTTAAGAATATAAATACACACACGAACATGTATATTGAACATTGTAATGACTATTAGTGACGTTTTTGTTTTTTGTATAGGCAAGTAGTTTAGTTAGCAATAGCAGTAATATAATGAATAACAGGGTTGTTATTTTTCTTTGTATATGAAGTCAGTTTGTATAACTCACATACAAAAATAAATAAATATGGAATTGTTGTTGTTGTTGTTTATTTTTTAAAAGCAAAGCTCGTTGCTATGATTGTTTTTTTTTTCGTATTCAAATTTTTGTAGTTTGAAAAAAAAAATGTAGATTTATAAATGTAAAATAATGATAGCATACGTTAAGGCACAGCCGAATCTTTTTTCAATTTCATTTTAAATGAAACTTTAATATTAATATTTTCATTTTATGTCTTTTTTTTATACAGCTGAAAGTAGAGTGCAATAGTACTGATTTCCGAAGACATGCCTGTTTTACAAATGACGAGAAGAGGAAACAGGGTTGTCATTTTGTATAAATATTAATTGCTTATAGCAAATTTAAAATTACATATTTATTTTTTAAGTTAATTTCATTCATTTACATTATAAATTTTTAAATTGATAATAGTTTGAATTTTTCATTTATTATGTAAACATTTTACTTTATTGCTAATTTGGTAAGTACTCGTCAGCATTCTCACTTTATATACTAATGAAGAACGCTACCAAAATGACAATGACATCTACATATACCGAAATTCTCTCTTAAAATTATTATAAATCAATAAAAACAAAATAAAAAGATGACTTTTATATCATAGCTATTCTTTGTGAATATTTCCATTCAAAATATTTGTTAAAATAATTTATATATTTTATTATGTTTTAAGAAATAAAATAGTTTCAAATCATTTTTTAATCTTTAAAATATAATTTTCAGTTACTTCCCAACAAACCAAGAAACGATACAGTATCATTAATGATATCATAATTTTAAAATTATATGATAAAATATAGAAATAATTTTTTCCTTAGAAAAAAACTTCAAACATTTATAGGAAAACAAATGTTTTATGTTATGTCATATGAAAATTATATTTTTAAAGCAAATTTTAGTGAAATCGCAAAAAATAAAAGAGGACAAGGAATCAATATCAGCTTGGTTTTTAAGAGCAATTGTTTTTGTATAAAATATAAATTTGGAGCAGGCTGGACCTTAGTTTATTATTCTTATCTCGTTTTAATTTTAAGTTATTTACAATATAATAAGTCATCCAATTATGGTACATATGTATGTATATTTTCTTGATTATATTGCTAAGTTATCGCGCTGCTTAAATTTAACGATATCATTGCTAATATTGTTATTTTAAAAAATTATGATATCATCTTCGAGTGTACCTTTTAGAAAGCAACCTATATCATTTTAGAATTATAAATGACGAGCGTAACCCGGTGCGCTTCGCTACCCCCTAATAGGGAATATACAACAATTGCTACTGTTTAGGGGTTTTAAAAAGTGGGCGTAAAATATGGGCGTGAACCCAGTTCTTACATAGCCTTAAACGACCACCGTTACTGGTGCTATCTGTGTGTTAAATTTCTTAAAAATCGGTACAGGCGTTTGAGAGTTATAAAAAGTGGGCGTGGCATACAACCCAGTTCATACATAGCCTATAATGTCCAGCGGTAATGGTACTATCTGTGTGTCAAATTTGGTGAACATAGGTGTAACAGTTTAAGAGTTTTAAAAAGTGGGCGTAAAATGTGGGCGTGGCATCCAACCAAGTTTATACATAGCCTATAATGACCACCGGAAATGATACTATCTGTGTGTCAAATTTCGTTAAAATCGGTACAACCATTTAAGAGTTATAAAAAGTGGGCGTAAAATGTGGGCGTGGCATCCAACACAGTTCATACATAGCCTATAATGATCAGTGGCCCTGATACTATCTGTGTGTCAAATTTCGTGAAAATCGGTGCAACCGTTTGGAAGTTATAAAAAGTGGGCGTAAAATGTGGGCGTGGCATCCAATCCAGTTCGTACATAGCCTATAATGATGAGCGGCACTAATACTATCTGTGTGTCAAATTTCGTGAAAATCGATCCAACCGTTTGGAAGTTATAAAAAGTGGGCGTAAAATAAGGGCGTGTCATCCAATCGAAATCTTACATAGCCTATAATGATCAGTGGCCCTGATACTATCTGTGTGTCAAATTTCGTGAAAATCGGTGCAACCGTTTGGAAGTTATAAAAAGTGGGCGTAAAATGTGGGCGTGGCATCCAATCCAGTTCGTACATAGCCTATAATGATGAGCGGCACTAATACTATCTGTGTGTCAAATTTCGTGAAAATCGGTCCAACCGTTTGGAAGTTATAAAAAGTGGGCGTAAAATGTGGGCGTGGCATCCAATCGAAATCTTATATAGCCTATAACCACCTCTGGCACTGGTATTATCTGTGTGTCAAATTTCGTGAAAATCGGTTCAGTCGTTTAGACGTGATTGACGCACAAACAAACAAACAAACAAACAAACTTACACCTCATTTTTATAATATATATTAGGATATCATTCTCGGGCTTCTTTATCGCCAAAATAATATCGTTATGATATCATTACGATATCATTTGGTTTGTTGGGTTGAAATTAATTTGAAATAAAATTATTTAATTATTATTCTACTTCTTAACAAGTCAAATAACAAAAAATAAAATTTAAATCAAATACCAATATAAATATTTAAAAAAAAAAAATAATTATAATAATTTATAAAAAATTAATTAAAATACACATGAAGATTAGGTTAGAAAATCAAGTAAAAACATTTGATTATATTATTTAAACAAAATATTTGTTTTACTGTCAAAATATTTTCTTTTTTAATTTATTTTATTTAATCAGATACAAAATTATAATAAATTCAAATATTTTAAATTAGAAAAAAAAAAAAAAAATGGAAATAAAATAAAAAGTTTTTTAATTTTTTTTATTTTATTCACAAGTAACAGCTGTTTTCTATAAATTCTTTTCATAACTGATGACTTGTGCTTGATCAAATAATTTTAAGTAAACAATTCTCATCTAATCAGAACAGGCTTAAAATATGTTTTTCCTTTTACGTATTTTACGATACAATTGATTTGGGGAAGGACAGGTTCATAGCAATTCTGGGGGACGGGGGGTGGAGCTCCAAAGTTGGTCATCTCGGGTATGAACATTTTTTAAAAAATTGCCAAAATTTCAATTATGATTTGATTAAAAAAGAATTAAAACAATGCACATAGATAGTCCTTATAATTCTCTACAAAAAATACGCTTACTTTAAGAGATATTTAAATCAAAGTAAAATTTTGACCCATTTTTGACCACGTTTTTTTTAAGTTTTTTTAATTTGGCGGGCTCAATTACAAGTACAAGTTTCTAGCTGGTCTGTGGGTAGAAGGAGAACCTCTGAAATTGGTCAACTCTTTTAATTATTTCTTATATAATATCCGAGGTGACCCATTTCGGCGGTCCTCCCTCCTGTCCCAAGACCACCTAGAAACTTGTGCTCCTCCAAAACATTTGGAAACTACCTCAGTAATAACTATGTGAAATTTCATTGAAATATATTTATCCGTTCAAAAGATACACAGTTATTTAAAAAAAACACGTTGAAACTGCTGTGCACTTATGTATATAGAATGCTTCAACACACATTTACCATAGAAATTGAAGGAAAATGTGCAAATTTTGTTTTTAAACGATTGTGTAATTTAGTTTTTAAACGATTGTGTAAAGTATTTATGCAAATATTTGGTATCGTTGGAAAGGTTATTACTTAAAAAATAATAATATATAAATAATAAAGTATTCGAACTAAATTTTTTTATTGAATTGATCAAAAAACGAAAAATTTTTGTTTTTAGTGTTATTTTTCAAAAAAAAAATTTAATATTTGAACTTAAATAAAATCTACATTAATAAAGCTATCATTGTGAAATTTTAGTATAATATAAAAAAAGTTGTTATTAAAAAAAGAAAATAAATAGATTCCTATTTTCTTACTCCGAAATACCCAAAATTTCACTTCGGGAAAACTTGCTTCAAAAATTTACTTTTTTCAGTAAAATGATAACTCTGTCGTTATAAGAGGCGTGGCTTATTAAATATTTTTTTTGCGAAATTAGCTAAGATATGGAGGTAAGTTTCCAAGGTATTTTTATTTTAATATCAGCTTTGACATTTGCGTGCTTCACAAAAGACTAAAAACACAAAAATTAAAATTAACAAAACTTTGATAAGGCTAGCGGGGAGACTGTTACCCCAACTGCCCTCGGATTTGTCTTAAATGCATTCGTGTTAAGTATTCTTTTAGAAACATGAAAAAATGTATGGTCCGGAGGAAAATAACGGATTTTAGAGTGAAAAAATGTTCAAAATGATATAACTTTTTATCTAAACTACATAGGTATATGATCCTTGCACAAAAATTGTTTAGAATTTTGTATAGAATCCAAAGAATATTTTAGAAAAATTGTAAGATTGAGCCCGCCAAGTTAAAAAAACTAAAAAAAAATATGGTAAAAAATGGGTCAACATTTTACTTTGGTCCAAATATCTCTTAAAGTAAAAGAGATAACCCACACATGTAAGCGTATTTTTTGTAGAGAATTATAAGGACTATCTATGTGCAAAATTGTTTTTTAATCAAATCATAAATGAAATTATGGCGATTTTTTAAACAATTCTCATACCCGAGATGACCAACTTTGAAGGTCCACCCCCCGTCCCCCAGACTTGCTAAGAACCTGTCCTTCTCCAAATCAATTGGCATACACCTCAGGATTGTCCGTGTGAAATTTCATTCAAATACATCTAGCAGTTCTAAAGTTACAGAATTATTTCCAAAAAATTTCGTTTTGGGACCACTGTGCGATATTTGACAGCTGTTTCGAAAATTGAGGGAAAATACTTATTTCGTGTCAAATATTAGTCTAGTCTGAACTTTAAAGATATTAAAACATTATATAAGAAAAATATAAAGTCATAGATTTATACCTTTTGCGAGGGACGAAATTACTCCTTGTTATTACTGGGATTTCTACCCTTAGTAAGAATGATGTATGTACTTCACATACTTGTACTTACATTTTCGAATAGCAGTTAATGTTATTGCAACAACGGTAAAATTGGGGCATTGGTATTCGTATTAAACAGATGGAATTCCATGTCATTCATCGATTTAATACATTTTGTAATGTTCACAATCCAAGATAAATAACTGACATGATGAACATCAATTCACTGAAATTTTTGTGCCACATATGAGTACAACAATACACTTATAAATAAGAACAAATACAATACACATTTTTTTTTCTTACCTATGAATGCAAAATCCTAGGCATAACGGATGACAAGAAATAAGAATGTGAAGTCAATGAAAGTATTCCAGTAAGTTGAATTATTGCATTTTCGTTAAGAAAATCACCAACGAAGGCCATCATCAGCCGCTTAAATAAATTCGACAATGACAATATGAAAAGACAATAACAATGACAATGGCAATAATAATGTCATTTGTTGGCGATGACAGTAACGATGACTCTCTCTTGTACTCGCATATGTAGAGTTGACTATGAAAAATGAAATGATATGATAAACTTTACAAAACTTAAATCCGATACACACAATCAGTCACTATCATTTTATATGTGTCTTTTTGTCATAGGAGGGAGAGGGTGGTTGATGGTTTTCTTTTTTTTTGTTTCTGGAAATAAACCAAAATAAGTTTCCTTTTTTTTGGGTGAACCACATACGGTAGTGCGTTGATACATGAAAGTTTTTCCTTTTTTTTATAAAAAATGACTTCATGTTTCATTATTTTGACACATTGCTCTTCATATTATCAAGTTCATTTTTTTTGCTATTGTTAATGAAGTCATAAAAAAGGAACGGAAGGTGAGCAACTCTTCACTCAACGTCACACTTATTTACTTGTATATTAAACATTGAAGTGATGCTATCAAGTGAAATGGATAGGAATTGTAAAAATCCAAGTGTACATACATATTTATTTCGTTAATTTGTGAAGTACTGGGTATTTGTGTCATCCATGAAAAACACGTACAAAATAATTTCTTTAATAAAAAATTGCTTAAGTATTTAAGTGAGAATTAAGACCTATACAATGTATTGCATTTTTTTTACAGATTTATTTCATCGTGCATAGTTTTTCAGTTAATATGGTCTTTCTTAAACATTCTTGATCTCTTTTTGGTTTTCTCTTTTACTTTTTTTTTTTAATTTTTTGACCGACTTAGTTCGTTGAACCGACAACCTTCTGAATGCTACGTAGTCGTTCTAGCGAACTAAGCCATTGCAGAACTAAATTGACTTGTTATTTGTTGGTAACTACTCTAGTTCAAAACTAGTCACGTGACAGGTTCTCAGGGCTAGTGACCGGTTCCAGTTCCGGAACTTTATATGAGAAGAACCTGTCACTTTTACATGGGGTTGTCATTGGAGGTGGCTAATTAGCCCCTTGTGACAGGTCACAGGATAAGTCCTAGGACTGGTCCAATAGGACAGGTTCAGTAACGATTATAGTAATAAAAATTTTATAAAAATTCGGTAATTGTTTACTTTTTAAACATTATTTTTATTATTATCTTTATTAAATTATGTTTATTTTAATTTTCTAATTTTTCGTTAATGTCGATGGCGGCACCCCGGCTCGAACCCATGTTCATCTGACGTATGTTATGTTTTATAGTCTCCAACGCTTACCACTCAGCCACTGATTGTTATTGCGCGCGAGTTGCTATTTGCTCACTTAACGAGCATGTTAATAGTGAGTGTGTTTGTGTTAACTGGTTTTCAATTGGAACTTTGGTGACGAGTTAGGTGTGAATTGGTACTCAACTGGTACAGAGAAACCGGTCCACTACTGCAATTGCCACAAATTTCCCGCAGGGTAGTTATTCCACGACTCCAAGAAATTAGAAAAATAATGACAACTCATTGCCAGGTATTCTGTGTTGTAAGTAGTAGTCATTAACAAATGCCAATAAATTTATGCTGGGTAATCAAACTGATATATCTGTAAAAGATATTTCTATTAAGGTAAACGTTAAGTTATAGATTATAGATTTTGTATCCAAAACCAAAAATATTAAAATGTTCTTTAGCCAAAAGGCATCTGTCTTACTCGCCCCCGTATGTATCTTGAAATTTAAATTGGGGTCCATAAGCTTTTCTTCTTATTATGGTATGTTATGGATTGTTGGGATTCAGTTTCTGATCAGTATAAAAATGTTTAATTTTAAATACTAAAGTTAAATATAATTTTAATTACTAATAATATTTTTTAATTTATAAAAAAAATAAGATATAAAAAATCCTCATATTTTAAAATATGCCCTTAAAGGGTTAAATATGCTTTATAGTAAAATATGCTATAAATATGTACTGAAAATAGATAAATGCATATTTATGCCGTTAAGAGTATAATATTCAAAAATATGCATTCACAAATCGATGGCAAAATAATTTATTTATTCTAAAACGGATAAATATTTCTTCGATGGATTCATTCAACGTCCAAAAAAAACATGCAATTGCATATTTGTGGTTATAACTCTTTATTTTATTTTCATCCACTTTTTAGAAATAAACTAAAAACTAACCTACAGAAAATTTTATATTTTAAATTATAAAAATATATATTTTTTTAATAATGAGTTTTTGTATGGAAAAATTTGTTTGGCGATTTTTTAACTATTAAAAGCGCTTTCAAAAGTGCATCGAAAAAATGTACGTTTTTTAAAAATACGTTTCCTCTTGACGTTAAAATTAATGAAATCAAACTTCAGCTTCAAAAGATTAAAATCGGGAAGTAATCCGCATATTTTCTGTCATATTTTACTGGTGGTAAAACGTGTATGTATATCAAATATGAATCAAATCGGAAGACCAAAGGTCATATCATATTTGATGTATTATGGATTTAATGATATACTATAAAGTTTTCCAACTAAGATCATTGCGTGCGTCAACGTGATATTATCGAATAATGATTTTCCAATAAGAGAAGGAAATGGAAAACAAAACAAGTTGAATGTAGATGTATTAATAAATTTTATTTTTATTTGAAGAAATAAAATATAAATAAATCTTTGGTGGAAAAATTTTTTTCCCTCAGAAAGATTTTTATTCTCAAAAAATTATAACTAAAATTTTGTTTTTATATTTTTGGGAAAAAAATACTGAAATTTTGTTGCCTGATGTACTAAAAAATTATCTTTTGGACATAAATTTCTGTAAAAAGAAGTTTATACATATTTTTTCATAACATTCTCAAAATTTTATCATGAATAACTACCAAATGAAATAAGTGCCAATGAAATTACTTCCAAAAAAATGAAGAAACTCAAAATCAAACAAGCGCGAATGTTATAGATTCGGCCGATCCGAATATAACATTCGCGCTTGTTTGAGTTTGAGTTTCTTCATTTTTTTCATCAACTTTTTCCAAATTTATGTTATATGGGAGGTGGGCGGTAAAGTGGGCGGACCACACCCATTTTTTGTTTCCGAGTTTGCATTGATCCTTGAACTATTTGAACACAATTTCACCTTATATGGCAGGTGGGCGGTAAAGTGGGCGGACCATTTTTAGTTTCCGAGTTTGTATCGACCCCCGAACTGTTCATATAAAATTTCGTTGTCGTGCTTTTGTTTAAGAGATATCAGCAGAAAATTATAAAACGGACACCCTGTGTTTCTAGTTTTTAGCCCATACCTTTTTTGTTTATCAACCGATTTTGCCCATTTTCAATCCCAAACAAACTCCTACGTTGTCCCGTTCGAGCCCTATCCTGCTTTCAACAGACGGATAGACGGACGGACATAGTTAGATCGACTCAGAATCTAACCAGGATACTTTGTGGAGTTTTAAATGATTCCTTCGACATGTTACACACGGAATGACATAATCAATATACCCCCCATCTTTTTGATGGTGGGTATAAAAAACGAAATAACTTCCGAAGGGATAAGTGTCCCAAAATAAATTAAATAAGTCCCAATTTAAAATGATCAAATAAAATAATTAGTGAGTTGTAGTTTCGAAGCTGGTGTTTTAAATACCTCGTAAGATAAAATCCGTTGCTAAGTATAGTTTTTCCGAATAGCCGGCCTTCGGCAGGACGGAAGAACTTTATTGTCTATAGTATTTAAAACACCGGCTTCCCGAAGTAAAGTTTTTGTGCATAACCAGTTTTTCTGTATTTTCGAAGCGAAGTCAGTGTTTTAAATACCATAAAGGAAGAAAGTTTTGACGGCGGCCAGAGGCCGGGTATGCGGAAAGACCTTCAATAGTGAAACCAGTGGTTTTGCCAACCAAAATATAAAAAATTTAATAAAAATGAAAAAAGTCCCAAATGAAATGAAAAAATTCTCAATTTTAAAAGGACTTTAAATAATTCCTAACAAAATTTTGTTAGAAGTTATTTCTCTTAAATGTATAATATTTGAAATAAAATTTCTTCATATTTTTTTTTTACAAAACTTGTCAAAATCCCGCTTTTTACATAAAATTTTGTACAGAATCCCGCTTTTAAATCGTTTTCCTGCAAAAGTCTTTTGGTCACGTTAGTTAAACATCATAAATTATCTAATGTTTTGAAGTGATTTTTATTCATTTTTAAACTATAATTCAATATATTCATAAATAGTAGTTTTTATAAATGGATAATGAGGTATAATAATAAGGACTTATAATAGTAAATTTCTGTAGTTTAATTGTGAGTGATTTGGATAAAGAAGCACGTTATTTATATAATAATCTCGATTTTTTTTTTGTGAATAAATACACAAAACTAGTAAAACTAATGTTAGTCTTTCATTGTTGAAATACTAACATTTTATTCTTTTTAAGAAACTTACTTTCGAATACCAGGGTTGGGGGTTAATGATTACATTTTCAATTAAATTACTTTGCATGTAATTGTAATTCAATATTTTCAATTACTAATACATAGATGGAATTTTGAAAAACCTTTTTAACCGGTTGACCAGTTTTTTTGCATAAGTAAATATTTTCATCAAAAGGCTATAAGTCTTTCGTTTACCCAAAAATTTGTACTATCCAGTAAAAACTTTTACTGGATTTGCGTTCGCATACACAAAATCCAGTAAAGAGGTAAAAAAAATTACAGTTTATAAACTGAGTACATATTTAAAAATTTTACTAGTTTAATTTTGCTTGAAAACTTATTCTATTTCACCCATGATAAGAAGATTTTTATAGTGGCTGCAAGTTAGATGTAAACAAATTTTTCTTCTCATGATAAAATACCCTGCAATTCATACCAGTTGATTACATTTCTAACAAGTATGTTAAGTGCGCAATTAGCAACTCGCGCGTAATAACAATCTGTGGCTGAGTGATTAGAGTTAAAGACTATAAAACGTAAGACAAGTCAGAAGAACGTGGGATCGATTCGGGGTGACGTCATCGACATTAACGAAAAAGTTAAATTAAATATAATTAAAAAAATAAAAATAATAAAAGCAGCTTAAAAGTAAACATTTTCTCGACCTCTTGGACCAGTCCTGTAACCTGTCCTATGACCTGACCTAAGAGGCTAATTAGCCACCTCCATTGAAAACCCCATGTAAAAATGACAAGTTCCTCCCACATAAAGTTCCGGAACTAGAAACGGTCACTAGCCCTGAGAACCTATCACGTGACTAGTTTTGAACCGGTTCTCTTTCCTCTAGGGTAGTGACTCCTCCAATTTGCATTTTATAGGAAAAGATTTATTGTTGAAAAACAATTTTTGCGAAATCAGAATCAATAGAACATTATTTTTGCACCATTTGCATGCATTGTTTAGGTGTCAGTTAAATCTAAGAATAAAAATAGCACTTTCAATTCTTACCAATCTTTGTAAACATTTAAAATCATCTCTTCAATATCGAAATATTTTTCTTTCAAAATTGTTAACATAAATTGAAGAGAAGAAAAGGACTCCTTAATATAATATTTACTTTTGTTTTTAATTAAATCTTTTTACGATAAAATCTACATTTTTTATTTCCTTGCAGACATGCCCATAATTTCAAATGAAATTCTTATCATTGATTATGACACCTTAGAGAATGCAAAATAGAAATGAAAAAAAAAAAAAAAAAATTGAAAACAATGAATATAAAATTCCAATGAATGCATGAATGAATTGTTTCAATTTATGCACTTTTTCTTATCAACACCTTTGACACAAACATTTATTCTCCTTCCTATCCATGTGTTTCATTACTTTCTTTATTTAGTCTTCATTCAATGAAGCAATAAAAAAATACTCCCCAAAGTCTATTCAAGGTTTCCATAAAAAAATAGCTGTAGAAAGCAAAAAAGTATAAAAAATAAGGAAGCATCTTCCCAGAAACAATAACAATCTTAATCATAAAAAAATCTACACTTTATCAATTCCCAATGGATTATTGTCATTTATGAAAGACTATATAAATGGTTGAAGTTGTTTTTTTTTTCTCCCAAGTATACGATTTGATGAGGATCTCTTCTAAAATATAGGAGGGTTGATTCATTGCACCACTATGCCAGTCGCAGCTTTTGACAGCAACTGCATTTATTGCCAGGACAGGACACTTTGTATGAAACAAAATAATTCTATTGTAATCGAACGCAAAAGTAATGCCGAAGCATCCTTATCCTGTCGATTGCTTGTAAAATTATTATTATTGAGTTTAGTTATTGTTGTTGTTTGTGTTTTTATAAAATTTTGTATTGTATTGTTGTAATATTAAGATGTTCTTTAAACAATTGAGGGTGAATAATATCATTATACTCGTATTCCATATATAAAGTGTAAGAATGTGTATTTGTTTGCAATAAATAAAACAGCGCTAAAATGTTACAAACGAAACAAGAGAACTAAATTGTATTTCAACTACCCCTTGGAGCTAAATACTCATGTAAGGATTTAGCTTCTTTGTCTACGTTTCTATTGGGGGAGGTGTTGATTGTTTATATTTCCTTATTGTTCCCTCATTGACTATTCACACTTTACAATTTGGTTGTATTCAACATTTTTATTATCGCTCTACGAGTATTCGTTGTAGTTGTTGTAAATTTGAACAATTTTGGATTTTTTTTTTTTTGGTTTTGGTATTTTGATTCTTAATATGCCGCGCATTATTTAGAGAGACCAGATTTGAAATGTTTTTAATAAAACAACTTTAAACTATCAATTACACAGATCAACAAAATCGCAAACAAAATTATATCTCAAATAATTCTGCAAAATTATTATTCCTTCGGCTTGATACAGTGTAAAAAGTCAAATGAAAATTTTCCCTCACGTTCGATTTTTAACCTATTGAGGAACAAAGAAAATTTGTTTCCTAGAGAAGCTTTTAGGCTATAAAATTTTCCAGGTAATAGGTAGAGGAAATTAGTCACTTATGTTTTATAGCCGAAAACATGGGGCTACAAAAATGTAGTACTAGTTAAGTCTCTAACTTATCACACATAACCCCTAGGAGTCTTTAAAGTTGTAGAAATCGAGACTTTCTAAATTAACTCTCATAACACCATTGACAAATTAGGGATAAGGTGGGTGTAAAGGGGAAATGTGACATAATTAATATAAGAACGCTGATTTCAAAAATGGTAAAATTTTTAAAATCGCATTGACAGAAAATGTGTAAAGTTTGAAAAAAATAAACTTCCAAGTTTTATAACCTAACAAGTCCTCAGGGAAGCATGAAAGAGAAAAACTGAAATGTTCCTGGTGATTTGGATAACTATACCTACAATATCTGCAATATGATTATTATGATACTTTTTTAGTGTTGACTTATGTTATTAGAATATGAAATATTAGAGTGGGAGCTATAGGTCTCCGGCCTCTTTAGTAGCTAATACACAAACAAATTACATAACGTTACATTGTCCATTTTTCAGCAAAACTTCTTTCCTAAACATATTTCCCTGAGAAATGAAATATATTAGGTTCAATGGGCAGCTGTCTGAACAATACAGGACAGCTCACATGGGTCCAAATTTGGTCCCGTTATGATACCCCGAGGGATCATGTGATGTTATCTCACATGTCTAAAATTACATTTGAGTCGAACCAACCTGACACATGTATGAAGGTATTGATCGCTCTGATATTGATAACAGAGAGATCTGACAATACATACACAAGCGGACTACCAAATTTAGCAGTCCTTATTCCAGTAAGAGTTGGACAGTGGCATAAGAAATGCTCCACTATCTCTTCCTCATCATAGCAACTCCTACATAAGTCGTTGTAAGGGAGCCCTAATCTCCTAGCATGGCACCAGCAATCAAGTGCCCTGTGACAACGGATACTAGAATACGTAACCGGTGCCTTGGTAGTTCCAAGATGAGGTTTGACTGAAATCCATAATAATGGGGTAATATTTGCCTCGAGGTTGAACATGTGTACAAATTTGTGCATCTATCATGTGCAATCCTTGATAAGTTCCGCAGTATTATCGATCTGCAGAAAGAAAGCGGTACTCCGGTCAATTGATTCGCATCTTCATGTCGAAGATGAAAACCTTTTCTGGCCAGTTCGTAAGGAGTATTTGAATGATCCCTAACCCAGACTATTTCCAGGTTTGAATGTCTCGGCGTGGTTATGGGAAAGATGTTATCTTATATCTTCTAGAGAAGAGGACAAGTTCCGTTTTTCTTGGATTTACACTAACGCCAATATGATTACAGATATCAATAAGTATATTTGTACGCAATCATTATTATGATTCCATTTTATAATTTATTAGTAAGTTTTATAACCTTAATAATAAATTCTAGTAAGGTTTATAACCTTTTCTTAAATATTGCTTTCAATTTCATCATGTTTTTATCATTTAATAATCCCATTTTATCATATATATATGAACTAATTTCATCATATTTATAATCCCATTTTATCATATATATAATCCGACATTTTCATACTTATATTCATTTGTACCACGATATGTGGTACATTCATCATACTGAATAAAAACAAACCTTGTCAATTTAATTTTGTTCATATCTAAACTAAATGAGAATTAATATACTAACAAACTACTGGTTGAAGAAATAACTGATTAGTTGTAGAATTGGCAAAATGTTTGGATTTTTCATAAATATGGTTTCATATAAACATATTTAAATACATATTATAATTCAGTCAACCATATTAAAATTTTCAAACAGAATCATAAACGTTGCTATCATGAACACGGTATTATTCAAATCAATGAAAAACTGCTATACAAACATTGAATAGTTGTAGTGGTCATGCTGTAACCATGTTTTTTCTCTGCGTCCACTGAGTAGAGACCTAGAGAAGTTTGCAGACACAGTATCCAGATATTTCTTAGATACAGCAACCGTATAAGAGACAGTCTTAAACTTCAGAGAATCAAGTTCTCTGAGTAGTGGGTTTACGGCCATATTCCAAAGAAGAGGAAATAAAACTCCCCCTTGGGGAGTACCCCTATTCGCTACCCTGTATATGGTAGATGCTCACATATTGAATATTATAACCTGTTGGTTAGAAGTCTCCATATGAGGCTGATTACCGACTGGTTTCAGTCTATCCAGAGACGTTTTGATTGCCTCCTGAGTCACATTATTGAAAGCCCCCTCTATGACGATTAAGGCAACTAATGCAAACTCCTTATGCTCAAGAGCATTTTCTATATGACCTACATGCTGCGTATATCTGAATTAGCCTGTAAGTATTATGTCCGCATTATACTGCAAATAAGCAGGTATAATGCCAACTGGGCCCGGGGATTTGAATGGGGCAAAGCTCTTTAGAGCCCATCTCAGTTCACTATCCATTATAGGAATGGGAACATCATGTATGGCCTTTGAAGATAACGCAGAATACTCCGTTAAAGGGAGACTGCCGGGGAAGTGCGCATCCATTAAGACATCCAAGGTCTCTTGGCCGCTTGTTGTCCTGCTGCCATAGGGTTTCTGAATTAAACTTGGGACAGCAGGAGATGATGCCAGAATTCTACGAAAACACTAGTCTGAGAGTAACCTTCTACGCCGCTACAGAAAGCCCTCCAGGATTTCCTAATTTTTCTCACATTTTTGGCCTAGTTTTTTTAAGTTTTTTAAACTTGGCGGGCTTAATTTGGGTCCAAATATTTTTTAAAAATATCCACTACATTTCTTACAAAATTATAAATAATCATGTAAATATATGAGTCCGATAAAAAATCTGGATTGACGTGTAGTCAATCAAGAGGCTCTTTGTGCAGCAACTTTCCCTTACAAGCCCTATCTAAATATTTTTTGTAAATTTTCCAGAATAGCTTTATATATTTATTTGCAAAATTCATAAAATGCAAAGCTGGGATCCACAATAAAAAATTTCAGTTTTTGGTTATACGATTTCAATGAAAAAAGTCAACATTTTCCCCGGATTGGAATTTTGGGTACATAAAGGTTTATCTATATTATGTCAATATTAAAATAAGATACGCATTTTTATTTGTTTAAATTTCGTTCAATTTATCTGAAACTTTTTTGTCAGAAATTTAAAAAAAAACTGGTCTAAAGACCTTATATGTATGTGTAAAAAGTTCCTGGTATGAACGCTAGAAAACACTGAGGGAAAAAATTCGAGTCTAATTCCTATACGGTTATGGTCACATTATTAATTTGAGGTTTCGGCTTTTTGTTATCGTTCGTTAACAAATTAAATAGAAAACATAATGCAATTGATACCGAAATGGTGTCAACTTGATGCCAGTTGGGTATCGATTTTCTTTAAAGTTTGAACACATACGTGGCAGATTCACTATTGGCCGATATGGGATCAAAAGTGTAGGCGAAAATTCTTGAGATGAAAATGATGAAAGCTTTATAATAATCGATGAAACGTTTGTGCTGGCAGACTTTTTGCAATTCCCTGGTCAGGAATTCTATGTCGCAAATACTAGGGGAAATGAAGCAAATAAATATTTTGGAAACCTATCAACTGTTCAGAACTCTATACATTTGAAAAGTTTAAAGTCTTATTAAATAAACACTATAAACTCGGAAAAAATTAAAAAACTTTAACAAAAAGTGGACTCACTCCAACAAAAAAGTAACCGAAAAAGTAATTTAAAACTTCAATATAACAGACACAATTTCAAAAAGGATCCTCCGATTGGTTTAATTTGTATAACAAGAATTCTGTTCACAAATTTTTTGGTGCATGCTTCTTCAATATTCTGCTCTCGCATTCAGTAAGAAATATCGTTAAAATCTGGCCACTTTAAAAGATAAAATTTATACATGATTTGTTTGGTGTTTTCAACTTAAACGAGTTTGTATTGAGGTTTGATTGCTCTTCATTCAATATTAAATATTGGTGGTGCATTCATCCAGACATCTGCTGAAAGTCTGTGCAAAAAACACAAATATATTTTCATAATTTTGTGAAAATACCATAACTAAGAGGGGGTGTTCAAAATAGAAGAATAAATAGAAAAATTGTATTAACAAAATTTACCAAACTATTCACCACTCATAATTTCAATTGGAAATTTGATCAGTTTTGAAGATGATTGGTTTTCACTTTCGTTATTTGACATTGGAAAAAATAATTGTAGTTAAATTGTTAATGATGGCAGAAATTGTTGTTATTGTTGGTGCGGTTAATAGTAAATTGTTGTCAAGTGTCAGTTTGCATTTAAATTTTTTCTACTGCTTCACCCTCTAGCTTCTGATATTTACAACCACCAGTGGTGACTGTAACACCTCCACTCACATTTATACATATTGACATATTTGCAAATTGACCTGCTGCCGTTTTTGTTTGAATTTAATAAAAATCTTTTGCAAAAACAAAAATCATTTATTGTCAAATTTTCTAAATAAATAATAAATAGAATGAGGAGATTTTTGTCACAGTTGTATTCATCGCTTTTCTCCACATTTGATTTGGGTTTTATTTTATTTAGTTGCTGGTTGGTTTTGTTCCTAAGATAATCCGATTACTATTTCGATAATGAACACATTTCAATAAAATGCAAAAGAAAAAAATGTGAAATTTTGGAAAAATGTATATAATTTGTTCTTGTTTCTTTTAGTTTTTGTTAGCATACAATTGCAATATGACCCATTCGACATAAAGAAAATTTTTTGTACGCACCGTTCCAAGCACACATGTCATTACAATTTTGTCGTGTAAGCATGCATGACTGTTAGCTGAATGCATTCGTATATCCTGCATTTCTTTCCATCTTTGGTTTATTATTTTTCCGATGGATTAAAGCTACTCATTCGCTGACTGACAAACATACAGACAAATAGTCACACAGACTAAATGACGGACTACAATCAGTAGCAAAATTTCTAACCATGACTTATAATTGGATTTCAATGACTGCAATTTGATGATAATTTCTAACGAAAATCGCATGTACGTGATTCAAATATTTGCAGGGTTGTTTGACAGACAGACAGACAGTCAGCTGAATGTATGAACAAACGTGTGTGTGTGTTTCAAATCGTTAAATGAATCGCAAATGAGAGAAAAAAGCATTATTTTGTTTAATTTTTTCTCACATCTACATACACAATGCATACATATTTGTACATGCAAACAATTGATTGCAATTTTATCTTTAAAACCACCAGTACGTAAATGCGAAAAGTGAACAAAAGCTTTACCACACTTGATTAGAGGCAGAATTAATCCAAATCTTTGCTGCACAAATGTTTCAAATCAATATGTTGAATTGATAAACAATGAACTAATTGTAAGAAAATTCATATAGAAATGGCAGATTAATGGGAATAAGGTCACATAAAACAATTTGCAAGCAAAATGATTACAAACCATGAAAAGAGTTTAAAACTAAAAACCTAGCTAAGATCTTGAAGAGGTGAGAAATCTGGTAAAAAAATTGCACTCTGAAGAAAACGGAATTAATTATTGGTTGTGGTGTAAATTCACGAAATACTCTTTGGGGTAGTATTGACACGAATGACAGAGGTAGGTAGGTGCATTTCATTGTAGAGAATAATATGATTATATATAATGTAGGTGGGGGATATACCTAGTCCTGGATCTAACTTTTGGTACACTATCCAAAGTTTTGGATTGGAGAGTATCAAGGAAATAAGTTTTTCTGACCATAAATATATTGACTTTAATATTAAAATTTCAAATGAGGATACTAAAATACTCTATAGGAATCCAATGGGATACATTTAAAGAACTTTAAAATTTAAAGAACTTTAAAATTTAAACGTAGAACTTTAAGTTATGCAGATACGAATTCTCTCTGAAAGTAAATGAAAACATTATATTTTCTTCCTTTAAAGAAGATTTGTCCAATAAGTAAAGTTAGATAGGAAAGAAAGAGCAAGCTTGGTGGAATTCAGATCTCTAGATACTAAGAAAAAGCGTAAGAAAGTCCTTTAACAACGCAATGAGAGAAGATAATTATGGACTAAATACAGAAATAAATTAAAATATTTTAAACAAGCGCGAATGTTATATTCGGCTCGGCCGAATCTATATACCCACCATCAACTTTCTCAAATTTTACGTTATATGAGAGGTGGGTGGTGAAATGTGCGAACCACGTCCATTTTTGGCTTACAAGTTTATATCGACCCTCGAACTATTTGTACAAAATTTCGATATCGTACATGCTTTTGTTTAAGAGATATTAGCAAAAAAGTATGAAATGAAGCTACAACGAACATCCTATGTTTCAAGTATTTTGTCCATAACTTGTTTGTTTATTGACCGATTTTGCTCATTTTCAATACCAAGCAAACCTTATAGAAGATAAATATTTGAGCCAAAATTCGTTCCCAGACAGACAGACGGACGGACATAGCTAGATCGGCTCAGAATGTAACCAGGACAAAGAAAATATATGCTTTATGGTGTCTTAAATGATTCCTTCGACATGTTATACAGGGAATGAAGAAATAAATATACCCCCCATCTTTTTGATGGTGGGTATAAAAAGAGATAAGAAGGGCAAAGAGAGATTACGATGAAAATACTATAGCTGAACTTATGACTATAAAGGACACATTAAGGTTTAGAAAAAAAAGAATACTCAATTGGTAATCTTAAGTCTTCGCAAGACAATTGGACAGACACATCAGAGGAATCTCTAAAGATTTAATTTCAAACTCATTTCCCAGGTTGCATATTCGAAAAACAGCTAGTTTAGGAATTCAGAGAATTGAATCAGAAAAATTGTTCGAATTTAGATAATGTTATTACACTACATAGTTTAAGGTGGGCTGTAAACACCTTTGGTCCTTATAAATCACCAGGTATGGAAGGGATTTATCCAAATCCAGCTTTTCAGGATAATGAAGGGGCGTTTAACAATGTTGAATCTTCAGCAATTCAACGTGCTCTTATTCGAAATGGCGTTGATATTAAGGTAACTTATTGAATTATGTCAATGCTGAAACAGAGGAAAGTCACTGCTGAATTAGGCGGATCTTCTTTACATGCGTCCGTAACAAGAGGAACGACTCAGGGGGGTGTTATATCACCACTACTTTGGTTACTTGTTGTAGATGAGATTTTAAGCTCTTTGGATGCTACAGGCATAATAGTAATAGCTTATGCCGATGAGTTAGTAATACTATCACTGGGAAGATTCCTTGATACTATATCTGATAATAATGTGAATTCTTCCAAAACCGAATTGGTACTTTTCACGAGAAAAAGGCAAATACCCCGCTTTAATCTTCCTAAATTGAATGGAGTCACCCTTTCGCTGTCTAGTTCTGCGAAATTTCTGGGGATTTATATAGATAGTAAATTAAATTGGAGGGACAACCTGAATGTACGAATTAAGAAAGCACATGCTGCACTTTATGCATGTCAAAAACTTATTGGCAGGAAAGTAGCGATAAAACCGAAATTATTCTATTGGCTTTATACTGCGGTAGCCACATATACCTGCCATGTGTGGTGGCCTATTATTGACAAAAAGGTTTATGTTGATGTACTGAACAAACTTAATAGGTTAGCACTGTTGAGTTTCATGGGGCGATGAAAACTACGCCAACAGCAGCCTTAGAGGTCTTATTAAAAGTTATACCTTTGGATTTACATGTTAAGCAATCAGCCAGGATAAACCTTAACAGACTAAAGCAAACTGATTCATTGAAAACTGAATTGTTACATCACTTGGAGATAATAAGAGATGTGACTGGAGGCTGTATAACAGAATATTTAACACCCTACAATGTAATGGAAGAGGAATTAAATACTACTTTTCCATCACAGGATGATTGGCTAACAGGAAATGTCTTCAGAATTAAATTTTTACACTGATTGTTCTAAGATCACTAATGGAACTGGTTGTGGGTTTTTTTTGCAATGAACTGAATGTTGAGACTTTTTATCGTTTAAAAACCGATTGTAGTATGTATCTTCCAAGCCGAAAGCACACCTACCACAGGAGAACGCAGTAAAAAATTCAAATTTTTAGCAAGAATCGGGAACTGTATGGTCAAGTCGATGGCAAGAATCTGACAGCTATATACAGACAAAGCAATTATGGGAGGAAGAAAAAATAAAATATAGTAATATTCTTCTGGAAATGAATATGACGCAATTGAGAACGGTAATTAATCTAATTACTGGTCACAATACTCTTGGTAAGCATATGATAAGATTAGGAATTAAAGAGGATGATATATGTATGTGGTGTAGGGAAGCTGTTGAAGACAGCTATCACTTCTTATGTGAATACCCTGCTCTATCCAATAAGTGATTTAATGTTTTTGGTTCTTTTTTCTTTCAGAGGCTGACTGATATCAGAGGTACAAATTCTTGGATATTCCTAGAATATATCAAGGTACCGAAATGGAAGGCGTAGAATGCACTAAAACGCGAAGAAGAGTATAGCTTTTTAAGAATCATAATGGACCACCTTGGTCTCTATGGGCACCGACTTTGAATTAGTCGGTGTCATCCTTGCAACTTAACCTAACATAAGAACTTGAAATTAAAAATATTATTTTATAATGTTTTTAAGTGTGATTAAAACATCTTTTTAAGATAACGAAACGATGAAAGAATACCTTTGGATCATTCCACAGTATGCCAGAATTGACATTTCACATAGCCGTAGGAGGGGCGTTTACAATTAAGTTTGAAAGGAGGTGCCCCCAGACTCTTTAGAGGAGGAGCTATTAGAGCTTAAAATAGGGTATCTTCGATAAAGAATATTTTTAGCTAAAAAAATTGTATTTCTTTTTTCTGACACGCCCATTTTTTCTGACTTTACATTGGTCCTTGAACTATTTGAACACAATTTCGTTGATTTTCACCTTATATAGGAGGTGGGCGGTAAAGTGGGCGGACCACGCCCATTTTTGGTATCCGAGTTTATGTCAACCCCCGAACTATAAGTACTAGGGTGATCGACGCGGTTTTCCAACCGGTTTTAAAGCCGGTTTTTTTCAGTCAATGTGCTGTCGGTTTTTTCAAAATGTTAATTTTTCGAATGTCGAATAGACCGGTTTTTTAAACACAAAAAACCGGTTTTAAAAATAGCATTTTATTTCAGAAAACATGTACTAAATAGTGATATTTGAGTCGAAATTTAGGAATAATTTTTTAAATATTCATAAAGACTGATTTCTTATGTTTTAAAAATATAGTTTCAGTATAAATTGGAATTTATTCTGTAATATTAAACAAATAAATAATTAATAATTATCATGTATGAATTTTTTTAATCTATTGTAACATCTGTAATATTTTTACACCCTATTTAATTTTTTTATCCAATATTTCCTTTATTTTTTAAAGGTGTTGTGTTAAAAAAGTTTCACCTGCAGAATCGTTTCATTTGAGACAGGCTTCCATATTAAGCCATGGATTCTGTTTATGCTTACTAAAATTTAGATGATTTTTTTCAACAATTTTGAAACGTAATTATCTTCTAGTCATCTAGATATACAGTGGTGGCCACGAATTTAAGACACGACATGTAACGAACTAAGTTGTGATAATTATTACAACCCTGCAATATAAAATTAGATTTTGTTAATTTTTCAGTGTACCCTGTAATGTTAAGATCAATTACCGTTATTTGGTTTTGTTTGTGTATACATTTTGTTGCTGTTTTTATTATATTTTCGTAAAAACGTGATTTTGAAGCTGGTCACGAATTTAAAACATATAAGAAATATTTGGTTTTTAAGTGATTTTTTGGTGTTTTTTGAAGCTAAAAGGTAAGTAATGAATGTTTTATTCCATTTAATGTTAGAATACATCAAAATATTTAGTTAGAAATGGCCAGAGGTACTTGGAGTTCGGATGCCGAGCGAAAATTGATCCAACAAATGAATACTGATGGAAAAACAGTAATGGAAATTTTCAAGCTACTAAAATGTTCCAGATCCAAGATTTACAATGCACTGGAACACATCAAGCAACATGGCACTACCAAAAATGTCAAACAGCACCCTAGAGCGCGAAAAACTACACCCAGGGAGGATAGCTTAATTTATAAATCAGCTGCTAAAGATCCTTTCAAGAGCTCAAGTAAAATTAAAAATGAGATTTCATCGGATTTTGGTATTAATATATCGTCCAGGACAATAAGAAGACGTCTGAATGAGAAGAACTTACGTGGGTGTATTGCACAACGTAAACCACTTGTGTCAAAAAAAAATATTAAATCCCGACTAGCGTTTTCAAGAGAAAATCTCAATAAGCCGATGACATTTTGGAAAAATATACTTTGGAGCGACGAGTCGAAGTTTTGTCGCTTTGGTTCTGATGGAAAACAGTACGTATGGCGTCCTCCAAACCTGGAGCATCACCCAAAGTACACCCTTAAAACGGTTAAGCATGGTGGTGGAAATGTCATGGTGTGGGCAGCATTTTCCTGGCATGGTGTAGGTCCCATTCAGAAGATTATCAATAAAATGGACCAGCATATTTACAAAAACATACTGACAAGCATCATGATACCATTCGCTGAAGACAACATGCCTCTAATGTGGAAATTTATGCATGATAATGACCCTAAGCACACTTCACGCCTAGTGAAGAGTTGCTTAGAGGAAAATAATATCACAGTTCTGAAATGGCCAGCTCAATCCCCGGATCTCAATCCAATTGAGAACTTGTGGAATGATGTTGAGGAGCATGTACGAGCAGTAAAGCCAAAAAATTTGACTGATTTATGGGAAGAAATTCAAAAGGCTTGGTATGCCATTCCAAAGGAGCGCTGTATGGCCTTAGTTGAAAGTTTACCCAGGAGATGCGCTGCTGTGATTCAAAATAAAGGATTTCCCACCAAATACTAATATTGTTTTATGAAGCTGAGCTTTACTTTTGTGAATTAACTTTTATTTTGCCTATGTCCTAAATTCATGACCAGGCTTAAACTTGTATTAATCTGTATAATATGTAAATAAAAATTGGAAACTAAATATAGGTAACGAACTATTGTTGATTTTTTTTCATAACATTACTAGGATCTTTAAAAAATAACATGGATCTAAAATTTGTTCGATAAGATGTAAAAATTATCAGAAATATATAAGTGAAATGTCGTGTCTTAAATTCGTGGCCACCACTGTATAAATTGCTTAGTATTTTTTTTCCAGAGCTTTCTGAAGCTCCCAAACGACGTAGAAAATTAAAATTTGGCTTAATTATAAAACTTTTCGTCCAACAAATCCTAATGGAGCAATATTTTGAAATTTTTATCAGGAAGCAGATATAAGTGGATTTATGTGTCTTTTTCTAAGAATTTTTTCTCTTTCCAGAGCTTTCTAAAGCTCCCAGAAGACGTAAAAAATTAAAATTCGGCTTACTTATAACCCTATTCGTCCTATAAATAATAACGGAGCCAAATTTTGGAATCTCTATCAGGGAGTGAAAATACGTGGATCTATATATATGGATTTATATATATCTTTCCTAAGCATTGTTTTCTCTCCAGAGCTTTCTGAAGCTTCCAGACTACGTAAGAAACTAACTTTTAAAACTATTACTTATAAAACTATTCGTTCTATAAATTCAAACAGAGCCAGATGTTTCTATCAGGGACCGAAAAGTCTGTTTTGGTATTAAGAACTTTTGAGTTGCTATACTTATTGTTTGCTCTCCAAATCCTATCAAATTTAATCAAATCTTTTAATTTTCGGATTTGTTTGTGCATATTTTCATTATTATATTATTTTTCCTGACATTTTCAGGCTTTTACGCTTGTATTTAATAAATTTTAACTTGATCATAAGAATAATTGATTTTTTTAAAGAAATGTAGTCTTTTGATATAAATATTAACTTCTGCAAAAAACCGTTATGATCAAGTTAACCGGTTTTTTCTGAATTTCAAAAAGTGCAACCGGCTTTTTAAAACACAAACTATTCGAACTATTCGAAAACCGGTTTCTCAAAAAAGTCGAATAATCAATCACCCTAATAAGTACAAAATTTCGTTGTCGTACGAGCTTTTATAGAAGAAATATCAGCAGAACAGTATTTAACGGACACCCTGTGTTTCTAGTTTTTGGCCCATAATTTTTTTGTTTATTAACCGATTTAGCCCATTTTCAATACCAAACAAACCTTATATAAGATAAATATTTGTGCCATTTTGTCTCCCGTTCGAGCTATATGCTGCTTTCAACATACGGACAGACGGACGGACATAGCTAGATCGACTCAGAATCTAACCAGGACCCAGAAAATATATACTTTGTGGGGTCTTAGATGATTCCTTCGACATGTTACACACGGAATGACAAAATCAATATACCCCCAATCTTTTTGATGGGGGGTATATTGATTAAAAAGTCACAATTTTTCCATAAAAAAACACTCTAAAAACATCAGGTTCGATGCGTCACGTGTTAGGGAAATCCTATTACTCTTATATTTTGCACACTAATTTTTACATTAAAAAAGATATAATCCTTGAGGGAGATACGGTCGAAATTTGAATGTTGGCTTTTTTATGGGTAATATTGGACGAATTTTTTAGATTCATATTGTACTTATTTAAAAAAGTCAAATATTTTTGATCAAGCTTAGGTACTATTTTAAAAAAATATGCAATGGCAGCACTGCTCTCAAGTAAAAACTAAATAAAAAAATGTTGAAATTTTATTTTATATATTTATTTAATTTATTTATTTATTTTTTAATATTTAATTAAAACATATGTTTAACATCTAAATAAATTAATATGCGTAAAAAACATTCCAAAATACCGAAAATTTTAAAGTAAATAAAATACTTTTTTAAGACCATATTTCTATAAATATCTGCCAATTAATTTACGTCAAAATGGAAAAAAATGCAATTAAATGTAACTTCAAAAATGGTATAAATAATGGAAACAATTGAAATAAGACCACAGTTAATTTTTTGGTGTCATTACGATTATTAAATCAATTAAAAATATTTTCAAAATGAAATTATACTCAATTACTTTTGTATGCCTTTTGTTGGCTATAACACTGGAAAGAACTGAAAGTTTTATTTTTGGAAGAAGAACTATAACAACTGAATGTCAAACTTGGTATTTACTGAATAAAAATAAAAATATTTATTATATATATATATATATGTACTGTATAAAAATATATGCATATTTTCTAACCACTTCTCGCTTTTTTTAACACATTAGACATGACATTAGAGGCAACTACTTACCTTATGTCATTACAAGAACTATGTAATTACTTTTAAAATCTCCAATAACACATTTATTTTAAAGTACTAGCTTTACCCGGTGCGCTTCCCTAACCCATTTTATGCGATAACAGTTATTTACTTATCCCCCTGGACCTATCCGTCCTATTCGAAATTTGATATGAAAATTACTACTAGAACTTTTTAAGGCTTTCACTGTAATACTCATTTAGATATGAGAAAATTAATATTTTCTTCGTATAGGGGATATTTCTCCCCCTGAACCTATCCATGCTATTTCCATTTTATCAATGCGGAAAAGTGGGCTAGTTCTTAAATAAGCTATAACCACCGGCAAATTTCGTGAAAATCGGTGCAGCCGTTTATGAGTTTTAACGAAGTGGGCGTAAAATGTTGGCATAACATCCAATCTAGATCTTACATAACCTATAACAACCTCCGGCACTGATACTATCTGTGTGTCAAATTTTGTGAAAATCAGTTTAGCCGTTTAGACGTGATAGACGCACAAGCAAACAAACTTACACTTCATTTTTATCATATATACATATAAGGATATAAAAGGATTACAGAAGTCATTATAAATAAAAACAAGAGGATCAAGCTGCGTTTTAAGTTACTAATTAGTAATGAAATTTTAAGATATAAAATGCTGTTTTTTTAATTCTAAATCATCAAAGATTTAATAAATTTTAATTTCTTAAGAATAAGGAAACATTAAATATTTAAAAAACTATTTCAGATTAAAAATTAATTCATGTTAATTTTGTTTTGTCACATATTTCTTCGGTAGACTGAATAAAAAAAAAACAATAAAAAGAAATTTTTCAAAAACTCTGATCATAAATAAGTAATTATATACCGGGTTATAAATAATTTGTCGGTAAAATACTTCTATGTAATGTACAAGGTATGTTGTTGTCATTGAAAAGTAACTAAATCCGTAACTACATGCCATTACCAAGATTTTGCTGGGTACTTATAATTAAAAACTATTTTTGTTCTTTTAAATTTTTAAATCTCATTTTAATAATTGGAATAAATTTATATAAAATCAAAGTTTTGTTCGTGGGCCAAAGCACGTTGAGGTAACATATACACTGATCGAAAAAAAAAAAAAAAAATGTTTTCGACCTCCTTCAAAAAAAAAAAAAAAAAAAAAAAAAAAATATGTGGACTAGATGGAATTCCGCATGCTAAACTCGAATCTGCTTTTAGTTTTTTCCCATCAGTTCGAGATTTTTTTGTATGGGCGTGTCTAATATTGCGCCCTAAATAATCCGATTATATTTCGGTATAACTCGAGAACATATTCACGATTTATATAAATGATGCAGCAAAATATGCGGAATAAAATTGGCTTTAAGTCGTTCTACTATCAAATTTTTATCCGCTCAATAGTTTAGGAGATATTTTAAAATAAATGTCCGAAAAAATTTTCTTTGTTATTCAAATTTTTTCAAAAAAATTTTTTTAGTTTATCATCTTTATCTCAAAGCTGGTAGAACTACGAGTAATCGAAGCCACGTATCATCAAAATTGAATTGCACATATCTTCATTTCATTCACAGTTAAGTTAAAATAGCCATGCATACCCACAGTTAAGTGAAGATACACTAGTGGGCAAGCATTTTTTTCATTTCGTCTTAGATAAAAAAAAAGAGATGGATTAGATGAAATTTAACGTGCTAAACAAGAATTAACTTTCCCTTTTTATACCCTACACCACCATAGGTGGGGAGGGTATTATGCGTTTGTGCTGACGTTTGTACACACAAAAATATTGGTCTAAGACCCACCTTAATTTATACTAATCGGCTTAGAATCACTTTCTGAGTCGATTTAACGATGTCTGTCCGTCTGTCCGTCCATGTAAACATTGTAATCAAACTACAGGTCGCAATTTTGAACCAAAATTAATGAAATTTGGTACACAGGCTTCTTATTGAAATTGAAATTAGTTATGATCGGTAAATTATTTCACCTAGCTCCCATACAAATGTCCTCCCGGAAAAGGGTTTAACGATCATAAATCCTTAAAATGCAGCAATATTTTAATGAAATTTGGCACATATAAGTTCCATGTAAGTCTAAATAAGTGTACTGAGTCTAAATAAGTGTACGGTCCATAATTATCCATAACTCCCATATAAACCCCTTTTCAGAAAATCACTTTAACGGGCATAAATCCCATTAAAATGTTAGTATCAAGTTAATATTCGACACAAATAACTTCTAGTGCCAACTTATACAAAGATCGGTCTATAATTGACCATAGCTCCCATATAAGGCCCTCTTTCGGGAATCACCCAAAAGTGAATAAATTCATATAAATGTCAGCCTCAACGTAATATTCTGTATTCGTATGTTTTATTTTACACAAGTCTAATAAAAGAGCCCTCCCCGAATTATAATGTACACAATGGTGTAGGGTATCATATGGTCGGGCTTGACCGACTATATCTTTTTCTCTCGTTTTTATCAGGTATTGAGTCATTCCATTTAAAATCAACCAGCTGATTTTCTCACCTCTTCCGAATTTGATAATATTTGGCACAATCATTATTCTTGTCAAAAGTAAATAACTTCTGAATAATTGCAAAAAATATAACGCAGTATAAAACAAATAAAACGAATTTAAAAATACACGACCGCGAAATTTAATTCGTGAATTTTCCACCAATAAAATTCAACATAAAAACATGTTTCAGATATCATTTTTAAGGTAGTTTCATTACTTTAAACATTCACCTCAATAACCGTTGTAACGTAAATATTTTGGAAGATGTTTGTACTTTTAAAAATAAAATTTTTCTCATTTTTGAGATAATATAAATTGCGAACTATCGCGGTTATCAAACTTAAACTAGGCATTTGTGTTATTAGCATCAATATTAATATTTGGAAGAAATTAGCGATTTTTACATTTTATTATAAATAACACAATACAAATTAAAATAAATATTATGCCACTTACCACGGTTAAAGAAAACATTTTCACCATTAACATACACATATTTTTTTAATTTTTTAAAAAGACCATTTTTCGAGATATTTATCTGCGAACTAAAAATCGCGAGATATGGACCACTTTGATGTTAAGAGAAAAGTCATGTTATACGTCATATTAAAGGTAATTTTGATACCTTTATTATGACATTTCAATAAATCTTATATAATAAATACTTTGAAAGATATTTGTAATTTTGTGTATACAACTTTGTACATTTTTTGAGCTATTTTACACTTTCAAATCGCGATATTTCGCGAACCACTCGATGAAATTACCTGAATTTTAATTAGTCCTAGTTTTGACAAGAAGAATGATTGTGCCAAATATTATCAGGTGAGAAGGAAGAGGTGAGAAAATCAGCTGTTTGGTTTTAATTGGAATGACGTTATTGTTTCCCATACATTTTGTCGAACGAGTTTTTTTATTGGGGCAGTCCTTTAATAAAAATATCGCATATATGGCTACATAATTATTTGGCATTGGTATATTTCTTATAATCAATATTCATTTATAAATCACAAAATGCAATTGTTATAAGTGTAATAAAGAAATTAATTTTTTACATTTGTATACCCTTTTAACCCTTAAACCTAAGTTTAAATGGACTTTCATGTTAATAATTAAAAATGGACCCCTTTAAAGGAAAAATAAATGGATTGAAATTTCTAATGAAATATTTCCCGTTGAATATTCTAAATATTTATGTACACAGAAATTACCATATATTTTTACCATATACAGTGCTGTGCAAGTTAAGGTTTTTTAAGTGGTATTTATTAAAAAAATTATTAACGCGCTTCAACTGCGCCTGATTAATTGAAACACACGAAAAAATAAGAGATTATAATTAATTTTTATTAAATTAAATTAATTTCCATTAAATATTAATTAATTAATTATTGATGCGTTTAACTCGATGTCTCAGCCAAGACTGATGTTTTTTGGCTACACTAGTTGGCACCTTGGTTCATTAATCATATTGCACCAACATGCGCGACAATATAAACGCTGATCAAGCAAGATGGTTATTGCAAGAAATAAATTTGTAATTAGAGCGGATACTTGTGTTGGGAAAAGCTTATCCCGCAGAACATCAATTTGTAATTAGAGCGGATGCGTGTGTAGGAAAAGAGCTTAAACTGCAGAATTGATTTTGTTGGCAGTGCCAACACCGTTGTTAACTTGCAAAATAATAGACTTATTTTTATTTTGTAAATATTTTCCATTATGAATGATATTTAAATTTATTTTTTATTTATTTAAGAACTGTACTAAAAGATACACCATCCACAAATGTTTTTGTTTTTTTATGACTTTATTTAAATAAAAAATAAAAAAAATCATTTTCCTATGATTCAAAATAATAGACATATTCAATATTTCTTAAACAAATATATGTTTTTTTCTTTAAAGACTAAAACAAATTAAAATTTCTACTAATATTGAATATTATAATAATATGCCAAGTTAATTCAATAACCTGAATGACCGCCATTATTGTTTAAAATGCACTGAACTCTTCTGGGCATTGATTCTATGAATTTTTGGCATTTTTCTATAGAAATTGCCTCCCATTTCTTTTTAACATTTTTTCAAAGTTGATTTTTATTCCGAAATGTCTTCCCATCTAGACCTCTCTTCAGTTCAACCCAAAGGTTCTCAATAGGATTTAGATCCGGTGACTGTAAAGGCCATTCTAAAACAGATACATTGTTAGCACTCAGCCAAGATTTAACAAATTTTGAGGAGTGCTTAGGATCATTGTCCTGTTGTAAAGTCCATTCTGGTGGCATATTGTTCTCTACATAGGGTAGCATAATATCCTTCAAAATATCACGGTACATTTCTTGGTTCATTATTTTTGTGATCTAATAAAGAGGGCCAACACCATGCCAACAAAATTCACCCCACAATATTTTTTGTATAACGAAAGGAACTCCATTTGGTCATCTAACATTTTTGCGACTATCTGACCCGAACAAGTTAATTTTTGTCTTGTCGTTCCATAAAATGTTCTTAAAATTATCAACTTCAGTATTTTTAATTTTTGTAACAAATTTTTTTCGAGCTGCTTAGTTTTTTGAGCTTAAAAATGGTAACTTCCTGGCGATTCTACTAGACAAACCTTTCTCTAAAAGTTTTCGTCGGACTGTTGAAGCACTAATTATGTTACCTATTTCTTCAGAAACGGCTTTTGAGGATAGAAATGGCTGCTTCTTCACTAGAAGATCTATCTGTGAATCCGTGGTAGCGGTTATTTTGCAAGGTCTACCACGTGTTTCTTTTGATGGCTTCCACTTGATCGCGTTTCTTACGAAATGATGAGACCTTCCAAGCAATTCTGCACTAAAATCAAGTGTTTTTCCTTGGTCACGTAATTATTTCACTATTCGCCTTTCTTAAGGAGTGCTATGTACATTACGACCCATCATTTCGTAAAAATAATATTATTTTATAATATTTTTTCAACATATTTCATTTACCTTACATTTAATTATTTTCAGAAAATTTATCCAAATTATAAGGTAAATTAAAACAAAAAATATAATCCTTTAAAATAAGTCTATTATTTTGCACAAATTATATTTTAACTTTTCTTAAAATGTTTACGAAAGCGCATAAAGGAAAGAAAGAAACTTCTTAAAAATACCCATTATTTTTAGTATTGACAATATCAAAAATAACGGTACCAAAAATTCCTAAGAGAATGTTTTTTTAATAGTGTTAAATCGAAGAGAAAATATTTAATATACAATAGCCTATTATATTGCACAGCACTGTATTTTTCAATTAACACAGTTGTTTAATTTTGCATCAGAATTTAATAAATATATTTAAAAAAATAAAAAATAAAAATAATAATAAAATTTAAGTAAAATTTTATTTTTCATTTAAAATTTTAATTCATTCAATCATGCACTTAATTGATTGAAGTAGTTTTTTAATTTGAAATATTTTTCTGTTTTTAATTTTTTACAGCTTGATTGATATAATAATTTTAGTGAGAGGTGCAAATTTAAAAAAGCTGTTAATTGAATGAATTATTCACTAACATATTTGATGATTGATTTTATTTTTTACTTTTATCTGTGTAAAAATAACTGAGCTTCGAACTGTATTTTTAGACTTATCTGAGACTAATTTTGTGTAAAAAAATAAAATTTTAGCAGGTCATAACACAAAAATGTTTGCGTACCTATATACTCGTCGAATGTAGATGGAATGAAACAGCCCCCAAAATATTGTTGCATAGTGTCATTTGCATAAAAATAATTTACCAAATGGCAATTACAATTTTTTCCAATTAAATTAAAAGTTGAGCTCAAAGCAAAATGCTATGGGTCAGTTTTTTAGCATTTAGTCTTACACTAATCACAATAAAAGGTTGTTAGTTGCCAGGCAACAATCTACATATAAAAAAATAAAAATTAAAATGTATGATTTTAATTTTGTAATGCAAAATCATGAGCGAAAATTATTTTTAATCAACATCATGCCCTAAAAAAATAAATTTCAATTTGTGCATTTTACATAATGTCATTTACTTTTATCCAGAATGTGTGGCCGATTTTTTAATATTTATTAATGTATTGGTCTGCATCAACTTCGTCATCAACATCATTATAGTTAAGCGAATTGAAGCATTTCAAATTGATGTGTTACATGCTCCAGAGTATTGCAAAAAAAAAAAGAATGAAAATAAAAAAATAGCTCTAATGCAGTAAATGACACGTACGCCCAGGGGCACAATTTAATAACAACCGCACATCCTGATCACATAAACACCCATACTTAACGGATGTATGTATGTGTCGCATCCTTTTAGCATCAAAGATGACTTTAGATGAAAAACGAAAGTAAGAAAGTAATAAAATGTATGTAAAGGGAGGTTTTAATGATGAAGACGATGACGATGGTAGTAACTAAAATACTCACTCGTTAATGGGAAATAAGGTAAAATGCGTAATACTTACTTACTCATACATATGTATATACGTACATATATAAGTTTGTTTAAAAATCAGATCAAAAAAATACTGGGCTTTAAAGAAGTAAATTGATAAAGTGGACTTCAAATAAAAGTTATTTATTCTAAACCTTATTAAACATTGTATTTCATTGCTGACCTTTTTAGGTTATATTTTTAATTAAACATCAATCAAATAAAATCAACACTTCGATAGAATTTACACTTTTTTTATACTTTTCTTACAAATTTTCTTTAATTTAAATCACTTTTTATATTTTTCTTATTGTAAAGTTTAAAATTTATAGACTTCAGCCTTTTACATAACTGTAATAAAGTAATAGATTCAATAGCACTTATTTGCGCATTGTTGAACAAAGTTTAAATAACCTTTGTAAGTATGAAGCAACCACTTACTACACATTCTTAAATATAAAAAGAGAGCAAAAGCTATAGTCGGTCAAGCCCGACCATATGATACCCTACACCATTGTGTACATTATAATTCGGGGAGGGGTCTTTTATTAGACTTGGAGTCAAATGTGGACCGATACTCATGTATGAAATAAAACATAAGAATACAGAATTTTACCTTGAGGCTAACATTTATATGAATTTATTCACTTTTGGGTGATTCCCGAAAGAGGGCCTTATATGGGAGCTATGGTAAATTATAGACCGATTTTTGTATAATTTAGCACTATCATTTATGTTCATATAAAACTTCTTTGTGTCGAATATTAGCTTGATACTAACATTTTAATGGGATTTAGGGACGTTAAAGTGATTTTCGGAAAGGGGTTTATATGGGAGCTATGGTTAATTATGGACCGATCTTTTTAAAAATCGGCACACTTATTTAGACTTATATGAAACTTATATGTGCTAAATTTCATTAAAATATTTCTATATTTAAGGGATTTATGATCGTTAAACCCTTTTCCGGGAGGACATTTGTATGGGAGCTAGGTGAAAAAATGGACCGATCACAACCAATTTCAATAGGCTTCGTCCCTGGACTATAATAAGCCTGTGTACCAAATTTCATTAATTTTGGTTCAAAATTGCGACCTGTAGTTTGATTACAAGGTTTACATGGACGGACAGACGGTCAGACGGACAGACGGACGGACGGACGGACGGACATCGTTAAATCGATTCAGAAAGTGATTCTAAGCCGATTGGTATAAATTAAGGTGGGTCTTAGACCAATATTTTTGGGTGTTACAAACATCAGCACAAACGCATAATACCCTCCCCACCTATGGTGGTGTAGGGTATAAATACATTGTTGCAAGCATTCTTATTTAATACTTGAATATTTGTTTTTCTCTCACTCTTTTTTTTTAGTTGAAAGTACACGACCCTTGACATTGACTTTCCAAAAAAAATAAAAAATTATATAAAAATCAAGCGAAAACGAAATTGCACATCTGGGAAATAAAATTGCTTTAGTCTACAATTCTTTAAAATTAAATCCATAAAATTACTACCTCATACACTAATATTACTTTTAACAAACCAATTTAATTATAAGACGTAATTTTTCGGCATAAAAACTGTAGAAAGAAAAAATAAAGTAATGCAAGTCATATTTTAATTTTAAACGTATTAAAGACTGAAGAAGTCATTAATTTGAAAAGAAGTTAGAATATTTATTTTCGTTTCAGACTGGGTGGATTTTATACGTATAACAATACAAATGCTTATATTAAAGTTTTTTGTTGAATAAAAAAAAAATTAATGGTGTTAAGGGGAGATGCAAGAATCTGTTTGAACCCAAAAGATGAACGAACAAATTATCAACTACGTATGTTGATAATAAATAGTTGTTAAATTTATAATTATTGAAACGAAGTAAATTTGAGAGATTTAGATTTGAATGAATATCCAAGCTTTTGGAGCAAAAATGCGCGTAATTTCAACAAATAGATAACTACAGCGGTAAAAACCTATCAGGAATCTTTATCTACTTGGCAAAATTGTTTCAGTAATTTCTACACCGAAAAAGGTATGACACATTTTACAAAAAAAATATTTCGTAGCCAATTCATTCGTAAAATATAAGAATATTTTTTATATTTTTTAACATTTTACGAAATTCACGAAATCTTTCATAATATTTTCGTTTAATAACAAAATATAATTTGTAATATTTTTAGTTTTGAGAAATACACAGAAAAAAATATCTAAAACATTTTTTCAATTCATCTGTTTTTTCGTTTCATACTAAAATTTAATTATATTACTAATTATGTTAAGTAAAATTTTTATTGTTAATAAATTTTGTTTTTCGAAAGCAAATATTTTCTAATTACTTCAAATAATATTTCAGTGCTTATAAATTGAATGCGATAACCTGCAAACAGTGCCACTCAGAATGTTCCACTCGCTCCGGTCCAGATGCTGAACACTGTGATAACTGTGTTCTTGTATATACGAAATAAAAACCCAATGATACCATAAGTGTTGGAGGCTGTAAAACGAGCCCTTGCGAACATAAGTTTAGATAGAAATATTGAAAGATGTCTACCGTAAAACTATAATTGTCCCGATGGTTACTACTGGTAATATGAAACCCTAGAGAACAAGACCATCAAAAGTTAAAAAGAATATACACAATTTAATTAATGATTAAAAGATTACCCACATTTAATATATTTGTTATATTGTATTTAATATTTTTTAATTTATATTTTATTAATAAATATTTTAGTCAAAATTTTTTAAATTTTATTGTATTTTATTTTGTTGCCTATGGTTCTGAATCAGTTAATTTCATGATGGCTTCAATAACTACTTTAATTAATTTTAAGTAAAATTGCAAACATGAAAATACTTGATTTGAATAAAAAAAAAATAATTAAATTTTGTGAAAAAATCAATCATTTTTACTTAATTAATATTATCATTTTTGGTGATTGGAGCAAAATCAAACAAAATTTTAATTGATATAAGCAATTTCATAATTGAAATCTTTTTTTATTTTTTTCTGTGATACATATTACAAATTTTTATTTTAAATAATTCATAGAATTTTATATTGTAACTTAAAACATTCTGATTTAAATAATTAAGGTATTTTATTATATTTCTGTATAATAAATTATATTTCGATATAAGATAATTTTCACATTATTTAATCATTAAATTTGATTATTTTTGGAGATATTGTTGACATTAAATTAATTAAAAATTTCCATAGAAAGAAGAACCACCTCAAACATTCGATGATTTGGAAACAAGCTTGAACATTTTGTTAAATGAAACAAGAGCGAATGTTATATTCGGCCCGGCCGAATCTATGTACCCACCATCAACTTTTTCAAATTTTACGTTATATGGAAGGGGGCGGTGAAGTGGGCGGACCACGCCCTTTTTTTGTTTCCGAGTTTACATTGGTCCTTGAACTATTTGAACACAATTTCGTTGATTTTCACCTTATATGGAAGGTGGGCAGTAAAGTGGGCGGACCACGCTCATTTTTGGTTTCCGAGTTTATATCGATCCCCGAACTATACGTACAAAATTTCGTTGTCGTACATGCTTTTGTTAAAGAAATATCAGCAGAAAAGTATAAAACGGACACACTGTGTTTCTAGTTTTTAGTCCATAACTTTTTGTTTATTAACCGATTTCGCCCATTTTCAATACCAAACAAACCAAACAAATATAAGATACATATTTGTGCCAAATTTCGTTCCCCTACATTGCTGCTCGAGCCCTATCCTGCTTTCAACAGACAGAAGGACAGACGGACGGACAAAGCTAGATCGACTCAGAATCTAACCAGGACCCAGAAAATATATACTTTGTGGGATCTTAGATGATTCCTTCGACATGTTACACAAGGAATGACAAAATCAATATACCCCCCATCTTTTTGATGGTGGGTATAAAAATAAATGTAGATATATCATTCCGTCCAAATGATGCTGTTGATATTTTAAAGAGGCCAATTCAGAACGTACTTGCGAGCAATGATGTTATTATCGAAGGTGAAGATGTAGAACCCCAAAGCCATTTCCTTCTCTCGAATGCTATGGAAAATCCAAATAAAGAAATCGTTATAATGACAAACTAGATGATTTGATATACGAATATACAGACCTAAAAAATTAAAGAAAAGCACTTCTGGCAGAGCCAATTAAACATTACAGGAACAAAAATGAAAGAGAATTAACTATTTAAAATGGAATTGGAAATCAAAAAAGTTCAGAAAGAGGAATAGGAACTTGTGCTACTTAAGAAGAATATAACATCACTTTAACTTTTTTGCAATTTTAATTTGTTATTTTATATGTAAATACTAATAATAATTTATTATTTATATATATAAAAAAAAAAAAAAAAATATTTAAATCCTTTTAAAAAATCGTTCACCATATAAGAAAATATGTGGGAACTGTTCGACCGACGTGAATAGGCTTCGTATTTATATTAAGAAACATTTAATAGCAACCTTTATTTTATTCAAAAGGTTTACCTGAACAGACAGATGGACGGACATCGCGAAATCCACTTTAAAAATAATTCTGATTCAAATTGTTTACATTAAACTTCGAAATGTTTTTTCCCAACTAGGGTTTGGGGTTTCCCGTGATATTTTGTTTCCCGGGAAACAAGAATAAAAAATTCGAATTCCCGGGAATCCCGGGAAATTTAAATTTTTTAAAAATAGCAATGATTTTTTATAAAGAATGTAATTTTTTCTATTCAGTACTATAAAACAACATTATAAATCAAATTTATGATTAGTTAAGGTGGTTTTACACTATAATACTTTGTATTAATAGCATTAAAAACGAAAAATTTAACAGAGTTGACTACAAATAAAAAAAAATGTGCCGAAATTTGCTTTAAGAGATGCAATTACATTTAAAAAATTTAAAGACTTCAACATACAAAGTATTGAAGGTATTTACAGCATAATACATTTGAAAATATTTTTGGTATTAATACAAAGTATTATAGTGTAAAACCAATTAAAAATTTAAACAATCTTAAATATTTCACAAAAAAAAAAAAAAAAAAATAATAAAATAAAATAAGTTTTAATTGTTTAATTCACTTTTGAAAATCGAATTAAATTTATTTTCCCAGTAATTTCTTTAAAGCTTTCATATTTAATTCATAGACTTAAATTCTTTAACTTCACAAGAATTAATTGCTTGAAGAATCCACTACCAATATTACAATTCAAGCTTAAAAAATATTTTGAATCATTCAAATTTTCTTCTATTCAAATCTATTACGAATTAGATTTAGAAAATATTTTTTGGTTCATTTTGTAAAATATTAGCTTTGTTCATGTACCTAAATTGGACCACGCGGGACCCCTATTTTACTGAAAAGTGTTCCCGTACTCCAAAATTGGGAAATGATAGAGATTTTAAGAGAATAATGTTCTTCTAATGAAACAGCCCAGACTGTATCTTTGGATAGACTTAGTAAATAGTCAAATAAACAAAAAATAAAAATATACAAATAAAAACTTTGAATGAAAATAAGTAATAAATATTTAGTTTTTGGTACTAAGAAGAAAGTTTCAATTAAAAAAAATTAAGAACGTTGATATGTGCTAAAAAATAAAATAACATTCACACATGAATTTCCAAATAGTTTGATGTTTACCTTCTAAATAAATTGTTTTCCGTGTTCCCGTATTTTTGTAAATTTTTTAGAGAAATATCAGCCTTTTCTAATTTTACCCAAAAAGTATGGGCACAAACTTATTGAAAACGAAGAGTCATCCGATATTGTTCTTATTTGGCACTCATATTTCCTATGGAGCCATTTAAATATCCCCATTTTTATTTGTTTGAATTTCAAAAAATTCGCGTATTTATTCCCGATTTTAATTTTTCGAAAAGACAAAATAATCAAAAAAGTGTGTAACTTTAAACATCAATAACTCTAAAAGTTGTTAACGGATTTAAATGATTTAAACTGCATGTAGAAGATGAATATGTCCTCTTTTAATAAAGTAGTTAAGAAATAATATTACAATTTAAAAATGCATTCATAATGCAAATGCAATTTTAGGATGCATTTTTGAAAAATGTCTACCCTTTTCACCCATTCACTTTTGTGAATGGTGTTATGGAATGAAAAATTAGTATTTAAATGAAATTTTAAAATGGTACATCATCATCATTAAATGTTTAAAAGATTGTAGAAATATAAAGTTAAAAACTCGTGTATTCGGAATGTGATTAGACAAAATAAAACGTTTTTTTTTTCCTAGTGAAAAGTAGTCAAATAGGACTTTTCATCAGCGCACCGATGAAATGTTTTTCAATAATCTAAAATAACACTTGTATCTAATTTTATTTATATTTCGTATTAGCATCTAAAAATTCCTTTAGTAAAAGTACAATTTTCACTTAGGCGATACAAACAGTAACATTTTTTTCTATAGGACTATAAAACTACATGAATATTAAATTTCCCGTTTTTCCCGGGAAAATTTAAAAAAATTCCCGGGATTTCCCGCCCGGGAATTCTCGGACCCCAAACCCTATTCCCAACCCATGTAGTGCTGTTGGCTAAAATTATGCACATATTTAAATGTAATAATTAACAAGGTCAACAAAAAGATTTGTTAGAGAATTTATTTGACAAAAATTATAACGATCCAAAATAGCTTATCAAAGAATTTTTTGTAGTACACAGAAAAAAGTCACCAATTAACAAATATATATGAAAATAATTCATTCAATTATAAACTTGTTTAAATTTGCACCTCTCACCAAAATGATTATATCAATTACTAAAAACTATAAAAAATACAAAACAGAAAAAAATTCCCAATTAATAAATTAATTAAATCAATCAAGTAGATGATTTAATGAATTAAAAATGTGTATAGGAAAAAAAATCATACCAAAATTTATGTTTTATTTTATTTTTTCTTGAACATATTTATTAAATTTTGATGCAAAATTAAACAACTGAGTTAATTGTAAAAAAGACGGTAATAATTTTTTCTGTGTATTTGTTTGGTTATAATCAAAGTTGGAAACCGATACCGTTATAAATACCGATACCGATTATTTACCGTTTAAAGTTGGTTACCGTAACTGATACCGTTACCGAAATTATTATTTTGTTAAAAATACCAGTATTCAAATACCGTTTCCCTCTGTACCGGTATATACCGGTAACTTAGTTTCGGTATTTTAAAAATATATTTTTTTCAACATAACATGGTATAGTAAGAATAATTTCTTATATAATTTTTAAAATCTTAGTGCGAACACAAAAAGATATGGGCATTTCAATTTACGATATGCTCTCAATTATTTATCATATGACGCCAATGAACGTTCTGTTGAAATTAATGATAGGTTCTTAGTTAACTGTTTGATATTTGCTTCTATAAATCTAAGGTATGAATTCAAATAAATAAAAAAACTTAAACTCATTGAATGGATCTTGTAAGCATTTTAGATATACGATATAAATTTGTCATTGGTATGGACAACATCCAGAATTAATCTCTAGAAATTTGGAAAAAATATAAGGTTCAGAGAAAAAGATAGTCATGTCAGACCATATAGCATCATGTTCCAATCATCATATGAAGTTGACATTTTTCAAAAATATTATTTCATAATTTAGGTACATCTTTATTGATTATTTTCAATAACGTTGATGGACCACCCTATTGAAGTTGCAAACAATTTTATATCTTTTGAACTCACATTTTTAAGTAAAATCCCGGGAAATCGAAAAGTTCGATCAAATTTTCTTTTGAGCGACTTCAAAGTTTGAATTACATTTAAATTTCTCACTCTCATATATTTAATAGTGATTATGTTTTAATCCTGCAACTTTAAAAATTTTTAGTGAGTAAATGGGTTAATGGGGAGTTATGGACATAATTAGTATTTTCTTGTTGTAGCAATATTTCTCCTCTACAAAATTTCTCGGCTGTAATTGACACAATAGCTCTTACTCTTACCTAAACAGTTATATAACATAAAAACTCTTTGGGAATCATATTTTCTTTACTACTTTTTAATGGTGATTTGAATGAGTATTCCTACGATATCCGAAACGCATTTTCCATATTTTTGTAGCTTTAACCTGTGATGAAATAAAAAATAAAGAAATATTTTTTATGCTATTCTGTTTTTCTTTTTGCTACTTCACGGATTTTTTGCCTTTATTATTTATTAGCTTCTTTTTGAAAAATGTTTCCAAAATTCATTGAAATATTTTTGTCTGTATTAAAAAACTTTTTGCCCAAATTTTTTACTTTACTATACTGCAAAAAATGATACCAATTTGTCTTTAAAAAGTTTAATATCGAGTTTAATATTCCTAAATGTTGCCATAAAATAAGAATTTGTAAAAATCATATGAAGTTCTTTAACGAAAAATATTCATATAAAAATATGTAATTTAATAATTTTTTTGGCAAAATTCAAGTAAAAATTATTTAAAAATTTAACTTTTTTAAGTTTTTTATATATTTTTTAATAATATCGGTATTTGCCGGTATTTTAGTTTCGGTACCGGTAAACCGATACCGATATAATTAAAAATACCGTTATCGATACCGTTACCGAAATAAAAATAAATTAAATACCGATACCGTTACCGTTATTCGTTTCGGTTTCCAACCTTGGTTATAATTTACTGCATAATTCCGTGACATTCTGGTCATACTTATAAGCGTTTTGCTGCTGAATATTTTCGAAAGGTGGAACTGTGTCAGAATTTTTACGGCATATATTATGTAAAATTGATGTCGATATAATATTTTGGACTGTTGACAGTTTAACTCTTAAACCCACTGAAATAATAGGAAGCCTACGCTTCCAAATTCCAAAATATCTTTCAATTAAATTTCAAGTTCGAATCTGGGATTCGTTGTATAATTTTTCTACACTAAATTTAGGGTTGTCTAGAGGTATCATAACGTATGTTGATGTATTGTAGCCTTCATAGTCTCCATCTCCAAGTAAAAGCTGATCCTCTCGTGACCTAGATTCGAACATAAACTTCAACCTACTATTGTTAAATCGTAGAATCACGAGCTGAGCCTGGCCAGCGGGCTACTACATCTGTAAACAACAAATCAGCATCATATACAGCTTGATCATTTCGGTTTCGAAAAAAGTTCTGGAAATTCCCCACCTACAGTGAAATTTTTTTTTTGTAAAATATTCATTACTGAAATATAATCTATTACCTGGAGACATAATTTTTACATGCGTACAGTCTAAGGCTCCTACACATCTTGGACATTTTGCTATTTTATAAAATTTTATTTGTGCCTGTAAAATATCTTCCTCCGCTGAAGGATATATTACGTACAAACCATATAATGAAGCAATTGCGGCTGAAAATTTCCTAATAATTTTGTTCGCTGAAGTTTGGTGAAGGCCACTAAAGTCTGCCACAGCTTCCAGAAACATAAAACCTTAATGTAAGCAGTAATTGCATGAACATATTGTAGACAAAATCTATGATATAAAATTATCTAATTTTCTTTACACCAAAGATAACTAAGCACTAGGAATTATCCATTAGTTGAAATTAGGGGCATAAATCAGCAAAAAAAAAAAAATGTGAGAATTTTGTCTTCGTAGTCGTCAATCGTTTTTGGTTCGACATGCTGTATGTATTTTATTAAAAGTATGTTTATCGGAAGCTACAACTTTTTTCAATTCTTCTGGCAATTCATTGATTGATTTTTGTTAAAAGTTTTCTATGCTTTATATATTTTTGCTTTAAGTGACCGATTAAAAAATTAAAAAGTGTGGTTACGCCGTTTTGGATTTTAGGTGATGAAATGCTCTTTTGTTACAAAAATGTCCATATTCATAGCTTTAAAAAACTGTGCCATTTTAACAGAATGAAACATACCGATAAAGAAAGCCTAACTATACTTTCATGTTCTGAATTAAGAAATACTAATTTTTCGTTCCATAATACCATTCTCAAAAATATAATTCAATAGCTTAATTCAAAGGCTTTTGTATGAATAGAATTCATTCAATTTGTAATGTTTTGTTTTTTAATCTTTTACAAAATTAATAAAAAAATATTTTCTAAATCTAATTTGTAATAGATTTGAATTGAAGAAAATTTGATTGATTCAATATATTTTTAAAGCTCAAATTAGATATCAGTAGTGTTTCTTACACCATAAATTTTGTTTAGATAATGTGTTAGGTAAATAAATAATAACAATTTTTATTAGAAATGCATCATTTTAAGTCCTAAAATATTATCGGAAATCGCATATTTTGCGAGAAAGTCTCTGCGGTCAATTGGCTACATATTCTCGCGAATTTTAAAAATCGTTAAATCAACTAAAAAAATGATTCTGAGTCGGTGGTGGGTGGTGTTGGGATATCTTTTCAGTACGTTACAAACATCAGCATGTTTACATGGACAAAAAGACATATAAGCGGTCGGGAAATTCCAAAACGCAAGGAACGAAAAAACTTGTTTGTAAATAACAGCAGTGCGATTAAAGTATTCCAATAAAAGGCAGCAATTTCAACAATGTTTGTCTTTTATTTGATGTCTTGGACAGTCCTACATATAATTTTTTGTACCGGAAAAATATTTCATTATAATTATTGAAAGAAGCACATAAAAATAGAAAATATAAATTTATTAAATGTAAACATTTTTTAATAAATAAAATTTTAATAATTTTTTGTGACATTTAAATCACAAATGCTACCATATTTTATGTATAACTTGTTCGGTAGAAACACCTAGGTAAAAAAAGCTTTGAAATTATCAATAAATTAATTTGAATGCTATAAATGCTAATAAATTTAATTCGATTAAAAAAAAAATGAATTAAAGAATTAATCCTTTCAAACCTTTTGATTCATAATTTGTTCGTATAAATTCTACCCTCGTGTTGACTACAGTCAATGATGGCCACTAGTAGCTCAGGCGTTGATATAATGCTAACTGAGGCTTTCAACCGGTTACCCCGAGGTACCTCCATCTTATTTCATTTCTGTCGCAAAATACAAAAAGTAATTACATGGCCTTTGGTGTATGTTATCTCTGAATCTGATATCTTCCTTAGTGGAATGGCTGTCATGTTCTGACTTGTAGCACACCCGGATGGATGGCCTTGATTTTATCAAAGCTTTGGATACAATTTGGTATGAAGAAACTGTATAAACAATTTTGGGTATAGGATTTATACCTAACATAAACGGTTTCAAGTTTATTTGCGACCGTAAATGAACTTCGATGAACATCGATGAACTTGGAACACATTTGGTTACGTTATGTTGGGTCCTTGGTCATGAGGGCCACCATGGTAACGATGCCCCAGAAAAAACACCAACTCCTGGGTTGAGAGAGAATTTGCTCTACTATGCGAGAATGTCTCTGGACTGAGACAAGCGAATAGGTTTGTTCTTAGGAAATGTAGAAATAAATCAGTGTAGATTATGTTTATAATGAAACATATGAACATGTACTACACGAGTGCCCTGCTATTTCGGCTGACAGGATAAAGTTCTTAGGCGAAGTAACTCTTAAAGAGGGAAATGTTCTCTAACCAAAAAATATTGTTTTTTTTTTTTTTCAAAGCCTCAACTTGATATGTTAAACATATAAGGCTGACAAAAGTTCCTTTGGGTCGTGGTGCGTATGTTTTCTTCAATCAATCAAGATACATTGTCCGAAAAATCCATAAGATAATGAGACGACGAAGACCTATTAAAAAAGTCGAATTGAGTCTATTTCCTTAATAATTCGATTGATTTCCGTTAAGATAAATGACTCAAAAATTTAGCAAAAGTCCAACAAAATGAATACCAAATCCAATGAGTTTCCAATATCTTTAAGGCTTAAACACAAAATCCGGAAATATATATTAAAATATCTTCTTTGACAATTAATTGCCAATAGTTACAGCATCGACAAATCTAAATCTCCTGAAGTTTCTATTATAGTGAACAGTACATACGTCAGCCATAAAGGACATACAATGCCGAATAATACGGACAAAATTATTTGATACCAAATTCGTTAGCTTATCAGAAACAATAGAGCCCTTTAAATTTCTAACCACAGAAGGAACATTAAGCTCGGCGGATAATTTCATATTCTTAAGTGTCCTATTGCTTAGTCGAATCATACTTAAGAATTCAGTCCAATGGTCCTGAAAAATTTACGGGTCTCTGCCCTAGAATATTGGACATTTGCAACGATTTTATATATTAATCAATTTAATCTTTCAATTCATTGCTATCAATCCTTCCCCTTTAAGATTTCAGGACAATTAAGTATCCACTTGTCGTTTCGTACAATCTAGGTGTGTGATCGTGTGTCAATAAATCACACGTAAGGTAGATAAAATTTACCGCCATTATAATAGAGGATGGTCTTAGGAGGAATACCCAATTCATGCATGGCAAAAGAAATTAACAAATCTTTCGTTCCATGTCGTTGAAACCAAAATTCTTCCACACCAACATTATCCAATACAGAACAAATTTTAAAGAGAAAAGAACTCGTTCAAAAATTCCAAATTTCCAGATAAATCAATCTGTTAAGATTCTTTATAAAAAAATTGAACCTTAACACAGCTTTACTTTTAAAAATTTATCATTACGAATACAAAAAAGATCATTTAATGGAATTTAACCTCCCTTCTTCTTTAAACCTCTTATCATTTCATTAAAAGTTAAACAATTTTGTGTCATAAATCAAAATTTTAAACTCCTGCTGAGTTTTGCAACAACCCCTTATCGAACGTAAAAGAATTTCCGTTAGAAATTAACACACGAACAACAGATACTGAATGAAATTGAAGTAATAATAAAAAACAAATAATACCAAAATTTATTAAATAAAAACTGTCAAAACGTTTTTCAAAATATAAAATTGCAATTATAACAAAATAAATAAAAAAGCACATACAACGCACAAAAACTCAATTGTATTTGAGTCTTGGGTCGGCTTAACGATAAAAAAAGGCAGCAATTTTTCTCTTCTATTGAGGCCCATCATTATGGATGGCTACATGCAGAGCAAGTTGTACCCCTGGGAGGTTGTTCTTTACTGTTTAACAATTTTTCATTCATTCATGATTCTACTTCCCTGCATTTATTTAAAATAAAATTGTATGTTTGTTGCCATCTATCTTTTCTAAATACTTACTACTGTTTGTTGATGGTGCTCTCTCTCTATGCGTGTCAATTTATAGTCAAACAAAGATTACAATTTGCCATAAAAATGTGAAATGTTATAAGTAAAAAAGAAAAATGTTATAGAACTAAATTAAAAATTTGAAAATAAAATCTACAAGTTTTACTACGTAACATAAAAATGCAGGGAACTTTAAAACAACCCCCACCCCTGCAATAGATGGGTAACATTGGTAGCTGCCCTTGAAAAAGGAAACAAAAACCAACATTGAACACCCGTATCTAAAAGTATTTCTAACAAGCAGGCATTTGGGCAATAAAAATACTCAGCAGGTTGTAACCGCATTGATCACTTTTGTTTTGGTTGTTTTCTAAACAGTTTAAATTTTTTTTGCTATTCAAGGGCTTCCGAGAGTTATGGTGATAAACATTTTATATGTTGCTTTATAGTTATCAAATGGTAGCGAAAATAAATAAAAAATAAAAAAAAACTAAACATCACATCTTAATTAAACCTTGTTTTCGTTACATTTTTTATTTTTAATTTTTATTACTGCATCATAAATAACAATTTCTTTTGTATTTTCCACCCCTGGTTATAACTTCGTCCCCTCCCCACTTGTTTGGGTTCGTTTATTTATTTTTTATTAAAAAAAGTGTATTAACAATTTTATCATTTTTATAGAACTTAATGACTTTTTCTATAAATTAAAATCAATTTTGTATTAAATTTTTGGTTTTATTTTCTATTTCATTGAATAAACGATAACAAAAAATTAATTTCTTATGTGGTTTTTGGCTTCAAGTTGGTCGGAGTGTAATTATTTGAAATTGGCTTGATTTTGTTTTAAATTAAAATGTCACGAGCCAAGGAAATATTAATTATTTCAATATAATTTAATGTATTTATGTAAATATAAATTATGAATCAATAAGACCACATTGGTTTAAATAAATTGTTCATATAAGTATAAAGACAATATTTTATATTTTTATTTATTTCTTAGCCTAGTTTCAGGCGTTAATACGAAAAATATATTGAAAGTTTAAGCTTTTTGTATGAAATCAAACGTGTTGTGTTTTATTTAAAAAAATATTAGAGTTGCGCCGTCCATGAAAGAAATATTTCAATTGGACGATTCAATTAAATGAAAGATATGAAGTAGTTCATAATCTTTCATGTTTATGTTTCACTTTTCACATTTCTTTCATATTTCAATATTTGCTTCTGTTATATTTTTTCAACTAAATTGAATATGTGAATTCATCCGGCACAAACAAATTTTATGTAAATGTAGTATGTTCTAAGCAACTGAATAAAAACAAGCGCGAATGTTATATATACCCACCATCAACTTTTTAAAATTTTACGTTATATGGGAGGGAGCGGTAAAGTGGGCGGACCACTTCCATTTTTTGTTTCCGAGTTTACATTGGTCCTTGAACTATTTGAACACACAGGGCTGTCATAGAATCCAAGTCGGATTTGTTTTTTATCGGAATTACAAACCAATATTGATTTCATTTTGTGTCATGAAACCGTATTGGTTTTGGTATTTTCGAATGTAAACAAAACCGATGTTCGAATCAGCTGTTTCATACATTTGTTCATTTGTTTACAATTTGTATATCAAATTTTTTTTAGAAAATTTGTAAGCAATAGTGTTTTTGTTGAATTATTATAAAAAATTATTGAGTTTATATTAAAATATTTTTTAAAAAATAAGTTACAATAAAATAAATAAAATTACATTTGCAGTTGTAGTATTTTTTGTTAGAAGAGGAATGCTCAAAGAAGGAGGCGAGAAGAATTTCAAGAGAATGTGACAATATGCTTGTTAAGCTGCCGTAATTAAATTTTTTATTCTGTGCATTTTAATATAAAGCTTCTTTGAAGATTCACAGTCCATTATCGGTTAAATAAAAACGATTTCCGTATGAATCTTGGCATTTCTAGCTTAATAAAATTCCGCCAATGTTGTAACTATTAGCTTTGCATTTGTTATCTAAACGAGCAAATAAGAAATCAGTTGAAAACGACTCTACAGTCCAGTTATTCAGCCAATTGGATTCTAGAGTAGGCTTTTTAAGCAGTGAAACACATTTCAATGATATACATATTTTGCAATAAACCATATAATTGTGGAGTTTTTATTTCTAAGTGTTTTCTTACAGCAAATAAAAAACATTATTTTCCTTTTATAAAATATCTATGAATTTACTTACATTTTGCCAAAATATTCAAAAAACAAAAGATTGTTAATGAAAGCAGCTGTTAGCTGCTAGGTTTGTTTCCAATAGAAAAACCGATAAAATTGGATTCTGTGACACATAAAACCGACACTAATTTAGATTCGAACATAAAACCGATAATATTGGAATTAATGACACCAAAGTAATTTTTCTGTCGTTTTTAGATCCAATTCCGATAACAATTGGATTCTATGACAGCCCTGACAATTTCGTTGATTTTCACCTTATATGGGAGGTTGGCGGTAAAGTGGGCGGAGCACGCCCATTTTTGGTTTCCGAGTTTATATCGATCCCCGAACTATACATACAAATAGATGTACATGCTTTTGTTGAAGAAATATCAGCAGAAAAGTATAAAACGGACACCCTGTGTTTCTAGTTTTTAGCTCATAACTTTTTTGTTTATTAACCGATTTAGCCTATTTTTAATCCAATTTGTGCCAAATTTCGTCCGCCTACATTATCCCGTTCGAGCCCTATCCTGCTTTCAACAGACGGACAGACATAGCTAGATCGACTCAGAATCAAACCAGGACCCAGAAAATATGTACTTTGTGGGGTCTTAGATGATTCCTTCGACATGTTAAACACGGAATGACAAAATCAATATACTCCCATCTTTTTGATGGTGGGTATAAAATCAATATACCCCCCATCTTTTTGATGGTGGGTATAAAAACATCTGAAACGTGGTTTTGTCGTTGGCTGAGTTCAGTTATGTCCAGGGATGACTTAAGGGATCCACGAACCTTAAGTGAGAGCACAATTGGTTTACCCTTTCTGGTGTATCTTTATTTAATTATTCAATGTTTCAGATATCGGTAATAATAAATTATGGAAAATACTTTTGTGTTAAATAAATTACAAGCAGCACGGTGGTAGGGATTCAGCCGGTTACTACTCAGGTAATTCGGATTCTAATGCTGGTAGTTGCGGAGTTGAAGATTCGGTTTCCTCGGGTTTTATGCAGCAAGCAAGATCGTTTGATGATACTTAAAGATATTTTATGAATATAGTTTTAAATAATACAGTTTCTTAAAAACTTGATTACAAAATTTAGTCTTAATCTAATGGGAATAACAGACGATACAATTCGCTGTGCCAAAACCGATAATCGAAATCACAGTGCCGAAACTAATAAACGAAGTTGCAGTGCCGAGATAGACGATAATTCACTGTGCCGAAACCGATGACCGAATTCACCGTGCTGTCGGAACTGACGTCCAAAGTTGTAGTGCCGAAACAAATGGAGCAAAGCCGTTTTTTCCGTAACATACAATTAAAATGTAAGTAATATCAGCTGTTTTAGGTTTTCGGCAAATTGAATCGCAACTATACCACACTAACCTAGAGTACATATGAGAATAATTATATAAACTTAATGAGAATTATTAGGTTGGTATATCTTTTAGTTTTTCTAATGTTACTTTTTGAGTTTTATGTAATTATGACCCTGGAAACATGAAATTAAAAATATGTGATCCTAAGTGAATGATAATCCATAAGAGGGAACTTTTTTTTGATCTTCTAATACATAGCACTTTTTGAATTTTCCATAATTATGAACCTAGAAACATGAAATTAAAGATATGTGGTCCTAAATGAGTGACAATTTACAGGGGGACTTTATGGTACCTTTTTGTTCTTCAAATGGTGTTTTTTGAATTTACTATAATATTTAACCTAGAAACATGAAATTATGAGAATCCTCAAGAAGAGACTTTGTGGTACTTTTTCCTTCTTCTAATAGTTAATGTACTGTAATATTCATCATAGAGACATAAAATTGAAGATGTAAGGTCCTAAGTAAATCAGAATCCTTAAAAAGATTTTTGTGATAATTTTTCCTTATTCTAATATACTTTTTCGTATTTCTAATATTTATATTTCGTTATTCAAATATTAGAAACCTGAAATTAAAGAGATATTGTTATTTATGGATGAGAATTCTCAAGCTCTATTAGCCACATTCTTTTATACTAAAAAATAATAATAGAAATACTCTGGTATTTTTTTAGCTTTCGAACGTAAAAGATGTAAAAAATTGGTACTTTATTGGAATTTTACGAAATTTCTAAACCAAAAGCATGGAAGTAAATTTAAAATATTATTTTTTTATCAGAAATATATCAAACATGCCTTTTGTACTTTTCGAAAATCCTATTTTTTATTGTTATTTTTGGAACATTTTTAAGAAAAATATTTAAAAAATTATTATTGTTGATGCCGACACAACACCATTATTAACGAGAGAAGAAGATATAGTCGGTCAAGCCCGACCATATGATACCCTACACCATTGTGTCCATTATTATTCGGGGAGGGGTCTTTTATTAGACTTGGAGCCAATTGTGGACCAATACTCATATTAAGTGTAAACTAAAACATACGAATACAGAATATTACGTCCATGCTAACATTTATATGAATTTACTCACTTTTGTGTGATTCCTGAAAGAGGGCCTTATATGGGAGCTATGGTAAATTATGGACCGATCTTTGTAAAATTTGGCACTATCATTTATGTTTATATAAAACTTGTTTCTGTCGAATATTAACTTGATACTAACATTTTAAAGGGATTTATTCAAGTTAAAGTGATTTTCAGAAAAGGGGTTTATATGGGATCTATGGTCAATTATGGACCGATCTTTTTAAAAATCGACTTTTTTAAACTTATATGAAACTTATATGTGCCAAATTTCATTAAAATATTGCTATATTTAAGGGATTTATGATCGTTAAACTCTTTTCTGGGAGGACATTTGTATGGGGACTAGGTGAAATAATGAACCGATCATAACCAGTTTCAATAGGCTTTGTCCCTGGAATATAAAAAACTTGTGTGCCAAATTTCATTAATTTTGGTTAAAAATTTCGACCTGTAGTTTGATTACAAAGTTTACATGGACGGACAGGCGATCAGATGGACAGACGGACATCGTTAAATCGACTCTGAAAGTGATTCTAAGCCGGGTCTTAGACGCATAATACCCTCCCCACCTATAGTGGTGTAGGGTATAAAAATGTTTCCACGGAAATTAAGAATCTTAGTTTAAATTTATTTTATAGTGTTGTTTTAATAAAAAATTTCCTCTGACGAATTAGCGGGTTTACACCTCGTATTTAATATATTTATAATAGGTAACCTCTATTCTAAAAAAATATTTGTATGGGGGCTAGGTGATATAATGGACCGACCAAAACCAATTTCAATGGGCTTTGTCCTTCAAACAAATTATTCTAGCCAATTTTTACCAAGATATCTTTAAAATTGCAACCTGTACTTTGTTTACAAGGTTTACATGGACAGACAGTTGGACGGACGAACAGGCAGCAAGCAGACCAGACAGACATCGTTAAATCGACTCAAAAATTGGTTCTGAGTCTCTAAAGTGGGATCTGAAGATTTTTTCTGTGCGTTATTAGCATAAAAAAACTACTTCCGAAAAAGTAAAAAAATTACATAAATAGTATAACACTATTCATGAAATTTCTCTCACACATAGATATGACAGAACTATACATTTTAACAACAAATTTCCAAAATGATTATAAATTTGTTCAAGTTATTTCACTTACTCATATAATTTTACAATTTTTTTATCATTATTATAATAATTTTTGCTTTTAATTTTTTAACATTTTATTTTTTTTTCTTTTTTTTCAGAAATTTGAAATAGATTACACTATGCAACAAATTGATGATAATCGCGTGGGGGCGGAATCATTCCATCCAAAGGGTTTTTCGCTGATAGGCCACTTAAACTTTTCCACTTAAACTTTTCTATTTTTGCACCAAAGTAGTTTCAGATAAATAGAAAAAAATAATTTAAATATAGTTCGAAGCTAATATATTTAAACATAAATATTTAGAACATTTAAATGGCAATATTTCATTAGAACCTTCTATTCGTCTATCTCTCATTATATGGGGTCATTTCTAGTCCTTTTAAACAAAATTAAAGAAAAGTCCATTAAAACTTGAGTTTAATGGGTTAAAATGTTCTACAGAAATTTTTTACTTTGAATTTCACTAGGGGTCACCGAGGGTCCAAAGTTCATACGGTGAAGCGTTTATCCAAAGAAATGAAATTGATGAAATTATTATTAATATTGTTTACGATTTGTACAAAACTTTTAATTTTATGTTATTTTTTATTGCCTAGTTTACGGAGTTTATATAAAAAATGTGGGAAAATTTCATGTTTTTCCTTTTTAACAACATATGATAAGTCGGATGAATTTTTTATCTTTGGAGACCCCTAGTAAAATTTGAAGAAGAAAATATCTGTAGAACATTTTAACCCATTAAACTCAAGTTTAAACCGACATTCATGCCGTTTCTTTAAAACGAACTAGAAATGACCCCTTATAAGTTAAGATAAATGAATTTAAAGTTCTAATGAAATATTCCCAGCTAAATGCTCTAAACATTTAGGGAAAATTATTTTAGCTTCGAACTATATTGATATTATTTTTTTCGATTTATATGTAACTACCTTGGTACAAAAACAGAAAAGTTTAAATGGTCATAAAACAAAAAATTTGCCTACTAGTGAAAAATCCTTTGGAGGGTTTATTACAAATATCAAGAGCTATCAATTGCAATCGGAATGATTCCGCCCCCAAAATACTGTTGCATAGTGTTATTCAAACAAATTGCATTTGAAAACATTTTAATGGAATTGAATATGGGGAATTCAAAACACCTATGCATTTACATTTCCTTTACCTACACAGTTAAGTACTTTTTCACTAACACACTCTTAGAGGTAGCTACTTCTGTCAACAGTGGGTCAGAAACGAACATTTTTGAAAAATAATAAAATATAAAATCTAATATTTTTACTACAAATTGTTCTGGGACAAGATACACTGTGGAATAAAATTCGATTAAAAATCTACCACGGTTGTGGTTACTTTGGTAATTTATGGTATCGGATAGTTGATACTGTTCGTTAACAAATTGGACTAGTAAATAAAATGGAATTTATTAATTTGATACCGAAATAGTGTCAACTTTATATTAAAATATTGGTTTTTGTTGATAAGGACTGCGCACGAAAAAATCCGTGCGTACAAATCTGCTTATTGAAACTAAGCCAATGGGCGATTTTTTTCTAAATTATATTTTTATTAATGATTGTTATGTTCTAAACATAAAAGAATAAATTATTTCCTGTTGGTTTTTAAAGAAAAATCTGATCTTTTCAACAATTCTTCTAATTAAAGGTTTTATTGTGTCTCGCTAATTTTGTTGATCGAATAAGTCCACTTATATTTAAACTCCGTTTCATTTTATACTGGGCTTTTAATGTCTTTTAAATTATTTTTTACTAGAGCCCAATATCTTTCAGTAGAATGGAGTTCCAGACATTTTGATGGATTAGCCTCTTTCGGTACAAATACTAACAATTTCTTTCTTACCACTAACAATTTCTTTCTTACCACATTGTTTTGTTGCTGTAACGAGAAGAAGCGAGGACAGGCCAGAAAAAAACGGATTCCTTAGGAAAGGAAGAATTCTTTTTCTAAAGGCATTCATTCACGTATATTTCTGTGTTAATGGAACCATTTTTTATGAGTAAAGTGCTTTTTCCCCCATATGCTTTCCAAATCAAAAATTTTCTTTAGAATTTTGATTTCTTTGATACACGATATTTTTCTGCCGTCTGAAGTACTATCACGTTATTTTTTACCTCCAAATTCTTGATTGCGTTTCTGTTAGGATTTTTTTGGTCCTTTATAGGTCTTCAGGATAGATTTCCATTCAACTTTTCTGATAAAAATTTAAAGCAATTAACTTTTTGGGAGTGACTTTACTTCCAGAGATGAGAGTATTTTCTCTAAAAATCCTTTCTATTTTGTCTGAGTCCTACAGCCTGAAGATACTATTTTTGTTTCTACTACCAGGTTTCCATTTAGTGACCATGAATTCTTTGTATAATATTATGACCCAAAAAATTTTGTGACACAAGTGCCTTTCTAGCAATTGTTTTATATGACCGATGTAAGATTTCCATTTTTAAATTTCCATTTTAAGAAAAACTAGTTTTGCTATTACCATGAAACTTTGCACATGGCTAGTGAGCATAATGATAAATATAAACCTACCCAATAAACATCGATTCAAACCTTATAAATTTGTTCGAAATTTCCTTGAATAAATAGCATAATTATCAAATTAAATTCAAATTTAAAAAATATGGGTTATGAATAACGTGACCAGACTTCCCGCTTTTGGCGGGATTATCCCGCTTTTTAAACTTCGATCCCGCCTAAAATATTTTTCCCGGTTTTTGTTAAGAAATCTCGCTTTTCTAACCTTAACAATTACTTATTCGATTTCCTTATTTACATTTTTTATAAAATTCTTACCAATATTAAAGTGTAACTAAAAATAATTTTTTTTTCACTGGAAAGTTGATAATTCTTTACAAATCGTTTTTAATAATTAAAAGTTTTAAATATTTTATTACGCTGATCATCTTCTCTACTGACAAATCTTAAATGTACCTTGTGCGGAATTTTTTTTTTTTTTTTTTTTTTGATGACTTCGATGTAGGAAGACCTACATATTTTAACATATGTATCTTCAGTTCTTAACCAGTGAATGAAAAATTTCAATTCTGAAATATTTTGACCAAAAAAGTTTAGAATTTTTTTCTAGAAGTTTAAAGCTTTAATTATTTTAAGAATGTTAGAATAAAGTATAAATACATTTTTGAAAGAAGAAATTTTGTTCTTTTAGAGGGATTTTTAGAACATTTGTGTGAGGGCTAATTAAATCATTTTTTTTTAACCAATTTTATTTACCAAAATGACCCATTTCAAAAATATGTTTTGACATGAACTTTGATCTCAATGTTAACATGTATATTTTCATATTGTATCTTTAATAACCCAGCAAAAAACGATCAAGTGCTTCCTAAAAAGAACATTTTCACTACTTCAAAAGTGTAATTAAGTGCATATTTTGAAGTTCTTAATAATTACTTCCAAAAAAGTGAAAATAAATGAATTTTTTTGCGGGAAAAAAGGTTAATAATTTCAAAAAAAATAAAATTTCAAAACATTTTTATTATCTTTTATTACAGTTAAAACAGAATTTTTTTTTTTAAAATTTATAAACATATTTTTAAGAGAAATACTTCGAAAGCAATGAACAACATGTATAAAAGAAGAACATCCCACCAATGACAACCATTGGTTAAAAAAAAAATTTCTGCAGCTCTTTTTCAACACTAAGTACTTCCTTCCAATGACAATACAATGTTAGATTCATGACTTTTTCAGCTCTTTTTTAATTCCTTTTTTGCTGGGTAACTATCTGGAAACATATAAACGATGTGCCTTTGTTTCGGATTGGATACTTCTTTTATTTTTGTATAAACTAAAAGTTATAAAAATATAATATTGGCAGCCGATTCAAAAAGGTGAAAAAGTAACAGTCTATCGGATTATTTTGATAACGGTATTTTTAGTTATTTCGGTAATGGTATTTTATGGCTAACTGTTGTTTCATAAATTTTGAAGTATCGGTTCAAAACCATAAAATATAATTTGTAGTCAAATATTATAATGACGAGCTGGGGTAACTATAACTTTATTACAATTTTTATTTCAACTTTATTAAAAATAATAATATTTCTTATACCCAAAAATAAGGCTAACGGTATTTTAATGTTATCTGTATTTCGAACTATTTCTGTAACGGTTTTTTTGCATTATATATTTTAGCGGTAACTGTATTTTAGGGGTAACGGTAGTCAAGTTGAATGTTTTTTTTTAGCGGTAACGGCAACCAACTTTGGTTTTATTGTCTAGGAATTATTTAAGAAAATATATTGCTATCAAATTCAAAAAGTACCAAGTTTTTTTTTTTTTTTTCAAACCATATTTGAATTCAATCTTGAAATTTAACTAGGAATATTTTGAAAACATTTAGAGAAACACGTTAAAATTATAACTTTTAATGTTTCAGCTTGTAGGGATATATTTACTTATTTCGATGATCCAAAATGTTTATGGGCTGATCTCAATTGGGTCGTGAATAAGGTGCTTGCGGGAGAACCGCAGATCTAGATTTTTAATTAAGATATAAAAATAAAATCCCTCTTTTTTTACAAAACTTTTCAAAATCCCGCTTTTTCCATACTATTTTGTTCAGAATCCCGCTTTTTAGTCGTTCGGGTCCCGCTTTTTCAAAAAAACCCTCTGGTCACGTTAGTTATGAAATAAACAAGAAAATTTAAAAAATTTGCAGTTAAAGTATAATGTTAGGTTTTTATAAAATTTTCAAGTAATTGTAAAGTGTAAAGTTAAGTTTTTTTTTTTTATATTTTATTTATTTTGTATTTTTTCTATTGTTTATAAAAAAATATTCAAATGTTTTTAATATTTAAAAAAGCTTTCAATTTTTTTTTCATAAACAAGTTTGAAACTTAGAGCCTATTTACATTGAGGATTGTCGCAGCGTTTTTTATGATATTTCGTTTTAAAGTTGTTTCGTAATCCCTTCTATATTTACACACATAAATTTGTATTGTGAAATTTTTTTAAAATATGTTTGACAAAAAACAACAAATTGGAAAAATTAAAAATAAATTTGAAAAAATTTCCTGAAATTTTTAGCTTTGCGACAACGTGCAACTTTTCTTACCCCGCTTGCTTTTCTACACCTCTTGCCTACAAACATAAAAGTTGCAGCGATTTTTTCCAAGGGAAATCCCCAATGTAAATGGGCTCTTAGACATGTTTATTAAAAAAATAAAATATTATACATACATTTTAGAAAGAAAATATTTGTATGCAATTGTGCCCCAATAAAATGGACAAAATTACTACTATGGTCCATGAAATATGATGAACACTATGCTTTAAATGATGAATGCAAAATTTCCTTTTCAGCTAATATAAAAAAATATATCAATATATAATTTATTCATGCAAAATTTCAGTTTTAAAAATAGTTTAGAAAAAAATGTATTTCATGCTTCACTCAAGTGTATTTTAAAATTTGTAAACAACGTTTTGAAAATATTTGAGAAACGTTTGTTTGTTAAAGAAACTTCCAGCATAGTTTTAAATTATGAAAGCGTTTGACAAATACAATTGTTTTATTAGAACCTTTTTGTTGGAGAAAGGCATAGTTTTGCATTTGAATTAATATGAATTTAAAGCCTTTTCTCACAGCTAATGTTTGAAATTTAAACTTGCTTTCAAATGAATAAATATGGAATTTCAAAGGTTTGTGCTTATTGGGTATTAACAGAATTATTTATTTTTTACCACATCAAAAGTTATAAGCCAAAGAACATGCACGGATTTATTCGTGCGCAGTCCTTATTTTTTTATTTTGTTCATTTTTCTTAAAGATACACTTTATATTGTAATTTTTAGTAAACATTATAATTTTTATTATCCAAGGTAGAAAAAAATTTAACGCCTACAAATTTTTTAAAAACGCATTCTAAAAATAGCATTTGCATTATGAATGCATTTTTTAGTGATTATATTATTTTTAATAATTAAATTATTGGGCTTAAAGAGGACATATTCATTACCTATAAATAATTTAAATCTATAAAATTGATGTAACTTTACATAATTGAATTTTTTTTACAAATAAATTAAAATCGGAAATAAAACCGGGATTTTTTTTTAAAGTCAAAAAAAAAAAAAAAAAAAAAAAAAATGAAAATAAAAATGGAGATATTCAAATCACTCCTTAAGTTTTGCGTTTGTCGAATATTAACAAAATCCGAAGAACAAAGAAACATTTCAAAGAAAGAATAATTTATTTAAATGTATTTCATGTCTCATATCAATTGTAGTTATGCATATTGCGCAGTTTTATGATACTTTCATTCCAATCTGATTAAACATAAAAAATACTAGATAAAATGTTCATTACTTGTTTTGGTTCATTAAACTTTTTTCGCTTTAATTAATGTCTTAGAATATAATTATTAGCGACATAAGCATCAATTGAATGTTTCCTAGATCCATATGAGTTTCTAAATACTTGTTCTTTTTAATGATAATTTATACAGTCAATGAAAGCAGAAAAGACGAAATAAAATGCTCATAAAACTCATATAAAATCATGATAATGTCAAATATAAATGACTATTTATAGTTTGTGTTTTTTCTTGTTGCTTTTTTTTGGTTCTTTTTATCTTAAAGACAGTTTTTATGTCTAGAATAGTATTTCGATAATTTTTGCAACATGCCACACTAATGACAACAAAACTGCCACCATTATTATTGTATGTACATACGCGTTTATATGTAAGTACATACTTATTATTAAGTGTTATGGTCGTCTATTAGAATGTTTGAAATTAGTAATGTGTGTGTTTGTCAAAAAGCCAGTTCTAAATTTCAAACTATATTTGCTCATACTATACATATATAACATTATATGGTCGATGGTTCTTCTAGTCAAAATCGCTGTGTAATGAACGGTTTTTATTTCTAACATCTACTCATACATACATTTAAAACAGACGACTTTTAAAATATAATGTTGATTTTTGGCAACAGAAAAAACGACGAAAACAACCAACAACATCAGTAGCAGCAGCAACAGCATCAACGACCGAAAAAAGAGAGAGAGCAATTTAAAATTGGTGAAAAACACAAACAGGAAGTTCATTATTGTCAATGATTAATGACTAAAAGTATGTTTGTAGTTTGTTTAAATAAGTACGAGTACAAACATAAACGCAGTACATCTACATACTTAGTTACCAATGCTCTCCAACAACATTTAAACTTTGCAGATTTGCAAATATGAGTACGATTGCAGGGCAATGGTAAAGCAGAAGAACATGTTGATGTTAAAGCTGCCGCCATTACTTTCAGCCAGCCAGCCATGCCACCATTGTGCTAACGCCATTAAACGGTTCAATTTAGTACTTCCGCATGCCATGTGTCAATGTCGTTGTTATTGTCGTCCTCGTTTTAGTTGTTGTTCTCCTCCGTTTTAATGTTGTACACTAGTGGGAAATAGTTTGTGAAAAAATATAAGACTCTATGTATCAAATATTGTCTTTTAAAGTTTAAGTGATATTTATTTAAATGCTATAGTCCACAGCCTGTGGATTATGGTCACATTAATTTTGAAATCAATGAGGAGCACTGTCAGTTCCACACTAGCATTTATTTTAGTATAATTATATTTCGGATACCAAAACCTAATAATACCCAAACTGAAATTCCAAATTCTTGAGGGACTCGTGGTCTCCTGACTTCCACAAACTAGAAGTTCTTGGTGAGGTTCTAAGTAATAAGACTTCAGTTAAGCTGTAAACTTCCACTGACTTGTAAGAAGACCCTCGTTCTGGTTGGCCAATACTGATAGCAGTTTCCATTGGTTTAATGGGTTAGAAATTAATAACATTTTCCTTCTAAAAATTAATTTATTTTCACTTTTTTGAAAGTAATTATTAAGAACTTCCAAAAAGTTTAAAATATGCACTTTGTTCACTTTTGAAGTTGCTTTTGGAAGAACTTCGTCGTTTTTTACCGGGGTGGATTCCACTTTACGGGGCAACACAGGCGCAAGTATAACTTCAAGCTTCAGCTCAGGACAAAGAAATTCAAACGATTTCTTGTTACCACTATTGACACTATTGGCTTTATTTAAGCAGTTCGCGCCTTTCGATTGTACTTAGTTCATCCTTCCTTACATCAAGGCAATCTAGTCGATGAACCTGTCTAAAATTAACCTCCATGACTCAATTCTGATTCTCCCAAACAGATCAGACCGGTCTATGACAGTTCCTGGAAAATATTCTGGCTTCAATAACTTATTCGCATGCTGAATACTGATAGTCACAATGAATTCCTTATGGGGTTCCTTAAGGGAGCCAGCTGGTTTATGACTGTATTTTTACTAAGGGGGAAATCATGTCCAAATACATGTCTTAAAATTGGTACTCAGATGTGGCAGTTTGTTGCATTTGGGGGCGTTGGTAGGTGCATTGTACTCACCCGGTGTTAAGACCACCGTGGGATAGGGCCGTCGGGCAGGTACCCACGTAAATCTGTAAAACATCTGTCTATATCAGGGGTTCTCACAAGATCTTGCTTCGCGACCCCCTTTTGACATTGTAATGGAAGCGCGACCCACTACAACTTTGACTAGTTAAAAAATCAGATAAAATGTTACGTTAAGATAAAATAATATTAATAAATGCGACATTGTTTCTGCTTCGTAATTTTATTAATATAAGAGACTTTTTCGTATAATGCATATCTAATATCTTTCTCTGGGAAAACAAAAGTTTGATACTTTTGTTTTGTGGACAAAAGAGCGAATTCGACAGTTCCACATAAAAATGTATGTTGCTGAAAATTGTTCTAATTCTTTTAGAACTTCGTAGACAACAAACTGATAAACTTTGCTATATTTTAACTAAAATGCTTTTAAATCTGCAGATTGAGAATAAAAGTTAAAACCATGAGTTACATTTTAACTCTTTTTGAAATGAATCTGGTATTTTATCAATATTCATATTGAAAGGATTTTTATGCCTTTGAATTATAAAGTCATTTAAGCAAAATTAATTTTTACAGCCCGCAACTGTCTCTGCGAAATAAATGTTTTGTGTATTTAGTAATGAGAAGCCACACCATTCGAGCAAATTTTAATAATCTTATTACGCAGGATGTTATTCCACGGTTAAATTTCGAAAGGGCATTGAAACGAACTTGCAAAAAATAAAAGTGAAAAATGTATAGCTTCATCAAGTTAAAGCGAACTATTTATCTTTTTAGTTAAACGTTTTCTCTGCCACATCGTAGTTTTCTTTATACTGAGTCATTCGACAGCATCACTTTCTTTATTTAATCATTGTTTTCTTTATCAAACAGAATATTTTCAATCGAAGCTCGGGTTTCTGCATCGTTTTTCTTGCAGCTAATACTAGTTGGTTCCTAAAAGAATCAAAAAATCATTACTTCTGTCCTTAATTTGGGGATTTTTTTTATAAAAATATCTATCCATTTTTAAATAGTTTCATGCTTTTTGTAACTTTTATTTAAAAAATAAAAGAAAATTTTTCAGAATCTCTTCGCGACCCCCCACGAATGTCTGTACGGACCCCTTGTGGGTCGCGGACCCCCATTTGAGAATCGTTGGTCTATATTGAAGTGGAGACTGGCTGTTCGTTTTAGATCATTCCCTCTTAACAACCTGTTATTGCTCGATTGCTTATGACCAGCTTTTTTCTCCTGTTAAAGGCGTTGGACGTCATCAGTTCCGCGTCATTTTGGAGGCCCTTTTAAAAGTTGGAAGTAGTGTGACTAGCTCCTTATTTATTAGTGTGATCGACTCGGTTTTCCAACCGTTTTTAAAACCTGTTTTTTCAGTCAATGTGCTGTCGGTTTTTTCAAAGTGCTCATTTTTCGAATGTCGAATAGACCGGTTTTTTTTTAACAAAAAACCGGTTTCAAAAATAATATTTTATTTCAAAAAACATGTAATAAATACTGTTATTTCAATCGATATTTAGGAATATTTTTTTAAATATTCATAAAGACTGATTTCTTTTGTATTTAAAATATAGTTTAAGGTTAAATAGAAATTAATTCTGTAAGACTAAACAAATAAACAAAATAATTTTGCTAACATTTAAAATTGAATTTTAAAATTTTAGTTTTATTTAGCTATTCACATATTCAAATTATAATTGTTTATAATTTCAAAGAAATGAAAATTTGAAAAATGAAAACTAAAAATTTATGAGAAATTTAATTTTTATTACTAAAAAATTTTAACTAAAATTATATGAGAAATTTAACAAAATTTACTAAAAAAAAACTAACGAAATTTCATTTTAAGTTTAAAAAATGGAAATAAATTTTTTTATTACAAAAAGCAAATTCTTAGAATTGCTTAAAATAATTGAAAATGATCTTATTAAACCAAATAAGAACCAAATTTAACTGCACTTGTTGCCGAAATTTTCTGGTTAAAATGGTTGGAAAATATATTAATAAACCACATGTTTTTTTATACCCACCATCAAAAAGATGGGGGGTATATTGATTTTGTCATTCCGTGTGTAACATGTCGATGGAATCATTTAAAACCCCACAAAGTATAAATTTTCTGGGTCCTGGTTCGATTCTGAGTCGATCTAGCTATGTCCGTCCATCTGTCCGTCTGTTGAAAGCAGGATAGGGAACGGCACAACGTAGGGGGACGAAATTTGGCATAAATATTTGTCTTATATAAGGTTTGTTTGGGATTGAAAATGAGCAAAATCGGTTAATAAACAAAAAAGTTATGGGCTTAAAACTAGAAACACAGGGTGTCCGTTTCATACTTTTCTGCTGATATTTCATCAACAAAAGCATGTACGACAACGAAATTTTGTATGTGTAGTTTGGGGATCGATATAAAGTCGGAAAACAAAAATGGGCGTGGTCCGCCTACTTTACCGCCCACTTCCATATAAGGTGAAAATCAACGAAATTGTGTTCAAATAGGACAAATGTAAACACGGAAACAAAAAATGGGCGTGGTCGGCCCACTTTACTGCCCACTTTACCGCCCCCTCCCATATAACGTAAAATTTGAAAAAATTGATGGTGGGTATATAGATTCGGCCGGGCCGAATATAACATTCGCGCTTGTTTCTAGTTGTAGTTGTGTCGCCCTTAAAAGCAGGGCTGTCAGATGTGGCGATTTTTCGCCAAACGTTGCGATTTTTAATTGCTCTTGGCGACTGAGTTTTCCGTTTTGCGACGTGGCGAATTTTTTGGCGATTTTTAACAAGGTGGCGATTTATTTGGCTAATTTTAAAAATTTCATTAAATAGGTATTCCCATAGTAAAACTATTATATTTTCTTACTAGCCAACGTCTATTTTTAGTATTTTTCTATCCAAAATGGCGGTTCTCAAATAGGGGTCCATACAAAGATTGTTAGGTGGTCGCTAAGACCTTTTGCTTGAACATAAAATCTAAAGTATATCTTTAAACAGATAACACACGTATGTATATTAATTTCTCCATACTTATAAAATAAAGTTGCAAAGTTGCAAAAATATAGATTAAAAATTCGAAAACAATTGTTTGTGCATGATTTTTATTATCATTCTGGTAATTTTTTCAAATTGTAAAAAACATTTAACGATATTTCGTCCTTGGAATAAGACATTTAGTAGCAATTTCAAAATCCATTTTTAAATACAAAGGTTTTATCTTAAATTTATAATTAATTGAAATCAAATGTTTTTACTATTTTCTTAAATATAACCTGATTTATCAAAAGCATTTGGTATCAAATTGAGAATTTGGATTGTGGACATTTGATATGAAATTGAGAAAGTATCACTTTTTTTTTTTCAAATGAATATTCATTTTTATTCAAACTTGAAATTCAACATACGTATTTCCAGAAATGCTTTTAAATTATCAAATTTAAAGACACGAAGCAAGAGTTTGTAAAAACCCCTGATTTAAGTCGGGGATCACACACAGTAATTTTTCCTGCTGCAATTCTGAATTCGTAGGAGAGGGAAGGGAAAGGAATACTAAACATTTACACTCACTTTACCTCTCTTGTCTACGAACTCAGAAGTGCAGCAAGAAAAGTTGCTGTTTATGAACCCCGAATAACAAAATAAATATCCTTAATTTATAAATATCTTCAATAAATGTTTGACAATTTGTTTTCCATCACCTTTCAAATATGAATATTAAGATTTTACTCTACGTCTCCACGCAGACATTTTTGTGTCCGCAATTGTCAAATTCTATCTCTCTCCTCAAAATGTTACGTGTGGACCAATAAGAAATCTATTGCGCAATCTATTTCGCAATAAATGTTTAAACACAAAGCTGAGCAATAATGTTTAACATAAGCTGTCAAATTTATTTTTATTTTCTAAAATCTTATTTTTTTTTTTAACAAAACAAAGGTGAAAAAATAATTAATTTTGTTTTAAAAAGACAAATAAAAAAAAAACCGAGAAAAAAATAAAATTTTCAAATTAAAATTGAAATTTCTCATGTACGTTTTCTCAACCCCTTAACATAAAGTTGGAAATAAAGGCTTGTTTCCGTTATTCTGCTGACGTTATTTCTTATGTTAGAAAATAAAAATTTATACGTGGAGACGTAGAGTTATGGGCCATAATGAAAACAAAACGTTCATGAAAAAATTAATTCTTTAAAACAATTTATAAGTTTAATAGGACAAATGTTCATTATATAATTTTAGAATTATTCTGTTAAAAAATATTATAAATTTCAAAAAATGTTTAAAATTGTTAACCTAAAATTGAGCTATGTATGTCAGAAAACTGTATTGAAATTAATATTTTTTTATTCAAATTATTATTATTTTATTATTATAATTATTTTATTCAAATAATATTTGTTGATGCTGAATTTACATTTTAAAATTATGAAATTTGAAGCACTAAATATTTTAGTTGTTTTTACTTTTTCTTAAAAAAATATATATAAAATTTAATTTTAGCGATTTTTGGCGATTTCTGATTAACAATTTGGCGACAGAGGCTCTAAAAAATCTGACAACCCTGCTTAAAAGATATGTTGCATCTTAAACAAAGTAGACAAAAAACTCACATATTTGTTTAGTAGAATTTATTTTTAATATTTGGTGCTTAATAGTTAATATTGCACAAAATTTTAATATCCAAAATTTTACCAAAAAAATTTTTTAATTCTCAAAAATATGATGATTTCCAAAAAATTTTAAATTTCACTAAAAATCCAAAATTTCGCCAAACATTTTAAATTTTACAAAAATATGAAATTTCGACTAAAAATACAAATTTTACCAAAAATACACAATTTCGAAATATCACCAATAAAATCCAAATTTACCCCAAAATTCGAAATTTCACTGAAATCCAAAATAATAAAATCCCATCCATATTCCGAAATCTTATCGAAAATTACATATGTCATAAAAATCCGAAATTTAGCAAAGCCCCATAAAAAAAGCTTAGATAAATTAAAAGTAATTTTAGTCGACAGTTTTTAATTTTTCTAAATCGAACAAATAATTCTGGATTTATAGTTAAATATTTGTTTGACTACCATATTTGACATGCCATAAAAAATCAGTGACAGACAGTTCACACATTCTTTTTTTTGCAAGCCAACAGATTTTAATAAAAAGTCTTTGTGAGGCAAAATTTGGAAACACATTCGATAGTCTCATTTAATATGGCGTCTTATATATTTCATCAAACTCTTTCCAACTGTGAAAGAGAGAAAAATCAAACCAAAGTTATCATAAAATTATTTAAAAGAAGTCTGACAGATACATTTAAAATTCGATAAATGATTTTATGATATTACGATTCCACAACAGATTTTACAAAAATCTGTATTCATTCTTAAAAGGATTGCATATTAACATTGGTTCTATTTCAGTTAATTTATTGAGAAAAATATATAAAATACATAAATATATATTCTAATAATATGTAAATAAATTTTAATTATGTATAATATAATAAACATTTCCTTTTGGCAGCCAAACGTTTAAGTTTAATTTTTAGTAATTTTAGTTTACATTTTTTAGTAAAAAATCATTTCTCTAAAACTAAAATTTTCTTTTTTTAAACTTTAATTTCTCATAAATTTATAATTTTCAAATTTTCATTTCTTTGGTAGTAAAATTTTCTAAGCTAAAAAAAATTGTATACTTAAATTATTATTTTTATTAAACTAAAAGCAATTTGAAATATTTTATATTTACAAAAATATTTTTAGTTTAATATAAGCGACAGTTAAATAAATTTTTAATATTTGAAATTACTTTCTTTTAAAAACTAAGACTAAACATATTGCTGTTTAGTTTTTTGTAATCAGAAAAATAGTTAATACATAATTTTAATCCCTGAATAATTATCCTGAATGAAATTTGTTTTGTCTCTTGTAACCCCTGTAATATTTTTACACCCAAATTAAATTTTTAATGTTTTTTTATCCAATATTTTCTTAATTTTTTTTAAAGATTTTGTATTAAAAAAAAATTCACCTACAGAATTGTTTCGCTGAGGCAAGCTTTCATATTAAGCCATGGTTTCTGTTTATGCTAATTAAAATTTGGTCTCATTTTTGATGATTTATACATATATATTATAAAAATAAAGTGTAAGTTTGTTTGTGTGTCAATCACGTCTAAACGGCTAAACCGTTTGACATACAGATAGTACCAGTGCTGTAGGTGGTTATAGGCTATGTTAAATCTCGATTGGATGTTACGCCCACTTTTTTAACACTCTTAAACGGCTGCACCGATTTTCATGTAATTTGGCGCACAGATAGTACTGGTGTCGGTGGTGCCTACTTTTATGACTACTTTAAAAATGTATTTTGCACATTATCAACGTATCTATTTAATCCATTCCAGTGAAAGTCTTGAAAAGTTTTAACAGTAATTTTCATATCAAATTTCGAATAGCGCAGATAGGTCCATGTGGAGTAGTAAATATTTGCTATCATCTAAAATGGGGTAGCGAAGAGCACCGGGAAAAGCTAGTTATATTTAATAAATTTTAATTTTAATATTATAAGGTTTATGGTTTTTTATTTAAGAAATGTAGTCTTTTGATAGAAATATTAACTTCTGCAAAAAACCGCTTAACCGGTTTTTTCTGAATTTCAAAAAGTGCAGCCGGTTTTTTCAAAATACCAACTATTCGAACTATTCGAAAACCGGTTTCTCCAAAAAGTCGAATAATCGATCACCATATTACTTATTTATAGAGGGTTGATCGTCCTCAGGCGTTTATTTTTGCTTATATAATTTGCAAAATATTTTTACCAATATTAATTTTTCGAGTGTATGGAATAATAAACAGGCATGGGTAATTGCTATTGGTATGACATTTATAAGTACTAATGGTTGCTGTTTTTTGGACAATAACGATAAGATATGATTTGGTAGGAGACAATTGGTTTGTTAGATTATAAAGAAGAAACAAGACAATAAAAAAAAAATAAACAATCAAAAATAATGCAAAAATGAAAACTGTAAATTAACCAAAAAACCAACATACCAAACAGTATTTTCAAATGTGTTGAAGTCGGCAAAAGACTCAACCTCAACAAAATTAAAGACAACAGTAACACAAGCATTGTCATCATCATCATCCTCCCACTAGATAATACTTACATGTGTGTACAGGGTCAATGTTGCATATGGCAACATTATTTTACAAAAAAAAAAAATGCAAAAAAAATAGTACTTATATTCATATAAACATCATCAAATTGTAACCTTTAACCCTAAAACCAGAAAAAAAAGTACAAAAGCAATCTTTCGAAAACATATACTCCATACAATGCTACAGATACAAGGTGTTTTATTTGCTTACAAAGACATACATTTACACATTCAAATAAAAAAAATCAACCCTTCACACATCATCATCCACATCGTCATCATCAACACAGACAAAATCTTTATCAAGTGTCAGACTAACATTATGCGTTGGTCTATTTTATACCTTTTTATTATTGTTGTCCTGTGTTATCCTGTATGTGTATCTATCTCCTGCGTTTATGTTGAGTTGTATTCATTATGACAACAATGATGACGATGATGGTCTTATAATGGTCATGTCATTTTCATAGACAAGTTTTACCAGTTTTCATTATTGTCTATAGACAGTATGAGAGTATTATAATGGCGTGTGTTTGATTGTGAGTTATTTGTAAATGGCTACAAAAGTCTATTGTGATTTTAACTGTTTTTGTGTATTTTCCAATAAATTATGATGAAGCTGATTTAAAAATCCTTCAGAAATAATTATTGTATGATTTTTCATTTGTTTTAAATTGAAGTGTTGACCATTGAAAAAAAAGTAAAAACTTTCTTTAACTATGTGTTAAAGCAGATGTTTTCTTCGATACGATTTTATTTTATATGTTTGAGTATTAAATATAAGATGAAACTAAATTAGTTGATCAGATATTGGATACAAATTTTATACAAGAGGTAGGTTGAGGGGAGGAGACCTAAACGAGCATATCGAAAAATTAAGAACGACCCCTGTTGATGTGATAGCTAATATTTTCTTAATGTGGGGGCCACTACTATCCCTGTACCTACCTGTCCTATTCGAAATTTGTTATGAAAATTATTTCTACAAACTACAATACTCTTTTAGATATGCGAAAATAAAAATTTTATTTGTATGAGGGCTACCACCCCTACTTTAGCTATTTTTTCATTTCTCTTACTATAAATGATTCCTTCGACATGTTACACACGGAATGACAAAATCAATATACCCCCATCCTTTTGATGGTGGGTACAAAAATATTATCGTGTTAACATATTATTATGTTATTCATAATAGCACGCCATAGTGAGTAATTCGAATACAGGGTAGCATCTAGGTTTTTGAAATTGTAAACCTGGGGGGTGAATATAACGACGGAATCAATAAGTTTCTATAACAATCTTCAATATAAATTGTTGTAGCTTGAAGAAACTTCTTGACGTCTAACATTATGTCAATTTCTTGGTTTTTAAACAAATATTCGAGTGCATTTTTGTGTTGGCGAATGCCGTTTGCGTTCCAAAAACATATTCTTTGCAATAACATTGATTGCATATGCTCAGGATTCTTGCATCATATTGCTCATTGTTGGGAAATATTGTTGTTTCCCAACCACACACATTAATATTTATATATATCAATAAAAAAAATTAGAAATTATTAATTCAATCATATTTCTTAGATTAATAAAATATTACACTAACTATTGTAACACCATATAATTAATTTATTTAACATTAATGTTTAACTTCATTATGATTAATATGAAATTTATATTTGTACTAATTACGATTATTTCATATATAAATATGTAGGTTGTAACGAGAGATGATCTCTATTTTCATTACATACTATTCTCTTTATACATTTTATTATTACCGAACATGCTCTCATTTTAACCTCTCTTATACTATTCATTTAGATATTTGTTAATAATTGTAATATAATTGTCAGAAAGGAGAAAAAGAACAAAAAAAAAAAAATCTAACGGTTTTTATATATCTTCTTACTTATTACATTTAAGAGTTAAAGATGATGTAAATTATTATAATTTTTTAGTCTTCTTTAAGCATTCAATATTATCAGTCACATACATTCTTTCTTGAATAAAACTGAATTGTCCAATATTAAAATTATTGTGTGCCATTTTTATTGGATTGATTGAAGACTGCTGGATAAAATATTTTTTATTTTATTTCAACTTGATTTGCTAAGTTCATAAACATTGGTGCCGAAACCCGGGAACTTATTGTTCCCAAATTGTTTCTAAAGGAAGAAACCGTAAGTTAATTATTATATTAATAAAATTTGGTAAGTTAATAATGTTCATACATCTGTGAGAATTACCGTGCTTTATATTATTAACTTTTGAGTTTTGTTAAAATATAATAAATAACTGAAACGTTTCAACTTTTCATCCTTGAACGTCTTTTATTGGACTTTTGTGCTTAATTTGAGTCCCCTAAATCTATTAGTACACAAGACGGTGTGTTTCCTCTTATTGCTATAATTTTGAATAAAATTTATTTAATAAATTCACGAACAATTTTACTTTACTTTAATTTCTTGGTACAACTGTATCCTATAAAGTAAATGTTCATTTATTTCTAAAACTAGCTCATATTTGGATTTCTTAACATGAGTGAATTGCAAGCTCTTATAGAAACTCAACGGAATATGTTGAGTATGGTAAAACGATTACATGAACGTTATTTGTTGAAAAACAACGCGGAAAAAACACGTGGTTATATTGACGCTCTTACTTTGGAGCTTGAAGGATTATTTCAGACTTATAAATATCAACATGATGAGATTTTGAAAATTATTCGAGAAACGTCTTTAAACTTTTCTGATGTGCCTTATCTGGTAGATGAATGTTTCTTCGAATTTTCTGAAATTTATTTTTCATTTAAGGGTCAACTGTTAGACAGTTTACCATCTGACACTACACGTTCCCCTCTAAGTAGTACTATAGCTATGCCAAATAGTCATGCCGATATGACTACAAATATGGATGCGAGACTTCCTAAGATTTCCCTACCTAAATTTTCTGGTGAATACATCGATTGGATCCCCTTTCGGGATATTTACTTGTCATTAGTACACACAAATGCATCTCTTTCTAAAATCCAGAAATTTTATTACCTTAAGGGAACTCTTACTGGAGAAGCAGCATCACTCATTAGAACTATATCAGCCACTGAAGCCAATTACAGTTCAGCTTGGAATATTTTAGAGACGAGGTATCACAACAAGCGTGCGATTGTGGGTACACTAATTCAGAAACTTTTTAACATTCCGAAATCTGATGGTAGTTTTCAAAGTATAAAGTCCTTGTTAGATACTACACAGGAGTGTATTTCCTCTTTAGGTAATTTGGATGTTAATACATCCACTTGGGATCCAATATTGATATTTTTGATTTGTCAGAAACTTGACCTTCAGACAAGAAGAGAATGGGAACATTCATTAAAATCCTCTACAGAAGTTCCAAACCGTTCAGAAATGTTTTCTTTCCTGGAAAGAACTTTTAGATCTTTGGAATCATTGAATGAATTGGTACCTTCTAACAGTAAACATTCTCAGAGAGACAATGCTAAGAATAAAAAATCGTCATATGTTCACAACAGTAATATTACTAAAACGAAATCAGTGTCTTGTTTGTTTTGTGGGAAGACGCATTATTTATCACAATGCTATAAATTTCTGGCTTTGCCTTTGAAATCAAAGGATGATTTTTTGACTAGTGGGAATGTTTGCAGAAATTGTTTATCTGCAGGGCATACTCACAGTAACTGCAAGAGTTTGAATAGATGTGGCACTTGCAAGCAGCCCCATCATACTGTATTACATGCAGAGGAATCTGTAACAGTTCAGAATTCTAATATAGTTTCGTCTTTACCTGTTACCTCAGACCGTTTGGTGAATGAGCCAATGTCTACTCACAACTCCCACATTTTCAATAACGTTTTGTTATATACTATTCGCTTACATGTTCATTCTGACAGTGGTAACATTCCATTGAGAGCTATGTTGGATCCGGGTTCTCAAGGAACTTTAATTTCTGAAACTGCTGCACAACTCTTACGTTTGCCTAGACGAAAGTCTTATTGTAGGGTAATTGGTGTGGGAACTGGTAATGAGAATATCTCGAAGAACTCGGTAGAACTTCAACTGCTTTCACGTTTTGAACAACCTATTTTGAAGTGCGCCGCTTTGGTTCTATCGGATATTTCTTCATACAAACCGGATAATTCTTCGAAGGGATTATCTTTACCTAAATTGGATAACGCTAAATTAGCTGATCCGTTATATTACCAGTCCGATCCGATTGATATTATTTTAGGATCAGATGTTTGTCCCAAGATTAAGATTCCTACTGAGTCATTCGTTTATAACGGTTTGTTTTTTCAAAATACACTTTTCGGATGGGTTTTTTCGGGCTCATCGGAACCAGTAATTTCAAACAAGATAAATTTCCACAATGTGAATTTGGAAAATCTCTTGAGGTCCTTTTGGGAACAAGAGGAGGTTGTTTCTAAACGAGAATTTTCTGATGAGGAATTGGCTTGTGAAAGTTATTTTATGGCTACGACTAAACGTAATTCATCTGGTCGCTACATAGTGAATCTACCATTTAGGACATTATTATCAAATGGGATTCCTCCCAAACTTCATAATAATATGGTTGGTGCTTTGAAAAGATTTAAACAACTTGAAACTTCTTTTACTAAAAACCTATCGTTTTCGGACAAGTATAAAAATTTTATGCAGGAATACGAGTCTTTGGGACATATGTCTAAAGTTGGAACATATCCTGGTAGTGTTAGGGAAAATTCTTATTTCTTGCCGCACCACGGTGTTTTTAAAGAGGACAGTACTACTACGAAGTTGAGGGTAGTTTTTGATGGCAGCAGCCATATTGAGGGTAAGAAATCACTGAATGATGAGCTTTCTCCAGGCCCTGCGCTGCAAAATGACCTGCCTAGAATTTTGAACAGATGGAGACGACATAAAATTGCGTTTAGCGCAGATATCGAAAAGATGTTCAGGCAGATTGAAGTAACACCTGAGCATCGAAAATTTCAGCAGATTTTGTGGAGATTTAGTCCATTTGATGAAATCTCTGTTTACGAATTAAATACGGTGACTTATGGCACGACATCTGCACCATACCTTTCAATTCGTGTTTTACAACAGCTTGCCTCTGATTATGATAATGAATTTTTAGATGAATCAAAAATTTTAATTTCCGACTCATATGTTGACGATATTATATCAGGCGCTGAAACTCTAGATCAGGCTATCAATTTGCAGAGGAACTTATGTACTCTATTAAAGAAAGGGGGATGCAATTTGAGAAAGTGGATTACAAATTCGGCTGAATTATTGGATAAAATTCCTAGGGAACATAGGGAAGAAAATTTTACTTTGAAATTTGATCGTGACAATGTGGTAAAAACGCTCGGAATTCAGTGGAATACGACTACTGATTCTTTTTCATTTAAAGTAAATATGGATCAATCACATCGTGTTTCAAAAAGAAGTATTTTATCCGAGACTGCTCGCTTATACGATCCACTTGGTTTGTTAACACCTAGCACTGTTATTGCAAAATCTTTATTTAGGGAATTATGGGAAAAAGGTATAGGTTGGGATGATGAAATTCCAAAAGAAATTGAACAGAAATGGTTTCGATATAAGTCCACACTCTCCGAATTTGTAAATCTCAAAATTCCAAGGTGGATACATTTCACTAGCGGTTCTAAACTTGAACTTCACTGTTTTTGTGATGCGTCGACCGCGGCGTATGCTGCCGCTGTTTATGCCAGGGTGATCACCACTAATGGCATTTTCATTAATCTTTTACAGGCAAAGTCTAAAATATCTCCGGTAAAAACTGTGTCAATACCGAGACTTGAGCTCTGTGCTGCCTCTCTGTTGGTAAAATTGGCGTCAAAGGTGAAGCAGTCATTTCAAGATATAGAAATTGAGAATATTTTCTTTTGGAGTGATAGCTCCACTGTTCTAAGTTGGATTAGAAAACCACCATCGAATTGGACTGTTTATGTTGCAAATAGGGTGGCTGAAATTCAACGCCACAGTAATCCGTTGCAATGGAATTATGTTCCAACTGCTTTAAACCCTGTCGATTGCGCATCTAGAGGAATTTTTCCTAATGAATTAATGTTGTATGACACTTGGTGGCATGGTCCAAATTTTTTATATAAATCCTCATCTTCTTGGCCCAAGCCTCTTTCAATGTTTGACACTTCGGAAGAGAGGAGAAAATCGTCTAAAGTGGAAATTTGTACGTCAAAAACTACAATTGCTCCTCATATTTCATATCCAATTTTTCTGTACAAATTTTCTAAACTAAGAACATTGTTAAGGGTAATGTCGTTATGCTATAGATTTATCTATAATACTACAGTTAGTCGAGTGGATAAAAATCTAAGAGAAACTGATGTTCTTACCGTAGCAACGATAAATAATACTTTGAAAAAGTTGATCAGAACTACTCAAGCTATTGATTTTCCAGAATATCTTTTAGAAGGTGTTACTAAACAAAATTCACTTTTGAAACTTATGCCCTTTATTGACAAAGATAAACTTATTCGAGTAGGTGGACGCTTACATAATGCCGACTTACCATATAATATAAAACATCCAATACTTTTATCTAAAGTAAATCCTCTTTCTAAACTCATAATATTGGAGGCACATGAAAGGACTTTACATGGTGGGATTACGTTGACCATGTCCTATGTGAATAGAAATTATTGGATAGTTTCTGGTAATCAGTTAGCCAAAAATATTATAGGAAGCTGCATGCGTTGTTTCAAATATTCAGCTAAATCTGCAACACAGATTATGGGAAATCTTCCGCCTGTGCGTTTAGACGTCACTAGACCTTTTAAACATAGCGGCGTTGATTATGCCGGCCCAATTTCTGTAAAAAATTCCACCTTTCGATCCGCTATTATTTCAAAGGGTTATATTTGTTTGTTCGTGTGTATGGTGACTAAAGCCATACATTTGGAGGCAGTTTCCGATCTGACAACAAACTCGTTTTTAGCTGCTTTTCGCAGATTTGTTTCTCGTAGAGGTAACTGCACGGATATTTATTCAGATTGTGGCACAAATTTTATAGGTGCATCCAAAGAGCTTCAGGTCCTTTTTAATCGGAATTCTAAATCAATTCCTGAAGATTTGCGTAACTCGTTGATATCAAATGGTACTCAATGGCACTTTATTCCACCTGCCTCTCCGAATTTCGGTGGTCTATGGGAGGCAGGGGTGAAATCTGTGAAATATCATTTAAAACGAGTCATGCATGACAAAATTCTTAGTTTTGAAGAGCTTTCAACGTTACTTAGCCAAATAGAAAGTTGTTTAAACTCTCGCCCACTTTGTCCGTTGTCTTCTGATCCGTCTGATTTGGACGCTTTAACCCCTGCACATTTTTTAATAGGCGAGCCAACTAATTGCATTCAGGAGGAAAACTTGCTTGATATAAACGTAAACCGTTTATCTCGATGGAAAACAATTGAGAGTCTCAAACAGCACTTTTGGAAACGCTGGTATTTAGAATATCTAAATCGTCTGCAATCCCGTCCCAAGTGGCTTAAACCTAAACGCGATGCCAAAGTAGGTGATCTTGTTCTAATATCTGATGACAGATGTGGACCTGGACAATGGTTGATAGGTCGCGTACATGATGTACATCCTGGACAAGATGGCAGAGTTCGAATTCCACCAATGAAGTATCTACACCAAAATTTGAAGCCAAAACTTCTACCGAAAGGATGGAGCCTGATATTGACGCTGTGAGTCGGAGCATAGCGCAGTCTACTGACTAAATCAAAATACTCCCAACGTTAGGCCGTCCTTTCTGTATTAATGATCATATAAAAACTTCCGTTTTGTGAGGGAGTATGTTGGGAAATATTGTTGTTTCCCAACCACACACATTAATATTTATATATATCAATAAAAAAAATTAGAAATTATTAATTCAATCATATTTCTTAGATTAATAAAATATTACACTAACTATTGTAACACCATATAATTAATTTATTTAACATTAATGTTTAACTTCATTATGATTAATATGAAATTTATATTTGTACTAATTACGATTATTTCATATATAAATATGTAGGTTGTAACGAGAGATGATCTCTATTTTCATTACATACTATTCTCTTTATACATTTTATTATTACCGAACATGCTCTCATTTTAACCTCTCTTATACTATTCATTTAGATATTTGTTAATAATTGTAATATAATTGTCAGAAAGGAGAAAAAGAACAAAAAAAAAAAAATCTAACGGTTTTTATATATCTTCTTACTTATTACATTTAAGAGTTAAAGATGATGTAAATTATTATAATTTTTTAGTCTTCTTTAAGCATTCAATATTATCAGTCACATACATTCTTTCTTGAATAAAACTGAATTGTCCAATATTAAAATTATTGTGTGCCATTTTTATTGGATTGATTGAAGACTGCTGGATAAAATATTTTTTATTTTATTTCAACTTGATTTGCTAAGTTCATAAACACTCATTGAATTTGTAAAATTATTTAGCAATAGAACGAGAGATTCGATTGTAGTATCTAGCAGAGTAAAATTGAAACCTGGATTTTATATTTACTTTGGCGTTGATAGTCCTGCGTTAAGGTTTGATTGTTCTTAAGGACATTTGCATATGAAGCTTTGTTGCCAGATGACTCTTTTAACGAGGGGTAATTTATCTTGAGGGTATTATACGGAGGAACTTCTAGATTTTTAGCTTAGTGATTTTTTAACGATTGATTACAGCTTCTATATTTTGCAGTGTGGTTTCCTCCGCAATTTACTATATTGCGATAAATTGTGTTACTCACCACAACCAATACATACGGGTCGCAATATACAATAATTTATGTGGTTCTTTTACCGTGATTTTACGATGCAATAAATATTTTATGTTATGTATAGGGTAAGTTTAATTTTTTTTTTCAGTTTCATATTACAGGGTTCTAGTTCTAGATCAGTTGATGATTTTGTCGAATGTGTCGAATGTTTATAATATGTTTAATCTTGAAGCCTTTATCCTCCAACCTTATATAAAAATCTGTAGACTCTTGATACCTTTTTGTTGATAAGTATAAACACTTCTATAATGAGTTTCGAAATATGTTACAAACTTACGAAATCGTTTTCACTATTTACCTGTATTTTGGTCTCATGACTTGTATCTCTTTTATTGGGAATCACATAAAAGGAGTTTTCGCCTATCAATGATATCAAATTTAAATAAATTTGCCAAGGATGCTATTTTTGATGAGTTAGGGCTTCGTCCACTTTTTAAGTCCGTATTAGCCCAAATATTATAAAAAATTAGCGAACAATGAGATATGAAATTTGATTTGGGTGAATTTTATTGTTCCATTTTGCTGGCAGTCATTTAACAATATTAATAGAATTTTCCTTACATCAGTGAATTTTTCATACGAAATTTCATTATCTTTTATGAAGAATCTCAGAATGTGTTTAAGGTTTGATTTTAACTGTTGAAACTCTTCAAATTTTTATTAAACTACAAAAAATAAGTAATTCAAAAAATGAAAACTTTTTAACTTTTAAAGTTAACTACTAAATAACATTTAGTTCGTTCAATTTTATTAGTTAAAATCCAAAATAAATTTGCAAAATGTCTCCAAAACTATTTTACATTAAATGCAAACATAAATTTTGTCAATTTGTATATGAGAATGTATTTTAAAACTATGAAATATTCACATATGTATGGTACAAGTACGTCAGCTAAAACGCTAAACGTCCAAAATAAAATTCAGCTATTTTTAGAGAAGAAAAAAAGGAACATAATTAAAAAAAAGATAATAATAATAATGAATGTAACGTGTTTATAATAATACGAAACATTTCGGTATATTTCTAAAATTTGAGAGATCTTAGAACTTATATATAGCAAAAAACTTTTTATATTTCTAATTGTTTGGGCCAATATAAGTAGATACGTATGTACGAATACAAAAAGATTCACCCCTATCGTGAATAACAAGTGGAATTTTTGTTCTCATGAAATTTTTATTCCCCTCGAAGGGAAAAATGCTATCGTGAATCTCCCGTGAACAATTTTTCCCGTTATCAGTTCTCAGTGAATGTAAAAAGGAAGAAAATTAAAATAAAAATCAAAGTAAAATTTTTTTTTTCAAAAATATACACGTACATACTAATATTTAAAAAAAAAAGTTAAAAAAAACAAAGCAAAATATTTAGTATTGGAGTTATAGTTTTATTGCAATATTAGTTTATTGTACTATTTAACTTTTATGTTTCAAAATAATTCGGCTAATTTTTGAAAACCCAACAAAAAATAAAAAAATAATTATAACAAATTAAAGTGTACAATATGTTTAGAATTGGAACAATAATTATATTTTATGTTGAGCAATACATCAGTTTGTGTATTATCAACTGATCGTGCCCTTAAAATAACTTTAATATCCGAATTATAAGAAGATCTACTTACATTTTCTGTTCTGTTCCCCAGCAAAAATAAAGGGAACAAATTAAAGGGAAAAGTGAAAAAACTCGGGGGAAAAAAATCATTCACGATTAGGGGAATTTTATTTTTAGCATGAAATTATTCACGGGAAATTTTTTCACGATTGCAAATTTGGGGAAAGGGAAAAAATTTCGAGGGAAAAAGTATTCATGATAGGGGTGATTAATTCAGTTGTTAAATATATAATCATTTGTTATATTTTTTGGAAAATTAAGTTGACGTTACATCTCGTCATAATCAATTTTCTATTGTTGTGGGCCCTTGACATGTTAGGTAACGATATGTAGCATAATAAATTAATATCTCTATAAAATATATTTTAAAAATAAAATAAAACATAAATATATGTATGCATGTATAAGAATATGTTTATGCATGTGAATTTTTCTATGTATGAGTATTTATAAAAAATGTATATAAATTTACATTCAATAACAATTTATAACTTAAATACGACTAGAATGTACAAAAGAAAAAAAAAAAACTAAAAGTCATAAAATAAGTTTAAAAAATAAATTCCACATACTGCCAAAGTATTTGGTAACATATACTCAATGGGTTGAGATGATGTTTTGAACTCGTAGTTACTAGAATCCTTGTTTTGTTTAAGAACCTACAAAAAGCACACACTTCAGCATTGCTAAAGTTGTTAAATGAAACCCTGCAGTTTTATAATAAAAGTTTATAGTTTTTCATTACCACTTTTCATTACTGAAATCACTAACGTATGGTAGTGTGAAAGGTTTCAAATGGTTTCTTCTCAATATGTTAATTAAACAGTTAAAAGTATTACTGGTAGATAGGCGTATAAATTATATTAGTTTTTAATTTCTAACAAATTTCGAAACGCTCAACCATTTCGTTCTATGAACTGCAGAGAAGTTTTGGTAAATGTTATATCTGCATATAAAAATATGTGTATGTGTGTGCTTATAGTGTTTTTGTGCAAATTTGTCACAATATTTATGTTTCGTAAGTGCAATAGTCGTAAATCCTGCAAAGCCAGCCAGCCATCTCTATTTATATCCAAACAGTTTTATTCATACAAGCTGTTGCTCGGAAATAGCCCATATTTTCAACTATTTTTCCCCAAACTATGTATTTCACAACTCGACAGACTATTACCACTACTAAGTGTTATAAATGCAGCCAAACAGGGATTTAATGTAATGAAATCATTATTTGATATTATGATTGATTCATAACGAATTTTATCAAAAATTGTAACGTGGAAATAATACACCCAACATTACTATTTTCACGTTCATATTTCTAAATCTTATTAACATTATTTTACATTATATTCCCATATTAATCTTATATTTCATTTATATATGTATTTAATATTATATGCAATACTATATTTAATATACATAATATTTCATTACAATATTAACATTAGTAATTATCTCCAGCTATATAGTTATATATTGAATACCCTATTGGTAATAGGTAATTACACTGAACGCCCCTACTGTAAATACATACACACACACATATGGTATAATTACATTGGTTGTTTAACTTATGTTGCTTGCTACCCAACCAGTCTTATAATTCTCATTTAGTTTATACATGAATAAGTATAAGTAAACAAGGTTTGGTTACAGTCGGGGCGGTTCAAACAAGACAAGAACTCGTCATACAAGTCTCGGAAATTATATTAATAATTGAAGAGCCGACTATATATTTTGCGAAAGTGAAATAAAGTCGGATTTTTTCCCTAGGACACTTGACTTCGGTTAGGTGTCAAATAAATTTAACAGTAGACTTCGGTCGGCTGTTTCGAGGCCGAACGTACAACACCACCGAGCCTGTTCTACACCAAAATAAAGATCGTTCCCGATATAACCGAACCGAGCCTGATAAAATACCCGAACCGATTATAAGCCGAATATCCGAAATGATTCAGCTAAGTGCCGAATAACCAAGCCGATCTATTATAAGCCGAATAACCGAACCGATCCTGTTGCAAGTCGAGTAGCCGAATCAATCCTATTACATGCTGCATAGCTAAACCACCGATCTTATTGTAAGCCGAGTAACCAAATCTGTTGTTAGCCGAAGAATCGTAACAATCCTGGTTAAAGCCGATCCAACCCAGCAATATCGTAGTTATTCTCTCGTAATAAATACTTTGTATATGAAATAAAGAAATATTCAATAAAGATAACAATTATTTTAACCCCCAGAAAGGGTAAATCAAGCGTCTTATTACTTAAGGTTTGTGGATCCGTAAGTAGACCCTGGAGTCGACTAAGCTACCTCAGCCGACGTCAAAACCACGTTATAAAATTGTATATGACATTATTTTAATATATTTTTCATTGTAGTATCTAACACATAGATACAGAAGGAAAATTTTATTAAGATTTTTTCTTATTAGTCTCTTATAAAATTCACTTCTAGAAATTGCTTTTAAGAGTGTAAATATTAAGTAATTGACCTAATCAATTATTAAACGATGGCACGGGATTTATATTTAAAACTTATTCCCATCCATTTTTGGACTTCAAAATACCATAACACTACCTTATAGTTAATATTATCCTGACAATGAAAACCACTATTTTAAGTCAATTCGCACGTTGGGGTAAGTGGCGCATAATACAATTTTAAAATTTCAAGTTTTGTAATAAAGTTGGGTACCGAATAAAAATATACAAAATTATGTATCAATATCAATTAAAGCTAGGTTGTGAAGTTTTCTTATAAGGTGCTGTCAAAGTTAAGAATTTTTTTACATTTTTGAAAAATAGTAAAAGATTCAATTTTCATTTTCATTTCAGTGTATTTATTTTAAATAAAAAGTCTTTTAAGGTAAAAATTTAAAATGAAACCATCAACTTCAGATGTTTAAGTGTACTTTTCTTCAAGTTTTTGTAAATTATATTTTGTTTTAATATTTTTGTTATCTTTTTGAAAATTATCCTAAAATACACTAATTTTTAACTTTCATGGAATGCAACTTGAAATGTTACAGAATGTTTGTTCTGAAATTTTTCTGAATAAAAGTATATATTATTCACTTTAATGTTATGAAAAAAAAATCGTACGCATATATAAAGCCCGATTTGAGAAAATATTAAAAAAAAAAACTAGATTTCATACAAAAAACTTAAGTGCAGATACTTTCTTTACTTTAGCAAACTTTAAACAGTGGGGAAGAATCGAAATAAATCTGTAACTTCTAATCGGCTGGTTGGATTTGCATGAAATTTCACAAAGCTGTAGCAAAAAGTAGAATTTTGAGTTTAGAAGCAGAATCTAATATACGCATCGGGAGCGGAAATATGGGGGTTCAAAATAGGATACTAGTGTCATGGAAAATGCTTAACCACTAGCGAATTTTTATTCCTTACCCGATTTCCAAGATTTTTTTATTACCATAAAGTCCTTGATGAATCCTTTAGAAAACGTGCTTGCATATATATATCTTATATATTTTTCGAGTTATATACATTAGAAATTCCAAAAATCTCAATTTTTCAAGATCTTGGTTAAGATTATTCCATATATAGCCAAATATTTTCAACCACAAGAGCAAAATTATCTGTCGAACAAAGAAAATTTTGAGTCGTTACTATTGAGTCAAAAGTTAAACGATTTTGAATTGGAAAGTTTGCAAAAATTAACAAATAGACGGATAGACGGACATTAGAATTCTTTCAAAAAGATCTTAAAATTCGAAAAATATTATTTTTCCACTACTCGATTACAAGCAAATGAATGTATTAAAATTTTGATATCACCTTTCCCTGAATTAAGTGGCATTTTCAACCCATTTAACCCAAACGTATAGACGGACGGACATTGCCATGCTGCCAAGAAATATTTTAGAATTCTAAAGATGCATTTTTTTACTATCTAATAAATAGAAAAATAGAACGTGATCATTAAAATTTGGATATCACTTTTTCCTGAGTTAAGCGTAATTTTTGTCCTATTTAAACCAAATGTATAGACGGACTGACGGGCATTACCATTCAGCCAAAAACATTTTATAATTCTAAAAATGCATTTTTTTACTTACCAATAAATAGGAAAATTAAACGCGATCATTAAAGTGTTGATACCACCCTTCTCTGAATTATGCATAATTTTCGACCCATTTAACTCGAATGTATGGACGGACAGACAAACATTATCGTTCTGCTAAAAAAATCTTAAAATTCTAAAACTGAATTTTTTTTAACTAACAATCAATAAAAATAAAACATGATCATTAGAATATTGATATCATCTCTTCCTGAATTAATCGCCATTTTTACCCCAATGTGCATCGGTCGCGATTTCTAAAATGCTTTTGAAATTTTCTTTTTTACATTTTTATTTTTATACATATAATAATATCGTATGGGTTACAAATACTTTATTTTATGTCTTCTTCGAATTAAACAAGAAAAACATTGCGATATGGTCAATCATTTTACTTAAAAATTTCTTAAGGTTTAGTTATTATTAATTTATTTATCACATTTTTGCACATATTCTGCTAATAAATAGGTTAAAATTTTTTGTCATTTCAACTCGCGTGAACTTTTTTAATGATCGCGAAAAATTAACATCACATTATTGCTTTTAATGCTCTACAAGGCCTTGCTATGGTATTTTGATATTTGCAAAAATTACCTAATGGACATATGTAATTATTTCATTCGAATAAACTCTTTTTAACATCTGAAAAAAACGTCATAGAATCTAAAAAATTCACATAAAAATAAGGATTTTTTTTTAAACATCTGCATGTATGTGAGTTATTTTTTAGAAGCAAAAAAAAACAAAAAAGTACTGAAAATGCTTTTTGTATCGTATTGATATTTACCAGTATGTACTAAATATTACCAGTTTTATTTCTCCCTTTTTTTATCTCATCACCATCATTTTGTTTATTTGTGTTTTAGGGTACTTTTGTTGGTTTTTAACTTTGGTTTATTTTTGAAAATGGAACTTTTTTTGGTCATCAATTGTGGTGCGGAAATATTTGGGATTTTGTGCGATGACGATAGTTTTTAGTTTTTTCTGCACTTCTTTATAAGTGTGTGTGTATTTACACACTATTTTAGTTTTTGTACTCTACACCAACGCATATGTAGATGAATAGAGATATGCTTTTTTTCTGGTGTTTGAAACGTATAAAAGTTATGGTCGTAAACACACTTTATAAAGGTATTTTAAATCAAATAATATTCTTTCCTGTCAACTATCATTGTTAATGGGAAATCGGAGACTTAATTTTGGAGCCTTATGACTTTCCCCACTTCATTATGCATTATCTTCAGAGCATCGAAAAATATGCCAAACAATTTTTTTTTCCTGGACTTCAGAAGAACCAGATTGTTGGTTATTATCCGTTTTAGACTATTTTAAGAATTTTGTCATCGATTTGTTACAGAATATTTTGGTCCTAACAGCATATTTTTGTACATGTTAGAGTTAGCAGTATATTTTGTCATATTTTCTTCCTTATTTTATAGAATCTTTAAACAATTTAAATATAAAATTTGTTTGCATATTTTATATTTAAAAGCATAGTTTTTAGTCTTTTAAGAGCATATTTTTTATTTTAATGACATATTTTCCGATTTTAAGGGAATTTTTTATACGCATAAAACACTTTTCTTTAAAGCATATTTTTTTTTGGCACTACTTTTCATACCTAAAGCTGAATCTGAATTTTTAAGACTTCTATGTTCGGCAAATAGTATTCTAAATTCACTTTTGTGAAGCACTTGTTTGTTATTTCAATATTACCTTTCTCTGCAGTATTAACTAGAGATACCGAAAAAAGGTTCCGGCGCAGTGCGTACTTTTTTGGGAGTATGAGTAATCAAAAATCAATAATTTTTGAACGGTTATTATTGCCCCAAAAAGTATGCAACAAATGAGACGTCAACAAAAATATATATAATTTGTTTTGAAATATGTATAATCAAGATTGAGACGCCTTAATATATGTATGTGCATGTCTTACAGCAAAACTAAGGAGCAAATCATTAACCTCAATATCATCTTCAAATAATGTACCGAATCCATCGATAGTATCTTTTGAGACTGGACCTGAACCTAGAGAGCTGCGTATACTTCCGCCTAGAAAAACTATTCCTGATAATGTCAATATTTACAAAATAAATGCAAGAAATAGAGCATCATTCAAGATTATTGTTCCTGTTGAATTATTTGATCAAGTTGTGAATACAAATTTCTGGCTGAAAAATGCTCTTGTACGAGAATTTATTTACCGCGAAGATGATAATGTTGCCCGTATTCCAGTATCCTTAATAAACTCAAAAAACTAAAACCATCCTTAAGTTTTAATATTATATATCAGAATGTTAACGGTATAAATACAAAACTTTCTGGCTTATTCCGAAATAGTTACGATTTTGAATCTCAGGTAATCGCTTTCACTGAAACATGGCTTAATGGTAATACATATAATTCCGAGATATTGTGTGATAATTATCAAATTTTTAGAAAAGACAGAGTTGGTAAACTTGGTGGTGGTGTTTTATTGGCTGTGTCAAATGAATATCCTGCAAAAGAAATCTTAATAGATAACTCCTTGAATACTGAAATAATTGCTGTTGTCATAAAAATCAAAAATATGTCAATGTACGTAACATGTTCATATGTTCCTCCTAACTCTGATCCTTTGGTGTATGAAAATCATTTATTGGCAATTAAATCCATTGCTGATAGACTTAGTCCATATGACCACTTAGTTACACTAGGTGATTTTAATATCCCAACGGCCTCCTGGGTCACATTATTTGATACAGACTTCCTTGTACCCATAAATCCCATTGATTGGATAGAAGATTTCTTAAAGTGTCTCTCCGATTTAAATATTTTCCAAATAAATGGTGTTTCTAACTAACAATAGAATGTTAGACTTAGTATGTGTGAACAATACTTCATTATTTGATGTAGTTCGTGTTAATCTGCTATGTACACCTGAGGATCAACATCATCCAACTCTTCAAATATCAACACCGATTCCACATAAAACTGAAGCCTCTAGTGATGTCCTGACACTATGCTTTAATCGTACTAATTTCCAAATAATGAATCAACTATTGTCCAATGTAAACTGGTTTGAAGTACTATCGTTTAACGAAGATAGAAGTATCGTACTATCGTTTAACGAAGATAGAAGTATTTTTGATCAAGTTATACATAATTTTTATTCCACACTAGAGATGTGCATCACTAAGGCAGTTCCTTTGAAGAAACAAATTAAAACAAATGAACCTCCTTGGATAACTACCACGCTGGCATGGTTGAAAAATCGAATGAATCGTTTGTTAAAAAAGTTTAGAAAAAGTAATAATATGTTTGACCAATGTCAATATTTTATTGTTAGAAGCTGTTATAATTTGGAGAATAAAAGATGTTATAATAATTATCTTCATAAAATGAAATTAGACATTAAACAAAACCCGAAACTGTTTTATAATTTTATTAATTCCAAGCGAAAAATTTTATCATACCCGATTACAATGAAAATTAATAATGAAATGTTTTCCAATGATAAAGACATAGCTAATGCATCTTCTGATTTTTTTGTATCAACATTTTCCTCGAGGAGATATAATAATCAATATCCATATGCTATCCCATATTCAGCATCGATTAAAATATTGTCCCTGGATGTTGAAACAGTTTTAAAATATTTAAAAATGTAAAAAATTCATTCAGTCCTGGTCGTAAGCCGACATCCGGTTCGAAGGACCATAAACAAGTTTGCATTCGTAAATTGCCTTGTTGTCTCTGTTTGGCGGTACCAAAGCAGAGCAGAATGGAATACGTATTTTCTGTGCCGCTACACACTTCATCAGCATTCGTGGTGTCTTATCCATTTCGGTTTCGTTGAAACCTAAACACCACATGTATACTGAAAAACTGTGCGGATGTATTAGCAATGCTTCTTACTCACATATATAATAACTCTCTTAAGTTCGGTATTTTTCCAGAAAGATGGAAGAACTCCTATATAATTCCTTTTTATAAATCGGGTAGTAGAAGTACAGTTACAAATTATAGAGCAATTGCAAAGCTTAGTGATATTCCTAAACTATTTGAGAAAATTATAACATCAATATTATCACCACAAATTTCAACCATAATATCAAAAACACAGCATGGATTTTACCACGAACGATCAACATCTACCAACCTAATGTGGTGAACATCACATATTAATTCCGGTTTTCGAAGTAGATTGCAAACTGATGTAGTAAATACAGATTTTAGCAAAGAGTTTGACAAGGTCAACTAATTTATCAAATTTTTTTCTCATCAGGTCTGGATTTTTTTTATGGGCGTGTCTAATATTTCGCCCCTAGTAAGGCCATTACTCTAGTATATATCCTCATAACTCAACAACGGTGTGTACGATTGATCAAAGTGATACACCAAAAGATGCGTACTAAAAATATCTTCAAATCTCCCAAACTTAATTTTTTTATGTGCTCAATAGTTTCGGAGTTATTTAGAAATAAATGTCCGAAAAAAAACTTTTTTATGCAAAATTTTAGATGTTTTTGTTATTAAATGATAAACTGACATCAAAAATGTATCAGTTTATCATCTTCGTCTTAAAGCTGGTAATGCTGCGGAAAAAATAAGGCATGTATCTTCAAAATTAATGTAGAAATCTAAATTTTATTCACAGTTAAGTAAAAATACCCATGTTACATACAATTGAGTAGAAATACAGTGGTGGCCAAAAAAAAATTTTTTGTATTTCTTTCTTGAAACAAAAATAGGTGGACTAGGTGGATTCTGACGAGTTAAACAAGAATCTGCATTCACTTCAAAGACAATTTAGGTCGCTTTATATTAAAGTTCAATTTGTCTTAATTGGACAAACTATTCTCGAGCTATACAAGTGTGACTGTCTAGTCAGACCCATAAAAAAAAATCAATGCATGATAGAAAAAAGATAAAAACTAATTCTTATTTAGCATGTTGAATTACATCCAATCAACCTATTTTTTTTTTTTATTTAAGACGAAAATGTATTTCCACTGTAGGTAGAGGTATGTATGGGTAGCCAAACTTAACTGTGAATCCAATCAAGATTTGTGCATCAATTTGTATGATACGTGGCTTTATTTACTCGTGGTTTTGCCAGCTTTGAGATAAAGGTGATAAACTTGAATATTTTTGATGGTTTTACTTTTAAAAAGAAGTTTTAGTAAAATAAAGAAATGTTGAATTTTTTTCTTTCGAAATATCTCCTAAACTATTGGGCGGATAAAAATTTGATAGTAAAGCGACTTAAAGCCAATGTTTTTCCACATATTTTGGTGTATTATTTATATAAACCGTACATACCGTTCTCGAGTTATAGTGAAATATACACGAGTAATCGGCTTATTTAGGGCGCAATATTAGACACGCCCATAAAAAAAAATCCCCATCTGATAGAAAAAAACTGAAAGCAGATACGAGTTTAGCATGCGGAATTCCATCTAGTCTACATATTTTTTTTTTTTTTGAAGTAGCTCAAAAATTTTTTTTTTTTTGTCGACCAGTGTAAGCTATTTTAATTCCAATAATTTTGTTTACGATAGTATTTAATATTTCTAGTATATTGTTTTAAGTATATATTAACTTCTTTAATTGTAATTTGTTCTCAGCTGTTGTAGAATCTATAGCTGAATTAATAATAAATCATTATTATACCCACCATCAAAAAGATGGGGGGTATATTGAATTTGTCATTTCGTGTATAACATGTCAAAGGAATCATCTAAGACCTAACAAAGTATATATTTTCTGGGTCCTGGTTAGATTCTGAATCGATCTAGCTATGTCCGCCTGTTGAAAGCAGGATAGGGCTCGAACGGGACAACGTAGGGGGACGAAATATTTGTCTTCTATAAGGTTTATTTGGGATTAAAAATGGGCAAAATCGGTTAATAAACAAAAAAGTTATGGGCTAAAGGGTGTCCGTTTCATACTTTTCTGCTGATATTTCTTCAACAAAAGCATGTACGACAATGAAATTTTGTACATATAGTTCGGGGATCGATATAAACTCGGAAACCAAAAATGGGCGTGGTCCACCCACCTTCCATATAAGGTGAAATTGTGTTCAAATAGTTCAAGGACCAATGTAAACTCGGAAACAAAAAATAGTAATATAAAGTAAAATTTGAAAAAAGTTGATAACATTCGCGCTTGTTTTGAACTTTTCTTTACATTTTTTGGCTTTAAGTCCATTGTGGATCCACATTTTATTAGAAGACTTAATTTTTATACCCACCATCAAAAAGGTGGGGGTTATATTGATTTTGTCATTCCATGTATAACATGTTGAAAAAATCATTTAAAGTTAAAATATTTTCTGGGTCCTGGTTAGAATCTGAGTCGATCTAGCTATTTCCATCCGTCAGTCTGTCTGTCTGTTGAAAGAAGTTAGGGCTCGAACGGGACAACCTAGGAGCACGAAATTTGGTCCAAATATTTATCTTATATAAGGTTTGTCTGGTATTTTAATTAACAAAAAATTGGGCTAAATACTAGAAATACAGGATGTCCGGTGCACAGTGGGGTCAAACGCAAATTTTTCGATAATAAATCTGTATCTCCTAAACTACTGGTCGGCTTTAATTAAAAGTATGGAAGTTGTAGAGGAGGACTTAAGCTTTCACAAAAATACCCTGTTACAACACAAGATTAGCTACAGTGTGTTAAAGGTGACTACCTCGAGTATGTAAAAGTTTAAAAAATCGTAACTTCTACAAATTAAGTCCGATTTTAAAGATTTGTATATTTCTGTAAAGCTCTTGGCAAAGAAAAAAGAAAAAATAAATTTACTCACCTAAGTTATATCTTACAGTTAAAAATATATTTACACTTGAATTTTGAATTTTTGATTTTTCGGGAATAAGTACTGAGGTATACGAGGTAAAAATTTTTTAAAAATATTTTGTAATTTGTTATATATTTCAAAAAAAAATATGCAGAACGAATTTCAGGATTACCACAATTCGTCTAGACGTGAAAAATATTCAAAGTCTGAAATTAGCATGAAAAATGGCAAAAATATAGTACAATTCTTTCACTTTTTTCCGTTCAGTTAATAAAATTTTGTTTCTTTCTATATTTCCAAAGATAAGGCTTCATAAATGGTTAATGAAGAAATTTTGAATTGATTTAAGTTTGCACCCTACATCCAGCATTGATCGAAAATGGTGAATTTTAGAAAAAAATTTCATTTTTAGCGATTAATAAAAAAAAAAAAATGTCACGCGAGCTTTTTTAAATTTATTAACGATATTTTATCAAAAAATAGATTTAGAACGATTTGACACTAAATTGCTTCCAGCCCGGCCAAAAACGAATGCAGGAGGAGATTTCCTGAAAAAAGTAAATTTTTTGAACAACTTCTTCTCATGGTTGAACTTTAAATATCGACTTCGCTCTAGAGATAATAAACCCTTTCATATCTTTTATCTACAACCTATTATTCCTTAATGTGTGTACATTTTTCCCTCACAAGGAAGTGGTATTTTGTATCGAGCAGGTAAGTTTGCCAGAGGACGTATTGCGATCTTTGATGATCTTTTCGTCTTGATTTATATAAAATCGAAAGTAAATCTAACTAGCTCTTAGGGGCTGATAAATTCGTCAACGCATACTTACTTGTGTTTATTGTAGGCATCCATACACCCATAAGAATATGTAACTATTACAGAAGTCATATTGAGTTAGTGTTTGGGTTTAACTTTATGGTTTGTTGTCAACATTTGTTGTTCGTTTAAAAAAAAAAACTCATTCATGTATATTTTGTTTTTGTTGTTTTCATTTTTATTTATTTATTTTCATTTGCCACATTTTAATATTTAAAGGATCAAATGGAGTTTTAAAATTAAATAAATGAATGGAAACTATTCGTATAAAATCATTTCATTTTATATTATTACTCTACGAGTATGGATATTGGTTTAACTGTTTCCGGTTTGCTTATTGTTGTCCTTGTTGTAGATATTGCTGTTGTTGTTATTGTATGTTAAATACTATAAATACACTATAAATATTGCATTTTATTTGAATATTGTTGCAAAATTTACCATAAAACTTTCCACTAATGCGTACTAATGAATACAATTCCATATGTAGGTTTATATATTATGATTTTATACATATTTGTATTTAACAACTAGTAAATTTGAAAAGGCCTACAAACAGTAATGGTCACATAAGTAGAGGTCTTAAAAATTTTGTATACTTTTTTAGAACATAATGTGTAATTTTCTACCTTGATAGAAAATTGTCATCTGTATGTTTGAAATAAACCATTATTCTAAAACAATTTTAATGTGATTAAAATTAAACAAGTTTGCAATCGTAAATTGCTTTGTTGTCTCCGTTTGGCGGTACCAAAGCAGAGTTTGTGGACTATCATTAGACACCAGCAGAATGGAATTCGTATTTTCAGTGTCGCTACACACTTCATCAGCATTCGTGGTGTCTTATACATTTCGGACATGGCGCCCGCCTTGTACTGGGTGCAATTTTGAGAGGCTCAGTTAGCAGCGCCAGGCGTTTGGGGTAAGTAAAAAGAGGTTGAACCTAATGTCGTAAACGCTGTTTAAGATGTGGTTACATAGTGTCGTAAGCTGACATTCGGCTCGAAGGACCGAAAACAAGTTTGCAATCGTAAATTGCCTTGTTTTCTCTGTTTGGCGGTACCAAAGCAGAGTTTGTAGACTATAATTAGACACCAGCAGAATGTGGTTACATATTTTCTGTGCCGCTACATACTTCATCAGCATTTGTGGTGTCTTATCCATTTCGGTTTCGTTGAAACCTAAACAAAAATGAATCTTCCGACATCTTCTTCATTACTATTTTGTCAATCACAACTGTAGCTACAATTGTTCCTTTAAATGCACTAGTATGACTGCCAATAACTACGGACTATATGAATTTGTATGAATTTCATTACGATATTAAAATAAACAAACAATTCGACATTCATTCAATTTATCCATTTATTTTAACATTGATAACTATAATGACATGTCATTATTGTTTTTTTTTTTTTGTTTCGTTCCTGAATAACATGGACACTCTTTGATACATCCTCAACACACAGGAACACCTACACAATATATATCTATCTACATATGCAGTACAGAGTAATTTTCACAATTCTACTCATTTAGTTTTGAATTTTGCTTTGTTGTGTCAGAGTGTTTGTTAGTTTTAATATTATTTGAATCGGTGCATTTAACAGATTTCATTATTTCATCACTATCCAAAGACAGACAGACATACAGCAAACCAGCATCATCAACGCTTCATTATCGTCTTCATCATTTTTTATTGTCATCATCATCAAATGCAAACAATTTCAATCGTAAATTTAACTTTAAGCCAAATTACGACAATATTAAATTAAAAATGTCCTTCAATCACTGTTTCATTTTATTACATTTCAATATTGGTGATAAAATTAAAGCCCTTGCGATTTATTTACACTGCATTTAAAATAATCGAAAATTCGAATATGAAAAAAAGGATACAATGAATTAAATATATCTGCAAACAAAAACAATCAGAAATATAGTTACAAATTAAATTGAATATGGAAATCTTATATTATTTGTGTTGTCCTCACGGCGATGTTCATATTGGGTGTTAAATTTCATAAAGTATGAAAACGAATAAGTTTTGCCAAATATTTACTATTTAACGGTTTAATTTATATTAAGAAGACAATGCACTATTTTTGGTGCACAGTCTTTATTTGTTTCTGATATTTTTAATTTACATTTTGTATAAAATTTTAATTGATACATCACTTTATCAGTGTTCATTAATTTAAATTATCAATTGCAATTTTTGGAAATCTTATCAAGGTGTGTAAACAAATTAATAGTTATCAGAATTTGTAATATAACATAATTTAAAACAGATAACTTATTTTTAAAATGACTATTTAATATAAGCCAACAAATTACACTGGTCAACAAAAAAAATCCTCCCCCATAGACGAATAGTTGGACTTGGTATATTTTGATGTGCTAAATACGAATCTGCTTTCAGTTTTATCCATCAGGTCTAGATTTTTTTTAAAGGGCGTGTCTAATATTTCGCCCATAGTAAGGCCATTACTCTAGTATATTTCCTCATAACTCAAGAACGGTGAGTACAATTGATCAAAGTGATACACCAAAAGATGCGGACTAAAAATATCTTCAAATTCCAATAACTTAACTTTTTTATGTGCTCAATAGTTTCGGAAATATTTTGAAAAAAATTACCGAAAAAAATCATTTTCATGCAAAATTTTAGATTTTTTTGTTACTAAAATTTCTTTTAATAAATGAAAACATCTAAAATGTTACAGTTTATCATCTTTATCTTAAAGCTGGTAATGTTTCGAATAAAACAAGGCATGTATCTTAAAAATTTATGCACAAATCGTGATTTTATTCACAGTTAAGTAAAAATACCCATGTTACATACAATTGCGTAGAAATACAGTGGTGGCCAAAAACAATTTTTTTTTTATTTTTTCTTGAATCAAAAATAGGTGGACTAGGTGGATTTTGACGAATTAAACAAGAATCTGCAATCACTTTTTTTTTTTATCGGGTATTGATTTTTTTTATGTGCATGACTAATATCATCACCTTATTCAACGGTCACATTATAAAATTGGCGAATTGTTTGTAAAACTTAGTCTATAACTCAAGAACCCTTTACACGATTTTGATAAGTGATACATCAAAAGGTGCATGATTGTTTTCAAGGAATGTCAAGAATATTTTTTCATTCGCTTAATAATTTCAGAGTTATGGATCAAAATTTTCACCACTTAAATATAAAAATAAATTTTAAAATTTTCGTTACTAATTACCGAATAACTACGGAAATATTAACTGGAAAAAAAATTATATAAATTCAGCTCAAAGAAAATTTATGTCGCTATATATTAAAGTTCAATTTATCTTAATTGAATAAACTGTTCTCGAGTTATACAAGTGTGACTGCCTAAAGGCGGGGTCATAGTAGTCATGCCCATAAAAAAATCAATGCGTGATAGAAAAAAAGTAAAAGCTGATTCTTATTTATCACGTTGAATTCCATCTAATCCACGTATTTTTTTATTTAAGACGAAAAATTTTTTTTTTTGCCTACTAGTGTATTTCCACTTAGGTACCCAAACTTAACTGTGAATCCAATAAAGATTTGTGCATCAATTTTTATAATACGTGGCTTTATTTACTTGTAGTTTTGCCAACTTTGAGATAAAGGTGATAAACTTAAATATTTTTGGTGTTTTCACTTAAAAAGAAAAGAAAAGTAAAAAAAGAAATCTTGAATTTTTCATGAAAAAAATTTTTTCCTATCTCCTAAACCATTGAGCGGATAAAAATTTGATAGTATAGCGATTTCAAGCTAGTTTTATTCCGCATATCTTGGTATATCATTTATATAAATCGTGCATACCGTTATCAAGTAATAGTGAAATATACTAGAGTAATCGGCATATTTTTTTGAAGGAGCTCAAAAAAAATTTTTTTTTTGTCGACCAGTGTTATTTATATTTTAAAAATTTATATTCGGTGATAGTGGTTTTCAAATCAACATAATCTAAAAATGATAATATCAATAAATATACAAGCCACTTTTTCACTAGGGAATGACAAATAAGAATATTAAGTTTGTCGATTGAACTAGATTACTCTGTGGTAGTTTTAATTTTCTTCTATGGATATTTACGATTTACTATAAAATAAATGGGAAAATTAACTTACGATTAAAAGTTAAAAGTGGTTGAATTTTTTGTTCGTCTAATAACACCCTGCTACAGAATAAATCTACATACACAGTTGTTCTTCATCTTGTTAAATTTTTCCACAAATAGATTTCAAAGTTTCGAAGGATATAGTTTTTTTTCTTTTAATTTCAAAATATTTACGAAGTATAATTTTTTACGAGACTTATGATGAGATAAATTATATTATTTAATCTTAAATGGAAGCTAAGTTCTTGTAATATATAATAAATTATATACGCTGATTTTATCCAAAAATTATTTGATTCAATGTAAGAATTCGTTGATTCAAGGAAAATATTCATTGAAATTTAGCAAAGAATTCAACTTATTAATGGTACGTTAAAACAAATCATTAAATTTATTACTTAATAAAACAAGTGACATCTCGAAGTATATTCCAAATAAATTTATACGTTTTTTATGATACAAAAGATCCCCGAGGAAGAGCATGTGGAGGCTCGGCTACAATCTGTATTGAAGATTGTTATAGAAACTTAGTGATTTCATCGATATATTCACGCCCCAGGTTTTCAATTTCAGAAAATCAATATAAACACTTTTTTAAATAACTAGGACCCCGTTTTCTGGCAGCTGGTGATTATAATGCTAGTATACATTCTGGGGATCACGACTAATAACCCTGCAAGGTCGTGTTTTGTTTGATACAATTTCAAAAATGGGTCTGAATGTGATTTTGAGCGGAGAACATACTTACTGGCCATCTGATCCAAATAAGATACCCGATGTGATCGGTTGGAGTTATAAAAAACATTACTATGAATTTAATATGAGTTGAATCTTCACTGGAATTGTTCTCGAATCATTCACCCACTTTTGTTATGATATTAAGCCCCCGAGAAATTGTATCTCCGTCTGGTAACTTAACGATATCAGGCACAAGGATAAATTGGCTAAAATATAGGAAATACCTTAGTACACACTGCACGGAAAATATATCGATAAGTACACCAGTAGAAATCGATCACTCTCTCAATAATTTTGATATGAATTTAAAACTTGCTGCTGAACATGCTACCTTAACCCCCCGACAAAAAAGATATAATACTTTATATTTTTAACGCTATATTACGCCTTGAATATTATACAGAATGGAAGGTATCACTGGTTACCATGATACCTGAGCCAGGAAAAGATCACACAAAAGTAGAATCGTATAAACCTATAAGTCTATTATCAAATATGTCAAAGCTCTTTGAGAAACTCTTAATAAATAAGTTAACCCCTCTATTGAATCGAAAGCAATGTATACCCAATCATCAATTCGGATTTAGAAGAAAACACAGCACTGTCGACTTGTAAATGTTATAAACAAAACGTTTGAAGAAATGAAGTATTGCTCTGCTCTCTTTATCGACGTTTCGCAAGCCTTTGACAAAGTATGGCACTATGGCATGATATATAAGATAAAGTAAAATTTACCCACCAATACACATAAATTATTGGAAAGCTATTTAACTGATCGAAAATTTATTGTTAAAGAGGGAGACTGCTTAAGTAATCCACAGCCCATTGAAGCAGGAGTACCCCAAGATAGTGTACTGGATCCTTTGTTGTACTTTGAACCTATTTTAAGCACACATGTCAAAGATTTTATGGATAATAACTGCGGCACCATGATACGTAAAAAATTCAAATTTTCATAAGGATCTAAACGTCTCCTTTGTGAAAGATATAATAAGAGAACACACAGAGAAATATTTTAGAAGGCTAGAAATTCATCTAAATCCTCAAGCTCGAAATATTCTACTAAGCAATGGACTCGATTGAGATGAAGGCACATATCAAACATGACCCATTAATGCCCACTGTTACGTATATGTAACGTGACAATGTCTAAGTTTAAAACTATATTATCAAAAAACGGAATAATATAAACTTAAATTTTGTTATGAATTGTGTAATTTAATATTCATCCTGCATCCTCCAATGTTTTTTTCATCATTTTCTCTTCTGTTATTGCGGTAAAATGTGATTTGTAAAGTTCAGTATTTCAAAAACTCGATTTTAACAGCAGGAGGTTTGGAAAAAGGCTTATTATTTACGTTCAACATATTTTAACAAAAAAAAGAAAACACATCCAATTTGTTTATTTTAAAATATAATGCGTGTCCGATAAAAATTAGAAAGTGGAAAAATAAAGTGTTACGTATATGTAACACTGGGTCAGTCTCAGTACTTTTTGGCCCCTTATATTTTCAATGCAAAAAGGACTAAATGACAAAATTTTTTTTAATTAAAATATACTATTTGAGCAGTAAACATGATACATTGTTTAAACAATTGATTGTAGCACCGTTCTCGTTTATTATTAGCAGTTTGATAAATATTGTGGGTATTAATAAGTAGGGGGCCTACGGAAAATTTCGCACTAGGCTCTATACACGTATTCAGTTAGATTTATTTTTTAATATTTTTATGTAATAACAAAAAAAAAAAAAAAATAATAATAATAAAACAATTAATTCAGTTCATTGATTCAACGTATTATTTCGTTGATTTAAATAACACTTTTATGATAAGAGAACATGTTTGTTGAATTTAAAAAACTTATACGTTAGTATAATGAACTTGTACGTTGATTAAAAAGAACATTTGAAAAAAATAAAATTACGTGAAAGATAAAATATTTTGAAAAATGTAATGAAGTAATTTGGATGAATCTCAACAATTACACAGGTTAACACTAAAGATGTATCTCGAAAATCATGTTGCAAATATTGTGGGTATAGTCATCTTACTCAACAGGAACATTTCGGTTTTTCTCCATTACGCCACATTACGCCTCTACACCTACTCTTTACCCATTTTTCAAGAGTTTTATTAGGGTCAATTGAAAAAAATCTTGATTTTTACAACTTTAAAGATTTCTAGAGGCTATGTATGAGACAAGTTGGCTCGTAGTACAGTTTTATAGCTCCATACCTCCCATACTAATTTAATACCTAATCTACCTTTTACCTAGAAATTTTGATAATCTAAAAACTCCTCAAGGAAGCAAATTTTCTTTGGAAGCAAAGGAAGCAAGGAAGCAAATTCTCAATGGGTTAAAAATGTGACGTGATTGAAAATTTTCATTTCATTTATTGAGAATATTAAAATGAATTGCAAATATTGTATTATTGTAACCATATTAATTTATATTAATATATAATTTAACAATTTAATTGCAAATAAAATAAATAAAAAAATTAAAAAACATGTCTATTACTGTGATATATTTTCAACGTATAGATCATTAGATAAACGTATAAGTTCATTAAAATTCAACGAAGTGCTCAGTAGAGCTATTTATTTTAATCAACGAACATGTTCAATAAAACAAAAAAATAATAACAAGCGCGAATGTTATATTCGGCCCGGCCGAATCTATATACCTACCATCAACTTTTTCAAATTTTATGTTATATGGGAGGGGGAGGATCACGCCCATTTTTTGTTTCCGAGTTTACATTGGTCCTTGAGCTATTTGAACACAATTTCAGCTTATATGGGAGGTGGGCGGTAAAGTGGGCGGACCATGCCCATTTTTGGTTTCCGAGTTTATATCGATCCCCGAACTATACATTCAAAATTTCGTTGTCGTACATGCTTTTATTGAAGAAATATTAGCAAAAAAATATGAAACGGACACCCTGTGTTTCTAGTTTTTAGCCCATAACTTTTTTGTTTATTAACCGATTTTGCCCATTTTCAATTCCAAACAAATATTTGTGCCAAATTTCGTCCCCCTACGTTTCCCCGTTCGAGCCATATCCTGCTTTCAACAGACAGACACGGACAGACATAGCTAGATCGACTCAGAATCTAAGCAGGACCCAGAAAATATATACTTTACTCAGATGATTCCTTCGACATGTTACACACGGAATGACAAAATCAATATACTCCCATCTTTTTGATGGTAGGTATAAAAATAAATAAAAAATAGGTTGAATCAATGAACTTATACGTTGAAATTAGGTACTATAAAACAACATTATAAATCAAATTTACGATTAGTTCAGAGGGTTTTACACTATATTTTAGAGAGCAGAGTTTAATTTTCTGTAATACATATCAAAAAATTTATTAAGGAAAGTATTATTAAATGTCATATTTTTCATTTCCTTTATTAAAATATTTTTAAAAAAATTAAAAACGAAAAATTGAACAGAATTGACCACAAATAGAATTAAAAATAAAATAATGTGCCGAAATTGGTTTAAGATATTTTAAATAATTTTTATATTAATACAAAATACAGTAGGGCCTCGATTATCCGTGATTCGATTAACCGACAACGTCGTTTATCTGGGAAATAAAATTTGTATTTGTTTTCTGCTTTTCCATTCATTTAATTTTTTTTTTTTTTTTGTTTTGATTAACCGTGATTACCTCTATTATCCGGGATTCAAAGCATAATTTTTTTCGATCGCTTTTGAACAATCGAACACAATGTGAATAAAACGAAAAAGGGGAATTCTCTCGTTTAAATAAGATGAGCAAGATAAAATCCAAGTTTATATTCATGAAAAGCTAGTTAACAAACAAATTTTAAATTGAAAAAGAAGAAACTAACAACACTAAATGATTTTTTTAGAAACTACGCATAATGAAATCCTTATGTATTGTTCACTGTTTTTTTTTTTTTTTCCAAAATAATTATTTTTTCCTTATATTATTTAAACATTTATATTAAATAATTGAATTATATGAATAAAAAATGTTCAAAAATACTACTCAAAATTTTTATTCAATTAACCGGGAAAATTGATTATCCAGAATGCTTCCGGTCCCAACCATTACGGATAATCGAGGTCCTACTGTATTATTATGTAAAATCCATTTAACATTAAAAAATAATATTGAAGTATGACTTCTAATTAAAAATTTAATAAATTTTAAAAATTTCAAATAAAATAAGTGCCTATTGTAAGTAAAGGTTCCAATGGTTTAATTCTTTAATTCAATTTTCAAAATCGAATTAAATTTATTTTCCCAGTCATTTCTTTAAAGTATTCATAACAATTTATTTCATAGACTTAAATTGTTTGACTTTACAAGAATTAATTGCTTAAAGAATTCACTACCAATTATACAATTCAAGCTTAAACAAGCGCGAATGTTATATTCGGCCCGGCCGAATCTATATACCCACCATCAACTTTTTCAAATTTTGCATTATATAGAAGGGGGTGGTAAAGTGGGCGGACAACGCCCATTTTTTGTTTCCGAGTTTACATTGGTCCTTTAACTATTTGAACTCAATTTCGTTGATTTTCACCTTATATGGGAGGTGGGCGGTAAAGTGGGCGGACCACGCCCATTTTTGGTTTCCGAGTTTATATCGATCCCCGAACTATACTTACAAAATTTCGTACATGTTTTTGTTGAAGAAATATCAGCAGAAAAGTATAAAGCGGACACCCTGTGTTTCTAGTTTTTAACCCATAACAGACGGACAGACGGACGGACATAGCTAGATCGACTCAGAATCTAACCAGGACCCAGAAAATATATACTTTGTGGGGTCTTAGATGATTCCTTCGACATGTTACACACGGAATGACAAAATCAATATACCCCCCATCTTTTTGATGGTGGGTATAAAAATATTTTGAATCATTAAAATTTTCTTCTATTCAAATCAATTTCTTGCACGAAACAGCCCAGACTATTTCTTTGAATAGACTTAGTAAAAACTTTGAATGAAAATATATATGTTTGTTTTTGTTACTAAGAAGAAAGTTTCAACTAAAAAAAAATAATTAAATAGATATTAATACAAAAAATATTTTGTATTAATATCTAAAAATGCATTTAGTAGTATGTTTACATTAATGTAAAATTTTTACTGAGGTGGTGCAAATAGTAACACTTTTTGCTATAGGATTATAAAACTACATGAATATAAAATTTCCCGGGAAAATTGGAAAAAATTTCCGGGAATTCTCGACGAAAAATTTCCGGGAATTCCCGGGAATTTTTTCCCGCCCGGAAAAACATCATTTAGTTACACATCACATAGCTATCATTTAGTTACAAAGCAGCCTAACGGTAGGGCATACGAAGGGAAAGCAATATTAGTTCGTAAAGATATAAAGCCTTTTCAATGCCAGAATACAGAACGGATCCCATTCAGGCCACTTCAATAAATATTTCCGATAACAATATCCTCTATATATTGTCCTCCAAGATATTTTATTAATCGTAATAAATTTTTTGATTATTTTTGCAACTTTAGTACCAATATTTATTGTAGCAGGAGACTATAACGCAAAACATACCTTTTAGGGCTCTCGTCTAACAACTCCCAGAGGTAGGCAATTATTTGAAGCAATATCATCCAGCAAACTAGATTCCATATCTTGTGGCCAACCTACTTACTGGCCTACAGACCTCAAAAAAACTCCCGATCTTATCGACTTTGCTGTAATTAGAAATGTAAAACGTGAATGTATATCAGTGATTCCTTAACTTTATCTTTTGTCAGATCATACACCAACGATACTTACATTATATAACTCTTTAGGAAGCATAGATACATATAGTTCTTGTTTTCCTAATTGGCAAAAGTACAAAATGTACATTAGTTCACACTTGCCTCCAAACATCTCACTAAAAAGTGAACATGAGATTCAAACTGCAGTAAATAATTTTACCGCTATTCTACTAATGACGCTATAATTTCTACACCTTCAGGTTTCTCAAAAAAAAAAAAATACATGAAATGTCTTAAAGATATTGAGGATCTTATAAGGGAAAAAAGAAATCTTAGGCGCCAATGGCAGGAGTTCAGATCTCCTGGTCTTAAATTTCAAGTCAGTGCCGGAGAAGATTAAATGTAGCTTTGACAAACCAAAAAGAATCCGAACTTAAGAACTATATGCGAAACTTAGACCCTGCTAAGAAAACAGATTACAGCCTATGGAATATGCGATGCCCTATCGGATACGACTCCCTACATGACTTCAAAACGGTCAATGGGCTAAAAATAATACTGAAAAAATCGAGGCGTTCGCCACTCATTTAGAGAAAGTTTTCACTCCAAATAGCACGAACTCTTGCGTTTCCGCTACTGTTATTAATGAAATGGTACCCCATCCATTAAAATTTCGACACTCGCCGTTAAGACAGCAATTAAAAGTCTTAAGGAAGAAAAATCTTCCGCCGCTGACAATATCACTACAACTATGATTACCAACTTACCTAACTCAGCATTAAGACTTACTCTATTCATTTTCAACTCCATATTACGAACAGGATATTTTCCAAACCCTGTGACTGCAACAGAACAACTTCAGTCTCATATAAACGAGTTGGAAAAATGGCTGCATAAATGGAAAATTAGAGTTAATCCTGCGAAATGTTTTCACATCACGTTTACTTTACAAAGGGAAAGTTGCCCCTTATTCAGATTAACAATGTCATAATTCCCGAACAGAACAAAGAAAGTATTATAGTATTCATCTTGACCGCCGACTAACATGGACACATCATGTGGATGCAAAAGTTACACAAATTAAAATAAAATCTGCTCAAATACATTTGTTAATTGACCCACGGTCATCTCTGGATCTGGACAACAAGGTCTTTTTTTATAAGGTAGCAATAAAACCAATATGGTTATATGGTATTTAGATCTGGGGAACAGCCTCTTCCTCAAATTTCGAAAAATTGCAAAGAAGACAGACGAAACTCTTGAGGATAATAACTAGGGTGATCGATACGGTTTTCCAACCGGTTTTTAAACCGGTTTTTTCTGTCATTGTGCTGTCGGTTTTTTCAAAATGTTAATTTTTCGAATGTCGAATAGACCGGTTTTTTTTAAACACAAAAAATCGGTTTTAAAAATAGGTTTTTATTTCAAAAAACATGTACTAAATACTGATATGTGAATCGAAATTTATGAATATTTTTTAGAGTATTATTTGTAATGTTTTAAAAATATAGTTTAAGGTTAAAACGAAATTAATTATTGTAATATTAAATAAATGAATTAGTAATAATTACTTCAATTGTAACACCTGTAATATTTTTACACTTAATTTGAATGTTTTAGTCTTTTTTTTATTCAATATTTTCTTCATTTTTCAAAGATTTTGTTTTAAAAAAGTTTCTCCACAGAATAGTTTCAGTAAAATTTATTCTGGCTCTTATCATATTAACCCATGGTTTCTGTTCTGTTTGTTTTGATGATTATTTTCTTAAAATTTTTATATTATATTATTCGTTCGTTCATATGCTTTATAACACCTAAAAATATTGGTTTAAGACCCACCTTAATTTGTACCAATCGTCTTTAAGTCGATTTGATGATGTTCGTCCGTCCGTCTGTCTGTTCATAAAAAAATAATTAATTAATTAATTAAAATAAAGGTCACAATTTTGAACATGTATTAAATTTGAAATTTGGCACACAGGTTTCTTATAGTCTAAGAAAGAAGCGTGTTGAAATTGGTTATGATCGTTCCATTATTTAAACTAGCGCCATGCAAATATCCTCCCGGAAAAGGGGTTTAACGATCATAAATCCCTTAAATGTAGTAAGAATTTTTTTACACATGTAAGTTCCATATAAGTTAAAATCTGTGTTCCGAAATTCATGAAGATCGGTCCACAATTCCACAGGTTTAGAAAAGAAGACACTTCCCCGAATTTGGTGCATATAATTGAGTAGGGTATTGTCGGACTTGACCGACTATTTCTTTCTCGTTCTTATTGGATTAATAGTTATTTCCAAAAATAATTATGTGTGATATATTTTAACTTGAACATCATAATATTTATTGATTTTTCTTTAAGAAATGTAGTCTTTTGGTAGAAATATTAACTTCTGAAAAAAAAACCGGTTAACCGGTTTTTTCTGAATTTAAAAAAGTGCAACCGGTTTTTTCAAAATACCAACTATTCGAACTATTCGAAAACCGGTTTCTCCAAAAAGTCGAATGATCGATCACCTTAATAATAACAGGAGTTCCATGGTATATCAGGAATAATAATTTGGTATCAATATTAAATATTAAAAATTAGTTTTTATATTTTATATAAAATGCTTTTATTAGGTTTGAAAATTAAAAATTGAATAATCAATTATTTAACATAAAATTGAAGTAAAACATAAAAATGAATTGTATATAAAATATTGTATAACAAGTTGAAAAATGTTTTAATATAAAACAGTAAAAGGACGCTACATATCTTCCCCTCTCAGAAATAAAATTATGTAATTTTATAGGTGATATTATTTTGTGTATTTGATTCTTGATTTTCTGTATTTATGTATGCAGGTTTAATTAAGTCGATAGAAACTGATCGTATGATGGTACCATGTTGAATTTTAAAAGTTTTATCATTTCTTTCTAATACTTTAAATGGACCTTCAAAAGGTGTGGACAGTTTTGAAGGTTGTATGATTTTTACAAATACGTATTCACAATTTTGTAGCGATTTAGGTACATATGATTTTTCATTGTTGTGATATATGATTTTTGTTCTTACTTCTGAAAAATGTTCTCTCAATTTTGAAAGCAATAGGTCGCTGGAAACTTGTTCATCTGATTTAATAACGAGTTCACCAGGAATTTTAAGGCATTGTCCGTAAACTAGTTCAGCTGGTGAACATTTTAAATCACTTTTAACAGAAGTCCGCAAACCAAGTAAAATTAACGGTAGCACTTCAGACCACTTTTCAGTATTTTTGCTCGTTAATATTGATGTTTTTAGTTGTCGGTGGAATCTTTCAATCATTCCATTGGCTTGGGGATGATAGGCAGATGTATGTATTTTATGTGAACCGAGTAGTGTAATTATATCATTGAAAAGTTTTGAAGTGAACTGAGAACCTCTATCAACTGTAATTTTTAATGGAACTCCAAAACGGGGAATGTAATTGTACACAAATGTTTTAGCAATAGTACAGGTTGTTATGTCCTTAAGTGGATAAGCTTCTGGCCAACGGGAATATCTGTCAATAACTGTCAAAATGTATTTAAAATTATTTGAAACAGGGAGAGGTCCAACGATGTCCATGTGGATGTGTTCAAATCGAGATTTAGGTATTTCTATAGGTTTAACTATTGATTTGGTATAAACATTTATTTTAGCTTTCTGGCATGTTAAACATTCTTTAGTCCAGTTATTAATGTCTTTTTTCATTAAAGGCCAAAAATATCTATTTACGACTAATTTTCTTGTAGCCCTTATTTCAGGATGTGAAAGTGAATGTAAAGTTTGAAAAACTAATTTTCTAAGTGAAACTGGAACATAAGGACGATACGTGCTACTGGAAATATCACACCAAAGCTTGCAGTTTTCAGAAACAGAAATTTCTTTAAGATTATATTTGGAATTTGGTTTTGAAATTATACTTTTTAAAACATCATCTTTTTGTTGTTCTAAATATATTTGTTCTATGTTCACACTTAAAGAATTTAGTGCACTAATTTCAGGTAAACGAGACAATGAATCAGCAACAATATTGTTTTTTCCAGAAACGTGTCTTATATCATTGCTAAATTGAGCAATAAATTCTAGATGACGAGTTTGTCGGGGAGATTTTTCAGTTTTTGAATTAAGTATGTTTACTAATGGTTTATGATCAGTAAAAATAACAAAATCTCGACCTTCTAAAAAGTGTCGGAAATGTTTAATTGATAGATAAATTCCTAATAATTCTCGGTCAAACGTAGAATACTTCGTTTCTGTAGGACTTAATTTTTTTGAAAAATAAGCTAATGGCTCCCAATGATCTCCATTATGTTGCTGAAGGACTGCTCCTATAGCAATGAGAGATGCATCGACTGCTATGGATAAATTAGAGTTCTTATTAAAGTGGTTAAGTAATGTTTTTTGAGCAAATTTTGTTTTAACATCCTGAAATGCATTTATAGTGCTTTCGGTCCAACAAATATCTTTTGATTTTGATTTATTTGCGTTAGTAATAATATTGTGTAAAGGAATAAGGTGTGTAGCTAACTGAGGAACATATCTGTGGTAATAATTAATAATGCCCAAGAATTGGTGCAGTTTTTTGATAGTTTTGGGCAGCTCATATTGTAAAATAACTTCAATTCTGGATTTTGAAGGAGATATACCACATTCTGAAATATTATATCCTAAGAATTCGAGCTCAGGAACATTAAATATACATTTTGATAATTTAATATTGAGACCATAGTTATCTAGTCTTTCAAAAACTTGACGTAAGTGAATAATGTGTTCTTTCTCATCTTTACTTGCGATAAGTATATCATCTACGTAAGTGAATACAAAATTTAAACCATTGAAAACTTCGTTAATGAATCTTTGGAATGTCTGAGCACTATTGCGAAGGCCAAATGGCATTCGAATAAATTCGTACATTCCAAAGGGAGTTGTAATGGCTGTTTTATGTATATCTTTTTCCGCCATTGGTATTTGGTGGTACGCACGAACGAGATCTATTTTCGAAAATACTTTTTTATTAACTAAGTCAATATTAATATCGTGAATATGTGGAAGAGGATAACGATCTGGAATGGTTACACAATTCAATAGTCTGTAGTCTCCACACGGTCTCCAATCGTTTTGTTCTTTTTTTGGAACCATGTGAAGTGGTGAACAGACGGACGAACGCGATGGGCGGCATATGCCCATTTTTACTAAATTATCGAATTCTTTTTTTGCTATATTAAATTTAACTGGATCTAGTCGACGTGGTTTACTAAATGGAAGAGATCCGTTAGTTTCTAGTTTGTGAACTGTATTATGTTTTACCACTTTTCTATAATCCGGTTCAGAAGTTATGGATGGAAATTCACTTAAAAGTGGTGCTATATTGCAGTCTATATTAGTAAATTTCAATGAAAATAAATTTGAATATCCTAATTGTACAGATGATATAATTCTATTTGTTGTATCAATAAGTTGCTTGTTCTTAATATCTACTAAAATATTAAATTTTTCTAAAAAGTTTGCACCTATAATTGGAGTTTCAATATCTGCTAAAATAAATGGGAATGAAAATGTTTGTCCAGAACCAAAATCTATAATAAGATTTGTGTAACCAAAAGTACGTATTGAAGTTCCGTTTGCAGCAGTAAGTAAAATTTCGCTTTTTTTATTTTTGCCTTTAAATTTTGTAATAGGGAATACAGAAACATCTGCTCCAGTATCTACCAGAAATTTAATGTTAGTATTTTTATCAATAATAAATAGACGACGTGAATTCGCTAAATGATCCTCATTATGTGCCGTCAGCATAATGGGGTTATTTAGTTTAAAGATTTTGACTGGAAGTTTTTGAAAAATTTACAAAATTTTTCACATTTACGTGCCTTCTTGCCAAAACGAGAATGATACCAACAAATATTCTCAGTATTTTTAGATTGATTTTGAAAATTTTCAGAATTATTTCTTTTGTAGTTTGTGTTAAAATTTGTATTGTTCAGTTGGGAAATATTTAAAGTTAATTGGTTTATGCTTTCAGCTAAAACAGATGTTAATTTAAGAACATCTTGTATTGCGTGACCTTCTAATGATTGATTTGAATTAATTACTGATATGTTGGTTTTTTGCATATGAAAAATTTTGTCGGCTAAAATTACTACTTCATTAATTGATTGTATACCTGAAGAAGTAAGATGGATTTGAATGTTTTGTGGTAATTTTCTTTGCCATAACTTAAAAATCAAATCACGAGAAACAAATGAAAGTGGTGTAGCTAAATTTGTTAACTCTCGAAAAAGTTCCGAAGGTTTTCTGTCTCCCAATTGGGTGTCTGAAAAAATTTCCTCAAATCTGCCTTCTTCATCTAGAGAAAATCTTTCACAAAGTGTTTTTTTAATAGTATCATACTTGTTGACAACTGGAGGATTTTGAATAATGTCAAGTATCTTCAAAATAATATCTTGGGACAAAACAGTGATTACGTATTGGTATTTTAAATTGTCATTTTCAATATTATAAAGTTCAAACTGAGTTTCTATCTGTATAAACCAAGCTTGTGGGCACGATGTCCAGAATTGAGGAAGTTTTAGATTGGTTGTGATGTTCTGTGTGTTATTTTGTGTTGGGTTTATGTTGTCTGCAGGAGAATGTTGCAATGTAGAGGCATTATGAAATGTTTCATCATTACTACCACTTCCTGATCTTGTTAAAACCATTATAGAATATTATAAAAAAATTTCTAAGAGAGGTTACAAAATTCTGTTGTGTGGTGGTCTTTGAATGACTTATAAATTTAATTTGAAAAATCTTACGTGCTAATGAAATTAACTACTTATCAACATTTAATGATTCTTGAAGTCCAAAATAGATTCATTCAATTAAAGGCAATTAGATAATTAGGATACTGTTGTTCTTGACAGTTCTTTAAATATTTGAATCCAGTTGGTATTTTCTTTTTTACAGCAATTTTTAATTAAGATTGATATTTGAATCCAAACGGTATTTATTTGTTTAAGGTGATTCTATTTATTTTTAGATAAGATTGTTCTAAATATCATCTATATTTTGATTTGATTTTTTATTCTTAAATATTAAATATTTATATTTTTAGATAAACGTATATTTAATAAAATTTATTGTTCTGGTCAAGTAATTGGTTAACTATTTGATTATGATGATGATTCGATTTGCAGGATCGCCAATTTGGTATCAATATTAAATATTAAAAATTAGTTTTTATATTTTATATAAAATGCTTTTATTAGGTTTGAAAATTAAAAATTGAATAATCAATTATTTAACATAAAATTGAAGTAAAACATAAAAATGAATTGTATATAAAATATTGTATAACAAGTTGAAAAATGTTTTAATATAAAACAGTAAAAGGACGCTACAAATAATAATATCAATAAGGATCTCAACATTCTCACAATTAGAGAGGAGATAAAATACCACAGGATTACTTATATGGCAAAACTATGTGAACACCCCAACCCCCTTGCAAGGGATTTGTTAACATTTGAGGGTCACAGTCGCCTATGAAGGTTGGATATACTAGACATAGTTAGATAAATATACTAATGCACACTTTTTATTGTATATTGCAGTGGCAATAATAATATTAATTAATTTTTAGGTTAATATTTGAATACTCATTGTAAGTTTCTAAGAAAAAAGTTTCAATAAAACAAAACAAAAAAACAAAAAATAGTTACACACTCAGCGTATACGTAATGTAAACATAAAGATTTTTTAATCTATGTCAGTACCTATCTTTAGGATAAAATATTAAAAAGATAAAGCATATTAAATCTGCTATTGCAACTGAATATGTCATAATAAACTTATGCTAATTTAGACATTTTTAAGAAATTCTGTTAATTAATTGCAATATATAAAAAAATTGTGAGATTGATATATATATATATATATATATATATATATATATATATATATATATATATATATATATATATATATATATATATATATATATATATATATATATATATATACAAAAACACTGTTACTGAATTTACGATGTAAGTTATTTGCATTAATTAAACTTCTAATAAAATTCTATGTTCTGCTAATATTTTTCAAACATTTACTCTATTCGACTTATTGTCTGTCTATTTAAAATTAACATCAACTAAATTGACAATAATGAACCTCCCGGTAGACTAATATGTGTGTAATAAAACGTTTGATGTCGTTACAGCTAAAAGCGTTTTATTAATACTGAAGCCAGATGCTCCAGCTACTGATGATGGTTATTGTAAATTTTGCATGTGTCGTGATTGTGTTTAACATTTAAATTGAAACTTGTCGTTATAATTTTTAGATAAAAAGTGTTAGAATTTCCGTTTATTGTGTTTTTTCTATTTTTTTTTTTCCAACAAATGCTTGTTATTGTTATTTTCTTCCTGGATGATAATTAAAACTAAAAACTTTTTTACAACATCATAAAACACTTAGGATTCATTTTGATTTTAATGTAATTGTTTTTGTTGTTACTTTTATTATTGTTGTCGTGTCGTATTTTATTGAGTGAAGTTGTTGCACGGTGGTGTATTTTATGGAAAAAATAATAATTTCTACGATTAATATAATTATGTTAAAGACACATTTTTAGATAGCTATTATTATTTTTTTTTAAGTTAGCCTTAATTTGCCACAGTGGTATTGAAAATTAGTTTTATATTTTTAATTGTAGTGAACAACCCACTGTACTACAATATCTACCGTTTTGCGTATTACACGTAAATATATGTGTTTCTATCTCTATGTGTGCGTGTTGTCAATGTTGGCTAAAGTGTATTTGTAAAATTTTGATTGTAAATTATGTTGTCGTAGTTGTTGGTAGTAGGTACTCCATTTATGTTTGTATGCATGTGAACAGATAACTAAGTGGTAGTTGTTGTGAAGTATTATTTGTTAATCCGCCATTGTTTGCTTTATTTGTTTTGCTGTTGAGACATACACATACACACGATCAGCAGCATCAAGGACTTGTGTTGATGTGTTTGTGTTTAAAAATCAACATAAAATGTAGTAAATTTTTGCTGTAGTTTTTGTCTGCTTTTTTTGTTTTCGTCCTAGTACAATATGTTTTATCAGAGTGTTAACAATAAAACAACAAACAGCAGCAACCTTAGCAGCATGTAACACCCAGTCTTTTTTTATTTGTCACACATTCATAGTCGTCCTGGCACACACTCATACAATAAAAAAAAGATAGAAATTATTTTACATGTACAACAAACAGACACACATTGGAATGTTTTATACAAGTTTTATTTATTTTTTTAGTTTGAATTATTTTTGAGTGTCAATGTGTAGAACATCAACAACAACACCAACAATGGCATCGGCAACTACTACAAACTACAGTTTGTACATCAACACGACAAAGTCATAGAATCAGGAATTTAATTTAATTTGTACTCAAGTCGAGTTAAAATTCACTTTTGTTTTATTTTATTTTTTATTAACGCTTCCTCTATACACACTCGCACACAGATACGCATACACAGGCATTTACAAACATATACAAATTTATTACAACATTGAAGTAAACAGACAAATACGTCACCTTGCATTTTGTTGGTATGAACATTTAACCGGAAGTTTGTTTTCTTTAGTTTTCTCAATTTACAGTAAACATTTTCTGAATGGAACAAATGATCTAGAATTGATAAAATTTAGGATGGAAAGAAAACTACCTTGAATGGGAATTGGAAGTAATGGATTACCGTTCCTTTATAGACCTACAGCCTTTTTAGTCACTAAGCTGGCAAAAAGGTGAAAATCAGTATATAATTAAAATGTGCTGCAGTGAAAAATCACTTAAAAATGACTAGAAAGTGTTTGTCTTAAACCCCTTTGAGGACTCTTTAAACTGCACAATAGAAAATTTTAAATTCCAAAATGTCGTTCTGGAACGTAATTCACTAAAGATATCTATGTTTGACATGGCCAGAGCTGAGTTATTTTCGAATTGATCACAGCTCCCTACTGGGTCAAGGGGTTGTGGGTGGACCTCCAAAAACGATGGGAGGGCGAAATTTTGTTCAAATATTTTTTTATATAAAGTTTGTTTGGTGTTAAAACTGAGCAAATACGGTTCAGAAACCAAAAAGCATATATAGCAAGCTCGATATTCGCAAATACCCATTATCGCGAAGGCTTAATTTTTAAAATTGCAGGTTCTATAATTGCGAGAGTTTATTTTCGCGGCTTTTATCTGTTTTTTAAATTTTATTACAATGTCTATAACCATAAAAGGGAAATCCCCGTCTTTTGGTATATTAACCTTTTTGGATAATCTTGATCTTCAATTTTGTCAGTTTATTCGTGTCATTTGTTGTGTAAATAGATCTCTTAATATGGGAAAAGTTCAACATATTTTAAAGCCAACGATTTCTCAATAATTAGAGATTTAAAAAAAATCTAAAAGTGGAGATTTCATAAATCAATTTGCGTGAATTACAAGTTGCATAAGTCTTCGGTTTATCACACTATAAAGCAAGAAAATTCATTAAAAATGTTCGTACGTACAACAGAAAGTGTCCCTGGCAAACGGTGCACCTTAAAGAATGCTGAGTTCTGAAGAATGTAAAAAATGCTTTATAAATGGTTTGTAAAACAAAGGGAAAAATATGTTCCAATATCAGTAAAGATTTTACGATCAAAAGCCAGTCATTTGTATTCCAAAATTTATCAAACCAATTCAGGTTTCAATGCCAATTGAAGGATAGTTGAAGAAATTTAACCGTCGCACATTGGGGTAAAAGGGGTCGAAAATTGCGCTTAATTCAGGGAAAGGTGATACTAATATTTTAATGATCACGTTTTATTTTTTTTAATGAAATGAAAAAAAATCAATTTTAGAATTTTAAGATTTTTTTTTAGCAGAACGATAAAGGAAAAGTTGATATCAACACCTTAATGATCACATTTAATTTTTTTATTTATTGGTAAGTAAAAAATGCATTTTTAGAATTATAAGAAGTTTTTTGGCTGAATGGTAATGTACGTCCTTCCGTCTATGCATTTGGGTTAAATGGGACGAAAATTACTTTTAATTCAGGAAAACGTGATATCTAAATTTAAATACCTTCATTTGATTTTCATATTAATTAAGAAGTAAAAACAAAATATTTTTCGAATTTTAACTTTTTTTGGAAAGAATTCTAATGTCTGTCTATCTGTCCGTATGTTTGTTAATTTTTGCAAACTTTCCAATTCAAAATCGTTTAACTTTTGACTCAATAAAGGTAACGATTCAAAATTCTTTGTTCGATAGATAATTTTGTTTTTTAACTAACTACATAAAATGTAAAAAAATCAGTTGAAAATATTTGGTAATATATGGAAAAATCTTAACCAAGATCTAGTAAAATTGAGATTTTTGAAACTTCAAATGTATATAACTCGAAAAATATATAAGATAAGTAGTATATGTAAGCATGTTTTCTAAAGGATTTATCAAGGACTTTAGGGTGATATAAAAATCTTGAAAATCGGGTAAGGAACAAAAATTCGATAGAGGTTAAACATTTTCCCTGACACTAGTTCCCTATTTTGAACCCCCATAGTTCCTCTCCCGATGTTTATATTGGATCCTGCTTCGAAACTACTGCTACTGTCTTTTGCTATGCCTATGTGAAATTTCATGAAAATCCAACTAGCCGATTAGAAGTTACAGATTTATTTCGATGTTTATTGTTTGATAAAGCAAAGAAAATATCTGCACTTAAGTTGTTTTTTGTATGAAATCTACTGGAGTTTTTTTTTAATTATTTTCTCAAATCGGGCCATATATGCGCACGATTTTTTTTCATAACATTAAAGTGGGCTATATATACTATTTTTCAGAAAATTTTCAGAACAAACATCCTTTAACATTTTAAGTTGCATTCCATGAAAATTGAAAATTGTATTTTAGGACAATTTTCAAAAAAATAACAAAAATATTAGGACAAAATATAATTTACAAATACTTGAAGAAAAGTACACTTAAATATCTGAAGTTGATGGTTTCATTTTAAATTTTTACCTTAAAAGACCTTTTATTTAAAATAAATACACTAAAAGCTGATGAAAATTGAATTTTTTACTATTTTTCAAAAATGTAAAAAAATTTTTAAATTTGACAGCTTCTTAAATGAAAACAGCACAACCTAGCTCAAAGATTTTAATTGATATTGATACATAATTTTGTCTATTTTTATTCGGTACCCAAACTTTATTACAAAATTTTATATTCAATTAAGCGCCACTTTTGACACATTTTACCCCAAAGTGCGTCGACATAGAATTAGATTTTTAAAAATTACGGGCGAGAAATTGTCTTCGAAACCTCATCTTATTGATCCATTTGTGAAAGAGTTTAAGGAATACGTTGATGAGCATGGTTTGACTCTTCACCAAATCTACAATGCCGATGAATCCGGTTTGTATTATAGGATGCTTCCAAATCACACTCTTGTCAGATGTAATGAGAAAACGGCTCCCGAAAGAAAAATATGTAAAGAGCGAATAACTTTTTTGCCCTGATCAAATGCGAATGGCACAGACAAACTTAAATTTAAATGCTTTTTCAATAATCATGTAATATACAACTACAGTAATAACCAGTAATAACGCCTGGATGACATCATTTATATTTAAGGACTGGTTCCCCATGAAAGTTAATTTTCACTAATTAGTAAAAGTTGTTGGTAAGTTTTTCCAAGAATTTTTGACTTTAAAAGGTCTGCCGCAAAAAGCAGTTTTGCTTTTTGATAACACAACGTGTCACCCAGTTGAGGAACTAAAAAGTGATGACGATTTAATTTTAGCAATGAATCTACCACCGAATTGCACTGCGCTTATTCAACTGTTATATCAAAACGTTATCAACTTGGTCAAATTAATTTATAAAAAACAACTGCTCACCCACTTGCTTGGCGAGAAGGGAACAAATTTACAGTTCAAACTAAAAAACTTCAATCCCAAAAATGCAGTTCAGATTCTAGCTACGTCCTGGGATAAAATATCAGTGCCCAATATCCTAAAATCCTGGAACGGCTTACTCGAATTCGGTATTAAATATTTTACAAAATATAATATAATCAGGAAAAAAATAAAGATCTTTCAACTATTGGTACACTTGTAGCTCCAATTGTTATGAAACATCTTTTCACGAATGCTGAAACAAACAACTGGATTCAAGAAGAATTTCATGTGGAAAGTAATGAGGAGCAAATGGAATTATAAGATATGGAATCGGAGGATTTATACGATAGTGGTCATGAAGAAAACAAAATTAAAGTGGACGATTGTATAACATCGATAAACATATGCATTAGAGTGTCCCGAAGAAAGCCTTTTTCGAAATTTCTATGTATGAAGCCCCTTTAAACGATGCGTAAAAATTTGTTTAATACGAAAAAATTATTCAAAAAAATTTTAAAATTCGTCTTCAGTTCTCTACCAGCGATTGAAAAATCATGGGTCCGCACATTTTATTCAAAAAAAGTTTAGATTTTTTAATCGAAATGGGTATCAAAATAATCGTAATTTTATGCTGGATTTTAAAAAAATATTTTAAAAATTTTTCCCATGGAATTTTATTTTGCTAGAAGACTTTTTAAGACATTTGATGAACAATTTTTTTTATTTTATTTATTTTTTTTTTGATTTTGAAAAATTTGGAAAATTATATATTATCAACAGTACTTACTACAATGGAAATTTTTAATATTTTAGCCATAAAGGGAACAAAATTGTAAAATTCTTATCCATTTTTTAAGAAAAATAAAGAAAATTTGTTTGCATGATGTACTAAAATGACGGTTTTTGTCTAAAAATTACGAATTTTATGATACCCATTTCAAGACTACAATACTATTTTTTGGAGGAAATGTTCTAGACCCGTGACTTTCAATCAATTTTTCTCATATTAAGCTAATTTTTACACATCGTTTGAGGGGTCTTCCTACAAAATTTTTGTCTACGGGACACTCTAACGTACATTCATAAACAAATTTTACACAAATATCTCAAAGATAAATGAAAGCTCGGAAACCAAAAATAGGCGTGATCCGCTCACTTTACAGCCACCTCCCATATAAAATTAATTTTAAAACTTTAAAATATGGTTATAGCGATTCGGCAAAGCTTATTACTATATATTCTCAATTATTTAACATTTTAATCATAAATAAGTTGTAAAGGATTTTTTAAATTACATATCTAATTACATAACTAACTCTTTAAAGGATCACAAGTCACAAAATTATTAAAAAAAATGCATTTTGGTGTGGAGTGGAGTGCGGCCACTCTTGGAGCAATTTTTAAACATTTGTTTGAAGCAAAATTGCTTGTGGCTATTCAATTTATATTTCAGTAGTCTTACAAAGCCGGTTCAGTTATTGGAGTAGACACTTTTCTTTTTTTTTTTAGGTTTGTCTCCAAAGAAAAAACCGAACATGAATGTTTATAAAGAAATTTATTTACTTCTATTTATGTTTAACAAATAATGACAGTAAGGATGTTAGACAAGAAGAGTGAGAACCCTACAGCAGTAATTATGCACAACATGAATAAAGTTTAGACAAAGTTCCACAACAATTCCAATAGAGTTTAAGATTTGATGGAATGTTGAGTGTGACTGTGTAAAATCATTTATACGTAAGTATCTACATATATTTATTATATTGCTTATATTCACACATATTCTACATTAATGGGAGCATATAGGATTTTGCAAAGATTCAAATCCATCTACATTTATAATCGACATTTGTACATGGATTTTGTTGTGTATTAGAGCAATAATAATAAATACCATTTGACAACTTTCAAATACACATTACGAATAAATATAACAAGATTGTTCAGTTAGATGTACACAAACATACATATGTATGTAGTATTTAGTATATCGTCTATAAAGTTGTTCCAATAACACAAAGTCTGGTGTGATAAAATGTTTTCAACCATAAAATATGGATGAATGAATGGAGTGTCGTTTGGTTGCTTTGGGTATTCACCTAAAGGTCTGAAAGTTTTTTCTTAACTATAATTTTAGCTTTAATTGCAAGTTGACAGTTGTATATGAATTTTAAGAATTTTATTATTTGGTTTAGTTGTTTTTAGATTTTTACTTAATTGTAGTTTAAACACTATTTATTTGTTAAGTTTTTGTGGGTTTCCTTAGCAATTTTTCTTGTGGTTTAATGTAATGAAATTATTTTATTTTTCCTTCAAAAAGAACAAATAACATGTTTATAATTTTGAACAAATGAAGCATTTGTTCCAAACTGTTTGAATATGATGTAGAATTTATTTTAAATATGAAGATAATTATGTTACAAAGTTCATATTTATAATGAAAATTCTAAACAATTAAGTTTAAATTTTGTAAATATTGAACTTAATAGTTAAGACATTTTACAACATTAATAGCTGGTTGTATTAAATATTTTGTATATCCTGATGACCAGGGCAAGTTTTTCAAGCTTTTCGCTTGGAAAGTAAGCATTTGCATATTTCAAAAGAATTTCACAAAAAATTCTTATATTTTAAGTCTTTGCATAAATTTGCATATAATGGATACAAAAGTTAGTTTTCTTAACAAAAACACACTTTTTTGTGATTTTTTGGAGTTCAATTAAATGATTTCTAAAATTTTTTTTGTGAGTAGTTTGAGTACATTGTAAAAATTGTAAAGAAAAAAAATTCAGAAGCATCAAATATCATACTTAAAATTAAAATAGTTATATTTTTATAAACATCGAAATCTATTAGAGATTGAAAGTTAAAAAATGCATATTTATGCATATTTTCTACACATTAATATATAAGAATGCATAAGTTCGTTGGTTTTTATATACATATTCATGCTATTTTTGCATATTTCTGTGCATATTATACCATTTTTTCATGCTTTTTCAAGCGCATATTTGAATTTTTTTTCTGCATATAAAAACTTGCCCTGCTGATGACATAAAATTCTCGGCCTTATTACTAGGGAAATGTAATTTTACTCGTATCCTTAATACTTAAAGTATTTCCATTAAACTCATAAACTTATACATATGTAAACTAGTTCATTTTACAACTGTATAAGTAAAACAATTGTCAAAACTAAATACAAATATTGAACACTTTATTAAAATCCAATTAAGACAATAGAACAAACTCATTAGTAATAATCCCAACTTTAATGAAAGAATGAAAATACATTAGTAAATAAATGTGGGGGTTTCTTAACCTCAATTAAAGTGACTCCCAAAGGCACGTGCTGTGATAGTTTCCTGAGATGGGTTGGTTTGTTACGATTACAGAGTATGTATGTATGATAGTGGTGGGGGTAGTTATAAAGATGTGTGGTGGCGTAAAAAAAAGTGTGACAGCTGCAAAGCCCAAGGTTATTGCAACATAACCCACCCATTAAAGACGCATGATAACATACATTACCACCAGTTAGTAGCAAAAACCGGTAGCAAGAAGTTGTAAACACTTCAATACAAAGTTGACAACAAGTACCCAACAACATGTTCATTCTCATAAATGGGAGTAACCCAGCAAACAGATTTCTGAAAAATTTAATTCAAAAATTTTGGTTGTCTTGTTATAACTATGAAGTGAAATAATATATGAAGTAAAATTTCTAGTTAAAGCTCTTTTTTATTAAAAAATAATAATTGGAAAAATCTTTGTCTTGATTTTTGAACAGTAGTCTTGGCAAAAAGAAAAAGGAACAAGCGAGAATGCTATATTCGGCTTGGCCGAAACTATATACCCACCATAAACATTTTTTAAATTTTACGTTATATGAGAGGTGGGTGGTAAAGTGGGTTGACCACGCCCATTTCTGGTTTTCGGACACTCTGTGTTTCTAGTATTTAGCCCACAAATTTTTTGTTTATTAACCGATTTTTCGCAAACAAACCTTAAATAAGAGTCAAATTTCGTTCCCCTAGGTTGTCCCGTTCGAGCCCTATCCTGCTTTCAACAGACAGATGGACATAGCTAGATCGATTCAGAATCTAACCAGGACCCAGAAAATATATACTTTAAATAATTCTTTCGACATGTTACACACGGAATGACAAAATCAATATATGCACCTCCCATCTTTAAACGATTTTGTTATTTCTTGTTAGGTTAGGTTTAAAGGGTTGCTCGCCATAGTGAGTACACTTGAAGATCATAAAGCCCATTGTGATACCCTAGAAAAAGAAATGATATATTTCCCCACCTAATATCAACGATACACTATTCGATTGGATCATACTGAAATCAGCCCGTACTTCTAACAAACCTAATCAGGTTTGTCAGTGGCATGTCGTTAGGATAGTCCAGATTGCCACAGAATTGTCGACCGAGAAATCCCACTTAAAAGATGCTGTACGAATTCTTCTTTTTCTTGGCAACACATCTGCAATAGCTATTCCCCGGGTAGCCCATATGCTCCGACATACGCCCAATCATACAGTGCACTGAGATTATGCCTACGAGAAGCCTTATTTCGTGACCGTCGGGGCCATAATGTCCTTGATACTCTACAAGTGGTGTTTGAAGACCATCTGTGTTATTTCGCCAATTGACCATTCATCGAGAGTATTAGATAAGAAGATGAAGGGATGATAATGTCATCGTAAACTGCGCTATCGTCCAAGAACCATGAGTTTACCACACATTCGTCGAACCTTTCGTTGCCCTGAATATCTTCGTGGCCCGGGACCATACCAGCTCGACCTGGTAATGACTGAACAGGGCTAAAGGGCGTATACAATCATAAATGCATTTGGACATTATCGTATGGGAATTAAGAACCTTGATTGCAGCAACACTGTCTACATATATACCAATGTTCGATGCACAGAAATGTAATTCTCTAATCTGCATAGCTGCTACATTAATGGCATATATTTCGGCTTGGAATACAGTACAATGATTCGGTAATCTAAGAGACAATGAAATGTCCAAATCATCAGAGTAAATACCCGAACCAGTGCATTTTCCGTTTTCGATCCTTTAGTGAAAATTGAGATAGCATATTCTTCCCTAGATGGGATTCTTACATTGAAGGTCCTATTAAAGTTCATCCTTGGTACCAGATAATCGATTTCCCGTATCAGGGTTGATATGCCTATTTTCCTTAAAATACTTTCGTGACCAACACGGTCATACTTAAGTTCGCCAGATTCCCTGAGACATAGTGCGGGCTTAGCGGAGATATTTCTGATGAAAATATCAAGGGGAAAAATATCTAACATTGTCTCCACTCTGGCTTGAGGAGTGGTGCACATCGCACCAGTGATAGAGAGACAAGCCACTTAGTTCAGAATAGAGATGTGATCCTTCGTGTCTACTATCTTCCACCATACAAGTATACCGTAGTTAAGGATTTGTCCATTTACGATATACGGTTTCAGACCCCATCTTTTTCCGAAAGTTTTCTTGCATGCGTTGAATGTGCATAGAGCTTTCTGCATCCGACACTCGGCATTTCGTTTCCACAATAGCTTTGACTCAAGGATTACACCAAGATACTTGGCTTCTAGTTCGGTCTTTGTGGGGTATACACTCAGACCGTTGTCCCTGGCCCATGTCAGTAGTTTGTTTAAAGGCGATTCCATGAGTTTGCTTATCGTGGAGATCTTCTGATGGGGAGCACACAATAAGATCGGGGAGCATATTCTTCTCTACGATAGTCCTACATTCGGATTATGTAATACTACATTTTTTTGGAAAAAGTGAGTAGTATCCATTGGACATTTGTCTCTTGCATTCTACGATTGTCAGCTTTATTCGAGAATTTAATTTCTATAAAACTTGTACAGATAAGAATCATGCCTGACAAAATGCACTTCTTAATAAAAGATTAATAATAGAATAGTGAATTACGGTTTCCTTATTTACTAGTACTTTTTTGTATTCTCTAATTTTTGTATTCTCTTAAAAGCCTATCTACGCTCAAAGCCTTAACTTAGTTATTTAGTTTGCTCTAGTTATAATTTTGTTATAATTTTACCATTTTCTAAGCATTTTTCTCTTTCCAGAGCTTTCTGAAGCTCCCAGGCGTGGTAAAAAACTAAAAACGGTCTTACTTATTTGCGACGATTGTTTTATTTTTTAAATTTACTAATTTAATACTTTAATCATTATTATCCCATCAAATTCCAACAGCTTCAAATCTTTAACTTCGATTAGGGAAATGAAAAGCGTCAAAATGTTGTTCATATATTTTTAAAGATCTTCGGATTTGTTTTTTTTTTTTTTTTCATATTTGCCTTTTTTACGAAGGCAAGCTTATACGCTCGTATATAATTTTCTAAACATTCTCTTTCCAGAGCTTTTTGAAGATCCTAATGGAAGCAGATTTTACAATTTCATAAACATATGTTAGCTTTCCAGAACTTTCTTAAGCTTCCAGATAACGTAGAAAATAATAAAATTTGGCTTACTTATATAACGGTTCAAAAACATTTTTTTTTTTTTTTTAAACATTTATTCGGGGAAGCGGAGATAATCGGATTTATATATCATTTCCTAAATATTTTGCTCTCTCCAGAGCTTTCTGAAGCTTCCAGACGACGTAAAAAACTAATAAAACTATTCGTCCTACAAGACTTAACGGAGCTAGATTTTTCTAACAGGGAGAGAAGACACACATATTTTTATGTAATATTTTGTAAAGTCTGTTTTGATTTTAAGAAATTTTAATTTGCAATACTCATTGTTTGCTCTCCAAATCCTGTCGAAAACAGATTTTTCATTTCGGTCAGGGAGTGCATTTACGTCGATTTATTTATTTTTTTAACTCGTAACTCTATGTAATCTAATACTGTGTATGGTTTCGAAATTTTCCAAGCTAAAACTACTTTGCTGGGTTATTTCATTGTGCAGACGATGTTTTATAAAAAATGGCATTGCAATAATCATAAAAGTCATACCAACACGTGTTCATAACTTTGGTTGCGGAAATGGAGTTATGTTAAAGTACAAGAAGTGCGTGCCAACGCTTGGTGTTGTAATGAATAATCAAGAAAAATAACTAAACATCTTCGCCCAGCACCATAAGGATAATGAGTTGATTATGAATATTGAAAATGAAAGAAAACAGCAGACGATAATGAAAAAAATAAAAATGAAATGTGCTTTCAAAATGAGCGACAAACGCACCACATAAAATATTGAGTGTCTCTACAACATCCGTTGGCATTTAACGACATCCTTCAACAGGAACTGGGAGTCAAAATCATCAACCTTTTGCGCATCATCGAATTTTTAAAATCTATGATGAATGAATGGTCTATTGAATATGAATAGTAAGTACTTACTTTAAAATGATCCTTCTACACTTTGTGTTCCTCAACTACCGTTACTCATCATTATTGTAATGATGATGATGACGATGGAAGGAAAAAATACGCACATGAAAATAAAAAAAAAAAGGAGCAGCCCGGTAGTATAAATTTATAAAAGAAAATAGAATTGAAAATAGCAAACAGCACATTTGTGTCATTTAAGTGCCCCAGTAATCTCTTAAGTGGGGAACTACACATGCAGAGCGTGTTGCTGCATATAAATTATGAGTATTTTATAATAAACACACACACACAAGCACACTGACACCCATTGTTACCACAACACAACATTGATGTTGTAATGTAAAATTTTTTAAGGATATTTCTTGTGTTCACAATTATGACAACAACTTTTGCATCAATTGTTTTTGTTCTTAAATAACTGACTGTTGGCAATTTTTGTGTTTGTTTATTTTTACTGGATCCTTCGTTTAGTCTATTTCAAATGTGTCTATCTCTATCACTCTCTATTTGAATCCTTGAATCTTTATGGTATTAGTATGTGCTTATATTTGTGCGTTTGTTACTTGTCTGTCTGTATTTGTTTGTTAGGATTTACGTTCCATTAAGGGATAAATGTTGATTCAAAATAAAGAAAGCATTTTATTTTAATTGTTTTTCAAATTATAATTTAAATGGATAACAATTCGTATATCATTTTGCCAAAAATAACAACAACAGCAACAAAGTGTATTTGAAGAGTATACATAGTAAATGAAAGGACACCATTGAAATGGATTTTTTTTTGTTGATGTTGTAAAGCAATTTAAATAAGACCCACAATGCTTGAGGGATTTTTTTACATGAAAATACATTTAATTTTCAAATATTTTTTTTAAACGAAATTCATAATGCATGAATTCTTCACATGTATTACACTTGTGAATATGTATGTATATACGAGGGTGCTATGCAACTCTAAGTAGAATACATGTAATAGTAGAGTTTCTATATATGTATATTTTTTATAATATATTATTGTAGAAACTATTTTAATTTAATATGCTAGAACGAGATCTTAATGAACATTGTAAGTAATCATATGATATAGACCGGAAAGTGTCTGGCCTCACATTTTTAGTACAAAACTAATAAAAAGTTTAATTCATCCTTTCAAGTATTTATGTAAAATGTAAGTTTTTAAATTATACCTACGTATGTTAGTTTGTTTGAATTTATAAAACATCACTGTCTACCATTTAAAAATTTTTGGATTTTCCTATAGTTTCGTCATTTGAAATGTATTTTTTTAGCAGAAGTATTTATACTTTCATTTAATATTAGAAAAATTTTATTTTCATAACTAAAAATAACCCAGTTGGCCTAATGATCATAGAGGATGTTGTCGTCAACGTTGTCTGCAGCAAATTTTGTAATTTGTCGTTTATAAAACTTTATTCAAGACAAATTTTGTAACAATTGCATGCATATTGTCGTGCTTTAAGTCTAATTGACGACAACCTGAGCGACAATGTATTGAACCTATGGTGTTTGAACGTTATTGAGGACAAGATAGGTAACAATTTCATATTCTTGTCCTGTAACAATTTACTTTGGAGTTATTGTCAAACAATTTTTATTTCTGAAAAATTAACATTTTGTTGGAGAAATTTTTAAAAATAAAACGTTTAAGAAATAAAGGAATGGAAAGCGATTAAAGCACGTAAAAGTGTTAATTTTAAATTGACATGTTCAATAAATGTTAAGATCTACATATGAACAGATAAATTGTTTTCATGAAAATTCAGTATTTTTATAAAAAAAAGAGAAAAAATCAATAAAACGAGTTAAAGAAAACCCGACCAACATTATTAATTTTCGTCGAAGCGATATCAGAGGATATACACTGAGTTTTGTTAAGTTTTAAAGTAAGATGTGAACTTCTATAAAATTTAGCATTCAGATTTATTTTAAAAATTTATTTGAGCCATTTTTATAAAAATATTTATATATGTATTTTAGATATGACTAATAAATGACCTGATATCGGGAGAAGATTTATATTTGGGCTATGTCAAATAATGGACGATAAAAAGCAATAAACATTCACTTTGTAGCTAAATATTTAATCAAGATATTTTAATGAAATTGAAAAAAGATTCGGCTGTGCCGAATCTTTGATACCCTTCACCATATTACCATATTACCATCTTACTATCTTATCGACATCATATTACCATATTACCGACAAATAATAAAATTTTCGCCTTAACGTATGCTTTCATATTTTCACATATATAAATCTAAATTTTTTTCAAACTAAATTTGAATATATAAAAAAAACAATCATAGCAGGCTTTGCTTTTAAAAAATAAACAACAACAACAATTCCATATTTATTTATTTTTTTTTATGTGTGTATATACAAACTGGCTGCATATACAAAGAACAACAACAACACTGTTATTCATTATATTACTTCTGTTGCTAACTAAACTACTTGTCTTATAGGCAAAAACGTCACTAATAGTCATTACAAAGCTTAATATATATGTTTGTGTGTGTATTTATATTCTTAAAGATTTGTTTTTGTGCCATAACTCTGTTGATTATAAACGAATTTGGTTTATTAAAAAAAACGAAATTTTATAAAAACATTTATGACTGATCTATATAAAAATAAAAATCTGTAGCTTGAACAAGGGCTTCAAAAATAAAAAAATATTTTTCCCTGATATCTCAGTTATTACTGAACCGATTTATTTCATTTTTTCAGAACAAAAATTCAGAAAATAATTTCCGAGCCCCCTTTAAAAATTCGAAGTCCCTGGTATATGCAGAGGCTTCAGAAACTGAAAAACCGGTTTCAAAAACCGGTTTTTAAAGCATATCTCCGCCATTTATAAACCGATCCTGCTGATTCAAAAAACCGAAATTTTTTAAAAATTATTGTGACCGATCTGTATAAAAATAAAAATCTATAGCTTAAACCAGGGCTTTAAAAAATAAAAAATGCGTTTTGTCCGATATCTCAGTTATTATTGAACCGATTTATTTCATTTTTTCAGAACACAAATTCAGAAAAAAATGTCCGAGACTTCTTTGTAAAAACGAAGTCCCTAGTATATACAGAGGCTTCAGAAACTGGAAAACCGGTTCTAAAAACCGGTTTTTTGAACATATCTCCGCATTGTATGAACCGATCTTGCTGAACTCCAATAGCAAAATTCTCGAAAGCATTTCCGATCGTTTGATGTATATATTATATATGTCAGTTATCGGTGGGCTTCATAAACGCCATTTCAACCGACACACGGACGGACGGACATGGTCCTATCGTCATCATTTCTTACAAGGATCCCGAAAATGTCAACTTTTTTGCTCTCCGACGAAAATTGTGGGAATTACAAACGGAATGACAAACTTATATATACCCTTTACACCTGTGGTGAAGGGTATACAAATAATGACCTGTACTTTGTTCTGTTTTTTTCTGTACATTATACACATTACCTCAAATGCATTATAAAATAATAAAATTAATTATTTGCAGAATATATGTCTGTATCAAGAGAAGAAAGACACCCTACAAATAATTCCATCTATTTAATAACTGTAATAAGGCTAATTTCATAAAGGAAAAATGCAGAAAAAGCTAATAAAATGCTATTAATTGTACTTCTACAATTAAATTAAATTTGGATTTAAATGTCAATTTTATCGTTTTTGTATATATAAAATATTATAACTTGTTAATATAGCAAAAAATGAAAAATTTAATAAAAAATTTTTTAACTTTCTATGCTATTGTTTTAGACTATATTAATATCATTGATGACAAGTAAAATATATTGTTGCTAATACAGTCGTTAACGACAAAATGGAAAATATGTAGCATACATATTCATTGACGATATATTAAAGTATGTTGTCATCCATATAATCGTCAACGACAAATTGTCGCTCACAATTGTCGCTTAACATTGTCGCTCACAAAGTCGTGAACGATTTAACGGACATTTGTTTGAAAAAGTCATCAACGATTTGTATGGGCTGTCGTCAATATGTCTTCAAGAATTTACTATGGGTCTTATACACGTCGTCGATGTTGTCTTGATGACATAGCCAACTGGGAAATGTAAACAAACACACATTTGCTTACACAACAAATCCCAGTTGGCAAAATGGTCTTAGACGACAATGTCTTTGACGATTTATGGAAGACATGTCCCCTATTTTCTTATTATATACTATTATTGCTATTTTACTAACGACAAGATGGGCGACATTGTCTCTCTTTTAATCTTGAACCATTTTGGCGACACTTGTTTGAAAAAGTCGTCGACAAATTTCTCTAGCTGTCCTACAAATGTCGTCAAGGACTTAACATGGTCGTGCACCCATCCTCGAGGATGTCTTAAAGACAGGGCCAACTGGGATATAATGCTACAAAGAATATACATTATACAAGAGGTTTACTTATATCCTTTCAGTTCTGGTAACTGTCTAAGAGGCTTTAAAATAACAATTAACGTAAGTAAGAAAAACTTGTTGGAATTTTTTAAATTTTTTGGCTACGAAAGTATTTTCTAAAAGTTTAAACTGGCAATTCACTCTTCTATATATTAATTATAACACAAACAAGTGACAAATAACCATAAATTAAATATTAATATAACCCATATTAGAACTGAAGGAATACTCATAAACTAATACAAAATTGAGCACTTACATCAGGGATGGGCAATTAAAATATTTGTCTGTACCAAAATAAATTTCAAATCATACTTTTTTACGCTCAGTGTACGAAAATTCAAATTTGACAGTTATTTTTTATTCAGTGCCAAACTCAAAGAATAAAATTTGTAAAACGATTTTTTTTTTTTTTTGCTTGTCCTATAAACTATTTGAATTGTCCTAATTAAGTGTCTATTTTTTTCGGAACTCCAGCATTTAGTCACAGACAGTGTTCATAACAAATCCATTATTACTTCTAAATCAAAGGTGTTAAAAAATCCTAGTTTTATATTCGAATATTATATATCTCCAATATTTATTTTCATTTAAAAATGTTATTTGTAATTTGAATTATGGAATATAAAGTTAATTGTTTGACAGTATCAAATTACTCGAGAGAGTACTTTTGAAGGTTAAATAGTATCAACACAAGTACTATAGTATCAACTTTTCCATCCCTAACTTACATATATTAAACATTTCTTATAATATATTTTAAAATCCATAGTAAATTTAACAGGCAAATAAACAAAATATGCAGGCCATTTTTAAAATTAAATGCATATTTATATATAATTGGTAGTAATATTAACAATTAATAAACTAAGTAGATGATAAGAAACATTCTTCCAAATTAAGACCTACTCAATTATTTAAACCTGTTTTTAAATTAATAAATTTTCATTAACTGGAATACTGGTTGATCATTAGTTTCTGCAGTAATGGTTAACCTGCTGCTTAATGGAGGAAGACGATACATTTTGATTCTTATTTTTTTAGAACTTGGAAGAATTAAGAGGGATAAGTTTATTAAAGATCTTGAAATTTAATAAAGGCAAGAAAGATACATGTAAAAAGTAATAATAGAGGTCCAGCAACACGTCAATCGAGGCCACGAACGGACTGACAAGGAATCAAAGGATTATCTGCAAGAGAGGACCCACTGTGTGGTTCTAAATTATTTATAAATAAATATTTTGTTCTCTATTTATTGAGGATTCACTATGGATCAGCATTATTGGTCTTGTGAACACACACAGTTCTGTGCGATCCTCTTTCAACCTAAACTAACCTAACCTGCTGCCTAAAATCCAAGATGCCAAATTATAAAATTATAATTTTTTTTTTTTTTTTTTTTTTGGGCGTGATTGCTCAGTCAATTTAGATCATAGATTCCCATGACAAAACTGTAGTTGTGTTAGTAAAAAACTTAAAGAAAAGATGGGCGAATTAAATAAAAAAGTAATCAACGTTACCCAGCAGGCCACAAGTCTATTAACGACACTTTCATCGATGATGTCGCCGAAATTTGTCTAAAAGTCACCTATATTGTCATCTTACCCCATTTTTGACGACAATATACATAACACGTCGCTCAGGCTATCGTTGATGACTTAAGTGCCCTTTGTTCGAAAATGTCACCAATGTTTGTTCGGAGCTGTCGTACATGTGTCATCGAAGACTGTGTCAAATCATCAAGACATCGTCGATATTTTCTACAAGACATGGCCTGCTGGATAATTAATAAAAAAAATTTAGTATTTCTTTAGAATATAACAGAAATAATTTTATTGAAACTTCATTGCTTAATTAAAAAAATAAAGAAAAATAAATAAAAGAAATAAAAAAATTTTATTTTTATATTCAGTATAACAAAATATAATATAAGTTAGAACATTATATTTTAGAAATCTTAATTTTAAACAAAGGTTGTAAAATATTTTTCGTTGTCCAGTTATTTGTATTTAATGTGTTGAAAATCAAATACAATTTTATAAAAACAATGTTTAAATTGAAAGATTCAAAATTTTTTTAAAACATGTTAAATTTTTTTCAGTGCATTCGAAAAAATATTAATACATCAACTTAGCATGTGTACTCGCTGCCGTCTCAGCGAATTCACTGTTCACTGTCAGTACAACATGTTGCTGCCATTATAATTACAATTCATCGTAGGCAGCCACAATTTACAACCACTATCAGCTTTATTCTACTTGTGTATTTTAGCCCCTCATTTATTTGCTCACTCTCAATCTGAATGCAGCGCAGTGAATTTAGAAACAGGGCTAAATGAAACAGCACTGCAAACTGCTGCTGACCAAATGTAATCAACACCATAACAAACAGTGAATTCTAAATGATCAGCTGATTATTGCAGCACACACTGCTGCTGACTACGCGCTATTGTAATTTGGGCTTAAGAATATGTGTGAGCAGTGTTGCCACTTCATGTGTAATCTATGTGTAATTTAAAGTCTCAGTCATAGTTGCCATATAAATTTGGTGAAAAATCGTCAAATTTGGGGAAAAAAATCGTCAAATCAACTACTTGAAATCATCAATATGAAAAATTACGCTTTTTATATGTCAATGATAATTCTGATGAAAAATTTAACTTTAAATTGAAAAGATGTACATAGTACCTATTAAGTTTGATGATATACATACATACTTATTAAAATATATGTACATATTTTAATTTTATATGACTTTCAAACAAAAATAAGTTATATATCTTGTAAAAATAGTTCTGAATTTTCTTTTAGAAAAAAATCGTCAAATTATGGGTAAAAATCGTCAAATTTGGCAACAGTGGTCTCAGTGTAATGAAGTTAATTTTTATTTCCTAACGCTACGTCCAGACTAGCCTTTTTCTTGTTCTCCCAAGAACAAAACGTTGGCAGAGCAACACACAATTTTTTTCATTTCGTTTTGAACAGCGTTTGAAAAACTAGACTCCAAGTAGTCGTAGCAGCAAAATATAACTAAAATTGGAGTTTAAGAAATGTTTAAAACTTGTAGTCGTTCATTTGCTTAAACTACAGCTACCTTCCCTTTTTGGTAGCAGTATTTTTAGTTGTAGTCAAAAACTTAAATTCTGAAAGTAATGGAGTTTTCGCAATTTTATTACTGCTGCTACCTTCACATATAAGTATTTATAGTTTTATCTATATTCATAAAGTTGAGTCTATATTAGAGAAATTTGTATCAAGACAAACGTCAAATTTTTGTTTGATTTGCAGATAATGTTTTATCGCTGTCAATTATAGGAGAAATAAACAATGCAAAAAGTACCAACAACAATCAAGATGCCGTCTTTTACTAAGCATTATCAAGACAACGTTGTCAGAGCTCGAGCGCTGACAAATTTCTTTTAACGCTGCAATAATACTGACAAATTCAGTCTACATTAGACAAATCTTTATCTTGATAAAATTTTTGACGTTTGTCTTGATAAAAATTTGTCTAATGTAGACTCAAAGTAAAAGAAAACTGCTGCATTCTTTGTTTAGTTTTAAAAGTAGTAAATAGAAAGCAGAGGGAACAGCAGAGGGAGCAGTAGAGGTAGCAGCAGAGGTAGCAGTTGAAGTAGTTTAATAAAAAATGAAGTAACTTAAAATATCAAAATTATAAGTAATGTAAAAAGTATATTATTTATTTCTTCTCTGCGCTTTTATAAACATTTTTACATTGCCCTTCATTTTAGTGATGTCAGATGGAGGGAATTTTTAAAGTAAATTTTAGCCGAAGGGAAAAAGGGAGGGAATTTTAATTTTTGTCAAAATAGAGGGAATTTTTAATACGTTTAAATTTATCTCAAAAAACGACAAAAATTTGAAATAACTAAGCAAAAAATGCAATATTATCATACACACTCATTTAAAAATATAAATCTTGATTTGCCGATTCAATATTTTCAGTGTTCTCGACCTTTGCTTAAGATATTTTTTGTATATTTTTTATTGAATTATAAACAAAAACTACATTTATGTGAATTTCAATGCATTTTTTATTAAAATTTTGTACTTTTTGTTAAAAATAGCGATTTTAAAGAGGAAGGAAAAATGGAGGGAAATTTTTTCTAAAAAAAGGAAAAAAAGGGAATTTTTCAACTAACCAGAGGGATTTCTCTTAAATTCTTTCTGGCATCACTGCTTCATTTTGCAAATAATTTAGAGTTGTCATATGGGTTGCCAATATATTATAAACAATATTCAAATTAGAAATAAAATAAATAAGGGATTTTGTTCTTTACATACAAAATGTAGTAAATTTTAGATGTAAAGCATTATTTCTTTGGCGAAAAACAAAATAAAAAAAAGGATGTTTTTGTTTTTAATTTATGTAATTTCAGTCTGATTTATAAAATTTTAAGGATTGTAAAAAACTTTTTAAAACTTTTATATGTATTTGTAAAATATTAACACGATACTAAACATTTGTTTATGAACCGATTTTAATAAACATATTTAAACTTATAAAAAACTTATTTCTGCCAAATTTCATTGAAATATTCCTATTTTTAAGGAATTTTTTTATGTTAAACTCTATTATGGAGGATCAAATTCAATAGGCTTAGTCTTTGTGTAAAATAATGATATGTAGCAAATTTCATCACATTGTCTCCAAAACTGCGATCTGTATTTTGCGCACAAACTTTACATGGACAGCAGACATAATTTGCCAATCACCTATGGTGGTGTAGTATATACAAAATTTAAAAAACCCATGTAAGGCATATAATCCAAAACTCTACTTTATAAAACAAATTTTATAAATATATAAAATAGAAAAAATGAAATAATACACACCCATTTTATAAAAATGTTAACCTTGTAAAATCAAAACACAAATAAAAGCTTATGATTTAAGTCTTATTACAAAAACAAAGCATTCTGCACACTTGTGTTTTCTTGTTGTTCTTTGTTTATTGCTGCTTCTAAAACTACTTTTTCTGCTACTTATTGACTACCTTCTGTGGTAGTTTACTTCTACCTCTTTTTTAAGTATTAACTACACATTGAAGGTAGTAGTAAAAATAAAAAATATTGTAAGAGAAGTAGTTATAAAAATTAGACTACAAATGAAGTGGTAGTCAGTTATTTTGTTTCTAAAACTACTGTTTCATTTTATCTATATGTTTTTTAAATTATATTTTTTTTTTGCAAGTAGCAGTAGTTAAAGAAAGTGTTAGACTACAAAAAATTATAATTGCTTTGGCTACCACTACTGACAATTTTAAGTAGCAGTTGGAGTTTTTCAAACGCTGGTTTTGAGTGGGCAGAACAGTGTTGCCAAAACTTTGAGGCCATGTCTCACCAGATTGTATTTGAAAAACCGCTAGAAACCTCCTACCATAAACTAAAATCGCCGATTTTTACCGCTAAAATATTTCTTCTCTTTATACATGTTTAAAATTGATAGCTAATTCTTCAAAAACTTAATTTTGAGTACCTGAATGCATTTCAGAGCCATCAAATCAATTTTGAAAACTGGTAATATGTTTATTGCTTAGATTTTACTATAATCGTCTGACATAGATATATAGAGCATTTGCAGACAAAATCTGCTCGTAGTTCTTTAAGAAAATCAAACATTTCGATTGTATTTTAAATACATTGATTTTCGAAAACGTTTTCTTTCGAATTACCCAATAATACTCCAGGGCTTGAAAGATATTTCCATACTATAATGTAGTGGTGATTTAACATTTTGAGAAAAAAAATTAATTTCAATATCTTTTTTTTAGAAAAACAGTTGATTTTATGTACAATTTCCGAGTTTCTGGTAACTTTATATTTAGATAAATTAGTTTTAGAAGTAAAATAATATCTTTAATTTTTCTTATTTCTGCTTCAAACAGGTTTTTACAATAAAGAAAAGTCGCTAGAAACCGCCATCTAGAAAAATGTTGCAACCAGAAAATCCACTTAGCGGTTTTTTATGGAAAGTATCCGTTATTTGCGGTCCACACGAGCCTTTTTCATGCTCGCACATTGAACAAAATGTTTTGCGCACATGCATTTGGATAGTGTGGACACAAGTTGTTCATGTTTTGTTCTTGTTCGCACACCGTTGTTCGCACAATTGTTCGAGCAACCATGTCTGCCCTCAAACGTCATTGTGTACGCGGAAGAAGAGGCGCTGCATGTAAAAGTATCGAAGCGACACAGACGGTAATCAAAAAATTATGATTTGTTCGACAAATGTTCTGCCCACTGAAAACAAAATGAACAAAATTGTGTGTGTTGCTCTGCCGAAGTTTTGTTCTTGTGCGAACAAGAAAAAGGCTAGTTTGGATGTAGCGTAATTTTTGGTTTGCCATCAGTGTCACTTCGATACTTTTACATTTAGCGCCTCTTCTTCCGCATAAAAAAATGATGTTTGATGGCAGACATGGTTGCTCGAACAATTGTGGGTTCACACCATCAAAATGCACGTATGCACAACATTTTGTTCAATGTACGAACAAGAAAAAAGCTCGTGTAGACCGCAAATATACATGTTTGACAAGTTTTTTTTTTACAACACTTTATGAAAAATAGAACACTTCTTCAGATAAAACAATCGTACTTGAACCTTGTGGGGAATTTTACTTAGAAATACATCAGATTAAATCTAAATTTGATTTTATCGATGATACTTTTACTCTCGTAGTTATTGTTAATCGCAAAAATGTCCAATCTTTTCAACCAAAGAAAATGCACGCACTTTTAAATAATGACAAATTTAATCTCAATATAAATTTAGAGCCAGAAATATACTGGTCAAAAGGTTTCATTTATTTTATTTCAAATTTAAGAAAGTAATTCAGTTCATTTTAATTTTACATTTTTCTTATGTATCAGCAGAAAGAATATTTAGTAATCTAATTAATTTGAAAACAGATAAAATGCACTCCGAAGCACTTTTTTTTTTTGTTTTACAAAGAAAGAGACACTTCGAAATGATAAATTTGAACATAGTTAGACATATCTATGTTAAAATAAAATTTCATGTGTAATTTGGTCATCGGTTATGTGTTGGTTAATATTATTTTGTATTAATATTATTTTGTAGAGAAAGATTTGTAGTCTTTATAAATCAATAAAATTTGGAAAACTAACTAATGTTAACTATTCTAGCTCTGTTTAATATTGCTTCAGGAATTTTGACGTAAAATACAATTATAAAATAAAAATTTAATTAATAATATTATAGGTTGAACTTTTGGATTACAGTGAGTTCTTTTAGATTATTAAGGTAAAAAGTGCATAACACCAGTTTTAAAAAATTTACTTTTTTAACTTATTAAATTGAGATGCATAAAAATCTCTTCACATTACACACTTCTTTAATATCCTGAAAGCCGAAATCCCTCTCTGAACATTTGTGCTATTTAAGTATAGCACAAAGCGGGATTCTGAACAAAACAGTATGGAAAAAGCGGGATTTTGAAAAGTTTTGAAAAAAAAGAGGGATTTTATTTTTATATCTCAATTAAAAATCTAGATCTGCTGTTCTCTTGCAAGCACCTTATTCACGACCAAATTGAGATCAGCCCATAAAAATTTTGGATCATCGAAATAAGTAAATATATCCCTACAAGCTGAAACATTAAAAGTTATAATTTTAACGTGTTTCTCTAAATGTTTTCAAAATATTATTAGTTAAATTTCAAGATTGAATTCAAATATGGTTTGAAAAAAAAAAAAAACTTGGTACTTTTTGAATTTGATAGCAATAGATTTTCTTAAATAATTCTTAGTCAATAAAACCAAAGTTGGTTGCCGTTACCACTAAAAAAACATTCAACTTGACTACCGTTACCCCTAAAATACAGTTACCGCTAAAATATATAACGCAAAAAATCGTTACAGAAATAGTTCGAAATACCGATAACACTAAAATACCGTTAGCCTTATTTTTGGGTTTAAGAAATATTATTATTTTTAATAAAGTTGAAATAAAACTTGTAATTAAGTTATAGCTACCCCAGCTCGTCATTATAATATTTGACTACAAATTATATTTTACGGTTTTGAACCGATACTTCGAAATTTATGAAACAACAGTTAGACATAAAATACCATTACCGAAATAACTAAAAATACCGTTATCAAAATAATCCGATAGACTGTTACTTTTTCACCTTTTTGAATCGGCTGCCAATATTATATTTTTATCTTTTAGTTTATACAAAAATAAAAGAAGTATCCAATCCGAAACAAAGGCACATCGTTTATATGTTTCCAGATAGTTACCCAGCAAAAAAGGAACTGAAAAAGAGCTGAGAAAGCCATGAATTTAACATTGTATTGTCATTGGAAGGAAGTACTTAGTGGTGAAAAAGAGCTGCAGAAATTATTTTTTTAATCAATGGTTGTCATTGGTATACTGCTTTCGAAGTATTTCTCTTAAAAATATGTTTATAAATTTAAATGTAATAAAAGATAATAAAAATGTTTTAAAATTTTATTTTTTTTGGAAATTATTAACCTTTTTTCCCGCAAAAAATGCATTTATTTTCACTTTTTTGGAAGTAATTATTAATAACTTCCAAAAAAGTTCAAAATATGCACTTAGTTACACTTTTGAAGTAGTGAAAATGTTCTTTTTAGGAAGCACGTGATTGTTATTTTGCTGGGTTATTAAAGGTACAATATGAAAATATCCATGTTAACATTGAGATCAAAGTTCATGTCAAAACATCTTTTTGAAATGGGACATTTTGGTAAATAAAATTGGTTAAAAAAAAAAAATTATTTAAATAGCCCTCACACAAATGTTCTAAAAGTCCCTCTAAATAAACAAAATTTCTTCCTTCAAAAATGTATTTGTACTTTATTCTAACATTCTTAAAATAATTAAAGTTTTGAACTTCTGGAAAAAAATCTAAACTTTTTTGGTCAAAATATATCAGAATTTAAATTTTTCATATGTTAAAATTTGTAGGTCTTCCTACATCGAAGTCATCAAAAAAATACGCACAAGGCACATTTAAGATTTGTCAGTAGAGAAGATGATCAGCGTAATAAAATATTTAAAACTTTTAATTATTAAAAACGATTTGTAAAGAATTATCAACTTTCCAGTGAAAAAAAAATATTTTTAGTTACACTTTAATATTGGTAAGAATTTTATAGAAAATGTAAATAAGGAAATCGAATAAGTAATTGTTAAGGTTAGAAAAGCGGGATTTCTTAATAAAAAGCGGGAAAAATATTTTAGGCGGGATCGAAGTTTAAAAAGCGGGATAATCCCGCCAAAAGCGGGATGTCTGGTCACGTTAAGTATGAGTCACGCATAGTACATTTCCAATTGTAAGGGTATTCCTTATAAATTAATAATAAGAAAAAATATTTAAATTTTTCAGAGACTTGCAAGTTTTATTCAGAAATTACAGGACAATTTCTGACTAATTCTGCCTAAAAACTGTAAATTTGAGAAGTACTGAAACAGTAGAAAATAAATAAACTAAATATCTATTGTATATATGCATTTTTAAAAGTTTAGCTAAAGTGACCATATATTATTTCAATGTATATTTAATTATTTAAATGACATTCAGTTAACTTTATCCCTAATATTATAATATGAAAAAAAAAAAATACAAAAAAATTCTATTAATGGACATGAAAATATAAATAAAAAAAAAAAAAAATAGATATAAAACAAATATTTGTCTATGTCAATTAAAGTGAAATTTAAATTTACATTGTACTTGTAAAACATTTGATTGTGTAGTAATTTTCAGTCAATGATATTTGAAATTTTTATGAAAATGTTCATCCACTTTATAAATAAATTTACACGTATATTGCCGTATAAATTATTGTAAAACGCCATTCAATGATTATTGAATAATTTAATAAATAAATCATTTATTGACTTTTTAAAGTTTACATTAGTGTTTGAAACAGTTTTTGCTTGATTGAGAGATGTTAAACAATTCAATTATTCTAGAAATGTTAGTTTTTGCATGAACTTTTGCAAATAAAATAAAAAAATTAGAGTGATATAGTTGGCTGTGCCGAATCTTATATACCCTTCATAATGACGTAGGGTATCATATGGTTACGCACACTGGGTCCAATACCAAAAATTTTGGTAATAAATCTGTATAAAATTGTGCTAACATGTACTAAATTGAACTAAGTAGCTTATTTCCAGTGTTGCCAGGACTTGAAAAAAAAAGAAGCTAAATTGGACTTTAAAAAAAGTCAGAAAAGGCTAAATGGCCCAAAAAAGCATTAATATTTTCATTAAGTATAAATAATTTCCATATTTTTCTGCGAATTAATACACAAAAGTGCTTATATTGATGATTCTGTACAAATAAAATTTGTAAATTTTTATCCTTTTTAAGGCAATGTTAAGAATAAAAAAGGCTAACAAAAAAGCTAGAAGCTAAAACGAAAATTTTGAGGCTAAAAGCAAAATAAAAAGCTAGATTCAGCCTTAAAAAGGCTAAACTGGCAACACTGCTTATTTCAATGAACAAAGTCAAAATGGAATTCTTACAACAGCCGTTTTAATAATAAAATAACAACACATAGTAAATTAACTGTGCTAAACATAAAGCTAAACAAAATGCCTGTTGTTTTTGTAGTTGTTGAAAAGGGTGCTTACATTTGTTTCACTAATTCACTAAAATGAGCGGTTTAGTTCAGAGCTGCACAAATTTAAATTCGCATTTCTAAAAGTAATGGTCGGATCGGATAAAATGTGTGGGAAAGTTGTAGAGGAGGACATGAACTTTGGACAAATTTTCACTGAATTTCATAATTTTGTTCTAAATATTTTCAATATAAGATACGATTTTAGACCATCCAAAAATATCTTTATAGAATCATCTTAATGGTTAAAACTGATATCATGAAAAAAAAATGTAAGAAACGTCATTTAAATCGGCATTCATCCCTAAACATATTTCACTTGCTGACAACTATCGCGAAGTATAAATGATGTTAATATTGATGTGAAATAAAAGCATTTTCTTTATTTAATCCTAAAATTTAGGTGGCGCACTAAGTGGCATTTACCCTGAAAAGCTTGCCAAAAAGGCAAAAATGAATTTAAAGAAATTTTAGAAACTGAGTATGTAGTTCGATAGACAACAAAATTCTGCATTATATAGTGAATTTTCATGACTTTAAGTTGAGATTTGTAGATTTGAGACGATGTCAAAGTCAAGAAAGTGAAAAAAATTAAATGCGTTTTTTTTTTTTTTTTTTTTTTTTTAATTTTAACAGGTTTATATCATAGCTGTTCATTGTGAATATTTTCAATCAAAATATTTGTTAAAAATAAATTATTTTAATATTTTATTTATATTTTTAGAAACAAATTTCTTTAAAATTATTTTATACTGTTTGTAATATGATTTTCAGTTACTTGAAACTAATTTGAATAAAAATTATTTAAATATTATTCCATTTGTTAACAAGTTAGATAAAATAAAATTTCCACAAAAGCATTCGAATATGAATTTATAAAATATAAATCAAATTCCTAACTCTTTAACTAATTTTAAAATATATTTTATTTCTTTAGTTTGAATACAATTGTTCTTTATTTTATTTTCCATTTTAAAAATAAAATAATATCTGTTTTAAAACATTCAATTTTTTTTATTCATAGAAAACTTTTGAATATTTTTATTCAACATGAATTTGTTTGAATAGTTTTAAATTTACTTTGAAAAAGAAAAATAAGTAAAATATTTTTTTATACTTGAATATTTGAAAAAATTTTATAATTTTTTGTTATTCAAGGCTGAATATTTTTATTTTTTGGAGTTTTTGTTGAATAAAATAATAAAAATATTTATTTTAAATGTTTCTATTTGAATATAAAGTTTTTGAATAAAAATCAGAAAGATTTGTTGAACTGTTTTTATTTAAATAAAATACATATGAATATTATTAAACTTTAAAATAATCAAATAAAAAACTTTTGATTATCTTCTTATAAAAATATATTTGTTTTTCTTTTGGTTAAATAACCTTCGCGAAGGGTAGTCATCTTGTAGCGATGCGAAGGCTTAAGTGCAAGGACCCATGAGGCCGAACTGGCAGGGCCACCCATACCAGAGGGGCTCATGGTGAGCACGAACTAAGAACTACCCCCCCCCACTCTTTGTCTGATAGCGTCTGTTTTTCCCTATGGGGCGGCTATCAGACGTTTCCCCTGGAAGCTTTTTCATTCTTGCCACGAATGGACTTCTCGGGGAACAAGTCCGCTGGATCTAGGGATCCACCTGTCCACACATCCAGTGTCTGTTCACCACGGCCAACCTCGGGCCGTGGTGAATCGAGAGCTACTGAGGTTCAGGTTAGTCTGGTGAAGACACCGGGCCAGGCTAATCTGCATGCTACTAGTGTCCAACAAAAAGCAGCAGGTGATAAACCCACCAACTGCGGTCTTACAGCTTCCAAATCTGGAAGCAAAAGCAGTGAGGTGCCTCTGGATGTCAAACCAAGCACCTCCAAAGCTGCCCTGGCCCACGCCGGCAAAGGACCGGCGAAAACCCCTGCTTCGGGAGCTGCTAGCTCGAAATTATCTCGAGCTGCAGTAAACCCAGTGCCTTCTGTGAACAAGGGAACTGCGAACAAGATTTCGAGTTCCCAAGTATCACCACCCCCCGCCAGTAAAGGAGCTGCGAACTTGCCTTCGAGCTCTGGATCTGTGCCTCCAGCCCACTCGGGCAATAATTCGTCCCAAAGGCACATAACACCTGCAAGAAGGGACTTTTTAAGACGGCGTGCCGCCGAGCGTTTCTTGGATCGCCTTGGTAAAAAGCCAGCCGAATCCCTAACCCCAGAGGAACTAGTTTCCCTAAATTGGGCCAGATCTTTAATGGCAGAATCGCAGCGTAAACCATCTCCTACGTCGAAAGACGCGCATAAACGGCAAAGGTCAGAGGAGGAGGCACAGCTGCAAGGCCATCAGCCCGGGACTAAACGTCCGAAGCCCTACAATCCGATGGACAAATCGTTCAGCGAAGTGGCCAAAGGTCATCTCATACGAGCTGTCATCGATAGGAGGGATGTCGACTGCGCTATCTCCCACGCAAATTGGGACCTAGTGCGTAAGAAGCTGATGGGAGTGTTCTGGAAAGTTCTAAAGTAGAACCCAGGACCCTCCCCTCAATGCGATGATGCTGGATGGTATCGCAGCCGAGTAAAGCTAATGGCCTGCTCAAACGAACGATCGGCCCTGCTCTTGAAGCAGGCGATCGCTCTTTTAGAAGGCTTATGGGAAGGCGCTAGACTCGACGTGGTCTCTATTGACGAGATTCTACGTCGGCCTAGAGCCATGGCCCGCATACTGGATGAACCGTCCAAACCTGAAGAGATACTGGAACTCATTCGGTTCGGAAACCCTGAGATCCGTACAAGCGATTGGAAGGTGACCAGAGTCTCCGAATCCGACGGAGCATCCAGAAGGATTGTCATCGTAATGAATAAGGAGTCCCTGCCGTCTCTCCGTGAGAGAAGTGGAAAGATATACTACGGCTTCGAGTCTATCTTTCTACAGGTCTACCGAGGAGACGACAGAGACAAACCGATTCAGGACGGTAATGACCCGACTCCGGAAGCAATGTCATGTGAGGAGACTACTAGTTCTCTCGCTCAAGAGGACACTCATTCAAACACTGAGTTTGTGGGTGAATTTTTTGAACGGGTGGACGAAGTAGTTGACGAAGACGCCCTCTTGGACTCGGACCAAGATGACGTCAACGTCACAATCATCCACAAAAATGACAATGGTGAAGATAACGCAAGTTAATCTTCACCACTCTAAAGCAGCTTCGGCTGCGTTGATGCTCCGGATGGCTGAAAGAGGCGAGGAGCTTGCACTTGTCCAAGAACCTTGGATCGAAAGTGACAGAGTTTGCGGACTTCGTGCGAAAGATTATATGCTGCTACACGCTGCAGGGTCAGGTAAGATTCGATCTTGCATTGACGCCAACCATATCGTTTGGGGCAGCTCGGATTCAAATGCAAGGGGTGAGTCTATTTTTAACTTTATCCTTTGTAGTAGTTTAGATGTGTTGAACATTGGTAAGGAACCAACCTTTGTAGTTTCTAATAGAAGGGAGGTTCTCGATATTACGCTAGTAAGTACTAACTATTTTAATATGATCAGGGAATGGAAAGTCTCAAATGACTGCTCATTTTCGGATCACATGTATATTGACTTCAATTTGGAGGTCCATTTACCTGGGGCCAACCCGATTTCAAATAGGAGGAAAACAAATTGGATAGAGCAACATGATATTCTGTCCCAACTCCTCCCTGACCTACCGACCATTTGTACTAGTCGGGATATTGAATCCTCTGTCGAAATGATAAATAATGCTTTCGATAGGGCGACCTCTGTGGCTTGTAGACCTAAGGTCTATAAAGGAAGGAGTAAACCACACTGGTGGAACTCCGAAATAGGTGACACTCGTAAAGAATGCCGCCGTTTATTTAATGAGGCGAAAAGACTGGGCAACTGGTCAGCTTACAAATCCTCAGTCAATAGGTTTAAGAACCTAATCAGAAATGCGAAACGTAAATCTTGGAAAACCTTCTGTAGCGGCGTGGAAGGTCATTCCGAGACAAGTCGTTTACGCAAAATTCTGACGTCATCCCTTTCTGTCCCAAGTTACATGCAGAAACCTTGTGGCAGCTGGACAACAAGCGGCCAAGAGACCTTAGACGTCTTAATGGATACGCACTTTCCTGGCAGTCTCCCTATAACTGAGCATACTGCGGTGGATTCTGGGGACCCCAACGACGCTCAGATTCGGATTACAGAAGATGAGCTAAAATGGGCCCTGAACAGCTTTGCCCCCTTTAAATCCCCGGGCCCAGATGGCATTATTCCTGCAGACTTGCAGCATAATGCGGATATTATAGCTCCATGGCTACTTCGGATCTACTCGGCTTGTTTATCACGCTCATATATCCCTGAGTCATGGACTAGATGCAAGGTGGTCTTTATTCCTAAAGGAGGAAAGACTTCCCACACGAAACCGAAGGATTTCAGACCTATCAGTCTATCGTCCTTCCTTTTGAAAACACTGGAAAGGCTGATTGACCTGCATCTTCGTAGGACAATCGACCCCAACCTTTTATCAGCGTCCCAACACGCCTATATGAAACGTAAATCGGTTGAGACGGCATTACATTCGCTTGTAGGGTATGTTGAAAATGCTCTCGAGCATAAGGAATATGCATTAGTGGCCTTTCTTGATATAGAAGGAGCCTTCAATAATGTGATACCAGAGGCAATTAAATTGGCTCTGGAAAGACTGAGTATACATCAGTCTATTATTAGCATCATATGGAGACTTCTTACCAATAGGGTCATTATCTCCAGTATGGGTGCGGCTACCACTTATAGAGTGGCGAACAGGGGCACTCCACAAGGGGGAGTTTTATCTCCACTTTTATGGAACATAGCCATCAACACAATGCTCTTGGAACTAGATTCCTTGAAGTACAAAACTGTCGCTTATGCGGACGATGTTGCGGTTGCTGTATCTGGAAAATTCCTAGATACCATATCTCACCGCTTACAAACTGCGCTAGGCCTACTCAGTAAATGGAGTATAGATAGTGGCCTCAGCGTAAATCCAGGCAAGACGGAATTAGTTCTCTTTTCAAGGAGATACAAAATCCCTTCTTTCCCACTTCCCTGCCTAAATGGGATTGAACTAAAGGTGTCTGATAGTGCGAAGTACCTGGGTATCATACTGGACTCCAAACTATCCTGGCACCAGAATGTCCAGGCTAGGGCGTCAAAGGCAAATATTGCCCTTTATATGTGTAGGAAGGCCATATGTAAGTCATGGGGTTTAAATCCTAGGAACACGAAATGGCTCTTCGATATGGTAATTAAGCCCATACTTATGTATGGAGCGTTAGTATGGTGGAGGGAGATGGAGAAACCCACCTTTTGCGGAACATTTGATAAAGTTCTGCGTAGCTCAGCGCTATTAATTACGGGCGCGCTTCGTACAACACCATTCAGGGCATTATTCGTTTTAATGAACTGGTTGCCTGTTGATCTAATGGCCAAACAAATCGCTATCATGTCGGCGACTAGGCTTAACTCTATATGTGCATGGAACAGTAGAAACTATGGCCATGCGACCATCCTGGGAATTATGGAGGACATCCCTGACAATATTGACTATTGTATACCTAAACCCTTTCTTGACAGAGGCTTCTCAGTATCAACTTCGGCTGATCCTACCATAGGAGATGAATCGGTTGAAGTCTATACTGATGGGTCCAAATCTGCTGAGGGGGTTTGGGGGGGGGGGGGGGGTGTTTTCATTCCTTTATATGGAAAGCGCATTTCCTTTAAATTGCCGGATCATTGTAGCGCCCTACAGGCGGAAATCTCGGCCATTAAGAGAGCGGTAAATTGGCTAATGTACTATAGGATATTTGGAGTGAATATTCAAATCTGTACCGATAGTCAGCCAGCGATTAAATCTCTCTCTGGTGTCCTCTCGACATCCAACACTGTTGCGGACGAACTAGCCAGGATTGGTTCCCACCTTCGAAATGGGGAAACTGACCAACTGGTAGGTGTGCCGCTGTCATCTTGCAGATCTATGATACTGCAGTATTTATTGAGGATGGCTCAGCAAAGATGGACAGATGAGTCCACATGCTCCACCTCGAGAAGTATATGGCCCCAGTACGATCACTTGCGATCGAACTATATTCTGGGATTGCCTAGGCGTCAGCTTGTTCAATCAATAAAAATCCTTAATATTTTTATCCAAAAGATAATATATTGATTAACAAATATTTTTAATTAGAAATAAGACATAGAAATGAAATAAAAAGTATTTTTATTTTTTATTTCATTCATAAGTTACAGCTATGGTTTATATGATATTTTTTTGTGGTTAATTTTTAATTTATTTGAAAGGTATGAGCAACTTCTACTTTCAGTTTTTTTATATATATATATCTCATATATTAATGTTAAAACTATTCGTTCAAAATTTAAAAATAATAAAAATTTCACAGTTGATTGTTTCACGTTAAATTTGTTTTTTGCCTGAAGGTCATGATAAACGACAATTTTAAATGTTTTAAAGACAAAAAAGTAACTTAAATATTTATGCTGGAAAAATTCGCTCAAAAATTAAAAAAATCACATTTTTCTACCAAAAAAAGAAACAGAAGTTTTTAAAACTAAAAGTAGCAAGTGTTCAAAAATTGTTATATACCGCAATAAAATATGAAATCTCTATTTCCAGAAACAAGAAAATAAGTTCACGCAATTATTTTTGGCAATTTTTCGAAATTTTTAAAAATTTTAAAATTTACCCTTTTTCTATCAAAAAACGAAACACACAAGATTTTTAAAACTGAAAGTTTTCAAAAATTGTTATATACCGTAATAAAATATGAAATCTCTACTTTTGGAAATAAGAAAAAAATTTGCGCAATTATTTTTGGCGATTTTTTGAAAAATTTTTAAAACTGAAAGTAGCAAGTGCTCTAAAATTGTTATATACCGCAATAAAATATGAAATCTCTATTTTCAGGAACATGTTTCTTTTGAAATTTTTACCTTTTTTAATTAAAAATGTACAAAAATATTACCGTACCTAGAATTCATTCACAAATTAAAAAGGAGTTTTTACACATTTTCCAAGAAAAGAGGAGTTTTAAAAGTCAAGGTAGTTGAAAATTATAATTTAATATAAGCTGCAGTACACAAAAATCATGAAGGAATAGAAAAGCATTTTCATTAGATACTATTAAATTACTCCTTCCTGACATTGATGATGAAAATGATAACGATTTTAACGATTGTAGTTAGTTTCACTTTTTAAGTATTTTTAAGTTAAGTATTAAATAATGTAAAGTAAATATTATAAATAGGGAATGCATCCCGGGATTTCCCGTCCCGGGATTCCCGGGAAATTAAACATTTTTTATGTCCCGCCTTCCCGGGAATTTTGTCCGGGATTCCCGGGAATTTTAAAAGCACTTAAATGGAAGAAGACTACTTGAATTTTAGAAAAAATTTATACATTTTAGTCATTTTTAAAGAAAATTAAACTAAAAATTCAGCTAGGAATTAAATCTTAACGGCAATTCCATTAGTATGTTTTGTGTACAATATATAAACCGGTTTATTTGGGATGACTTTATGGCATTTATTCAATTAAGCATCTTAATAAAATGTCAGCACTAAAAAACAGCTAGTGAAAACTGATTAATTTTAGACATTTTAAATATGTACCTATTCGTTATAAGTTGTTAGTAGTATAGACAACAAGCGGAATTTGTCTCATAGAAATTTGACAAAACATTAACATTAAAAGTTAAGAGAATAATTAGAAAGTGAGTCCAACAAATCCTTAATTATTCATATAATTTTCAACTGGAAAGCTACAGATAATATTCTCTGCTATGTATGAGATCGTCTGGTCTGATCTATAACATGAAATCAAATGTTTTATTAGGAATATTAATAAACAAGCAATTGAAACTGACTGGTCCAAAGTTAATTTTTTCAAGCTAAATTTAAACCTACCTTAAAATATGAATAAGGTCATCATTTGTAAAATTTTAGTCAAAATATTTTCAAAATATAAGCTACGTTTAAATTGGATTACGATATTGAAGCTACAAACAATTTAATAGCGTTTGAACTCAAGTATGAATCACAACTAGGGGTTTCCGAAAAAGTGATCATCAGCCACTTCTTTAAGAATTAATAAATTCTTTTCAGTGGACTTTTAATAAATTTAAATTTTATAATGATTTACGAAACTAGTTAAAAATTTTATTGAATGATATTATTGTCTGAGTAAATATTTTTTAGTCAATTTCTGACATCTCTATTTTCTGTCATAAATACATTGTTTTATGGTTAATTAACAAAGTTGTTTAATTTTGCTTCAAAACTTAATAAATATATTAAAGTAAGAATCAAATTTCAGTAATATTTTTTTACTCATTTAAATTTTTAATTCATTCAATTGATTTAATTAATTTTTTAATCTAGAATTTTTTTTTGTATTTCAGTTTTTACAATTTTGGTGAGAGGTGCAAATTAAAAAAAGCTGTTAATTGAATGAATTATTTACTAACATATTAATTGAATTTATTTTTTGATTTTTTGATTTTTCTGTGTTTTAAATAAAATTAATAATTATTATTTTTGTTTTTGTTTAGTATTGTGTTGATACCCATAAAACTCTTTCAATTATTCAGATTAATCAATTACTTGAATTTAATTTTCGCTACATTTACAATCCTGTTTCAAATCTGCTAATGGAAAGATTTATATCCTATTTGGGTCTCAGTTGACCAGCTAATGTGAGTAATAATAATAATTATAGTTTTTAGTCCGGGATACCAGGAATCCCGGGAAGTCGAAAATTTTTTCCCGCTTTCCCGGGAAATCAAAAAGTCCGGGAAATTGCGATCCCTAATTATAAATAAATATTAATTATCATAGAACTTTAAAAACTTAATTACATATATCGACTATTATAACAATATGAGATGTATGTTTGATTTTCTTAATGGGCCGTATGTGGTACCTAGGGGCACTTATGATCCGATCATAATAAAAACAGTTAAAATGATTCACATTCATATTAAACATGTTCATGTCGAATTTCATCGATGTAATAAAATTTTTAAGCCAATTATAATTGCTAAACATATTTTCTTAAGGGGCCTTATTTTGGACCTAGGGGCAATTATGGACCGACCATAACAAAATTTGGTAATATGATTTAGATTTACATAATACACGTTCATACCGACTTTCATCACGATACTAATGTTTTTAAGCCATTTATAAGAGTAAACGTGAATTTTCAAAGGGGACTTTATATGGGGACTAGGATCAAATGTAATCCGATTTTCACCAAACTTTACACCATGATTTCTTAGTACATAGAACAGATCCATGCTAAATTTTATAATGATTGTTGCATAATTACCATAATTATGTGTAAATAAGTGCAATTTCGAGGGGAATTTGTATGGGGGCTAGGCGAAATCACGGACCGATTTGAACAAAAAATCAGTTGGGTTCATTCTTGGGCCTAATTAACACTAACACTATCAAAAAATTTCAGCCATTTAATTTTATGGACTAAAAAAATTTACTCAACCTCAAAAATCTGCCCCACATATTTCGCATTATTGATCAAAATTTTAATATAATAAAATCTAATTTCGATGTAAAATGTAAATAAGAAACAAATTAAAAATTTTGCTAAAATGCAGTATTAAAAGAATTAAAATCGCGAATTTTCTTAGGTAATATTTTCGGGAGTAGTAATATTTAAATGACAATATTTTCCAAACTGGAACCGATATTCACTTAAATTTTTCAGCAAACGATCCAAAGGTATGTCTTTTATTACTCATGATTTTGTGAAATTTTAAATCAATATTGTTTTTACGAAATCCTTCAAAAAATAGAATTAAAAATGTTTCTTTTCGGTACATTTCGATAAATATTGAAGATTAATTTTGACATGTGTTAATAGTATTTTAGAAGTTCTATAGAATGGCGTTGTTTTAATTTTGATAAAACCAAAGCTCTATTTTTTAGATTTTTTATTGTTTCAAATTTAAACCTCCACAACATTTGCGCTCACTGATAAAAATAATTAACGCGAACAGATTTTAAAACCACAAATCGGCATTAGAGTCAGAGGGAAAACAAAAACTATTAGTTTTTGGCTTCATTTAGTTTTTGAATGAAAAACTACATAAATTTCTTTGGTTTTTCCATACAAATCAAAAACCATTTTCATGTAGTTTTTGTCGAAAACTAAACGAAAACTAGTAAGATAATTATTTATGAAACATCTTGTTCAACTGATTTCACGACAGTAAGCTTTTATATAGAACGAAAAAATACAAATGTTATATTATTCCTTCCAAAAAATTTTTACATAAATCATGTATAAAATAATTTTAACAAACATTTTAAAAACAATTCAAAGACAAATACAAATTAGGGGTTTTCATAAAATCAAATAAATGCCTTTTAAAGCTCATAAACAGTTTAAATATACAAGCGCAGTAAACAATTTGTCAAAATTTGTTTGAAAAATTATTTACACAATTTAAAAATATTTACGCTTCAACTTCAATGTGTAAATGAGTTCGTAAACTTTTACATGTTTAATATTGAAAATTTTATTTTAAAATAAATTCGCTATTTATGTAATAAATAATAACATGAAAATGATATATATTTATTTTATCAAGATGGGCACCCATTGCGTAAAACTAAGTTAAAGACGCCCAGTGTTGTCAGACTAAGGGATTTATCCCCAAATTGGGAATTTATTTTTGGAAATGGGTAGGAAAAATTTGGTTTGGAGTTTAGGGTATTTGTTGTGGATATTTTTAAAGGCTCGGGAATTTTTAAAGATTTTTGGGGATTTTTATTTTATTTTTAAAAATGTTCTTTTTTAACTTTAGAAAAATACATAATTTTCCGCTGGATATGAAGTTTTTGTTAAGATAAAACTATATTTATTTGAACAACAGTGCGTTGAAGACAATAAAAAGTAACTGTAATATTGAATTAGTACTATAAAGTAAAAAAAAAAAATGATTAAAATCTCTGAAAATAAATGTTTATTGTACGAATTGGCTATGAAGTTAATTCTTGAGTAATTAACTTCCATTATTGTTATTGTAATAGTAAACAAGAGTTTAAATAATATGATCTTCATTCTTCAACAAGTAGTTTTTTAAAAGTTTAAGAGAGTGTATCAAAAATAATTGAAACAATGGAATTTGATTAATCATATTTTCATAACTTTGAAGAAAAAATAATAACGTAATTTTCGGTCGTTGCATTAACTATAAAAATGTTTAAAAATTTCCATATTTTTTTTTAAATCTCTATGAATTTTTTTTTTTTGTAAAAAATATATTGAAGCACAAATAAAAGGTAATGTAGTTTATACCTATCTCTATTTTAGTGGGGATTTTTGGGGATAATATAAGTAGTTATTTTGGGATAAAAATTCGCTATTTGGGTCTTTAAAAGTTTGCACTCGTTTTTGAGATATTTCCTTTTTAATGGAAAATTATTATTTATTTTTTTTTTTTTGTCTAAATTTAAAAATTTAGTCGTTGAATTTTAACAGAATGAACAATTAAGATTCTATTGAAGTATAGAATTATTAATTGTTATTATAAAAAATATTTTAAACAGTAAATTACAAAACTTTAAACTAACAAAAAAAATATTACTACAATTCCTTAAGAAAACTACTTATGGTATGTTCAGACTATTCAAATATTTGTCCAAAATCTATTTTAATGGTAAAATAATGTTTACTTGTTATTAATCATAGCTGATATTTTATCAAATCTTGTTTGACGCTGTTTTCTCTTACAAAACATTTGCAAGATCAAACAACGGCAAACAACTTTTTGTTAAAGTATTGGTCACGTAAATTTGGTAAAATATTGACAAATGTGAACATAGCTTTAGAGTTATCAATAAGCAACTTCTCATATAAATATATAAAAAATCATACTGAAATTGATTTAATTTATGATTGGAGGTCAATATTCAATAGATTTATTGCAAAAATTTGTATAAACAATGTTCCTTTTATTTCTTATTTTCTATTATTTGTGCTATTTCCATACAAAATTTTAAGCGAAAATATCACGAATAGGAGTTCTGCCACCAGCTTGTTAAAATTTGCGACTTGCACAGTGTAATACTTTTAGAATTCAAGTATAAAATTTGTTCTTCACCTTTTTACAAAATATAATACTTTCTTTCCCCTTTCAGTTGTTAGCTTCTCCTTTTATTACAGTTTTAGTACTTGTGGATCTTATTAACTGTTATACTGAAGTTACAAAATCAAATTACCCCTACATAGAAAGAGAAACAGCATTAGAATTTCATTATTTTTACATAAGATGGCGCTTAAACTCTAAAAGATATTGATTTTATTTTTATAAAATGTGGATTGTAAGAGAGAAACATTTTGTTAGAGAATAATTCAATTAGAAAAATTTATAACATTTAGGGGTTTAAAAAGCCAGACGTAACAAGTGTTTGTTACTGAAAGTGATATAAAAAAATTATGAAAATTGCTTAATAATAAAAAAATATTTTTTTGGAAATCGGAGTATAGATTAAACTAACTGTTCAGTAATTTGTTACATATATTCAATATTTGGTTCCCATCAAAAAAAAAAAAATAAAATAAAAATAAAAAAAAAAAAAAAACGTTTCTTAAAAGTAATTGAAATTGTAGCTTAATATACATAAAATTATTTGGGAATATACTTCAATAATTTTAAATTAATTTTATTAATTTTAAAATCCAAGGAAATAAAATTTTTCATTTTCAAAAGTAAAAAAAAATATATTTTTTATTCGATATGCTGAGCTTAATGCGTTTGTCCATTAAGTTGGCAACTTACAAAAAAAAAATAATAATAATAAAAATATCAAGAACTTTTTGGACAAGAACTTGTTTCTGGACAAACCCTATTAAAATTTGACGAAATCGGTTCATGGTCTCATAAAGTTTGAATACAAATGTATTTAAGCTTTAAATTTAAAATTAATAAAGTTATAAAAAAGTAAAACTCTTACTATTAAAATTTAAATAAAAATCCGTGTTTATAGGTATTATAGAAAATGCATACAATAGATTTCCTTTTTCTTTAAATTGGTGTAAAATATTACCTTTATCATGAAATAATTCCATATGTTTCTAACTACATAATTTTCCATTTTACATTAAAATTCGTTTTATTTCCTTTTCTCCTGACAAATCGAAATAAATGACTTTAATTCCTGTTCAAATCATAGAAAGAAACGAACGATAAACAACACCAAAATCTAGGTCAATCCATTAAAATTAAATACAAAAATTTGTTTTTATCAAAAACACGGAAATAACAACAATATTCGTTACGACAGCAAAAAGATATAAAATCGTTGGCCAAATATCTGAAACAATGAAATGAAAATCAAAAGAAAACCAAAGCAAAAAAATACATAAAATAAAAAAGTTATTAATCAAGCTTACAAAATAGCAACGGATAACAATGATGATGATGACGATACACTGGCAAAGAACATACATCATCTTCATCAGACATTCCAATGAACAAATAAACATACATTCGTTCCTACTTTCCTTCTATCTTGTGTTTATTTAGTTTGGTTGTTATTCCTTAGGTTAAGGATTTCAGAACACGACTAACTCCAATAGACAGCATTTTTACACAGAGAAATTCATCATATGGAGATAAATGACTGCATTGTGGGGTGTGTAAACAATAAAAGTTTACCTGGCCATCTGTTTTTGTCTGGTTTTAGTGTCAAAACATCTACAGTTGTAGTCTTTTATCAGATTTTGGGGTGAGATAAAAATTAACAAAAGTTTCGATACGCATAAGTACAAAAGTATGGTGGCTTATTGAACAGTCATGTCGAACAAATCTATATGTAGTTGTTTTTTTTTAGGGTTTTTCATCATCAGGTGTTAAGTTTTATTTTTTTATAGTCGAAAAAGTTTGAAGATAAAGATTTAGTGACTTTTCTCGATCAAGACTTATGCCAAATACAAAAAGTGCTTGCAGAAGCATTGGGGTAAATAAATTATCAATAAGGACTCTTAAAGCACTTGATTTTTTCCTAAAGCAAAAAATTGAGTGTCACACGAACTGAAGCCAAGAGACTTTGAAAAGCGATTTTGCATGTCTAAAATGTTGTTTCAGTGGCACAAAACGAACTTCTTTCTTGATCCATTTGAAGAGAGACTAGTGAATGAATACCCCAGAATATATGGACAGACACAAGTCCATAATTTTCTTTTATGCGAATGTTCGGCCTCATGTTACGTGACCATTTAAAAACTATTTGGAAAATAATGGATCCTGCGTTTTGTCTCTACCACCGTATGGCCCTTTCTGACTACTATTTGTTTCGTTTGATTTAGAAAGTCTTTACTTCAGAACAAGGTATTCAAAATGGTTTTGATATGTTTCTAGCTTGAAAATATGAGAAGAAGTTTTGATATAGAATACGTAAATTGCCAAAAATATGAACAAAATATTGAGTCATATCAAAAGTATCCGCGATTTTTTTTTATCAGTACAAGCTATTGATGTCTATATATCGGCCAACACTAATTCGATTTATTTTATAAAAAAGTAGAAAAATCCTGCCGAAAAAATATGTAAACTGTAAAGCAAGAACACTGTAAATGGAAGATGAATGGAAGATCGGTTCAGCTTGGGAAATTTCGTTGTCAAAGATACACCTCGCTCTGTTCGGCCAGTCACTGTATATGTGTTTGAAAGTTGGCAACTGGTGGAGCAAGGCCGACACATTATCAACCATAATAAAATCCCAAACACAAGCAAGCGGTGGCTGATCTTGTTTTCAGCTCTAAGAGAGAAATGCAAATTAAATGAAGACGGTGGCGAGGAGCGGTTTTCACATACATTTTGTTTTTGTTTTTTATATTTTTTGCATATGGCAACAACAAAACTACATGTATAAAAAATGTGTTTCTTCCTCTCTTAAACTCCATACATAAAAAATATAAATAAAATCTTTCTATCTCTTTTCTTCTTATATAAATTTAATGTAAATCTATGTGATACATTTTGCAACAACGGCAACACGGACCGAGAGGGAGAGTGAGAAATTGAGAGCTCTTGAGAAACCGTTGTAAAAATGAAATAGATTTTAATTTTTAGCGGATTCCGCTGTGTTGTTTTAGTTGGCAAATCTTCATATAAAAAAAACGCTTCCTTGTGTTTGGGCTCTAATTTGGAATCATTTGATAAAGGCAGGCTACTCAAAGAAGATCGATGTTTGGGTGCCATATGAATTATTGCCAAGAAATTAATTTTACCGGATTACCATCAGTGAAATACAACATAAACGAACCATTTTAAAAGCGGATTATTATTACAAGCAATAAAATGTGGATTCATTACGGGAATATTAAGAGAAAAAAATTATAATCAAAAGCCGGTGACCCTCCAAAAACGACTTCAAAGACTAGCTTGACGTTAAACAAGGTTATGTTGAGTGATTGATAGAATTGGAAGGGAATTATCGATTATGCTCTACTGTAACCTGGCGAAAAGATCAGTTCTGACCGTTTGAACAAAGCAATCAAGAAACAGCAGCCAGAATTGGACGACAGAAAAGGTGTTGTTTCATCATGACAATATCTGACACACACATCTTTGCTGACCCGCCAAAAATGTTCTGCACTTGGCTGGGATGTTTTGATGACCCCATCTGACTACCATTTGCATCGGCCTCCGCAAAACTCTCTTTATGGTAAATTGGCCAAATGAAAAGCCGCTGAAAATCACTTGGCCAAGTTTTTCGACTGTAAACTACAGAAGTTCCACAGTGATGCAATTATGTAGCTAACCAAAAAATGACAAGAGGTTATGGATAACAATGATGAGTATGTACGTGATACATGGACAGACAGACGGACGGACGGACATCGTTAAATCGACTCAGAAATTGATTCTATACCGATTGGTATAAAGAATGTGGTTGAAAAAATCATAACTTGATATGTTATGTTTTTGAACATGTCTTGAAATTTTTTATGATAAATGATAAGGAGTGAGATCGAAAAATTCTTAACACACATTTTGCCTCATAACTTTTTTCGGAATCAATATTCAAAATTTTTTTTGATCTAGTTATCATGGAAAAATACTTCAGTTATTATTTTTAATAACATCCATGTTAATTTGTTCTTATTTTCATCAAAATAAGTGACGAAAAAGATTTACGTCCTACAAGTTATTAAAAAATTTCAAAAAATCCAAATAGGTCTTACAAATAATTGGCCACAGAATTAAATGTCGTCCGTAAAACCGTTTCTAATGTTATTAAACAGTATCAGGAGAATTTGATTATTGATGTGAAACCTAGTTCGGTAAGAAAAAAGGACCACATGATATTGGGAAGGCCAGAAAATTGAAGGCATATTGAAAGGAACTCCAAACACATCTGGTAGAAAATCAGCTCAGTTTTCTCATTTCTTTAACTATTTCGTTCGAAAGTTTAAAGCTAATGGGAAAGTTGATAACATATAAAGTTCAAAAAATTCCAAACTGGAATTCTGCAAAAAAATTACATGCCAAAAATAGGACTCGGAATTTAAAACCAAATTTCATACAAAAATACTTAAGCTGTATAATTGACGAAGAAACGTAGGCGCTGGCAGAATTTTCGCAGCTTGTGTCTCAAAAATGTTTATTGCTATTGCTCGAAGGAATGTTGGAGATAAGTTTAAGACCCAAAAGCAGCAAAGATTTCTTACAAAATTCATGGTATGAAAAGCTTCTTGCAGTTGCGGCAAAACAGGAAAGTCATTTGATACATTCGGATCTATAACTACCAAAATATGCATAAAGGAATATTTGCAAAAAAGACTTCTTTTCTTAAGAAAGCACAACGTGTCCACATATTTATGGACCCATTTGGTATCATGTCACTACGGTAAGAAAGCTCTGGAGTGGTACCAAATAAATAACATAGTTTTAGTACCAAGAGAAGTCAATTTTCAAAATTGTCAATAGCTTAGACCAGTAGATGGAGATATTGAGCTCTTGTGAAAAGTGAATTGAAGAGCACAAAAAAAGTGTCCCAAAATACCGAAGATTTTAACAGAAGATGTGCACACTGTTCCAAAAAAGTGACTGAAGCAACTATCAAATCTCCAAAGAAAGGGTTTTCAAAAATGGTCCACAATTTTATAATTAGTGGCTAAAACCATAAAAATTAAAAAAATAACGATTAAAAAAATAATGAAAATTCTAAGATCAACCGTTTTCAAGTTATTGAATATTATGTATGTTAAGAATTTTTCGATCTCACTCCTTATAATAAAATATAATTCAACCGAATGATAATATGATAAAATCGGGTCATAATATAATAAAATTTGATCACAATTTGATGAAATCGGGTCATAACTTAATAAAATATTTAAATACAAAATGCAAAAACATGGATCATAATATAATAAGTTATATTTATTCATATTTCTTATTCCAATCATATTTAATCCAATCATAATATGTTGCTCTTTGATTTTCTTTAACATAACCATATATTTGCTCTACGTGTTGAGAGTACAAAGAAATCTGCCAAAAATAGGAAGAAATAAATATTAAATAAATAGGATCGTTAAAAAATAACTAATTGTTTCTCCTAATGAAGGAAATTTTTGGAAATAAATCTGTAACATCTGATATGCGTAGCAGAGGAGCGTACAATGTTAAGTTTGGAAGGGGGACCCAACAGTCCCCTCAGGGGCGGAGCTAAAGAGGGTACCTCTGACATACAATTTTTTAATCGCTTGAAATTTTTTTGTTTCTCGTCCGATTTCAAATATTTTTATACATTATTGTAGGAACTGATAAGACTTACAAAGAGTTGCATGTTTTATTTATCTCTTATAGTTTTTGAGTTATTTGCATTTGAATTCTTAAGTACCTCAATTTTGTATGTTCTTGGTCCAGTTTTTTTCATATATATCCTTGTATTACCGACCGATTTTATTTATTTTTTCTTTAGCTAATTAAAGAACAAAATTAACTATTGAATAAAAAATTTTAAGTCGATATCTTTACCGAGTCCAAAAATAAACGATTTTGAATTTGAAAATTGCAAAAATTACGAGTTTTTTTTTTTTTTTTTTTTTTTTTTTTTTTTGGGCCGAAAAAGTGTCAGCACTCTTTTTTCTCTAAAACAAAATTTTCTTTAACAACATATAATAATTTTATACTTTTCTGAAAGGTATCTTCACAGAGATTACTTCGAGGAACACACCCTCCCGAATTTGACTCATTTTATATGAAAGTTTTGATTTTAGTCTATATTTTCTCAAATCCCAAAGCACGAATCGGCAAACGGTATGCAGTTTAAGAATCTATAATATGTTGTTAAAAGTTTTCAATCAAAATCTATGGGACTTCGGAAAAATATGGATTTTATAGCCGAAAATGTGAAAAAAATTTTTTTTGGGATTTTCAGCGTTTTTTTGGGAATTGTGGGTTTCCTTTTATAAAAATATTAAAGTTCTTTTCACTTTCTTATTTTATACGATAAATTCTATATTCACCAAAAATTCCGTTAGGGTATCTTTACTAACAAAGATTTTATTTAAAAAATCAGAAAAAGTATTTTTTTCATCTAAATTACATTGCTTATCTGATATAATTCTTCGTTACACAGAAAAAGACTGAAATTAATATCTTTTATAGAAACGAAACTACGCCAAATTTTCAAAACATTTCAAAAACTTTGTACCAAATCCAACTAACCGATCGGAAGTTACAGAATTATTTCCAAACATTTTCGATTCTGCCCCACTGTGCATTCCAATTCAATATGGTATAATTTTAAACAATTTAAGGTTTCCTGTGGCTTAGCGTTTATTTAGTCGGTTTTTCGTTCTCTTAACTGTCATTATTTTGTCTTTTAGAATACCACTGTCTACAGTTTGGAGAAACCATAGTTCTGAAGTATACTGCCAACTCTGTTTAAGTAAGTGAGTTTTTTTCTGAGCGTATTAAAAGAGTTGGACTTCTAATTGTTTTCTACGGTTAGAACTGTATATATGTGAACCGTTTTTCAGTAGGGTTCCTCCTTGGACAAAATTGTATCTAGTTGTATAAAAAATTCTGACCTGTAGCTTGTCTTCAAGATTTATTTTGACGGACTCACATAGTGATTTGAAAAAATTTCTCTCTTTAGCATTTAAAATAACCTATTTTGTGAATAGCCCCTGTATTAACACCATACAACAGACGTATAACAAAGATTCATGCAGACGGACAAATACACAGACAAGCAGTCAAAAAGAGGGTGGGAGAGATGACGGTGAGAGAGAAACATACAAAGTACAAAACTACATTTTGATAAATTATCCTGTTCACATGTCATTGTGATGGAAATGTTGCATAAATTTATTGTATTTATTGTATGCGATACATACCAATCACTTTACGTGTAAAAGTTGATAGAAGCTTATTCATACACACAAACTGATAGAAACTCAACCATATAAGCAGAAATATATATTATTAGACCTTCGCATTAAGTAACGTGAAAGATTCCTTTAATTTTTGCAAAACAAAAGAAAAAAAAAAAAAACAAAACCATTATTGAATGATAAATATCGATTTGGTAAATTTTCGTATGCGACTTTAATAAAATTATATTTAAATGACGGTTACTTTAAGTATTACGGCAGTTAAAGAAGTCATTTAACTACGCTTTGTTAAGTTTCTAATATATTTGATTGAAAATTAAATTGCACATACTCTATGTATTTGAAAATTTAGTTCCTTTTAGATTGTCTTTACATGATTTTCGTTTAAATAATGTGCATACATCAAGGCTATTCAAATATTACTTAGAGAGGATGCCTAACAACAATTGCAAACTTTTATTAATCATAATTTATAATTTTTATAGTCACAATGTCTGTCATTTTCATCATGCACATGATTGTATTGATTTTGTCTGCTATAAAATAAGATAACAATTCAAAAACAAAATTCTTTTAAGTATTCACCATCTGGATTTAGCTCAATTTGTTTTTGTCTTTTTTATATTTATTATTCCTTTTTTGTTTATTTTATGTCTTCGATTTATACAAATACGTACTTAAATTATATAAATATGTATCTCTGTATATGGTTGTTTATGTTGTTGCCTTTTTTATCATCAAAAATATATTGACGTAAACATAAATAAAACAAATGATCTTAAAGATATCCTCCAAGTTCACAAACCTGTGTATGTTGCATATGCAATGATGTCTGACTTTAAATAAGTTTCTTTCTTAAATTTCGAATGCCTTCAGAGTATCTGAGATTGAACTTGAATGAAAATTAATGTTGAATATTTAACTTGTTGCAAAATGTAAATAAATAAAGTTTTATCATCTTAAAGTTACTCATATGTATTCATATAACAAATATTATTTTCTTACAGTTTTGCTAGTTATAATAGAATAATTTTTGTCAGTAATTTTCAGTATTTTTTGTTGTAGTTTTCTGTCATCAATTGGTAAGAGAAACTGTAGTTTATTGTCTACATTAGTCCATCTTAGTAATTCATAGTTAATCTTTTAAATACAAAGTCCAATTAACAGTCACCAGAACTGTAGGGTTTTGTAGACTTGCATACTAATGAAGATATTCTCATTCTTGTAGGAGGTTAAAAAGTTTCGAATGGAAAGTATGAAATCATAATTATTTTAGAATAATTTTTAAGTTTTGGTATACGATACATATGCAAATAAAATTAAGATTTTCATTAAAAATAACTACATATATTCATATCTCTAAAACTTCAGACACAACGAAGGTCAGTAAACCGAAGAATTTTCATAATAACAGAATATCGACTAAAAATTACAAGCACCCGAAAACGTTTTATTTTTATTTTTCAATCAAAATAAATATCTTTAATGTTCAAAATATTTTTTCATTTGTTGAAAAAAATATGTGAGGGATTTTTATTTTTAAAATAAATATCCATCAATGATGAAAAAAATAAATATCCTTAACGATAAATATCTTTAACGATAAATATCAGTTCGAAAAAAATTTAAAATGATTGTTTTTTTTATTCATACTTAGTTTTGTTTTCAAAATATTTTTTTATTCAAATGAAATTGTTGTTTAGAATTTTTTCCATCCGATGAAAAAAGTTCAAAATAATTTTCAACTTTTGAAATAAATATCACAAAAGATATTTATATTTTTATTTTCATCATGATGAAAAAAATTAAAATATTGATGAAAATAATAAAAATCATTATGGATTTTTATTATTTTTTGAACATTAAAGATTGTTTTTCGATTGAAATAAAAATAAAAAGATTGTTTTTTTAGTATTAAAATCCGGTCTCTGAAAAATTATTATAGTCACTTAATACTAAACTATTTTTAAAAGCATATTTACTTTTATATTAACTCAGTATAAACGATACTTTCCTAGTAAGCCAGCAAGTTAATTATAGTTTTTGTAATAGATTTTTAGATTTTTTTTTTTTTTGTAAAGAAGTTAGTGATTTTTTTGTAATTACGAAATACAATTTGTCTTCGAAATAAAAAAAATATATATAATAATTTTTAGTATCCCTGAGTCTCTCATTTAAAACTATAGATATCAATACTCTATTTAAGTTGATTGATCAACTAATTTATAATCAGGGACATACACTCCTCGAAATAAATGACCAAAATTGTTTTTGATATTTTTATTGAAAAAAAAAAAAAAAAAAAAAAAAATGGTTCCGGTACTCCTGTGTAAAAATAACGGGACTTTTACTTGAGCTTCGAACGAATTATATTATATATATATAATTACAAAATGAGTTACTATTTTGATTATTTTTTAATTTTTTGTTCGCTGTATGGAGTTACATCTGTGTGCAAAATAATAGTAGCATTAAAACATACTTCGGAGCTTTTGTTGCTGCACAATTCTTACACAAAGAATTTAAAAACATTTTGTTTATATGAAAGTCCTAAACATGAACAATAATTTTTCAATAATCTTTGGAAGTTACCGTTATTTCACTTAAGCTGCGTGATTTTTGCCTGTGCAAAATAATAGTAGCAAAATGTTAAATATCGGAAAATAGTATTATTGTTTTGTTATTATGGTTCCATTTGATTTCTAAGTAAATTAAATAGTCGTGTACTGTACTTACAGTGAAAATTAGCTTTTAAATAATTTTAAAATAGGTGGCGACAAATACGGCATTCCTAGTACCCGTAATTTTATGGTAAAAATACTTTCAGATGGTAAAGCATACCAATTTCTGCAAAAAATTGTATGTCTAATGTTCTACCACAGTTATAACAAATTTCAAAAAATATAATCCAAACCAAGAAACAGTGTCCCAGTGTCTCCACGGGTATAAAGCAAATGGTGAACTCAAACATATTTGTGACGTCCACTAAGTTAAAACAGGACTTAGAACAGAAAGTTGATGCGTCTACTATTCCTCGACATCTCCAAAAACAAAATCTGTAAGAAAAATTTTAAAGAAAAGTCCCATTACTAAACTACAGACACGCAATCGCTATATTTCACTCCGACTTACACCATACGAAATGGCTCAACATTCACACAGATGAGTTCATAGTAGTTATTTTTGGTACATATGTTATGCATGGGACAAGAATATATGTATGTGAGGGGACAAAAAAAAAAAAAAAAACGAGAGCAAAAGCTATAGTCGGTCAAGCCCGACCATATGATACCCTACACCATTGTGTACATTATAATTCGGGGAGGGGTCTTTTATTAGACTTGGAGTCAAATGTGGACCGATACTCATAAGTGTAAAATAAAACATAAGAATACAGAATTTTACGTTGAGGCTGACATTTATATGAATTTATGTTTGGGTGATTTCCTAAAGAGGGCATTATATGGGAGCTATGGTAAATTATGGAGCGATCTTTGTATTATTTGGCACTATCATTTATGTTCATATAAAACTTATTTGTGTCGAATATTAGCTTGATACTAACATTTTAATAGGATTTATGCCCGTTAAAGTGATTTTCGGAAAGGTGTTTATATGGGAGCTATGGTTAATTATGGACCGATCTTTTTAAAAATCGGCACACTTATTTAGACTTATATGAAACTTATATGTGTCAAATTTCATTAAAATATTGCTATATTTAAGGGATTTATGATCGTTAAACCCTTTTCCGGGAGGACATTTGTATGGGAATTTCATTAATTTTGGTTAAAAATTGCGACCTGTAGTTTGATTACAAGGTTTACATGGACGGACAGACGGACAGACGGACGGACGGACGGACATCGTTAAATCGACTCAGAAAGTGATTCTAAGCCGTTTGGTATAAATTAAGGTGGGTCTTAGACCAATATTTTTGGGTGTTACAAACATCAGCACAAACGCATAATACCCTCCCCACCTATGGTGGTGTAGGGTATAAAAAAACAAATAATGTAACCCAAAATTTTTTTCTGAAACCCGTCAAGCACTGGTGGGAAAAATCAACGTTTTGGGATGCATTCATATCATGGCTCATGATCCATATTTTAGATAAAAGGTAACATAGATGCTCCAATGTATGTGTAAATATTAACAACAGTCATGTTGTCTTATTCAGAGAAAAATATGCCCCTCAAATTGGTTATTTAGCAGGAAATTGTTCTTAAGAATACGAGCAAATTGACATAAATGTTTTCCAAAATTAAAAGTGATGTACAGAGTGACCGGCTTAGTCACTATAACTGATCCAGAAAATATGGAATTGTGTCAGCCAGCGCAGTCAGCTCGGAAAAATATTCGCATCAAGAGGTTCAGGGGTTATTAGCGGACTTAGTGCCTGCCGTTGAGCCTCTTTCAGAGCCAGTAAGGGCCATTAGAAACAAAATACGCCAAAAAAAATAAAATAAACGAGAAAAGTACAGTCAGACAAGACCGACCATATGATACCCTACACCTTTCCTATCAAAATAATTTTGTTTTTACTTCTATAAACCTTATTTGTATTATATATTTACATAGTACTAACACTTCTGTCGGATTATGCACGTCAAAGTGATTTTCGGGAGAGGGGTTTATATGGGAGCTATGGTCAATTATATATATATATTTATTTATTTAGTAGTATTTTAAATACTTTCTTAAGACTATAATACATTAAATTTTACATTTTTAAATGCTCTGATAAACACCATTTTTACATGAATTACACAATTTCTCTTAAAAGCATTAATATTTGTTTCATTTTTAACATAATTTGGAAGTTTGTTAAATAATTGTAGTCCTTTGTATAACAAACATCTCTTCATTTTATTTGTTGCTACTCTATTTATCCGGAAATCATTACCATTCCTTAAGTTATATGGCTGGACTTCATTCACATATGATAGTTCCTGAGTCAAGTATTCTGGCGCATAACCAATTTTCATTTTAAATATAATAATACACGTGTTAAACTGGAGCCTTTGTCTGATATTCATCCATTTCAATGTGTCAAGCATATATTGTATCGAAGTATATCTACTACATTTTAAAATTGATCGCATAGCTTTATTTTGTAATTTCTGTAACCTTTCTATTTGTATGTTTGTGCAGCAGGTGTATAAAACGGTTGACCCGAATTCAAAATGTGGTTTAATTATTGTATTGTATATATTTATTTCAGTGATTGTTGATATTTGATTTCTAATCCTTCTAAAAAAGCCTATTTTCTTGCCGATTTTTTTACATATATATTCTATATGATCATTAAAATTCATGTTTTTATCGATTATGAATCCTAAATATTTTATTTTGTCTACAACTTCAATGATTTTGTTATTAATTTTAAATTCAGTACTGTTGTTCATATTTATTTCCATAATTTTTGTTTTATTTTCGTTCAATTTTAGTTTATTCATTTTAAACCAATCATTTATATTTCGCATATCGTACGATAAGTTTTTCAGGCACTGCTCATCTGTATCCGCTATATTAAATATTAGGGTATCGTCCGCATATAGTACTATTTCATTTTTGTCTATTACAGCCGGCATATCATTTATATAAATTATGAATAATAAAGCTCCAAGAATTGAACCTTGTGGTACTCCATATTCATTATTAATTGTCTCGGATTTATTGCAGTTCACTTTTGTTATTTGTTTTCTGTTTGTCAGGTATGATTCAAACCAATTTAATTCTTTATCTTGTATTCCGTAGTGATATAATTTTTTTAGAAATATTTTTCTGTCTATTGTTTCAAAAGCTCTTTTAAAATCGAGGAAAATTGCCATAATTTTTTTATTCCTGCCATTACATTTCCATCTATTTATGACGTAATTTACTGCCGTTTCACATCTTTTTCGGAAACCAGATTGATATTTCGATAAAATGTTGTTTGTTTCAAGATAATTTTCTAGTTACATTTTAACAGTTTTTTCAAGGATTTTTTCACATAATTTTAGTGAGTTTATTGGTCTAAATTCTTCACATTTTTTTGTTTTAGCAACCTTTTCAATTGGCGTCACCATTGATGTTTTCCAATTTTCAGGAAATATACCCGTTATTAGAGATTTATTTATAATTTTTAGCAACACTTCTCCAATCAAGTTCCAATTGTCTAATATCATATTTATATTAACATTATTATAGTCCGGTTTGTTTTTTATGCTCTTACATAAATTTTTAAGTTCTATTATTGTTATTTCTCGAAATTTAAATCTACAGTTTATCATAGATATTTGATTTACATATTGCACATATTCTATATTATCTATTATTTCTTTTATACTATTTACAAAATATTTATTAAATTGATTTGCTATTTCATAACTGTCCTTATATTCTACATTTGTAAATATCACAGATTTTATCACATTTTTTGTTTTCTTTAGTACTAAGTCTTTGATGTTACTCCACATTTTTCTTTGGTCTTTGGTATTACTTATTGTACTATTAATATATATATTTTTTTATTTTTAAGTTTCGTAATATATAAATTTCTGGCTATTTTGTATTCATTCCAAGCTTCATAGTTATTTATCGCTTTGGCCTTATTATATTTCACTATGTTGTCTCTTTTTAGAAAATGCAAGTGCCTATTAAACCACTTATTTACAATATTCTTTTCATTAATTTTCTTTTTTATTCAATTGTTCTTTCGAAAGCCATATCAAAATAATGAACATTATCATTCACATCTTGATCTTCATTGAAGTTGATAAATGCACTAATCTCCCTTTGAAAACGGTATTTTTTATATTTAAAAATTTTTGTTTCACTTTCATATTTCGTTGCAATTTCACATATATTGTCTATTTTAATTTCTATAACTTCATGATCCGATATTTTATTTCTATTGCTTATGTTTGCACTAATATTCGTACTATTTGTTATAATAAAGTCTATTATTGTTCTTGAATTTTTGGTAACTCTTGTATAATCTGTCATCACTTGGTGATCTATAAACTGCTGCTATTATAATTGATGAGTTGTTGTATTTAACATTATATGCACTTATCCAATATTTGAAATCACACACTTTTTCGGTTAAAATGTTTACATGCCAGTTCTTATTAATATATAATATTACTCCTCCGGTTCTCGTAGAGTTTGATGGAGTTGAAAATTGACAAAATTCTTCCAATAGTATTTCCGATTCATCAATGCTATCAGTCAAATGTGTTTCCGATAGTGTTATGAACTTTGGCTTTTCAATATTTGCAATTGCTTCAATTTGATTAAAATTGTTTGTTAGTCCTTGTATATTTGTGTATATTCCTATATTATGGACCGATCTTCATAAAATTCATCTTCATAAAATTTGTAATTATATAAGACTTATTTGTGCAAAATTTCATTGAAATATTCCTATTTTTAAGGCATTTATGAGCGTTAAAACTCTATTCCGGGAAGACATTTGTATGGGGGCTAGGTGAAATAATCAAAATATCTTCAAAATTGCGACCTGTACTTTGGCACAAGCTTTACATGGGCAGCCAGCCAGCCAGTCGACCAGACGGACATCGGTAAATCGAATCAGAAAGTGATTCTGAGTCGAACTGTATACTTTAACGTGGGTGCCCTACACCCACCTATGGTGTTGTAGGGTATAAAAACTTAATCACGTTGATTTATTTGTGCAGATATTTCACATCGATGATATTATTATTTTGCACAGAAAATTTCTAGTGTATTCAATCTCTTTAAGTATTGTATCTGAATTAAGATGTTCAATTTTAAAATTCGACTATTTTTTATAAAATTTTGGGAAAATATAAAAAATTCTAATAACAAATACTTTTTAAAACCAAAAAAATAAAAATAAATCAGAAAATATTAATCATCGCAAGCAAATTTATAATTATTAATAGCCAATGTGATACTACAAATATAGGAAACTTATTTTAATAGGTCTGAAAACCACCACATTTTAATGAATTTCATAGTAAGAGTTGAATTCATTGTTATTGAACTTTTATCTCAATTATATTCCTATGAACACCCTGGATTATTAGTATTTACGCAATTTCAGATAAGAAAATTAAAAAGTTTACATAATTTTTTTCAAAACAACCATAAGTACACAGAAAAAAGTCACCAATTAACAAATATGTTCATTCAATTAAAAACTTGTTTAAATTTGCACCTCTCACCAAAATGATTATATCAATTACTAAAAAATGAAAAAAATACAAAACAGAAGAAAATTTCCAATTAATAAATTAATTAAATCAATCAAGTAGTTGATTGGTTGAATTAAAAATGTATATAAAATATAAAAGTGTAGTTAAATTTTATTTTTATTTAATTTTTGCTTGAATAAATTTATTAAATTTCGATGAAAAATGAAACAACTATGTTAATTGAAAAAAACCCGTAATAATTTTTTCTGTGTAAAGTTAGATGTTGTATTGCTTATATACAACAACTTCCGGTGGATTTAAAGCAATTAAAAGAGTATTTTTACAAGATAGTATATTCACTAAATGTCTTTAACATATCGTAGTAAACAATATTTTATAAATTTAAAATATAAAAATACTAAGTAATTAAGTTCTATTTAAAATTTTGATATTTTGAAAATTAAAGAAATATAATGTGTGTGAAGAAAAATATGCCGAGTTAAATATGTTTTGACGTAACGACTTACGTCGAAACATATTTGTTTGGCATTTTTAAACGTTTTTTTATTTTTTGCATATAGTTTTCAAAACTATAAGTTGATAAGTTAATTTTTCATACAAGTTAATATTATTAATATTCTTAGAGAAAATGGTAATATTAAAATTTAAACATAAAATATTTAATATTGCATACTTATGATATGCCGCCTGAAAGTGTACATCCCAAGACTAGTTACACCAAAATTAACTGACACAGACTTACGTCAACTAAAGCTTTCATGATGTCTGTCCGTCTGTCCGTCTGTCTTTCAGTTTCAGATTATTATAAAGTTTATTATTTTTTTTTTAATAATCAGAATAGGAAAAAGCTCGGGAGACCGTACTGTCAATGTCATCTGAGCGATACCTATTATATGTTGGATTTCTTTTAATCAAAATTTAAAAGTTGTGTATAGTGTTGATCGAAAATAATATTTTTGGATGTACTTTAAAATTGGTCCAGCTCACGAAAGTGAAATAATTGATTCCTAATATTTTGGGAATTAGTTTAAGACATATAAATCTTCAATTTTAGGAGGGTACACTTGCAACATTTTTTGTCTTCGCACAAATCGAGGCACTTTAATGAGTTCAGAAATTTTTAGTAAATCGTTAATTTTATCTTATTTAAAATCTTTTTTCTGAAAATCATAAAATACGGGTTCATTAATTTTTCTTTAGCTATCGTTTGATACATATAACATTAATATTGGTGAATTTTCTTTTTTAATTTTTTGAAGATTTTTCTGGGATCATCAACAAATTACCGTTTAATAGCATGTTCCAATTATCTTAGGAAGTTGAAATTTGACCAAGATATTACTAATAATACCGCCTTCCATAGTTTAAACTTATATTTAAATGAACTTAAGAGCCTGCAAAAAGAAAAGCACAATCATATCTTAACAAAAAATTGCTCCACAAAATTACTTATGTAAAGTTTTCGTTAATTTTCCCAAAACGCGCCAAAAATTTCATTCTTTTTCATAAAACATATAATTTGTGTTACTAAGCCTATTCATAAACGAAGAAAATTTGTAAAAATTTAGTGAAGTAACGAAGGAACTGCAAAACTAAACAGTTTTTCAGCTTTCCTGAAAAGTTATTAAAAATTACATAGGTAATTTAGTCAGCGCAGGGACGATATAATGGAAAGAACATTTTTATATTTTCTTTGCAAGAAATCATCATCAGACCTCTTTTCTTAGTTGTGGAGAAGGTATTTACATTGTCTACTCTCTTTCCAATTTGTCTGCACCAATGACAACCATTAGGTGACATGTGTCCTTTCGTTCCACAAATAAAAGCTTTGGCAGGAGCGTCGCAAATGAATGATCTTATATTTATATTAATTATTCTTCCAAACCAGAGTTTTTTAATTCCGAAAGATCTGCAGTAAAGTCATGCAAATAATTATTGACATCAGATGGCTTCTGTTTTCCCACATAGGAACCGATCATGAATACACTGCAATTGGGAATTTTAACAAATCGACCTAATATTGGCCACAAACGAACGGCCGAACTTTTAAAAAGTGGCAAACCATCTATACCGATGTCAATTATAACTTCATCAATCTTTAGTTGTTCTATTAGCAAAGAAATTTTTTCCAATTGTGTTTTAAGCCCTATATGTACATACTTTCCGGGAGCTGTTGTGCGTTCATTACATTGCTCATTTTTTCCTATTAGTCCTGGGACTGAAGTGGGCACTAACAAATTTTCTGATTTTAATATTTTAAGTAGATCTTGAGTGGACTCAATTGTTGGTTTATGTTTGTAAATTTTCAATTTTGAGGTTAAATTTTCACCCGAATTAACATTTAAATTATAACCTTTTTCAATATTTTCATTACAATTAAGTGTTTCATTAAAACTAACACAGGGGAGTCAACGTTTTTTTGAACCGCCATGTTACTTTTAAGTAGATGTAAAATTTTTTCTTTTTCTTTTTTTCGCATTTCTCTTAAAATGTCTTTTGCTAATCATTTTCCACAATTTGACTTACACTTTTCTACTTTATTTGTCGGTATATTTATTTTTTATTTATTTTCACACTTTTTTTAAATAATTTTCACAATTCTTTTTTTAGCTTACAGATTTTGCGCGTCTACTTGTACGTTTTTAGATATTAAAGTAATCGGTAAAGTACTTGAAGTTGTACTCAACATTCGGTAATGATAAACTTGTGATTTTTCAAGCTTAAAAAAAAAGCGATTTTTCATAATAAAAATAAACAAAATACGATTTTAAAAATTATTTGTTTAATAGATTTGTACAATATTTAAGAGGAATATATAGTATTTTTATATTAAATAAAATGGTCACTTAAGCAAAAATTATATAAAGAAAACATTTTGGCATAAATTAAACTTTCGGATTAAGCTTCGTTTTTTATTTTTCATCCTTGATACTTTTACTATAGTATTCACCTAACATTCACAGCCGCATTAAAAAAAAATGATAATAATATGTGTTTGATAATGAATTACTAACTTTTTCTTATGTAAATTTACATATAACATTAAGAACTTTTAATCAATACCTTAATCTTTGCATTTGGAAGAATAATATAGGAAATATTTAAATTAATGATTTAAAATGAATTATGCAGTACAACGAGTACCATAAAAACATTAAATTTTTTAAACATTATTTAACAACACAATGCTAGTTAAGACTGTAGATAAAAGAAGAAATATAAAACAGTGTTGGTCATTATTTAAGCCCAAATTACAGTAGCGCGTAGTTAGCAGCAGTATCAGGAAAAATGATTAGCACAATTGTGCATAGTCAGTACACACTGCTGCTGACTACTCACAATTGTAATTTGTGCTTTACAATTTAGTTTTGTTTGTAACCATACGATATACAAAGTTTTTTGATTAAAAATTAACGTTTCAGCGATTTTAACACAAAACATGCATTGTCATTGCCAAACATTTGTTATCACTGTTACTTAACAACTACTGGTTACTCAAAATATACTTAAGTGCATAACAACAACACTAATATTAAAATTGTTATTGTCTATCAGAAAATTTTTTTTCAAAACATTGAAACTAAATGTAATAAAATACTTTTATTAAAGAGCATTTTCTTAATCAATATATTTTTGGAGTATGCATTAATCCGCATCTTTTTTTATGGAAAACTGTTGCTTATTCCATGATAAAGGTATATTGTATTTTATTCAAAGTACTGTCCTTAAGTTACGAATTTTTCTTTTTGCTGTTAATTTATGGTTTCATCACAAACAACTTATTTTTTGAGGCGAGAAACAAAACAAGTCCATTTTTAATCCCCTTTTTAGAAGTGAATTGTTTTCCATCTAGGTTATTACAACCGTTGGAAACAAGTAGTCAAAATTTGCAATGTATAAGCTATGCAATAAGTGAACAACTTTTTAAAGACCAAGATTTAACTGGCTACGCTTTTGATTTTAACTTCATGACTGAGATAAGAATTTAATTTTACACTCATTGAAGTGGTCATTTCTAAATTTAATTTAAATAAAGCATGATCCTCATAAGTTCTGAAAAATTAACTGCCTCTGAAACGATTTAAAGATTAATTATTAAAAATAACACAATACTTTTGGAAATGCTTTACGTTTATATACGTCTAAAGATAAAAGGATGTCACAACCAAAGAATATTAAACAGGTTGCACGATTGTTAACATTGTACACAAAAGACATGAGTACATATCACATCATTTCACCCAAATTCAAATGTTTTTGATTATTTTGAGATGTTACAAAATCGTTTAAATTACAAAAATATTTACAAAAATTATTAAGAGTTATTAAGTAGCCCTCTTAAGGGACTTAAGAAAATCATTGTCGTCGTTAATATCCCAGCAAAAAAGAGCATATCAATCATTAGTAAAATTATTGATGTTACTGAACCTGAAGTATTTTCATTTCTGGTGAAACATCAATGAATTTAACAGGTGATCCAAAAAGCTGAATAGTATGTGCTTTTGTGGAACACTGAGGTATTGTGTAAAAGTATACCTTTTCATGTTTCTTTTTTTCTTAGTGAAACAATTTAATAGAATTTAGCATACATATACAATGCTTACATACTAACTAGGGTATTCACTCGAATATTGTTTGTTCGATTAATCGACAAATGAAAATAAAATAATTGTTCGATTAAATTAAAATCAAGAATTTCGAGTAACAATTTATTCGAGCAAATTATGCCGATTAATAGAATAATTCGAGTAAAAAATATTTTAAATATTTGCTTTCTTAACTAATTTTTAGGATGTTATAATTTTAGTTTTCGAAAAAATTTAGCTTAAAAACAATGTTTCAAAATTTGTATAGAATGTTTCGAATCTAAAAGTGGTACCATAAATTGGAATTTTATTAAATAAAATTGTATTTAGTAAAAAGAACCAAATATATGCCTAAATTGCAATACGTAGTTAAATGTAATTTTTTAATTACAAAAATTAAATAAAAATATAAACGTCACTTTAAAAAATTATAAAGTAAAATTCAAATAATTTTAATAGGTATAAATAGTAAGAAATAAATTGAAGGAAGGTTCTACGAATGAAAGTACATAGTTTATATACCAATAAATGCTCAGTCTGGTGTGATGGTTTGAATGAAATTTGTAATATAGAAGTAATTTGGATTTAAAAGTAAGATTAGCATGTAAACTCTTTCTTTATGTTACGAATAGCTGAACCACTTTATCTAAAAAAAGGATGATTCAAAGTGCTTTTTATCATTTTCAAAATGCAATAACTCAGAAACTAATAAATATATTTTCGCAATTCTTTATGTAAAATATATACTGAGTTTTTTTTTACATTTATTATTTTAAATTTACAATAAATTTGTCCATTAAATGGAGAAAAGTAAATAGTTCAAACTTAATGTATATTTGACTAATTTATTATAATTTCTTATATTTTTACACTGATATTGTTAAACATTTTTCCCCAAAATTTAACTAAAACATAGTCATGATATCATTATAAAACAAATAAGAGTAAATTATATTAAAATTATCATCTTATTGCCTTTTAAATATTGAACATAATTTAACAATGAATTATAAAACATTCCAAAATCTTATACCCAAAATAAATCTGGGTTTAGTAGATCTTCGATACTAAAAAATATTGTGCATAAATTTTTATTATAACTAAAAGCTTCTGTTGTACATAGGTTAGTATGTGCCCAAATTAAAAAGTGAGGTTATAAGACAAAATCGCAAATCATTATTATAAAAACTCATCATTAATTTTAATTTTTATGAAAAGTGTTGATAATTACCTTTAAATGGGTATCACTTTTTTTACAGTGTAAAAACTAGTAATTTTACAGCGTCATAAATGTTACAAAAAGCACTTCAGATTAATCTTAATATAAAATTTGGTTCAAATTGATAGACCAAATTTGTTAGACCTATTTATTTAACTATCAATGAACATATTAAATATAGAGAAACTACGCCATTATTAAAGCAAAAGAAACAAATATTCATAAATATTTACGCAAATTTTAATTTTATATTAATTCGGAAAGACTATTTTTTATTTTAAGATATATTTTTGTTTTCTTTTTTAATAAGCATTGAAAAGTCGAGTAAAATTTTAAGGTATAAATTAATCGAACAACTCGAGTAACTTAAAAGATTTATTCGATTATTCGAGTAACTTAAAAACTGCATTTTCGAGTTATTTGATTATTCGAACAATGAAAAAGTCGAGTAAAATGAATACTCTAATACTAACGATTTGTATTTGTTCTAAATGATATAATTTTTTAATATATTGGGATGTTGCTAAAAAGAACAATTATAGAATATAAAATTCATAACTTAAAACTAGTTAGTATGTAATGAAAATGCTAAAATTTTAGAACAGCTTCTGAAATATTTTGCTGGGTATATATTAGGAAATTATATTCAATTAACGTACTTTTATGTATATACTCACTCTTCAAATGTTTAATTTTTAAAACTTAAATAAAACAATTAATAAAATTAACATTTCCAAAAATCTCATCTTAAATAATTGATTACATGTTATGTTAAAAGTAAGTAGTTACTAATCTACTTTTACGTAATGCAAACAGTATGTTGTTGTCATTCAAAAGTAACTACATCCGTAACTACTTGCCATTACCAAGTTTTTGCAGGGTTAGAAAGTGTCTGTGTGTGAAATTTTCATTTAAATTTAAAATTTGTGAAAATATTTTGGCAAAAGAAAAACACAATAAAATTATATGTGAACAGTGATGTTTAAACTCTGTGTTTTTAAAAAAAAAAGTCGAAAACTAACGTATGTGAACACAATATAACTTAAGATCAGATTTTTGGAAATGTTACTTTATATCTCATTTATATTGTAAAAATTATATATGTATGTAAACTATGAGTGGATAAAACCAATGTTTAATTTTTCTACTATAGTAGCTCTCATTTATTATGAATATCAACTACTAAGAAACGCCATACTAAGAAATATATTCACTGTATAACATTTTGTGTTCCATACTACTACAAACTGCAGTATTCTTTTCATGTGGTAGACTAAAAATTGCAGCGTTTGTTTACAATTTAAAGCAACATACTTAAACAGTATTCAACTTGTTTGTCAAATATATAAACTACAACCTCGTGCTGCAGTGTGCTCGTAGAATTTACACACCAGTCAGTATTTTCTTTGTTATGCTGGATATTTTTCTCTGTTTGAAAATTTGCGCTTTGATTTTCTTCTTCATTTTCAGTCGGCGGCGGCGGCTCGATTTATAATCATGTGGCGGCGGCTAAATTGTCGGCTTGAATGATATAAATAAATCATTTTTTTTCGATTTATTGAGGTTTCATTATGAATACTAAGTAAATTCATTTAATAATCAAATATTTAGAATATAACTCTTAAATGACATTTAAGGTATTTCTAGACTAGCACAAATAGTATTATTATTTTTCAAAACTAAAATATTACCCCAATAAGCAAAAACCTTTGAAATTTCATATTTATTAATTTGAAAGCAAGTTTAAATTTCAAACATTAGCTGTGAGAAAAGGCTTTGGCATAAATAGACCACCCTGATTCAGCTCCGATTTATTTGATTTTTTTGTTTGCCATTGATAGTACTTTTAACGGTGAATATAATGATAATAAAAATTTTAGAGCGCAGTTAAATATTTTGAAAGTTATAGGGCTTTGAAAATCTAATTTCCCTAGGAAACTCGTATCAAAAAATGTTCGTTATAAAAAAAGTTGGGTAAAAAGGAAGAATTCTGTTAGTGAAGCCACTTTTGGACATACCACAGAGTTAAAAACCGTCCCGACCGGCCAAAGGCCGGCTATTAAGAAAAATTATTTCCACAAAAGCAAATTTTTTTTTTGCACGAGAAATTACAAAATACTTAAAACAGCTGTGTTTATGAAACTTTTATATTATGTTTGTAAATGCACCCTAAATAGGTTTTAATTGACACCTTAATCTTTGCAATCGGATAAATAGTATAAGAAATAATTACGATTTTAAGTGAGTTGGGGAGGTAAATGGGTACCAAGGCTTTAAATTCATATTATTTCAAATACAAAACTATGCCTTTCTCCAACAAAAGTATTCTAATATAACAATTGTATTTGTCAAACGCTTTCATAATTTAAAACTAAGCTGGAAGTTTCTTTAACAAACAAATGTTTCTCAAATATTTTCAAAAAGTTTTTTACAAATTTTAAAATACACTTGAGTTAAACATGAAATAAATTTGTTTCTAAACTATTTTTAAAACTAAAATTTTGCATGAATAAATTATATATTGATATATTTTTTATATTAGCTGAAAAGGTAATTTTGCATTCATCATTTTAAACATATTGTTCATCATATTTCATGGAGCTTAATAGCTAATTTTGTCCATTTTATTGCGGCATAATTGCGTACAAGTATTTTCTTTCTATAATGTATGTAATATTTTATTTTTTGAACAAACATGTCTAAGTTTTAAACTTTTTTACGAAAAAAAACTGAAAGCTTTTTTAAATATAAAAAAAAACATTTGAATATTTTGTTATGAACAATAGAAAAAATACAAAATAAATAAAATATAAAAAAAAAACTTAACTTTACACTTTACAATTACTTGAAAATTTTATAAAAACCTAACATTATACTTTAACTGGAAATTTTTTAAATTTATTTGTTTATTTCTTAACCCATATTTTTTTAATTTGAATTCAATTTGATAATTATGCTATTTATTAAAGAATATTTTCCATTTTCGGTGGCGATATACAAGCGTAGAAAGTTAAATAACCACTTTGCATCACTCCACAATTGTAAAAATACTTGTTTTTGCATTATAGAAAAACCAATTAAAGGTGAATTAGCACCGAATTATTTAATTTTTTCGCCATTGATAGTACTTCTAACGGTCAAAATAATTATGTAAACGTTTTTAAGTGCAATTCAAAAGTTTGAAAGTTATATGGCTTTGAAAATCTATTTCCCTAAGAAACTCATAACCAAAAAAGAAAACAATTTTATAAGAAAGTTGGGCAATACGAAGAATTACGTTAGCGAAGCTTCTTTTACACCAGAGAGTTAAAAATCCTTCCGCCCAGCAGAAAGGCGGCTATTAAGAAAAAATATTTTCAAAGAAAAAAAAAATGTTCTTTTCATTAGAAATTAACAAAAACATTTAAAAAAGTTGCGTTAGTGAAACTTTTATATATTTTTAATTTTACCGGTGATTATATATATTTTTCACTTTTATTCACTTTATAATATTGTAAATAAACTTACATACACAAAAAAAATACGAGTCTCGTAACGGCACTTTTTTAACGAAAAAGAAAATAGAAAAAGGAAAAACCAGAGTTGCAATTTTTTAGTGTGCTTAATTAAATTTAATCGCCGGCATTACTATCCATCAACTCTGATTTTAAATCGGTCTGAGCCGACAAAATCGGCGGCGTTCCCAAACACCGGCTCTGATTTTGAGCCGGTCTGAGCCGTCAAAATCGGCGGCGGCGCCATGTTGCAAAAATACATCGGCGGCGGCGCGCCGACGGCTTCAAGCCGGTCAGCTTGTATCTCTGATACATTGTACTATAGCAGTAAAATCAAAACGAAAATAAATAATACTGCGCAATATGGGTTCAACAAAATTGTGCGTGCGCAACTCTACACAAATATATTTTACTTCGTGTGCAATGGTTTGATTTTGCTGCTGCAAATTGCAGAGACGAGTTAAGGCTCAACTACATAGAATACTTTCGCTTCAACTGCGACTGACAGCTAAGTTAAATACATGCATTTATAGTGAGCGGAACCAAATCAGTACGCCAAACTTCTGCGTGAAGTACTTCAAAGATGAAAAATGTTCAACTTTGAAGTGCCGAAGTACGTAAATATATTTTGTCGGTTGTTTTATTCTTATTTTAATATTTTTTCGTTAAGTCGGAAATTTTAATTTGCAAATCATTATTTAAACTGAGAACAATAGAATTTTTACATCTTTATATTTTATTATATATAATTTTAATAACAAAATAATGCAACGACTGGGTTAATATCATTTATGTGTTGCGTAGCTGTCAGTCGCAGTTGAAGCGAAAGTATTCTATGTAGTTGAGCCTTTACAAATTTAGTAGTATAACGATGTTATAGTGTGGATATTTCTAGTACTTGTGTATTGTATAAATGAAACATTTGTATATTTATTGCACAGTCGTAAGTGAAATTTTTTTTAGCTAGAACTGCATATTTAAACCTTGAATAAAACATCAAAATACATTAATTACTTGTTAAAGTCACGAAGAATATCGCATGTAACCGTACAAACACCAGTCTCCAGTGGAGTCGAACCCACGACGTAACTCTACGTCTCCACGCAGACATTTTTATTTCCTAACATAAGAAATAATGTCGGCAGAATAACGGGAACAAGCTTTTATTTCCAACTTTATGTTAAGGGGTGGAGAAAACGTACATGAGAAATTTAAATTTTAATTTGTCTTTTTTACCGAAAATTTAATTTTTTTCTCCTATTTTATTTTTTTATTTGTATTTTTAAAACAAAAATAATTCATTTTCCATCTTTGTTTTGTTAAAAAAGTTCAATTTTAAAAAATAACAATAAATTTGACAGCTTATGTTAAACATTATTGCTCAGCTTTGTGTTTAAACATTTATTGCGAAATAGATTGCGCAATAGATTTCTTATTGGTCCACACGTAACATTTTGAAGAGAGAGATAGAATTTGACAATTGCGGACACAAAAATGTCTGCGTGGAGACTAGGGGTAAGCCGACAGAATAGCTTATTGTCAACAAATTCATTGGGCCACTTTATCGTACATTAATTCATTCATGAACTCTGTAATTTGAGTGCATGTAAAATTCTAAATCAAACATAAAATACGGTATAACTCTTAAGCCAAAGGGGCGTAAAAATGTACTAGAGGAAAATTGTAGGATATTTTAATATCTATAAATGTTGTATTAACATTAATATACGTACGATGCACAATAAGCTAGTTATATGCAAAAACTGTTCATTTAAACAAATTGTTCATTTAATTTTACTGGTTTGTGTACTAAATAAATTTTGTGTCTGATATGTTTGTCAAATTTTTCAAAATTCTTGATATAAAAAAAATAAATTCAAGAAAATATAAATTATTTTTCAAAAACCAATTTCCTATAATTTACAAGACTATTGGTCAATTATTAGTGTTCAAAAGTGGTAAGTGTCTGAATAATTTTAAAAAATATCCACTAATCTGTATTGTTATTTTTGTATTAGGTACAAATTTATAAAATATAGACGGAGAAAATTAGAAATTTAATAGGCAAAAAATTTTAGGAGACTGCACTTTAGGACATACAATTACATAAAGGTAAGAAAAATTTATGAGCTATCTTGAGACAATTTGTTAAACGTATTAAACTTTTAACAATTTTCAGCCGAGGGCTTCTACAGAGATTTGGGCGAACTCCTAAGATGACATTCATGTAAAATGTACACACAAATATCTCCCAGGTGCGATTGTTGTTGTAGTTCCAGCTATGGTTGTGATTGCAGTGAGCAGGTGTGTGAGGTCCGGTATTTTATTCAACTTCGTCACGGGCAACAAGAATGCCTTTAAAGAATTAACCCAAGTCTATGGTATAAAATAGTATGTCAAATCCTGATTTCCGCAAATTTTGAAATAAATAAATTTAAAAAAAAATATCAGCTTTTTATTTTTTATATTTCAGTTTTTATTTGTAACCGATAATGTAACTAGTTACTATTCATTTTGCTAATAATGACTTCTGTAATACTTTGAAATTAATGAGTGATTGAATAGCTACAAAGTAATTAGTTCTTGTAACGACATCTAAGTAATGACTTTCAGAAATGCCTACATGTAATAATATAGAGTAAGTAGTTGCCTCTAATGACATCACCGTGTTAAAATAATGAGTTATTCATCTAATGTGAAAGTAGTGAAAAACCATTATATTAGCTTCTTATCTCATTACATGACAAGCAAAGTTTTTGCTGGGTATATTATTCCATAAAATCTTATCACTTTTTCTGCAATAGTTCTGGAGATATGTGATAATCAGGGCAAGTCTTTATATGCACAAAAAAAAAAAATTGAAATATGCAATATGATTTACTTATTTACATTTGCTATAACATTCTTACCAATATTTAAGTGTAACTAAAAATAATTTTTGATTAGATTATTTTTTGCAAATCGTTTTTGATAATTAAAAGTTTTAAATACAGTGCACTCGCGAAAACGTGAACGACTCAGAAATGTGAAAAAATTTTTTTACACAGACTATTCAAAAACTCGAAAACGAGAACAATTTTGTTTTAATTACAATGGTTTCCCGGTTTAACGAATGATATATTGTAAGGCCTATTCGTAAAATCGAAAAATTCGTTAAATCGCGAATATATTTTACTAACAAAATATACTTTAAAAGATTTATTTAGTTATCTTATAACAACAAAAGTAAGAAAAAAAAAAAATATAATAAAAAATTAAGAAAATTTAAATTCTTAAACAAATTATTTTTTCTTTGAACAACGTTTTTTTTTTTTTTTTTGATAAATTACAAAGAATTTATTATGATTTTCAAATACTAGAGAGTAGGTCTTTGAGTGCAACTGTTCTGAACCAAATTTAATGTTAAATCTGTTTAATAAGTAATTCTCAGTTGGATAGATACTGATGGATAATGACATTGCACAAAATACAAATATTTGGAAATTAGAAAATGAAAAAAATATTTCCCAAATGAAAATCTCTAACTCTCTGCCTTTTCAATAAATAGGATGAAAAATGTGTTTTATTTACTTTCTCTTATTTTTATAGATTACAAATCACATTTTTTTGGGGAAAATTCGTTATATCGAGTACTATAATATACAGATTGTTCGTAATATAAGGTACTCCATGTTAAAAATTTGGACGTAGGTTAAATCGCGAATTCGTTAAACTGAGTATTCGTAAAACCGGGAAACCACTGTATTGGTGTTTATGTATTGGGAAATCCCCGAATAAGAATAAAATATTTTTATTTCTAATCCTAGAAACATATAATACCTGTTTTTGTTCGTTAAAACAACAAAGGTTTATTTATATTTTTGTTTACCAATCGAAAACGTGAACAGTCTCGAAAACGCGAGTCTACTGCATTTTATTCTTCTATCTTCTCTACTGACTAATCTTAAATGTATTTTGTGTGTACGCATTATTAAGCTTGTTAAAATAAAATTTTTATACCCTTCACCACAGGTGTAAAGGGTATATATAAGTTTGTCATTCCGTTTGTAATTCCCACAATTTTCGTCGGAGAGCAAAAAAGTTTACATTTTCGGGATCCTTGTAAGAAATTATGACGATAGGACCATGTCCGTCCGTCCGTCCGTCTGTCCGTCCGTGTGTCGGTTGAAATGACGTTTATGAAGCCCACCGATAACTGACATATATATTATATATATCAAACGATCGGAAATGCTTTCGAGAATTTTGCTATTGGAATTCAGCAAGTTCGGTTCATACAATGCGGAGATATGTTAAAAAAAACCGGTTTTTAGAACCGGTTTTCCAGTTTCTGAAGCCTCTGTATATACTAGGGACTTCGTTTTTACAAAGAAGTCTCGGACATTTTTTTCTGAATTTTTGTTCTGAAAAAATGAAATAAATCGGTTCAATAATAACTGAGATATCGGACAAAACGCATTTTTTATTTTTTAAAGCCCTGGTTTAAGCCATATTTTTATTTTTATACAGATCGGTCACAAATATTTTTATAAAATTTCGGTTTTTTGAATCAGCAGGATCGGTTTATAAATGGCGGAGATATGCTTTAAAAAACGGTTTTTGAAACCGGTTTTTCAGTTTCTGAAGCCTCTACATTTCTGAAATTATTTTCTGAATTTTTGTTCTGAAAAAATTAAATAAATCGGTTCAGTAATAACTGAGATATCGGGGAAAACGATTTTTTTATTTTTGAAGCCCTTGTTCAAGCTACAGATTTTTATTTTTATATAGATCAGTCATAAATGTTTTTAAAGAATTTCGTTTTTTTTAATAAACCAAATTCGTTTATAATCAACAGAGTTATGGCCCAAAAACAAATCTGTTAAAAATATAAATACACACACAAACATGTATATTAAGCATTGTAATGGCTATTAGTGACGTTTTTTGTTTAGACAAGTAGTTTAGTTAGAAACAGCAGTAATATAATGAATAACAGTGTTGTTGTTGTTCTTTGTATATGCAGTCTGTACAAAAATAAATATATATGGAATTGTTGTTGTTTATTTTTAAAAACTAAAACATATCTGTTAAGAATATACATAAATACATACACAAACATGTATATTAAGCATTGTAATGACTATTAGTGACGTTTTTGCCTATAAGACAAGTAGTTTAGTTAGCAACAGAAGTAATATAATGAATAACAGTGTTGTTGTTGTTCTTTGTATATGCAGCCAGTTTGTATATACACACATAAAAAAAATAAATAAATATGGAATTGTTGTTGTTGTTTATTTTCTAAAAGCAAAGCCTGCTATGATTGTTTTTTTTATATATTCAAATTTTCGTAGTTTGAAAAAAATTTAGATTTATATATGTGAAAATATGAAAGCATACGTTAAGGCGAAAATTTTAATATTTGTCGGTAATATGGTAATATGATGTCGATAAGATAGTAAGATGGTAATTTGGTGAAGGGTATCAAAGATTCGGCACAGCCGAATCTTTTTTCAATTTCATTTAACATATCTTCAGTTCTTTACCGGTGAATGAAAAATCTCAAGTCTAATATATTTTGACCAAAAAAGTTTAGAATTTTTTTCCAGAAATAGGTTTAAAACTTTAATAAGAATGTTAGAATAAAATATAAATACATTTTTGGGGGAAAAAAATTTTATTCTTTCAGAGAGATTTTTAGATTTTATAAACTCATTTCGTTAGAACACTTGTGTGAGGGCTATTTAAATAATTTTTTTAACAAATTTTATTTACCAAAATGTCAAATTTCAAAAAGTTTTTTGACACCAACTTTGATCTCAAGGTTAACATTGATATTTCCACATTGTACCTTTAATAACTATTTGGAACCATATAAACGATGTGCCTTTGTTTCGGATTGGATACTTTTTTATTTTTGTATAAATTAAAAGTTATAAAAATATGTCTAATATTGGCAGCCGATTCAAAAAGGTGAAAATGTAACAGTATATCGGATTATTTTGATAACGGTTTTTGGAGGTAATGGTATTTTTAGTTATTTCGGTATCGGTAATTAACGTTATTGGTATTTCGAGTTATTTCGGAATGGTATTTTATGGGTAACTGTTGTTTCATAAATTTCGAAGTCAAATATTATAGCCATAACTTTATTACAAGTTTTATTTCAACTTTATTAAAAATAATAATATTTCTTAAATCTAAAAATAAGGTTAACGGTATTTTAGCTTTATCGGCATTTCGAGCTATTTGGGAAACGGTATTTTAGCGTATATATTTTCAATTATTTCGGTAACTGTATTATAGGGGTAACGGTAGTTAAGTTGAATCGGTTTTTTAGCGGTAACGGCAACCAACTTTGGTTTTATTGTTAACGGGTTTAAGAATTATTTAAGAAAATCTGTTGCTATCAACAGATTTTCTTAAATAATTTTTTTTATCAACCATATTTGAAAACAATCTTGAAATTTAACTAGGGATCTTTTGAAAACATTTAGAGAATCACGTTAAAATTATAACTTTTAATATTCCAGCTTGTAGGGATATATTTACTTATTTCGATGTTCCAAAATTTTATGGTTCGTTCTCAATTTGTAACGACTCAATTGGGTCGTGAATTTATAATTGATATGTAAAAATAAAATCCCTCTTTTTTTACAAAACTTTTCAAAATCCCGCTTTTTCCATACAATTTTGTTCAGAATCCCGATTTTTAGTCGTACGGGTCCCGCTTTTTGACAAAAACCCTCTGGTCACGTTATGTATACTACACATAAAATTAATTACAGCCCTTTTCTTCCTACGACCATGTTAATCAACAATTTGCATATTCATAAATCCGTTATTTTAGAAGTATATAATTGATTTAAAGTTTTTGATATTTAAGGACACCACATGTAATTCCAAATGTTGTATAAAATTCTGTAATAAAATGACGCCTTTTTGTGTGAATGCATGTAAGTTTTGAAGCGAATTCTCGATAACGCTGCAGGTTATTTGAATGATGGCGATTAAATATGATGAATGACCTCGTTGTGTTTTTTTTATTGTTTATTTTTAAGAATATGTTGTCATTTTGGGTTTGTCGCACAACAGGAGTTGTCATAAATTTATTTTCAAGTTTTTATTTCCAGTTAAATTTTAGTTTTGTTCTTTTAGTTGGTTAAACAAATCACAATCCTACTGGTATCATTGGTATATGATTTGGGTTTTGTACTCATGCCACATGCTTCTTTTTGTGTTTGTGTAGTGTGAGTAATAATATTTATGTTTTACGATCAGATTCATATTTGTGTTGTTATTTAAGTGTTCTTTTCTTTGGATTTTATATTTTTTTTTGTCAATTGTTGCTTTTTTTATGATCCATTTGCAAAGGCGTCAAATTATTTATTAGTTTCACATTTTGTGTTTTTAAATGATGTTAATATTTACGAGTGCCCTAAGAATTCCGTTTAAAACAATTTTCTTTAAAATTGTATACAAATTATATCAAGCTGTGAATTTTATTCTTAAATTCCGTTATTATTTATTTTTGAAGTTCTTTATTTAAAGACAATTTAAAATTTTATTGCATTTCATCGGTCTGATTAAATTATTAAAAATAACATTAGATTGACTTCAGTGCAAGCTAGTGAAGTTATTTGTTTATCTGTTTTACGAGTATGAAAAATATAATTAAGATCTCAGTTAAAATTATGTTCTTTTATAAGGGCTGTAGATGTTTAAGTTAATATTTAATATAAAAAAAAATTTATGTACATTTTTTATGATAAATAATAAGGGACAAATTTATATAAATTATGACATTTACTTTTAGTTCATGTAATAATTAAGTAATAATTAACAACCTTTACCATAGTCAAATTTTAATCAAAAGTTTATGATAACTTTGAAGTCCAGGTCAATCCTACACAACTCTCTAATTAATCTTCTCGTACCCACGAAGACCTTTTTCTAAAATTCCTTGGAGCTTGGATGAATGCCATCTCAATTGGATTAAATTACAACAGGAGTGTGGTCAGTCTACGTTTGTACTTTAAATATTTCTTCAGTGGGTGTCTGAGGTAAACATCAAATTTTTCGGGTGGTTCAGAATTTTCCCTGTCCACATGGTAAATAGTGTTGCAGGTTAGACACAATGAAGAAATTATAGAATTCAGTAAAATAACCATTTACTAAACATGGTCTTTTTAAAAACTTTAAAAAAATATATGTTAATGGTGAAAATGTTTTCTATAACCGTGGTAAGTGGCATTCTGGGACTCGCAATATTTTACGAATTATTACAACAAATGTCATAATAAATACGTAATATTTATTTCAATTTGTATGGTTTTGTTTATAATATTAACATTAACGGTAGTAACGCTAATGTTGAGTTTTAGCTTGATTACCGCTATAGTTCGCGATTTATAATCTATATATATAAAAGAGTAACGTCTAGGTGATTTACTGACTGACTTACTTGGTGATTCATCATCGCACAGCCCAAACGGTTAAAGCTAGAAAGATGAAATATGGACTGTAGATGTAGGTCTTCTACCGAATAGATCTACTAAGATGGAAATTCGAATGTTTAGGGGGTAAAAAAGGGTAAAAACGAGTAATATCGGTAACCTTATATCTCCTAATGTAATAGATATATAAAAAAAAAGTTGAATAGATATCGTTATTAATTTAAAAAATAATCGGATAGGTGTCTGGTATTTTTTTGAAATTCGGCTCTTTTAGGGAAAAAATGGGTAAAAACTTTAATTTGGTACTTTTTTGGAACTCTATCTATCCTTTAATCCAGTAAGTAAAGAAATAAAATATGCATCAAATTAGTACCTTATCGAAAATTGGCGAATACAAGTTAGGCACTTTTTGGAAATTCGAACGTTTAAGGGGTAAAAATCGTACCTAATTTTGGTACTTTTTTCACAAAATATTTTTTTCTTTTTACTGACACATACATATGAATATTTTAACATAAGGTCCCAGTACAATTTAGAAGTTCATTGAAATGCAATCTTTGTTACATTCAAAGGGAATAAAAAGTACCAAAAAGAGGATAAAATCGGAAAATTTTGTTCAAATTAAATGATGCATTTTTATTATATTAAATCTAGAAACATAGTACATGTACATGTAGTCCTCAGTTAGTGAGAATTTAGGGTAGGGGACTTTTTGGTACTTTTTCGTTCTGCCAATAGTACTTTTTGAATTTTCTACAAAATTAAACCTAGAAATATGAAATTAAAGGTACTATAGTCCTATGTGGATTAGAATTCGTTCTTCTAATGGTACTTTTTGAATTTTCTACAAAATTGAACCTAGAAAAAGGAAAGATGCATGATCCAATGTAAGTAAGAATTTAAGAAGGAAACTTTATGGTACTTTTTCGTTTTTCTAATTGTGCCTTTTGAACATTCAATAATATTGAACCTATAAATATGAAATTAAAAATATATGGTCCTAAGTGAATGAGCATCCAGAAAATATAACAATGGAAACAATTTGTTAGTTTTTGAACCTTCGAACGTTAAAGTAAGATGTAAGAAACTGGTAACTAAAATATTTAAAAAGTTTATTATACGTAATTCTGAGAGAACACCAATATTGTAACTGTTTATACAAGAGATAGGAATCATAGTTGAATTTTACGGATTTCTTAACTTTTGGTATTTATTTTTTTTTCTAAATAAAAAGGCTACCAAGTTTTCATCTGATCTTTGTAGGAGTACTTCAAGATCGTGTTAAATGATATCTACCCAGCAGGCCACATGTCCATTAACGACACTTTCATCGATGATGTCGTCTAAATTTGTCGTCAAGAAAATGCATGTAGAGGAAAAGTTTAATTAAAAGTCATCTATATTGTCATCATACCCCATTTTCGGCGACTTCAATAACAAAATATAAAAAATTGTCGTACATATTTAGTTCGGTGACAACATGAGTAAAATGTACAGCGAGAATGTCGTGAGTTAGATCAAATACACGACATGCTGCATGACATTGTCAGCAGAATGTCGTGTATACCTATAATATAAATAAAAGCATTAATAAAACCATTAAAAAGTAGAGAATGTTGTAGCTGAAGTGGTAAGTGCGCTTGACTATTCGATAAGAAAGATAGAAATTGGTGGCCTGGGTTCAAATCTCGGCGGAACCCTACTTTTTTTCATTTATTTTTTTTTTAAATGGTTGACGAAAATATACATGACACTGTCGCTCAGGTTATCGTTGATGACTTAAGTGCCCTTTGTTCGAAAATGTCACCAATGTTTGTTCGGAGCTGTCGTACATGTGTCATCGATGACTGTGACAAATCACCAAGACATCGTCGATATTTTCTACAAGACATGGCCTGCTGGGTATATAAAAGTAAATCCGTGTTTGTTAGTCTGTCTGTTTTCTAATATTATTCCGATTCTCTCATTTTATTTCAATACAATGGGGTAGCGAAGCACACTGTGTTTATGCTATTAAAAATATTGATCAAAAATGTATAGTTATAAAATTATAAATTAACACAATGAATTTGTAATATAGTATGGTTTTTATTAAAAAAATCTACGCTAACGAAATAGTGGGTATACTGCTCGTATCTCAAAAATAAGAAAAATTGTCTTTTTAAGAACACGAACGTTCATTGAGGTGAATAGTCATAGGTAATTAAATTACCTTTACAATAATACTTGAAACATGTTTTTATGTTGAATTTCTTTGGTTGATAAATTTTGCGGCCGCGTTTCTCTAAAAGTTTACGATATTGAAAACTAATTTGGACCGAATATTGGGTAAATTTAGACAAATTAATTAGATAAAAAATTTAAATAACATTAGAAGGTTTAGGAGAGGTAGATAAGTATATCCTTACTTCTTTTAAATTGTCTGACCCATAAAAAGCATATTTCCAATAGCTATTTGACGAATATTTTAACAGAAATTGCTTTCTTTCAGTTTCAGGATATGCCCTTGCTCCGTTTAAAAAAATAATCTACTGTTATGGGATACCGCAAATTTTAGTAAAGTTCTGAACAATATTAAGTGAAAAAAATAGGTTTTAATTTTAGAATATATGTGAATGAAGCGAGTCCTTGCACCGACTTTTTCAAAATTTTGTGTATATTAATTAAATGATGCTACACATTATGAAGCAAGATTAATAGAAACTTGCTTCAATAGCGGTAGGAAATAATCATTAAAATTTTAGACAGTATTTACTAATAATTTTGTGAGGGTAACATTGAAGAAAATTATAAATAAATTCCATCTTACAGTGACAATAAAGAGTTCATCGAAATCGCTTAAAATTAAAATCTATTTTATTTTTTGAAGGTTTTCTCTAAAGCTCTGATTTTTAACTCTACCTCTGTCAGTGTTGCTGTGGTTGCCAAAAAATCACATATGTTTTCATTGAATTTATATATGATGGAAAGAGAGAGCTTAATATTTATTAGGAACAGAGTTTGAAACAGAAAAAATGTTTAATACATGTACTTTTGTCGTAAACAAAATGCAATCTTGTTTTCACCTTTAAAGATATTTATTAAATAGGCACCTTGTATCACGAAAAGTGAGTGCGAGATTCGTTCATTTTATTATTATTATTACATCACTATAAGTGAGGAAAGTAATTTTTGCTGGTGTTTGTAGCAACCAAAATATTTGTTCTGATTTTTGCAATTTAGGAGTCTATTCGGTTCCCTTCCGAACTTAACATTTTATATTCCTCTGCTACACCCATACCAAATTTCATGCAGTAAAGAGTTTATTGTTTTTTCTTAGTCAATAAGCTTACATAACTAGGACAATAATTAAATATATTCATACATATAATGTCACCTTTAGCTATAGTTTTTTTTTCAATGACTTTAAATTTAATTTTCTTTTCTTTTTAAAATTACTTACTACTTCCTTAACAATAAGTAATTTCTACAAGTAAGTACTTTGAAGCAAAAGACATTTCAAATTGAAATCTTTTTCTCTTATTCCTTGACAATATTAAAACTTTCAAGTGACAGAGTGAAATAAGAAGAAGACATGCAATACATCATCAATTTCATTTTACATTGTTTTTTTAATTTGTTAAATTAATGTAGATAAATTTCGCCAAGAATTCATTTCGTCTCATTTTCCATGCCGGTTTTATTTTTTTTTCATTCATTGTCCTTAATGTGTTTTAATTAAATTTTAAGAAATCTTTTACAAGCCATTTAGCTCAAAGGACAACAGGACTAAAACAAAAAGAGAAGCAAAAACGTAGTGGACTGTTGAAAATAGAAAAAACAAAAACCGGAAAAGAAATTGGTGTTGATATTGTAAAAAAAGATAAAAAAAGAAAATACAAACTATTAAAAAAGAAATTATAGTCAGAAATGGACATGAAGTTTTATTTTTGCACAAAAAAGTACAGAAAAAAAGAAGAACTAAGAAAAAAAAAAAAACAAGTGACAAAGTGTGCCAAATTAACGCTTTTCACATTATTTTATAGTTTTTATTTCATTCTTTCATCGTTTTAATACTGCAGTATCAGACATTTAGACATTCACCAAAATTCCACAGCAAACGACCATGGCGGTGGCATGTGGGATTTTTAAAGTGAAGAACTTTGACGACAGATACAAACCATCAGCAACAGATGCACAATGTTAAAAGTTAAATAGCTGCAGTAAGTAGTTTTTTTTTTCCTTTTATCTCTTTTTGCACTTTTACATCCCTCTATTAGAAGTTTAGTTCTTCCCTTGCAAATATTGCAACATTCCTATCAGGAGCATTTAATGATTCTCCTAATGATGATGAAGGTGGTAAAAGTAAAAAATGATTCATAGGAAAAAAAAAAAAAAGAATAAATAGAAATTAGTGTGGAATAAAAACAAAAGAAGTCTGTGTGAATTGTAGAAGAAACATAAAAATGGCCACAACGTTTTTAAAAAACAAAGGAGTAGGAAATTAATGGCTAATGGATTGTTGCGACACTTTAGGTTTAATATCATTTTAAATACGTACTTGTGCAACGCAGTAGTTTATAATTAAGATATTAATTTTGTAATTAAGTAATAAAATAACTTGAAAATAAAAAAATGTTCTCTATAATGCAAATAATTAAATGGTAAAGTTTTTCATAAACTTTTAAATAAAAATCTTTAGTTCGTTTTTTTTTTATAATTTTTTTTTATATTTAGGTATTCTGCAAAAATAGGTTAGTGTGTATTGAATAACAGGTAACATTTATTTCCTATGACTTCAAGGTGTTTCTACTTAATGCAAGGATTTCCAAATAGGGGTTCATAGTTTCAATGCGCGAATAGCTCTGAATTCGTTTATTATTTATTTAATGGTCAATGAAATTACAATTTCTTACATTAAACTCATCGACAAGATCAAGTTGATATTAATTTATTGTGTATATGCAGTGTACTGGACTTCTTCTGTAGAACATCATATGTTTACAATTTCTTAATTCCCATCCATTAGATTCGTCATACACCAATCATAATGATTGTCAAGATCTGTTTGGAGTAAGCAACATTAATTGAAATAGTTAAAGCTATGGAATAGCTTTACATCATCAGCATACATTAATATTCTGGAATTCTTAATGCAAGCTAGTAAATCATTTATAAATATTAGGAATAATAAGGGGCTGAGATGATTACCTTGGAGAACACTGGATAAAACTGGAATGATTTTCGATGTACATTCTCCAAATAATATACATTGGTATCTATTTTTAAGATATGTAGAAATCCATTTAAGGAAAGCAGGAAAAAATTTAATTTTGCTCAATTTGAATTTAAGGGGATCATGATTTGCTTTATCAAAAGCTTTACTGAAATTTGTATATAAGGAGTGAGATCGAAAAATTCTTAACATACATAATATTCAATAACTTGGAAACGGTTGATCTTAGAGTTTTCGTTATTTTTTTAATCATTTGATAATTTAGCACAGATCACAGAAATATGCAACTATGGTTCTAACCACTAATTATAAAATTGTGGACCATTTTTGAAAACCCTTTTTTTTGGAGATTTGATAGTTGCTTCGTTCACTCTTTTGGAACAGTATGCACATCTTCTGTTAAAATCTTCGGTATTTTGGGACACCTTTTTTGTGCTCTTGAATTCACTTTTCACAAGAGCTCAATATCTCTTCACTGGTTTTAGCTATAGACAATTTTGAAAATTGACCTCTCTTGGTACTAAAACTATGTTATTGATTTGGTACCACTCCAGAGCTTTCTTACCGTAGTGACATGATACCGAATGGGTTCAAAAATATGTGGACACGTTGTGCTTTCTTAAGAAAAGAAGAAGTCTTTTTTGCAAATATTCCTTTATGCATATTTTGGTATTTATAGATCCGAATGTATCAAATGACTTTACTGTTTTGCCGCAACTGCAAAAAGCTTGTCATACCATGAATTTTGTAAGAAATTTTTGCTGCTTTTGGGTCTTAAACTTATCACCAACATTGCTTCGAGCATTAGCAATAAAAATTTTTGAGACACAATCTGCGAAGATTCTGCCAGCACCTACGTTTCTTCGTCAATTATACAGCTTAAGTATTTTTGTATGAAATTTGGTTTTAAATTCCGAGTCCTATTTTTGGCTTGTAATTTTTTTTTTTTTTTGCAAATTCCAGTTTGGAATTTTTTGAACTTTATATGTTATTAACTTTCCCATTAGCTTTAAATTTTCGCACCAAATAGTCGAAGCACTGAGAAAACTGAACTGATTTTCTACCAGATGTGTTTGGAGTTCCTTTCAATATGCCTTCAATTTTCTGGCCTTCCCAATATCATGTGGTCCTTTTTTCTTACCGAACTAGGTTTCACATCAGTAGTCAAATTCTCCTGATACTGTTTAATAACATTAGAAACGGTTTTACGGACCACAATTAATTCTGTGGCCAATTATTTGTAAGACCTATTTGGATTTTTTGAAATTTTTTAATAACTTTTAGGACGTAAATCTTTTTCGTCACTTATTTTGACGAAAATAAGGACAAATTAACATGGTTGTTATTAAAAATAATAACTCAAGTATTTTCCATGATAACTAGATGAAAACAAATTTTGAATATTGATTCCGAAAAAAGTTATGAGTCAAAATGTGTGTTAAGATTTTTTCGATCTCACTCCTTAATAATTAAAAAAACGTTCTTATTATAATATAATTAGTTAATGCAACTAATGTGTTTGGTTTTTAAAATTGAAATAACAATTCAGAAGAGGTAACCATATTTAGAACTTTTATAATCGGTTATAGAATAATAGAATAATTTGGTTGAATTGCTTTTGACATTTTTAAAAAAATTAATACAAAAAGAAAATAACATATGTACATAAATAAAAAGTATTAACAAATTTTAAGAACAAAAATTTAACATTATAACATGGACTCATAGGAAGCTATAAATGTATATATTTTCAAAAAGAAATTCGTAGAAAAGGGGATAAATAATTGTAAGCAATAGTGATTAGAAAACAACTAACTTTTTTTGTATAGAGCACAGAAAATTTGTGAACAACAACATTATCTTATTCTTTCAGAAGGTTCTGTTAAAAGAAGAAGATCCTTTTAAGAATCGACTGTAATAAGAGTGAAGTCAATAATATATACAAAAATCTAATCGCTACAGAATATTAATGGAAAAGATTAATGTCACATCAAATTTTGTGATATAAATTTGTCCAAAAGAGCAAATATCTAAAACGATTGGGCTGGAAACTAAAAACAAATTTTCTTAATGGAATTGTATTTAATGATTGCATTCATGTTGTTGCCATAAAATATCACTATTTCAAATTTGTTTTTATTGTATACGTACATACATTGTATTATTTAAAAAAAGTATACTTAAAATAAAATGAATTGTACTTTTTTTTTTACAATCGAACAATTCCATTGTAAGAAACAATTTTTTTTAAACGTAATTCAGTTACTTCGACAATTATTTTCATTTATCACCACTGAATATGGTTATTTCAACCAATTATTTAGTGTTAAGAAATTAATTATTTGGCAAACCAAAAAATAATTCTGATAGTTGGTGCAACCATTCAAATTCGATTGGCAAACAATTCGGTTGTCGTAATGAAACCGTATTCTCCGTGTGGATAATTGGAAAGTAGATGTAATTTTTTTATCAGAATAGGCGAATGAGATGAAAGCAGCAAACATATCGCAAATATCTGTATCGTTTGAGGATTGTTTATTCAAACTTCATAATGGACAAATATACAGAGACTTGACCTTTTGAATTTACAAACTGATAAATTTATTTTGGATTATTTTTAAAGTTGGTTTTCACCTAAAAAAAATAATTATTGTAATTTTGGATATTTTCAAAATACTAACCTCATCTTCATATGGAATATCTCATATAATAAATAGATAAACCGGACTTTTTGCATTTTCTGTAATGCTTGTTTTCAAAAATTTTCAAGTTATTGAATCTGTTCAAGTTTGAATAGAAGTTGCCGGCACTACCATCTTTTGCTCGATCTGGTGACTGTATTATCATTTTATGTGATACCAGCATTGAGATCCAGAGGGCGATATTTTGGAAATATATTTGACTTATGTCAACTTTTGACGTCAATTTTGAAGTTTGGTTGTTGTTGGCGGGCAAATATATAAATCAGATAAAATCGTTGATATAGTTTTCGTTGATTTCTTGTCGTGGATAAAGTCGAGTTTTTTATTGAATTTAATTAGTATTTTGTAAATAAATTAAATAATTTCTTAATTTATAATTGAAATAAAATATATTATTTTGTGAATTCCCATCGAAAAGAAATAAAGGAAAGTTTTGTTTTTATTTACAAATTTTTCACCCTATATAAACTTGTGTTCTCTTTTTTTGTGTTATTTTTTGGTAGCCCCAGGTTGACTCGCAACCTGCTACAGTACACATATTTTTGGCTCCACATTTCTGGACACCCGTGCCACAGTCGGTGGCAAACAGAATCGCTTTGAAAATTATTTTTTATCATTGGAATTACTTTCCAGAAACATTTAAATAAGCCATCATAGAATTTATTTAAAACCATATCAATATTAAAATAACTTACTTTATTGTAAGGAATATATTCAAACCAATGTTCAGAATAGAAATCATAAACCATTTATTTAGAAGAGTCCCAAATCTGCAAAAGCATCCACTAATTCAATAGATGTTTCCGATCTTATTGAAGGGTTTAAAAATGAGTTTCGCACCATTTCACGTTTGGAATATTAAAATCAGCAAGAACAGTGATGGATTGATTTGCTACAAATCTTATAAATTTTATTCATAAATTTTAATTCTTATTCAATTTAGTTTCTTGCACACAAAGAGCAGATCAATATGAAGTTTCAATATCATGCAAGTCACAGAAACAGACGTTGCAGTAGTTGGGTCTCCCATAAATTGTATAAAGCTATTTTGCAAATGCATTCTTCAAAATTTTATTGAATTTTGACTGACCAGTTCTTAAATTAATTGATGGAATGATACTTTATACTTACCACAACATCTACAAAAACAAAAATCACTATGCAAATTGAAATTTCATCTCTTTGTAACATCTCGTTTGATGTATTTTTTTCTAACAGTTTTTCCCATCATCGCATAAAAGACAAAAACTTCAGTTTGTTGCACCAAAAAGACAAAAAAAAAAAAAAACAGACTTTTGAACTTGTCTGGCGTGCTTTAGACAAGTTGCAAACAAGAAAAGAAGTAGAATGAAGTAGAATATATTGTAACAACTTGAAGCTAATTACACAGCAGGAAGAAAGTACTTAAGCTTCCTTTATTTGAAACCCACGATTTTGTGTCGGCAAAGAAAACGACATTAAACACAACAAAGAACTCTTTAACTTGTTTGTAATGAAATTTTTTTTAAAGTGAATTTTTGCAAACAAAGAACTAAATAAAAAAATGTATTCAGCAGTGACGAATCTTAAAAGCCTGATATAACTGTTTTGTATTTTTATTTGTAATAAAATCAATAGATGCACTCTGGGCCACAAGTTCGATTTTTTTGGCAAAAAGTTCAATTCAGGTAGAGGGGAAAAATTCATAATCTATGGAATTTGGATTTTATACCCAACAAATTTTTTGTTAATACGGATTTCCGTTTCTTAATAATAAGAGGTAAAAATATCATACTTTTGCTGAACTTTTTTATTTGTTATTTATAACAAATATATATAATTCACAATTACTCAAAAAGGTATGTAGAAATGGTCTCAGGTAAAAAAAGGTGAAAATAAGTACTTAAATAAAATAATGAAACAGTGATCTTATTTATAAAAATATGATTTTTCTCCAAAAACAGGAATTTCCAAAGCCTAGATCCAAGCAGATCCAAGGGATATTTTCATATTAATAATACTAGTGGATTCCCTGAATGAAACTGCTTTTTATTTAAATTATGAAAATACGAAAATGGGTTGTTATCTTAATTTTTTATAATTCCGGATAAAACAAAATGGCCAATCCAATATGGCAACCGAAATTTTATATACAAGTTATAAAATTTAGATTACTATAGTTTATATAATATAAGAAATAAAAAATGGCGAATTCTATATGACGTTAATCCGAAAGTTTTTTTTTTTTTTTATTAAAATAAAAACAAATTTAAATTGCTAAAACTATTCAAACAGAGGATTTTAAAAACTTTAAATGAAAATCTACTTATTTATACTTTTTTTCACTTATTTTGTTTTATTGAATCTTTATTTTTAGAAACTTAAAATGAGTATTCAAATCTTAAACTAAAATTTAATTAATATTATTATTCGGGGGGAGGGGGCGGTGTTCAACTTTCCCTTCGTAAAGTGAACGTGATGTGAACACATTTCGCAGGATTTACTCTAATTTTCCATTTATGCAGCCATTTTTCCAACTTGTTTATATGAGACTGAAGTTGTTTTATGTGTCATTAGGCTTATGGGCATATCTGATGTGTACAGTATTTATAGGAGAGGTCCTAAAATACCTCCTTGATGTACACCAGCTGATATTTGTTTACGTGAAGAGTTCATGTCTTTCGATCTTATCTGAAAAGATCTGTTTATTATATAGTTTTTCAATACTTCATAAAAATTTTCTGGTAGTAGCTTAGTAGTTTTGTGTATTAAGCCATTGTGCCACACTTTATCAAAAGCTTGAGAGATGTCAATAAATAGTGCAGAGCAATATTGTTTGCTCTCGAAACTTTTTCTTATGAAATTAGTAATTCGGTGCACTTCTTCTATAGTGCTATGTTTCCTTCTAAAATCAAATTGATGGTTAAGTATACTGTAGTTATTATCATGAAATAGTAAAAGTTTCTGGAGAAGCATTGTTTCAAAAAATTTTGACAAAATTGATAACAAGCTAATTGGGCGGTATGAGGTTACTTGGCTGACATCTTTACCTGGTTTGGTATCATTACAATTTCAGATAATTTCCAAGAGATTGGAAAATATTCGGTTCGTAAAATGAAGTTGAAAATAAATAGAGTAAGTCTTAGAGCTGAGTAAGGTAAGTTGGTAATTATAGTTATAGAGATATATTGAGCGCCGGGAGATTTTCCTTCCTTAAGACTTTTAATTGCTGTCTTCACGGCTGAAATTTTAATGGATGGGCTACTATTTCATTAATAACAGTAGGGGAAACGCAAGAGTTCGTGCTATTTGGAGTGAAAACAGTCTCTAAGTGAGCGACGAACGCCTCGACTCTTTCAGTATTATTTTTAGCCCATTGACCGTTTTGAAGTCGTAGGGGGACTTGCATGCGATAAGTTATCACATATTTTTTACTGCCTTCCATAGGCTGTAATCGGTTTTCTTAGTAGGGTCTAAGTTTCGCAGATAGCTCTTAAGTTCGGACTCTTTTTGGTTTTTCAAAGCTACACTAAATCTTCTCCGGCACTAAGTTGGATTTTAAGGCTAGGAGATCTGAGCTCCTGCCATTGGCGCCTAAGATTTATTTTTTCCCTTATAAGATCCTCAATATCTTTAGGACATTTTATGTATTTTTTCTTTTTCGAGCAAGAATATCGGTAAAATTATCAACTGCAGTTTGAATCTCATGTTCACTTTTTAGTGAGATGTTAGGAGGAAAGTGTGCACTAATGTACATTTTGTACATTAGTCAATTAGTTTTCTTGTTTGGAAAACAAGAACTATATGTATTCATGCTCCCTAAAAAGTTATATAATGTAAGTATCGTTGGTGTATGGTCTGATCCATCACATTGCTTCCGCTTTTCCGAATTCGGAAAATCAGAAAATAAATTCATATTCAGTGACCACAAGTAAAATGGAATATTTAAAATTTCATCAAGTTATAAAATTAATTTGTTGACCGCCATATTACATCCGCCATTTTGAATTTCTTATTTTTTATTGCTGAATCGTGATCAGCGCCCCAAAAAACCCTATGTTTCTTATATATTTTCTATGTACACCAAGTACGTCCAAAATTCAGGATCGTGGTCCTATTTGATCCACTATATTGCTTTCCGAATTCAGAAAATCAAAAAAAAAAAAAAAAAAAAAATTGTGTTCAGGACCCCAATTCTTTCAAATGTGATTATTTAAAACTTCATCAAATAATAAAATACAAAATTTGGCCGCCATAATAAATCCGCCATTTTGAATTTTTTATTTTTATGTTTTTACGTATATTAAGTACTGTAATTAAAGCCGAAATTAAGGGATTATAGTCCACTTTTATCCGCCATATTGCTTTCGTTTTTCTGAATTCTGAAAATCAAGAACTATATTCATTTTCAGGAAACGCAAATCTCTCAAATGTAATTATTACGAATTTTGTAAAATAAGAAGAAGAAAAAATTTACCGCAATACTTGATCTGCCATTTTAAATTTTTTACAGAATCGTAAACAGCATCCCAAAATATGTGATATTTATTTTTTACGTAAACCATATATTCTAATTACAGCCAAAATTCAAGGATCGTAGCCCAGTGTGAGATGGAAAGAAGTATAAAAATATCAGTTTGACTGGATATTATTACTAAAAAATATATGAAAAAGACTTCTATATTTGAAACATTTCTTTAAAGAAGAAAACTCCAATGATATCTAGCAAATCTATTGTCGTATCAAACACTTTAATTTTGCAAGTATAACTTTGTATCCCATGATGCAGAGTATAGAAAATGACACAGTGTTTTTCTTAACACTCAGCATGAATGCACCTTTAACATCAGCCAAAGCAATAATGGAAGGGAACTCAAGTTAAAATACTTGTAAAAACAACAAATATGCATATATTACAAAAACAAACAACAGCAACGAAAGAAAAAAAAAAAAAAAAGATTTACATAAAAAAAAAACAATATATGCGCGTGTCATCTCACAAGTCATGACACAGCAATAGAAGAAGGAGTTGCTACTGCTAAAGTTGCAAGCACCCAAAAACACTTAAACACAAACGACTGAACAATCAACGAAGCAACCACAACAGTCAAGTTAAAGTTTTATTTTTTTAACAGCAAAAGAAAAGACACACTTACAGAAGCTGAAGCTAAATTTGAAACATTTTTTTCTTCCATGATAGAAGAAACATAGTCATCTTCTTCAGCTACATCATCATAATGCAAGTTTGTTTGTTTGTTTGCTTTAATATGCAATTGTTTACATACATGTATGTGTGTGTGTTTGTATATATATTTAAATATATGCAGATCGTTTGAAGTTCAAATAATGACACTAAACATGCAACATAAAATCCACTTAAGCTACATAATGTGGGTGTGTACCCAACTACTCGAACATACCATGAAAGGGAGGCCAACAATTGCAACAAATCTCTTATGATTTGTTTTCATATATTTTTCATTTTTATTTTTATTATATCTTTTTTCTATACATACGATTATTTGGGTTCCCATACATATGTATTGTATGTAACGCGTCTATAATTTCAAGGTGACAATAAAACTGAGAAGGAAATTAAAAATGAAAATATAATATGAAAAGAATATGTGTCGTATTTTTTGTTGCCTGTTTTTATTATGATGCACTCATATTCATATTCTAACTATTCCCATCAAGAAGAAAATAAATTTTGAAAAATTTCTGAATACAGATACATATCAACGAAGATGCCTCATTGCCAAATATGGATAGGTATGTTGCATATGAAAAAATTAATACGAGTAAAAGGGATGGAAGAGTGACAAGATTTTGAGAGGTACTTTGTTAAAGTTTTGCTGGTGATATGTTGGTTCCATTTAATGACTGTGCGCTTAATATAGCCTGAGACTAATTTTAAAATATAACCTTCACTATATAGTGGATCTTGATTTAGTATGTAAGACGATAGACTGTATTAGCTTAAAGTCTGGATCCAGAGCTGAGATCTGAGTCTGCTTCTGAGGATGATTTGATTCCAAAGTTAATTTGGTCTGGGTATAAATGAATCGTTACGATAACGAGACTTTGATGACAGACTCTAAGCAGAATAAGCCTCTAAATATTAATAAATCTCTTGTATGGTCTCAATACCAGCATAAGACATGAACACATGGTGGCAATATTGCTTGACCCAACGCTAGTATCGATCGCTATGCTCTCATACGTTAGAAATTCTATTACTGAAATGAAATCAAATAAATTTAGTAACAAATCCGACTACAGACCATTATATAAAAAAATGCAATATATATATAATTATTTACGGGTACAATTGTAAAATAATTTAGTTATTTAGAAAAATAATAATATTTTGCTTAACAACATTTAAATTCTGAACGTAATCAATGAATTGATATAATTCATTAATAATGGCACAAATTCTCCATAATGAATCTGCATTAGTTGGTGCGAAAATATTTAATTAGAAGTGGATGATAGTTCCGCGATGGTCGAATAGGAACGTTGAATAATATGTTGTTTAAAAAGAATTCAGAATCCACATTTCCTTTGATAAGGTTAAGCAAAAAAGTAACATTCAGCATAATTCTGCGGTATTTTAATGAATGCTAATCTACTTGTATATGGCGGCAAAACTAATGATGAACTCCAGGGTAAGCGTCGCAAACAGAAAGTTAGGAACTGTTTCTGAATAGATTCGATATGATCAATATATATATTATAAAACGGATCTCACACAACTAAACCATATTCCAGTATTGGTCTAACCAAAGACGTATATTATGTCCTCGTGTTGTAGGGATCATAGAATTCTTTTGCCCATCTTTTTATAAAAGCAAGAACACCTCTGGTATAAAACACCCAGATCAAGAAAAGAATTGACTAATTCTAACGGTTGTCCACCCAACAAAATATTTACATCAAGAGCGTTTTTTCTGTAGAACCTCATATGCTTGGATTTATTCGTATTAAGCTCCATCAAGTTAGTAGTGCACTATTTGTAGAAGTTATTTAAGTCATCTTGTAGAAATACTTGGTGGGATATATGATTAAATGTGAGGAATATTTTAAATATAATCGACAAACATTAATATGCTACAGTGAATCAAAACTTCCGACAAATCATTTATGAAAAGAGGAAAAGGTAATGGTCCAAGATGACTACCTTGGGGAACTCCGGAGGAAACATTAATATATTTAGAGTTGCAATTTTTATAATTTCTGCCATTCAAGTACGATTTTATCCATTCTAAGTTGATTTCGGAAAATCCCAAAAAGTTTAACTTATTATTAAGAAGTGTATGGTTAATTTTGTCGAAGGCTTTACTAAAGTCTGTGTATATCTCATCAGTTTGATGGTTTTTAAAAAATCCTTCATTAATTATGGTAGTTAACTGTAGAAAATTTGTTGTAGTTGAGCAACATTTTCTAAAGCCATGCTGCTGTGGTGACAATAAAGATGAAACTTTGTAGCTTAAGTAATTCGTAACGAATTTTTCAAAAGGTTTAGGAATAGAGTTAAGTTTTGCAATTCCTCTGTAATTTCTTATATCAGACCTACTACCAGATTTTAATAAGGGGGGGTATAATTACTTTTTTGATAAGAGCAATTATAATTTTAGGGGGTTTTGGGAATAAAGAAAAAAATAAGGGGATTCAATTAGTGGTGTAGCTGGTTCTTATAACAATAATTTCTCAACTTTTAGTTTGCAGGAAAATCCAGAAATGAGGTAAGTATTCGGTAGGTTTTTTTTTAAATTCAATTTATTACAATTTCCTTTTTACAGTAACTTAAATTAAGGTAAGTACTAGATGTGGTTTACAAATGGTTCAGAGGAAAAATGGCAAATAGATGGTTCGATGGGAAGTAGATGGCTCGAATGCAAAATGGCAAGTGACTTTTACTTCGTTTGTAAAAGTCTCCTTAGGGGTTTTAATCAAACCATCGGCTACTTGACGAAAAACCGATAACGTTTCTTTTGTAAATGAATTCAAGTGATGGCATTGACAAATTGAGTAGCATACACTGCTCAAAACGATCTTATATTAATTTATGTTGATTAATATAAATATTATAATTTAATTATAATTTAAGTTTCCAATATGATTGGACAGAATGATAAAAGAATATCTCGTCTACTTGGAAAATACTCGTATTTGAGAGATTTGTTAAAAATTTTTGCTGAAGGCTATGAAAAACTCTTTGCACAGTTTTTTAATCTGGTCCATGGTTCACTGTCGATTTAAGACACTTTAGTTCTTGTTCTACTTCGGTACAATCAATCAAGGGAATATTAATAGTTTGGTATGAAGCAATATTATACAGTTAATGAATATTTTAGTTGGCATCAGAATATGTTGAAGAAAAGAAGTCTGTTTCTGTTCTAACTGTTTCATCATCAGATTCGCTATTTTTAAATTTCATAACAGGTGGGAATTCATTAGATCTTCTTTTTTAAATTTACGGTGTTTGGATCACTTTAAAAGTTTGTTTTTATTCTGTTGATATAATTTTGTAAAGAGTAATATTTAATCGATTTTAATCAGCACGGCAAATAGAATATTTTCCATAATCAAAAATAAATCCACATTTTTTTTATTTTTTGTAGAATTTACTCTTTTTATTTTTCAAGTTCGATAATTCTTTAGTACTTCAGGGAGGTCCGGTTCTTTTGTAAACAATCATTTTGAGATACATTTTTCCATAATGGAGAAAATAGATATATAAAATTTATCAACTATAACATCAATATTGGAAATATTACCATAATCCATAGACAACAAATTATTCCAATCTACATTATTTAAGTAATTATTTAACATGTAGTAATTTGCTTTATTAAAGCAAAACTGTTTAACATTATTTGAAACTGTGTTGCTTATACCAGGAGTTGAAAAAGAGCAGCTTATTTGCAAGGCGGGATGATGACAATCTTCCAGAATAGTAATTGGGCTAGAACGAGTTACACTACATTCATTCGGTTCAATTGCAAATACGAAATCTAGCAATTTAATATTGACATTCATAATATTATTCATTTGAGAAAGACATAAATCAATTATATTGTCTAGAAAGTTATTTGAATTCAGTGGAATCAAGTTTGGAGAATCCGGCAAAATATTCCATGAAATAGATGTTAAGTTAAAATCGCCAAATACTAGTACATAGTCCGTAGAATTTAGTGAATTTACAATATGTTTTATTGCTTCAAAATGTTTATCATAAATGATATTCTCAGAATTTGCTGGAACATAAGAGCAGCATACAAATAATATACAGTTTTTCAGTTTTATTTTTACAGAAATGAATTCAATGATGATGCATACCTTTGTCATAAAATTGCGGTAATGCAGGAAATTCACCAATTACATCAGAATAATTTAGGACAACCAATGGTTTTACCCTTTTGTACTCTGGAAAACTGGAATTTATATCACCTAGATCAAGTGGAGTTGGAATTTTACTCTCAGGCCAAGAAATCTCTCATTGATTGCAGACCATACTCAGGCTAAGGTTCCGAGAGCGTAAAATCTCATTAGTTCAATGTTATACTTCCGAACTATCGACGAAACAATTTCTTTATGATCTACTTGACAAGGTATTGATCAGATTACAAAAGAGTGATATGATGGTTGGACTTGATATTTGTAGATCCAATAATATTGTTATCCTTAGGAATGAGTGTATGGAATTAGTGATATGTAGGAGGGAACAACTCCATTTTTGGGAACAATTTTATTCAAATAAGCTTTCCTGTTCTATCGAGATTGTGAAAGTAATTCACACTCATAGAATTCTGCCTAACAGCCATGGAAATACGATATGCTATAAACAACTTTAAGCGAAATAAATCTCTAGGCTTAGATAATATCTCTCCTAAATAACTTTTGACCAATTCCACCTCCAGGGCTTGGTTGTTCATGTCGGTTTTTACTAAGTTTTTAAGTAGTAAAACTCTTCCTGAGGACATCGTAGAAAGCGTTATTGTTAATTTCATAAAAAAGGCGATCTCACAATCGAAAATAATTGGTGAGGTATATAATTGTTGGGTATGTCCAATAACGTAATCGCGCAAACTATCAACAATCCGAACATGCCAACAAGCTTTCGTAGATTTTTTTAATGCGTTTGAAACGTTAAATCCCGTCACAATTTGGAACGCACTGAAGTGCAAAGGATCTTCCCGCAATTTATTGCACCTCATCAAGAGCCTGTGCAGCAATGCCAAGTGTAGAATTTGGAGACTATGCGTACTTCCCAGGAAATCTTATCATTCTTCTCCCCAAGGCAAGGCAATCGCTGAGAATATGCTCTGAAGTCTCGTCGTGAATTTCGCAAAACTTATACTGTTTGGTACCCACATTGCGCAGGATATATTGATTATATCTCAAGCCACAATGTCTGGTGAATAATTCCGTTAGTATACTGAGATCGTTTTTATTGAGCGAAAGCAACTATATGGATTTATTCTTATTTGGTTTAATAGATCGCTTGGCCTCTTGGCCATGAAGGCCATCAAGTGCACTGATGTTGTACCAGAGTCGGCAATATAAAATCAGTTACGCTTGTGGAATGATGAAATATTCGCATATATCACCAGCCTTTAAATCGGCTAAAATTCGTAATTTATTTACATTTCTATGTGTAATGGGGTATATGTAAAATAGCGCCCAGTGGTACAGTGGGGCAGGATCTTGATTATGCTGACGATATATGTCTTCTTAGTAGCTCGTACTCTGATATGCAATAGAAACTGTTCGATTATACGAAGAAACAAATCAAAGTTGCACTGAAGTGGAAATTTGGACGCGAAAATGATGCTGAATTGGTCACACATTCGGTAAACCGGCAAACGATATTTCTAAGCAAGCTATAAATTGACAGTCGTCGTATCGGTAGGTCAGAATATTCATTGAAACGCCAAATTGTGATTGAGCTATCTGAACTAAGCCTACAGTGCACAGTGGGGCAGAATCGAAATTTTTTGGAAATAAATCTGTAACTTTTGATCGGCTGGTTGGATTTGCATGAAATTTGGTATAGACATAGCAGAGGAGTGTACAATATTAAGTTTGGAAGGGGGACTGTACAGAACCCTCAGGGGCGTTTCTCGAGTATATACTTTTTTTCATTTTTGCAATTAAAATAATATTTTTGTAAGAAATTGTTTTTTTTTGAGAAACTATAAATATTTTATCTGTATTAAAATCTTTGTTATTAAAGATATCGTAACGAAATTTTCCGTGGATATAGACTTTAGCGTATAAAATGAGAAAGTGAAAAAAACATTAAGATTTTTGTAAAAAGAATCCAACAATTCCCAAAAAACGAAAAAAAAAATCCCAAAAATTGGGGTTTTTCACATTTTCGGCTATAAAATCTACAATTTTCTGAAGTCCCGTAGATTTTGATTGAAAACTTTTAACAACGAAATTTTCGATGGATATAGACTTTAGCGTATAAAATGAGAAAGTGAAAAAAACTTTAAGATTTTTGTAACAACAATCCAACAATTCCCAAAAAAACGCCAAAAATCCCAAAAATTGGGTTTTTTCACATTTTCGGCTATAAAATCCACAATTTTCCGAAGTCCCGTAGATTTTGATTGAAAACTTTTAACAACATACTATAAATTTTTAAATTGCATTCTGTTTACCAATTCGTGCTTTGGGATTTTAGAAAATATAGACTAAATTCAATATTTTCATATAAAATGGGTCAAATTCGGGAGGGTGTGTACCTTGATCATACAAACTTACTTACTTTTTATTTTAAACTCTTCTTTGTGAAAATAACTTTCAGTAAAGTATAAAATTATTATATGTTTTTAAAAGAAAATTTTATTTTAGAGAAAAAAGAGTGTAGATACTTTTTCGACCAAAAAAACTTAAAAAGTCATAATTTTTGCAATTTTAAAATTCAAAATCGTTTATTTTTGGACTCGGTAAAGATATCGACTTCAGATTTTTTTATTCAATAGATAATTTTGTTCTTTAATTGGCTAAAGAAAAAGCAAATCGGTTGGAAAAACTAGGATATATATGAAAAAAACTAGACCAAGAACATGCAAAATTGAGGTGCTTAAAAATTCAAATGCAAATAACTCAAAAACTATAAGAGATAAATAGGACAAATTGTAAGTCTTATCAGTGCCTACAATAATATATAAAAATATATAAAATTGGACGTGAAACAAAAATTTGGCAAGCGATAAAAAAATTTGTATGTCAGAGGTACCCAACTTTAAGCTCCTTTAGTTCCACCCCTGAGGGGTCTGTATGGTCCCCCTTCCAAACTTAACATTGTACACTCCTCTGCTATGCCTATACCAAATTTTATGCAAATCCAGCCAGCCGATCAGAAGTTACAGATTTATTTCCAAAAAATTTCGATTCTGCCCCACTGTGCAATGGAACGAGTTGAAAAATCGAGCAGAAGATCGTATAAATTGGAATAATCTTTTTAAGGCCTAATGTAAGAGTAAAAGGAATAAATATATACCTATTATATAAATGAAACAACTTCATATCCTGTTATATTTATAAATTTTACTAAAATACCTCTCACCTGCTCATCTCAAAAATGTTAAATAAAACTTCAAGATACAATTATGAAGTACTTATCATTTTGTTAGAATGCATAAAAAACGAAGGAATAATATCTTGTATTAAAAACAAACACTACATAAAAGTTGACACAACTAAAAGAAGAGTATATATTTTTTTATTCATGTTTTCCTTGCGATACAGAGATAAACATGACTTTAACATGAACCTGGGGGAAACTTTTTAAAATCTTTCTATCGAGGGGGAAAGAAAAGCAAAGAAAGTTAAACATGCTTGCATGTGTATTCAATTGAAATATGATGGGTTTTTAGATTGAAAATCATGCATCTCTATGCAATATGACATATACACACACATGAAAATGCCATTATATATAAACATACTTATACTAGTACAAAATATGTGCAATAAGATACAGCCAGCCAAACATCGTCTTGCATTTATGCATTCTCGGGCTCAAGGCAACAAAGGTTATCATTAAATTTTCAAGAAAATTCAAGAACAAACAATCAACATCATTTTATATACTGGGAAATAAACGTTAAAGAAATAACGTGTGTAAAAGAAAATGTTTTTGTTTGTAAATATTTTATGTACATTTTGATCTTAATCCCATTTTATTTTATGAAATTATGCAAAAGAAAATTTTCTTAAATCGGATAAATTTCTAAGGTGGTGCTTTGTCTATTCATTCAATTTACTTTGTATGAGTATAATACTATGAATGTGTGAATAGAAAAACACAAGTACTTGAATAGTTAAATACATAATTGAGAAATAGTAAATGTGTTTTTAAGGCTACAATTATATAATTTGTACGCTACTTGTAATTTTTGAGGCATGTTATGAAATTTAGAATTTTGATATACTATGATATGTTAATATCATTTTTTATCTATAGAAACATTCGTTACTACATTTGCCTGATTTAGCAAATGTTTTTTTCACTCAGGTGAATTGCAGTACTTTTAGTATTATAAGGTGCCCCAGTAGTTCATCTACCCCTTATATTCTATATTACCCATTGTAGCGTTTCTTATACAACGTATTAAAATTATAATTGTTAAATTGTTCTCAACCACTTTATCTCTATTTCTAAATAACCCAAATTAGGTTATTCGGTTAAACTAAGAAATTTATATAAAAACTTATTGCAGTTACATGCAAATTTAAAACATTTTACAAGTATCGCCAACCAAAATTATTTGCCACCACAAATCCAGATTGTTACCATAAACTTTATATAACCGAATGCATACAAATGCATCTATAAGTATATGTATGTATATGTGTCTATATAAAATTGGCAAATTAGTTCAAGTTTTATTATAATTTTATTTAAATACTATAATATTTAATTCAAACTCAAGCCCAAAACCAAAACCAAAAGCATTTGGCAAATTAAATCTCATGTTGGTACACGAATTTTAAAACAAAAAATAAAACTAAAAATTCAAATTATATCAACTTAAAGTTTTATTTTGTCGCTCTAAAAAATGTTTTTTTTTTTTATTTTCTCGTCTTTACTAAACGAATTGACAAAAAAACAAAAAACTGTGATAAAAAATATTTTGTTCCATTTTTATTCTTGTTTCTCTGACTGTTTTCTAACTGAAACTTATTGAATGTAAATGTTTTTGTTTTTTATTTGTTGCTGTAGTATTTTTAGTTAGTATGTATCTGTGTGTGTTTTTGTAAGAGTATTAGTATTTTGGTTGTGAATATAAAGATTCGTTAGTTTTTACCAGTAGCAGTTACATTTATACATACGTTCTTTAACACACATACCCATTATGTTGCTGCAACAGTAGACAGACACTAAATTCGATGCACGATTCTTGAACATAAAATATGCAAAAATGACAACAACCAAAAAAAAAAAAAAAAAATAAAAACGTAGAACATTTCGTTTTTAAGCGTAAAGTAAATAAATCCAATGGTATTGAAAGAAAAAAAAAAAAATAGTGTAGCTTACAGGTTGTGGCCAACAGATATCACTATGGAAACCATTCTCTTAATAAAAGCCAGTATAGCTTCTATCCTGTTTCTTTGTGATGACAAACGGAATTTAGATATAATAGACATTGGCCCCAAACGCAACCTTTCTCGCCAGTTTTTGATGATATTCATTTGCAATTACATTTCTATATAGTGGTATTATGTCCTAGTACCCATACTAGTCTGACATTGTATCGGCTAGTCGATGCTTCCAAGTTTCCCAAGTTCAAGGAATAAGACGGGCAGTGAAAAACATCCAACCACAGGTCTGTATAGTGTAATACCATCACACCTTTAGAAAAAATAAACGTAACAATGCCCTGGAGTATTAAACTTCAAGACCAGTCTATAACTGCCAAATGTACCATTTCACAAAATTATCTTCATTCCTTAAGGAGGGAAGACATCACATATTAAAACAATGGACTTTAGAGCATTTAGTCTATCAGGCTGCCAGCAAAACGACCCAATGCAAAATTGTCCAAATCAAATACACAAAATCACCCAAATTAAAAAATACCCAAAAGAAATACAAATTTTCCCAAAAAAAGCAACAAAAAAAAAAAAAATAAAAAAAAATTAAATAAATAAAAATAAAAAAACAAATATTTACGAAAAATTACCCTCATCAAATGCCTATTATGACACTTTCAGGTGGGAAAATTAATCCATTATATGATAAAGTTTCTGGACCGAATCAGACATATTTAGAATGAAAATAATTTTAACTTTGGCCTGAGTGGGATTCTGATCCAGTTATATAGGTCTATGCAAGCAGTCCAAAAGCAAAGAGCATACGTCGAATGTGACAGCTTTTCAGAACAGCTAGACCTAAGATTATACTTTAGGCTACCATATTAATGTAGCGTCATTCAACTCGATCTTATGGATTATGAACGGATTCAGAATTTGGAAATATCGAAAACACTGGTCGACAAAAAAAAAAAAAAAAATTATATATGTGGACTAGATGGAATTCCGCATGCTAAACTCGAATCTGCTTTCAGTTCTCACCCATCAGGTCGAGATTTTTTTTATGGGCTTGTCTAATATTGCGCCCTAAATAAGCCGATTACACGAATATATTTCACTATAACTCAAGAACGGTATTCATAAATTTATATATTTTATGTAAATTTATATAAATAAATACACCAAAGTATGTGGAATAAAACTGGCTTTAAGTCGTTCTACTAACAAATTTTTATCCGCTCAATAGTTTTGGAGATATTTCGAAATAAGTGTCCGAAAAAATTATTTTCATGCTAAATTCAAGATTTCTTTTCTTTTACTAAAACTTATTTTTAAAACTGAAAAAGTCACAAATGTTTTAGTTTATCATCTTTATCTCAAAGCTGGCAAAACTTCGAGTAAATAAAGCCACGTATCATAAAAATTGATGCACAAATCATGATTGCATTCACAGTTAAGTTAGGATACCCATGCATACCTACAGTTAAGTGGAGATAACTAGTGGGCAAACAAATATTTTTTTTTTTCGTCTTAAATAAAAAAAAGGTTGATTAGATGGAATTTAACGTGCTAAATAAAAATCAGCTTTTACTTTTTATCACCTATTAATTTTTTTTATGGGCATGACTTCTATGACCCCTCCTTATACACTTGTATAACTTGAGAACGGTTTGTCCTATTAAGATAAATTAAACTCCAATAGATAGCGATTTTAATTAGTTTTTAGCTGGATTTACATAATTTTTTATTCAGTTAATACATCCGTAGTTATTCGGTAATTAGGTGCGAAAGAATTAAAATTTTTATTATTATTATTTTTTATTTTTTTTGAAAATCGTGAAAATTTTTGAAGTACCTTGAAGGCAATTTTCGTATGCATCTCTTGGTGTATCATTTATCAAAATCGTGTAAGCGGTTCATGAATTATAGTCTAAATTGAACAAACTATTCTCAAGTTTTATAGTGTGACCGCTATGATAGAAAACTCGTCAAAATCCATCTAGTCCACTTATTTTTGTTTAAAGAAAAAAAAAAAAAAGTATTTTTTTTTTGCCCACCACTGTATTTCTACTCAATTGTATGTACACATGGGTATTTTTACTTAAATGTGAATAAAATCAAGCTTTGTACACCAATAAATAATGTACATGCCTTATTTTATTCGCAACATTTCCAGCTTTAAGATAAAGATGATAAACTCAAAAATTTTTCATTGTTCAAAAGAAATTTTAGTAACAAAAAAAATCCAAAATTTTGCATGAAAATGATTTTTTTCGAACACTTATTTCAAAATAACTCCGAAACTATTGAGCACATAAAAAATTAAGTTTGAATGATTTGAAGGTATTTTTAGTCCGCATCTTTTGGTGTATCACTTCTGTCAATCGTATATACCGTTCTTGAGTTATGAGGAAATATACTAGAGTAATGGCCTTGTTATGGGTTATGGGACACGCCCATAAAAAAATCCAGACCTAATGGAAAAAAACTGAAAGCAGCTTCGTGTTTAGCACATCAAAATGCATCAAGTTCAACTATTCGTCTTTGGTGGAGGATTTTTTTGTCGACCAGTGATATTTACTGACTGCAAATCGATCATTAGATTCATAAAAGGTGTGAAGATCTCATGGAAGATTGTTCACGAATGCCAAATGTGATCAGTTATGGATAAGCAGTGGTATTTAAAATGTCCAGAATCCATCAAAAAACCTCATCGGCATCATAACTAGTCATAGGCCTTTTGTTATACATACCAAAAGGCAAAAGCTTCCTTACAATGATTTTTGTAGAAGTTTCCATGATAAAGAAGAACATGAGACTTTTGGTCATATTCATTAACATTGCCTGGAATTTTGGCGACCTAAACATTCATTGTTAGGTCAACAGAAACTTATGGTAACACCTACATCAAAACTACAAATAGTTAAAGGAACGGGACCTGAAATATGCCAATGGTGGTTACCAATTTAACTTCACCGAATAAGTTATATTCTTCGTCTTATTAAATTGTGTCTTTTTCTTTATTTAGTACAGAATAGAAATCATTGAAACGTCAAGATCACAACCTTAAAATAATGGGTTTATTAGGTATTTAAATTACTGATCGGATTATTACGTTTATAATTGGATCGATAGTAGGGAATCTAAAGACAGCATGTTATTTATAATTAAATTTGAATGATTCCTCATGATATTTTGCTAATGATTTAATAAATGGCATTACGCACCACGATCCAAACGATCTTTCTAAAAAAAGATAATTTATTTATAATCGTAAGGCACTTCAGACAAAATTTTTTCAACAGTCGGATGGATAGCATCCTTAATTAAATCGTTTTATCTGTGGTGATCAAGATTACATACATGTCTATTTTTGGAAATGAATTTGTACAAAGGTTGCACTTGAACAACCTATAAGAATTAATAAAATAATATTTTATATCCACATTTGTGGCAACACTATCTGTTATCTGCATACATAAATACATTTAAGTTAAACAACTAAAGCTTTGCCTGCCTGCCTGCCTTCCAGCAGTATTGTGAAATTTGTCGTTTGCATACAAATGCATTTCAATTGCTTTACGCGAACAAGGCGTAGTACATTGCGAGTATTTGGAACTGTATGTTTTATAACATTATTTTTTTATTTTTCGTAAAAAAAAAAATATTGTTGATTTTAGTCGAGGCAGGCTGACTAGTTATTTTGGGTGTTGCTTCTGTTGTTACAGTTCTGACTGATTCTGTTGTTGTATTTTGTGTTGCTTTTGGTTTCCTTACAAAATGTCATCAAATTTACAACGATCGAAATCAGTGAGTGATTGAGTGAAATGTTCTGTTATTCTTAAGAAGCTGCAACGTACGTATACAAAATTTAAATCAGATTTTGAAAATAAAAAAAAAATTAAATTTATTTTCAAAACGCATACATTTTTGTTTAGCAAGTATTTGTGTATTTTTCTTCTTTAGCAGATTTGAGTGCAAGAACTGAATTTTGATAGTGTTCAAATAACGGAGATGTCATATCAAAATATTTACATACATTTGTATGCATATAGGAGTTGTTATGAAAACTTATTAAAGAAAATTTAAATGAATATTTAATTTATTATATTAAACTTCTTCCGGATTCAGTACATAAAATATATTGACCTATAGTGCGACCAATACGTAAGTGAAAAATAACGGAACTAGAGTGAACGATCGATAAACTTTTGGTTGTCAACCATACTGTGACCATACGATGAATGGCACTGGTAAATTTGTCTTTTAATGGTGGTTTCAAGACATTGTCTATATCTGGTTTTATTTATTCTCATATACAGAAAAGGGCTATTTTGTATGATGTACTGTTTTTTCTCCATTAATTAAATTCTTCTTTCTTATAGAAGGAAAGTTATAGAACTGAAAATATTCATTCAGAACATGTGCTTATGGACCTAACTGAACCCGCAATAGGTTCATATAATCCTATTTCTTTTTTTATGTTATAGAATATTGGTCCAGAATTTGCTAAGGTATCTATACCAACCAATGAAGAGGATGTGTTACTTGCAGCCTACAAAGTCTGCTACAGCCAAAAGAGAACTGGCGGAAAACAAAACAGACTGACCAAGACTTTGTGATGCTGCACGCAAGCACCTTAAACTTTAACTTAAGTTAGGAATCGACATCGAGAAGGAACGTAAACTTTGCCTGAAGCCGATGAAGGGCAATAAAACCATGGGACTGTGCCGTCCTTAAAGTAGTTTCAGAGAAAGAGGTTCTGAACACGGAAGTATTTTTAAGGAAATTCAGAATCTCCAATTACTGGGATTTTGTCATTGATATACAGACAGAATGATGACCTTTCCGTTGAGCATTGGAAAGTCTTGAATCGGGTTTGCAGGCGCAACATGATCGAACTTACCATCCATACCACAGCAATTAAACCAAAATCGGCCTTAAAGCTTAAGGAGAAAAGCCTATAGGTATTCATATTAGACCCACAAAACATCAAGATTGAAGTAGGATACCATTTCTAAGTCGAGTCTTCATGACAATAGTTAGGAAAATGGCGAAACGAGTCAAACAAGGCACATTAAGTATCTGCTGGTGAACCTACGTCAAGCCTAGTAGTAGGCTTCTAGACATCTGGACATCTGTTTGCACAGGAACCTTGGGTCAATTCAGGTGTAATTTTAGGACTCTGGTCGATGTGGATACTAGGAAAGATTTAACTTTTTTACCTCATATAGAATCCCTATAGGGTGATCTAGACCCAGGAGAACGCGATGTAGTTTTAGCCGGCCGATACCGACGCAGCACCTACAAGAGAAGTTTCTTAAGTTATTAAAAAAGTAAATAAAGAGCAAATTTATGAAACTAACTACATAAATGAATTTCGCAGAATCGAACCATTTTGATGTACAAATGAAACAAAATTATAAACACAAGAATTATGTCAGATAAATCCGAAAGATTATACAATAGAAGTTACCCAAATTTCAGGTTGATAAAACAGTTTCGATTACAAAAAATCATCGACTATAAAAATTAATTCAAAAGAAATATAAAATGATCCCTTTATCTTCATTCCTGTGATAGTGCTTTAATATTCTTGTACATATTTATTAAAAACACACCTTAAATAGTTTCATTTTCGTATTGGGTAAATAAAAAAATGTCAGTATTTGTTCAAAATCTTTTTACTATATACTTTGATTATTGCATTTTTATTTATTTTTATTGTCTATGATTTATTTTTTACTGCGTTTTTTTTTTCTTGTTGTTTATTCTGTCTCTCTTAAGATTTAATCATGTGCGAAATTGTCATACAATATTTACTAAGAATATAAGTGTGTGGATATTTACTAAATAACATATCTTAAGGCAATCAATTTCAAATAAAATCCTTCAAAAGTAAACAATCATCAACCTCTTCTTTGTCGTCAGAGAAAAAAAAGGACACTCGTTGTACTACTTCCATCATATGTGAGTATGTGTTTAAGTAAATAAAACATTACTTGTACACTTATAGATTAGAGTAATAAGGATAAGCAGCAAATAACCATTTTACACATACATACATACATACATACATACATATGTATACACTCATATACTTAGTCGCTGTTAACAGTAAATAAAACAAAATATACCCAACGGTTATAAAAAGCTATAAAGTATGAAAATATTAAATGAAATCCTTGGCTTCAAGGCTATAGTTTTTTTCTTCCTTTTAATACCAGTTTTTCATTTTATTTTTATGCCTTTGCTTGTTGTTTTTGTGTTTTGTTTCTTCAATAATTTTCCCTGACCACTTAAGTGTGTTTGTGTGGGTGTATATAAGAATGTGTGAATTTTTTCTTTGGCAGGATTGTTGGTCCTCTATGTATGTATGTATGTATGTATGTATGTATGTATGTATGTATGTATGTATGTATGTATGTATGTATGTATGTATGTATGTATGTATGTATGTATGTATGTATGTATGTATGTATGTATGTATGTATGTATGTATGTATGTATGTATGTATGTATGTATGTATGTATGTATGTATGTATGTATGTATGTATGTATGTATGTATGTATGTATGTATGTTTATTTATATTTTTGCGGCGTACAAAATGCGATTTAAATTGTTCAAGCGAAAAAATAAATACTCGTAAAAGAAAGGACTCACTTTGTACTTGTATTAAGTCTGCATGTAAAGATCCTTGACTAATGTGTAAAATTATTATTTTTTTTTTCTTCCTTTTTATGTTCAAGTCAAAAAGCATGTTTCTTTAAGAGGAAAAAACCATATAAAAAATTTTATAATTGAAGTGAAGAAAAATTTACAAGGTTGTTTCAGAATGTATGTACTAAATGTAACAACTTTGTGTAATTCTTATTATAAATGGCTGCCATTTGCACTTAAATGAAATTAGACGAAATTTTTAGTTTTTATAAATATTATGCAGGAATATAAAATAAATATTTTAAAAATGTTTTTTATATTTAATGAGAATAAAAAATCAAAGCAGAAATAAGTATGAAAATTAACACAATTTTAATTTATTTTGACAAATTAAAACACATGTTTAAAAATCTCTTTATCATTTACTTAACCAGTCGTTTGAGAAGAAAACAAACGAATTATAAAGAAACAGAAAAAAAACAAGTTTATTTTCAACCGAAAATATTGAAAATTATTATTTACGTACATATGACATATAAATTAATAAAATTATTGTTATTATGAAAATAGAATTGAATTTCCTTCTTTATTGAGGAAATAAATGTGTGTTGTAGGGATTTTATAAAGCGGCATTGCTCCACGTAAATGTTTGAATGGAGGCCTCCGCGAATTGGAAATGTTTAGTTACAATCCCTACAGTATGTGTTGCATGCGGGGACTTCCATGCTTCGTCACAATGTGACATTAGAGAGAAAGGTCTCAAAAGAAAATGCGGTAACTGCGGCGGCGATCACTCTACCAATTATCGTGGTTGCCCGGTATATAAAGAATTATTGAAGAGATTGAAAGAAAAGCAAAGGCAATCCAGAAAATCCTGGTGTAACCATTATTAATGAGGGTGCGGCTTCAGGTAAGCCAACTATGCAATTAAATAATGCATGTTCAACTAGACCTAGCAATAACTCCTATGCCAATGTGTTAAAATCTGGTTTCCAGCAGCCTAATGTTCCCAAAAACTTGGGAGGGTTCGAAACTTTTATGCAAACACTTACACAGAATTTTACATCTCTAAACCAGAATATGACTAACTTTATGTCATCCATGCAAAACACAATACAAGAGCTTTTAAGAGCGCAAAACCAAATGATTCAAATCCTCTTAACGAGAAAATGAGTTATTTGAGAATATGTTTCTGGAATGTAAATGGCTTAAACCAACACAAATCTGAGGTATCATACTTCATGCAAAAACAAAATATTGATGTGATGCTAGTCTCAGAGACGCATCTTACCAATAGATAAAACTTTTATATTTCAGGTTATTCATTTCATTGTACAAATCATCCGGACGGTAAGGCACATGGTGGTACTGGTATACTTATTAAAAACCGATTACGACATTATGCCCTAGATGAATTCTCGAGAGACTATATGCAAGCAACATCCATTCGCCTTGAATCTTTTTCTGGGTATTTAACTCTTAGTTCAATTTATTGTCCACCGCGATTTTCAATGACCAAAGAAAATTTTGAAGAATTCTTTAATACACTAGGAGATCGTTTCCTGGCATGTGGCGACTACAATGCGAAACACACTTACTGGGGTTCCAGATTGATAAACCCCAAAGGTAGACAGCTATATAAAGCTCTAGTTGATCGCAAAAATGGCTTGGATTTTGTGTCCCCTGGACACCCAACTTACTGGCCGGCTGATCCTAGAAAGATTCCAGATCTCATTGATTTTGCCATTTCTAAAAATATTATTCGAAACTCAATAAGTACAGAAATTTCAAATGATTTATCTTCTGATCATTCTCCCATAATATTAACTTATTATGGAAGAACTACTATATCAAAATTCCCCATGAATACTTCATATACTACAAATTGGTTGAAATATAAGAAATACATAAGTAGTCATATCCACACAGACCTTTCTTTTGAGTGTGAGGAAGATATAAATAAATCCGTCAATGACTTTACGTCATTAATTACTTCTGCTCTAGAACATTCTAAGAGTCAAATTCTTAAAAAATGCAAAACGCATATTTCAAATACGGATATCGAAAACTTCTTCTTGAAAAAAGAAAATACAGAAGACAATGGCAACAATCTAGATCAGCCGCTGCAAAGCTGAGGCTGTCAATAGCAAGTAAAAAACTGAAAAAGGCCCTTCAAGTAGAAGAGGATCGCCAAAATAAAAATTATATTGAAAGTTTGACAAATAACAAGCACACAATTTTTTCGCTATGGAGAGCAGCGAAAAATATTAAGCCGCCGGTAGAGGCTCAAAATCCTTTAAGGAATGCTGACGGTACCTGGTCCCGTAGTGCAAAGGAAAAAGCAAATTTATTTGCATGTTATTTAAGCTCCGTCTTTCAAGAAAATCCCCAAACAAATGATTTTGTATTGGGAGAGACACCTCTCACTACATTTAACAATAATGACATAATTGTTGTTAGCCCAGAGGACATTAATACAATCATCAAGAATATAAATGTAAAAAAATCACCTGGACATGATTTAATAACACCATTAATGATCAAATACCTACCCAATGTGGCTATAATTGTGCTATCTACAATATTTAATGCGAACTTAAAATTAGGAGTTTTTTCCAAAAATTTGGAAAACTTCTCAGATTAAAATGATACCAAAGCCAGGAAAAGATTTAACTGTACCATCTTCCTATAGACCTATTAGCTTACTTCCTTGCTTGTCGAAAGTATTTGAGAAAGTATTTCAAAAGAAAATTATCCCATTCTTAAACAATAGAAACATCGTCCCAGTTCACCAATTTGGTTTTCGTGAAAAACACGGAACCATTGAACAAGTAAATCGTCTAACTAGAGAGATTAGGAAATCTTTTGAATCAAAGAAATATTGTTCTGCTATTTTCTTGGATGTCGCGCAAGCTTTCGACAAAGTATGGCACAAAGGTTTAATATATAAAATCAAATGTTTACTACCACCATGTACCCACAAATTGCTAGAATCTTATATATCTGACCGTCTATTTAGAGTAAAGTTTAATGACTTTGTAACAGAAGAATATGATATAAAAGCAGGTGTTCCACAGGGAAGTGTTCTTGGACCTACACTCTATTTAATTTACACTTCTGACTTGCCTACATGCGATGCACTGACTATATCTACATTTGCTAATGATACCGCAATAATCAGTTCTCATGAAAACCCACACATAGCATTTAGTCAATTAGATATTTACCACCGACGTGTGGAGACATGGTTAGCAAACTGGCGAATAAGGGTAAATGAATTAAAAAGTAACCATGTTACGTTCAGCTTAAGAAGAGGTAATTGTCCCCCAGTCACGCTTAATGGTATAAATATACCACAGTTAGATCATGTCACTTACCTTGGTATTCATTTGGATAGACGACTTACTTGGCGTCGACATATAGAAACCAAGAGACTTCATATGAAGTTGAAAGCTTCTAGCCTTCACTGGTTAATAAACAGTCAATCAAGACTAAGCCTTGACAATAAAGTCATCCTGTATAAAACCATATTAAAACCAATTTGGACATATGGCATCCAATTATGGGGTACTGCCAGTAATACCAGCATTGATATTATACAGAGGGCACAATCGAAAAATTTTAGAACTATGACGGGTGCACCATGGTACATAAGAAATTAGAATATACATAGAGACTTAGAGATACCACTATTAAAAGAAGAATTTAAAAAATGCAGTGAAAAATATATCCAGAAACTTCAAACTCATCCAAATCCACCCGTTAGACTCCTTGCTGAACTGCAGACATATTCAAGGCTTCGTAGAGCCGACCTACCGCCCCGCTAATGAGAGGCTTGTTTACAACATAGCTCTCCCTAGAGAGTAGATATTTTTAAGTTTAGTTTTAAGATTTAAATACTTACTGTGAGGCCTAATAAAGGCCGATTCCGTAAATAAATAAAAAGTAAATATAAAAAAAAACAATTCGATTTCAGTTGTAGATCATAATAAAAAAACTTTTTATTAAATTTGATCAAGTCCTTATTAAACTTTACTATAATGTGTCAAGGTCTAAGTATTTTAGCTCTAATAATGACACAAAATCGTTTGCCCATCAATGGATAATACCTTAGTGGTATCAATGGATACCTACATTAAAATATTATTTACGTAGTTTTCAAATATTTTTATTTAATATATATTATTAGTTTTACTTTGCATGCAAATTTAACTTTAATTTTAAATACTTTAGAAAAATATAATTTGTTTCAATACAAAGCCCTAAAATGACTTATTAGGATTAGTGGTAATAGGTTATTTTGCAAAGATTTTTTATATCCCCCATCCAAAAAATATTGGGTTTGGCATTTCGAGTGTAACATGTTGGAAAAAGAACCCCGTGTACGTCATCTAAAATGCAAAAGGCCGTAACCACACTTTTTAATTTTTTACACCAGAAACAAAAAACGTAATGAAAATCCAAAGGGCCGTAACCACAATTTTAAAAGTTTTGCTTTAAAATTAAGCAATTAGGTAAAATTTGTAAATCGTCCACTTAAAGCATAAATAGATAAAGAATAAAACAATCTTCAAATCAAAATTTTCTTAAATGTTACAAGTTTTACAACGGTTTCGTTTATGAAATTGATGTTACGTCCTTTTAACTTTTGTTAATACGAGCAGTATACCCGCTACTTCGTTAGCGTATATTTTTTTGTATAAAAACCATACTATATCATTAATTTAAATTGTGTTTTATTAAGTTATAATTTTATGACTATAAATTTTTGAATAATATTTCTAATAGCTTAAACACAGTGTGCATTTAACCCGTAAAATTAAACTATGATTTCTAACTGCCGTGAACAGTTATAATATTGAAGTTCTGTCGGCATTAAGAACAATAAACTTTTTAAATATTTTAGGTTCAAAGGTTCAAAAAACGACCAAATTATTTCTATTATTATATTTTAGTGGAGAGGAATGTGCTAATAGCGCTTGAGGATTCTCAACACAGAACCATACATCTTTAATTTCATGTTTGAAAGTTAATTATTATTACAAAAAATTCAAAGAGTAATATTATAATAACGAAAAGTACTCTCTTCACGCAAAGAAAAAATATGGTTCCTGTGACCATAAACTAAGAGCAACATACTATGATTGTAATATATGATTCCAGGTTACAATAAGTATATTTGTACGTAATCATTATTATGATTCCAATTTATTATTTTTTAGTAAGGTTCATAACCTTATTAATAACTTTTAGTAAGTTTTATAACCTTTTCTTAAGTATTGCTTTCAATTCCATCATGTTTTTATCATTTAATAATTCCATGTTATCATATATATAAACTAATTTCATCATATATATAATTCCATTCTATCATATATAAGAACTAATTCCATCATAAGTATAATTCATTTTATCATATATATAATCCCATGTTATCATATATATAATTCCATTTTATCATATATATGAACTAATTTAATCATATACATGAACTAATTTAATCATATATATTATCCCATGTTATCATATATATGATCCAATATTTTCATATTTATATTCATTTGTACCACGATATGTGGTACATTCATCATACTGAATAAAAACAAAACTTGTCAATTTATATTTGTTCATATATAAACTAAATGAGAATTATAACTACAAGACTGATACACAAAAATGTGTATTCAAAAGGCATTAAAAGTTAATGGCTTAATGGTTGTAGAATTAACCAAATTTGTAAAATGAAATGAATGGTTATGTAATTAACTAAATTGTTGTAGAATTCACTAAATGATTGGATTTATTCATAAATATGATTTCATATAAACATATTTAAATACATATTATAATTCAGTGAACCATATTAAAATTTTGATTGTGGGTAATCATTAAATGTTTAAACACAATCATAAACGTTGCTATCATGAACACAGTATATTTAAACCAATGAAAAACGGCTATATAATCATTGAATAGTTGTGGTGATCATGCTGTAACCATGTTTTTTCTCTGCGTGTTATGGATTCTCATTCCCTTAGGACCATGTATCTTTAATTTCATAATTTTAGATTAAATATTATAGAAAATTCAAAAAGTATTATTAAAAGAACAAAAAAGTACTAAAACTTCCCTCTCTTTAATTTTTACCTACATATGGTAAATAAAGTGCGGTTTTTTACTCTTGCTATTTTTTTCATAATAACTGTCTTCCAGGTGTATTATGAGCTACTTTTTTGGTGTCCAGGTATTTGTCGTTTTATATTCTTTAATTTAATAAACAAAAGAAGTTTTTCAAATATGTGCCATTTCAAGTTTGTGTAGCGTTGGTCATGGATTTTGTGCGACAAAATAAAGTGACACTTTATGCTTAAAAATACTAATTTTTAATATTCTATTCATTAAATTCTATACAAATTATTATTACATTTGAAAAATAACGATAGATGTAACTACGGTTGATAACTTTGTACACATATTTCAAGGATCTACGTAAACTTTTAATCCTAAAATGTGGGTGAATCTCCCACTTCCCACATAAGTTGAAATTTTAAATTAAGGTGGAACAAAAAGTTGCAGATGGTGGGTATATAGATTCGGTCATGCCAAATATAATATTCTTGCCTGTTTTTATACCCTACACCACCATAGGTGGGGAGGGTATTATGCGTTTGTGCTGATGTTTGTAACACCCAAAAATATTGGTCTAAGACCCACCTTAATTTATACCAATCGGCTTAGAATCATTTTCTGAGTCGATTTAACGATGTCCGTCCGTCCGTCCGTATGTCCGTCTGACCGTCTGTCCGTCCATGTAAACCTTGTAATCAAACTACAGGTCGCAATTTTAAATCAAAATTAATGAAATTTGGTACACAGGTTTCTTTTAGTCCAGGGACGAAGCCTATTGAAATTGGTTATGATCGGTCCATTATTTCACCTAGCCTCCATACAAATGTCCTCCCGGAAAAGGGTTTAACGATCATAAATCCCTTAAATATGGCAATATTTTAATGAAATTTGGAACATATAAGTTTTATATAAGTCTAAATAAGTGTGCCGATTTTTAAAAAGGTCGGTCCATAATTAATTATAGCTCCCATATAAACCCCTTTTCAGAAAATCACTTTAACGGGCATAAATCCCATTAAAATGTTAGTATCAAGTTAATATTCGACACAAATAAGTTTTATATGAACATAAATGATAGTGCCAAATTTTACAAAGATCGGTCTATAATTTACCATAGCTCCCATATAAGGCCCTCTTTCGGGAATCACCCAAAAGTGAATAAATTCATATAAATGTCAGCATCAACGTAATATTCTGCATTCGTATGTTTTATTTTACACTTATGAGTATCGGTCCACATCTGACTCCAAGTCAAGACCCCTCCCCGAATTATAATGTACACAATGGTGTAGGGTATCATATGGTCGGGCTTGACCGACTATATCTTTTTCTCTCGTTTATATTAGAAATGCTTCAATCAAAGAGCGAAACTGCTTTTTGAGTTGGTTCAAACATATGAGATACTTTGAAAACCAATTATGCCATTTTTAATAAAAAACTTTTTTATGTCTTTTATGTATTTCGCAAAATATATAGATATATCCAACTCTAAGCGTATATACATATATATAACTAATGGAAGCCCTAAGTTTTAATAGCCTAGGGCTATCTCTATTCAAATTTTTCACAAAATAAGTTGAAGTACACATTCATATGTATCTTATAAACTCTACATAACAAACTAAAATATTTAGCATTTCAATTTGTCATAATTTAAATAAGTACGAGTATGTACTTTACAGTTGATTTAGTTATTTTTAATTACTTATTCGTTTTTAGTTCTCATATATAAGTACCCCCAGTTGGCTGCCAACTACAAAGGACTCAACTAAAGAGGACAATTATTAAAAGAAAACGAGTGCTTTAAAATAAAACGACTGTTATTTAGTTGCTACTCTAACTTATATATTTCCGTTTCCTTGAGGCAATTATACTTACTAGTACCTTTTATAATGTAATTCTCAATTTTATTCATACAACACTTTGTATAATGTTATGAAAAGTTGCCAACAAACCAACTTAAATTATGATGGCAAAAACATTTTAATAAGATTGAAATTTAATTTATGTTCCTTTTTTGCTTTTTGAAACAAACAATTTGAAAGAAAGGAAAAAAATTTAAATTCAACTTTTTGGATTGTTTGACTTTGTTTATTGTTTAAAATATCTTAAGGTGGCTAATTACATTAAATAATGTCATAATTAAGTTAACACATTGTTTTTGTTCCTTTTTTGTGTTTTTGTTTTTTAATGCTGCTTTTGTTGTTGTCCTTTTGTATTGACGCCGTTCTTTTTTTTTTTTTTTTTCTTTGTTTTTCTATGACTTCAACAACAGCAATAAGAAAAAAAAAAAAATAACAAGTCTGAAACCCTTAATATGACTTTCTAAAAGAAATGCGAAAAAACAAAGAAATAAATTAAAACAAATGTTTAATTAAGTTGCACCCTTCCATGTAATATATGTGTGTGTGTAAGTTTACACCAAATACCCTATAAACGCGGAAATACAGTTTTGGATAAAAAAATCTTGAGCCAATGAAAATTTATTGTAATGTAAATTGAATTGACATTGAAGCTTGGATTTTATTTTAGATTATGTAGATATAGAAAAAACAACATCATCTTTGATTTCAAGCTTTTTATTATATTTATTCGTCAAAGTGATGACAAAAAAAAAAAACAGAAGTTTTATCTTGGCTTATATGTTTCACTAACTGAACTCAATGATTTGATTTTTGATTTGAATTTACTATAACAATTAGTAGAATGGATCACATCATGGTTGTAGAAGTAAAAAAAGGTAACCAACTGTTGAAACTTAGCAAGAGAACGTGAGAATAATTACAAAGCAAATGGAAGCATAATATCTGGCCGGGGTGAAAGTGATATAGGTACACAGCGATTAAGTTTTCGATTCTTCTTAGTCTTTAGTCAACCACCGTCTAGGGTCAGCACGATATCACTTCAATATAACCATTGTCCAGATATGCGCTCCTACTGAAACATCAACACCAAAAAGTAAGACCATATTCTACAAAGAATTGCATAAGACACTATCAGAAACTTCAAGACATATTGAATTCTATAAAAGATTGAAATCGAATTTTGGAAAGACAACACTTTATTTGAACTTTGCAAAGGGCTGACAGGGAATCAGTGTTAGAATTAGAATGACAAACTCCTATTGGAAGTATGTAGTCGTCACAGACTAAAGCGAAAGTTAATAGGTTGGAATCGAATTAGGAGTATTATGAAGAAACTGAAAAACGATTCTTTATTACAAACTCTCTCTCAGCTGTAGAAACCATAACAATTAAAACGAGAAAAAAAGGTATAGTCGGTTAAGACCGCCCATATGATACCCTACACCATTATGTATGACCATAAAATTTCGGGAAGGGGACTTATATTAGACCAACACTTACTAAATGTAAAATAAAATATACAAATACAGAATAATGCGTTGACACTAACATCTACTTGATTGTATGCACTTTAGGGCGATTCTTGGAAGTGGGTTTATATGGGAGATATGGTAAATCATGGATCGATTCCAATAAAATTTGGCAATGTTGTTTCTTCTTATATTAACTTTATACTAACATTAGTATGGGATTTATGCACGTTAAAGTGATTTTCGTATTGATACTTGTACAAAACTTCTTTGTACCGAATTTCATTGAAACATTCTTATTTTTAAGGCATTTTTGAGTGTTCAAAATAAAAGTCCTACGTGCCAAATTTCACTGAATTATCTTCAAAATTCAGCCAGCCAGCTAGACGGACGGACGGACGGACATCGTTAGATCGATTTAAAAAGTGATTCTGAGTCGATTGGTATACTTTAAGGTATTATACAAATACCCCAACTACCTATGGTGGTGTAGGGTGGTGTAAAAAAAAGAATTTGACAGAAACAATACAAACAATCACCGATACGATAAGACGAATCCCCCAATTAAGTCAAGAGATGGGCAGCACCCTACGTGCACTGTTAAACAGCTAAAAACGTCGCATATACCATCGTGATTTTAAATAAATGAGGACTCACCAAACATAGTTGAAATTGAAATAGCAATTAAGAAATTCAGGACAAAAAAATCTCCAGGATATGACAGAATTTCTCTGGAAACTTTATAGGAAAATGGTAACTAATAAGTGAGATCGAAACAATCTTAGCACACGTTTTGTCTCTTAACTTTCATCGGAAACAATATATTTTTTTTTTTTTTTTTTTTTTTTTTGATCAAGTTATCTTTAAAAATATGTCTGTTATTATTTTTTATCACAACAATTTTGATTTGTTATGAGTTTGATCAAAATGAGTGACAAAAAAGAAGTACCTGTAAAAAGTAAAAAAAAATCCAAATTGCTCCTACAAAAAATTGGCCAAAGAATTAAGGTCTAGCGTCAAATTGTTTCCAATGTTATTAAACAGTATCAGGAGAATTTGACTATTGATAGGAAACCTATTTCGGGAGGAAAAAAAGTCTACATGATATTGGGAAGGCCAAGAAAATTGAAAATTAAAATCAAATTTCATACAAAAATACTCATGTTGTATAATAGATGTCGAAAGGTATGTAATGGTAGATTCTTCGCAGCTTCCGAGTCAAAATTTTTATGTTGCTAATGCTCGAGGAAATGTTGAAGATAGGTTTAAGACCCAAAAGCACGCAAAATTTCCTAAAAAAATGGCAAGCTATATGCAGCTGCGGAAAAAGAAGCAAGTCATTTGTTACAGTGGGCTCTATAAAAACCTAAATATATATCGAAGAATGTTTGCAAAAATGCCTTCTTCCTTTTATAAAAGAGCACAATGTGTCCATATATATTATGCCCGATTTGGCATCATGTCACTACCGTAAAAAAACTATGGAGTGGTATCAAAACAATAACATAATTCTTGTTCCAAGAGAGGTCAATCCTACATTCCTCTGGTGGAGCGATATTGTGCTCTTGTGAAAAAAGAATTAATAAGCACAAAAAAAAGTGTCCCAAAATATCGAAGATTTTAAAAGGAGATGGGCAGATTGTTCCAAAAAAGTGACTGAAACAACTAAATCTCTAATGGAAGGGTTACCAAAAAAATGTGGGTATAAAAATCAAAACCCTAGGATCAACCTTTTCCAATTTATTGAATTTTGTATATGTATGTTAAAATTTTTTCGATTTCACTCATTATATTTGATTTTCTCATAACGAAAATACAGCAGGATGAAGAAGTGGAATCATTGAATCCAAGTTATAGAAAATGCAGGCAGGATTTCTGCCAAATAAATACACTGATAACACCGGTCGGCAAAAAAATGTTTTCGTTTTCCTTAAAAAGAAATTTGTGAACTAGATGGAGTTCGATATAAACATTGTATACTTCCAGTTTTTCCCTATCAGGACGAGATTTTTTTAAGGGCGTTATAACGAAATGTTATGGTATTAAATTACTTTATACCATTAAATTTTATTTCATACATTTTATTATCTTTATTCGGATTATTTTATTAATTGGTTTTATTACATTATACACCTAATCTGTGAATACCCTATTATTATTGTTGTTCTAAGAATGTTATTGAGATTTAATAATTCTCATTTAGTTTATATAATTATTCTCATAAGTACTCTAAGTTTGTATGGTATAGTTGCGATTCAAATTGCCAAAAAAAAAAACTAAGGCATCTGATATTACGATATAATTTGTATAATTCCAAGATATTTGATATTGTAACATAAGTCTCTGTTCCCTTGAGACCCAGTGATTTACAGTGAATTACCGTCTGACTCGGCACTGTAACTTCGGTTGTTAGTTTGGGCTCCGTGACTATCGTCTGTTATTCCCATTAGATTAAGTTTGAATTTTGTAATCTAGTTTTAAGAAACTGTATTAAATCTGTATTCATAAGATATCTTTAAGTATCATCAACGATCCTGCTTGCTGCATAATACCCGAGCTAAACGAATCTTCAACTCCGCATCTACCAGTATTCGAATCCGAATTACCTGAGAAGTAACCGACTGAATCCCTACATATCATCGTGCTGCTAGTAATTTATTCAACACAAAAGTATTTACTATAATTTATTGTTACTGATATCTGAAACATTGAATTATTAAATAAAGATACACTCTATAATTGACCACCAGAAAGGGTAAATTAATTGTGTTTTACATATTTTAATTTTAAATGCAAATGCATTTTTGTTAATAATTTAGTTGTTAGAGGGGTAATTTGACTTGTAGCTTTTTATACTTATGCAAAAGTATATTAGTATTTTTTCTCAAAATACGACATTTTTGTCTTATTTTTAATCTGTATTAGAGCAATTTGGTGACAGTTTTTTTAAATCCCCTGCTTTGGACACTTTTTACAAATGTTCAACGGTAATGCTAAACACAAGATAAACGATAAGCTGTTTCGAAAGCACTAAGAAACGTCACATCAGCAGCAAACTAATTCAGGCTTTACACCGATACACATTGGGGTAAAATGTGTCAAAAGTGGCGCTTAATTGAATTTTAAACTTTAAATTTTTTTTACTAAAGTTGGGTACCAAATAAAAATAGACAAAATTATGCATCAATATCAATTAAAATCTTTAAGCTAGGTTGTGTTGTTTTCTTATAAGAAGCTGTCAAAGTTAAGGATTTTTTTACATTTTTGAAAAATAGTAAAAAATGTAATTTTCATCATCTTTCAGTGTATTTATTTTAAGTAAAAAGTGTTTTAAGGTAAAAATTAAAAATGAAACCATCAACTTTAGGTATTTAAGAGTACTTTTCTTCAAGTATTGGTAAATTATATTTGGTCCTAATATTTTGGTTATTTTTTTGAAAATTGTCCTAAAATACACTAATCTGTATATTGTGTTACAGGATGTTGTTCTGAAAATTTTTCGAAAAATAGTAAATATTTTCCACTTTAATATTATAAAAAAAAATCGTGCGCATATATAGCCCGATTTGAGAAAATATTTTTTATTTTTTAAATCCAGTAGATTTCATACAAAAAACAGCTTAAGTGCAGACATTTTCTTTGCTTTATCAAACACTAAACAGTGGGGAAGAATCGAAATAAATCTGTAACTTCCCTAGAGGAAAGAGAACTGGTACAAAACTAGTCACGTGACAGGTTCTGAGGGCTAGTGACCAGTTCCAGTTCTGGAACTTTCTATGGGAGGAACCTGTTACTTTACATGGGGTTGTTATTGGAGGTGGCTAATTAGCCACTTGGAACAGGTCATAAGACAGGTCACAGGACTGGTCCAAGAGGACATGTTCAGAATCGATTAATATAATAAAAATTTGGAAGAAAAAACATTACTTTTTAAACACTTTTTTATTTATTTTTATTTTATAATTTTCCATTAATGTCGATGGCGGCACCCCGAATGGAACCAACGTTCTTCTTAACATGGTGGTTGGAAATTGACTCTCAACTGATATTTAGTGAGAGTGGTGGTGTCAACTCGTTCTCAACTGGAACTTTGGTGATGAGTTAGGTATCAAATGGTACTCAGCCAGTCCATTAGTGCAATTGCCACAAATTTCCCGCAGGGTTCTAATCAGCTGGTTGGATTTGCATGAAATTTCACATAGGCGTAGCAGAAAACAGTTGCATTTTGAGTTTAGAAGCAGCATCTAATATACGCATCAGGAGCGGAACTATGGGAGTTCAAAATAGGGTCTAGTGTCATGGAAAATGTTTAACCACTAGCGAATTTTTGTTCCTTATCCGATTGTTCCTTATCCAAGATTTTTATATCACCTTAAAGTCCTTGATAAATCCTTAAGAAAACATGCTTGCATGTACTACTTATCTTATATATTTTTCGAGTTATATACATTTGAAATTTTAAAAATCTCTTTTTTACAAGATCTTGGTTAAGATTTTTCCATATATAGCCAAATATTTTCAACCGATTTTATTACGTTTTATGCAGTTGTTTAAAAAGCAAAATTATATATCGAACAAAGAAAATTTTGAGACAAAACTTAAACGATTTTGAATTGGAAAATTTGCAAAAATGGACGGACATCAAAATTCTTTCAAAAAATCATAAAATTCGAAAAATATTTTTTTTCCACTTCCTGATTAATATGAAAACCAAATGTAAGTATTAAAATTTTGATATCACCTTTCCCTGAATCAAGTGCCATTTTCGACCCATTTAACTCAAATGAATGGACGGACAGACGGACATTGCCATGCTGCCAAAAAATATTTTAGAAATCTAAAAGTGCATTTTTTACTAACTAATAAATAGAAAAAATAGAACGTGATCATGAAAATTTGGATATCACCTTTTCCAGAATTAAGCGTCATTTTCGTCCCATTTAAGCCAAATGTATAGACGAAAGGACTGACATTACCATTCAACCAAAAAAATCTTATAATTCTAAAAATGCGTTTTTTTATTTACTACTCAATAGAAAAATTAAACGTGATCATTAAAGTGTTGATACCACCCTTCTCTGAATTGTGCTTAATTTTCGACCCATTTAACTTTAATGTATAGACAGACGGACAGACATTACCGTTTTGCTAAAAAAAAAATCCTTAAATTCTAAAACTGAATTTTTTACCTAATAAACATTAAAAAAATAAAACGTGATCATTAAAATATTGATATCACCTTTTCCTGAATTAATCGCCATTTTCGACCCCTTGTATCCCAATGTGCGATGGTGTAACATTGGTTCCATAATAAACATCTTACATTGAAGAAAATGAAAAAGATACCTAAAAAATTTGTAGACAAGCCGTAGACTGGAATTCTTAAGGCAATAGAAGAAATGAGGACCTAAAAACTCTTGGTAAAAACCCCATAAAAATGTGTTAAAATATATTATTTCGTAAAGTACTAATTATTACTAATACGTAAGACATGTAAAGGAATTTTAAACAATACCGATCATTTGATTTTGTAAAAAATAAAACTATAAATAAAGATATTTGATTTTTTACATCTAAGACTATTTATGTAACATTTATAAAATCCGAATTGAACAATATTTTAATTAAATCATGCTAGGATTAGATGTATGTAAATATATTGCCTGCCACCAACTTTGAGATTATTTTAAACCGTGATAAATCAAAATACAACTTTTTACGCCTTCCGTTTTGCTATTTACCGTATGTAAATACACATATTCACAGGAACATTCACTAACAAACAAAAATTAACGCAACAAAAAAAGGTTTGATAGGCAAGAAACCGCTTTATCCTTTAGCTAGCAGTTTTAACCAATGCCACCAGTACCACCATACCACACATCATCTCACCCCTTGTGAACTTTTAAAACTCTTCACCCCTGCTCTACCTAGAGAGTCGTAACTGGTTACCATTAAAAAATATATACTGAATTTTAACTGTTCACTGTATGAATAATTTCGGGCAGGAAAATACTCATACTTTTATTTTCATAGATTCTTTTTCATAACTTCATCATCATCATCATCATCCAACCAACTTATTGGTCTTAAGCTATTTTTTTTTTTTTATCGTTGTACTCAATATGAATGTTGAACTTGTAGCGTCTTAAGGACAAGTAGAAGCATTAATTCATACTCGCACTCCTTTACATATTAACAACATTGTATGTTCGAGTACTTTTTGTTCCTTCCGCTTTTGTGTGTCTGTGTGTATGTGCTTTTGTTTGGTTGTGAAAATGTTTACAATCCTAGATTTTCGCTCCATATGGCCCATAAAAAAGGTTCTATATGACTGATTCCAACTTGTAGCAGTGGGTGGAAGGAAGAAGTGATTTTGAGTGTAAGTAAGTGTGTTTATTTTCATGTTCCAACGACAAGGGTAGTGATAATTTATTCATACACTGAAATCACCCTAAAAAATTTATGTTTTTTTTTTCCTTCTTCCAATTTTTTTTCTTATTTCATTTTCATTTAGCCCATGTTAAAATTTAATTTTGCAAAAAGTAAATTGTTGTAGCTACAAATTCTATTTCTTAATAATGTTTGTGTGTGTGTGTCTTTAAATGTTGAACTTAGTTTCAGTGAAAGTTAAATATGAAATTTCATTGTAGCTTTAATGGTAGTGACATCCTAATATTCCTTCTATAAACATGTAAATTTTTAATACAGTTTTGCTATAGGCAATAGCAGCTTTAAGTTAAAATAAATAGCTTTTAAATTAATAAATTAGGTCATATATTTATAATTTAATAAGAATAATTTGAACAAAAGAAACTAAGTAAAATAAATTTAAATTAAAACTAATTTGGAACTAAAAACAAAAACTACTGCTATTTTTAAAATCATCATTAACTATCAGTTTTAATTTGATTACATACATTTACTTTTACTTACACACATCTACTACATTCTCTACACAAACACAAAATCACATTTAACAAAATGACACATGCTTACTTTCATTTCCGTAGATTTATTTGTTTGAAACTGTTGGATAATTTAATATTCTCATACTCGTACACAAAGCCATATGATTTTTTATGATTATCAATTATTATGAGTTAAATTTCTCTTGATTATAGAGTCCTTGGCTGACATATGAAATTATTTTCATTGTACTCATACTCATATTCATATTTCTATATGTGTGTATGTATATCCTTAAAGTTGGAAATGTTTAATAAGAAAGTTTATAAGTATGTATGTAAGTGTATAATGAAAGTATTATAAAGGAAGGATAAGATGACATTACACATTAAATAAGCAAAAGAAGAAGAAGAAGAAGACAATAATGAAGGTCTTTAATTAAATTGTAAGAGTGTTAAATGTGGTTTTCTTTTCTACTTTTTTTTGCCTTTTGAAATATGGATAATAGTATGAATGTTTGTATTTGTATCCTCAAGGAAATTGTTAATTATATTATATGTTTATTTGTATATGTGATCGTATTTTTCTTGGAGTTTGAAGGGCTAGACAATAAAAAATAAAGAATTTCTATAGCCTTTTTATGTAAGTAATTCAAAGATTGTAGGCAGCAACCTACAAAATTGTCTATAATAAAGTTGTGGGTTAATTTTATGTATCATAAAATTTGTTAGATAAAATTTTAAAGGGTTTAAATTGAAGATAACAAAATTTTGTGTTTAATCATATTTAAAAGTTTGAAGAAAAAGAAAATTTAAAAGAATTTTAGTAAGAATTCAAAGATATGTACATGGTACATATACATCTCTTTTTTAGAAGATATACTAGTATTTGTATGTAAAGTTACTGATACACAGAGAAAATAGATTCGTTGGTGCAACCGAATTTTTAGCCAATCGAATTGGTCGGTTGTAGGTACTATCTGTTAATTCGATTACAATAACTGAATTTAAATGGTGCTCACAAACGTTACAAAAAATAATTCGTTCGAAAGATTTTTTCCTATTGTATATATACAATATAATTATAATAAGAACAATTTGACATTTTTTTATTTATTTTATTTATTTACAAAAAACACATAAATAAAAAATATGGGTACATACATTAATTTACATATAGTTTTACTCTCCTAAATAAAGCCACATAGTTTCATATTACATGCACCAGCTCGAGTTGGAACATCACCATCTACGAAATATAATGAAAAATATTAAATTTTAATTGTACATACACAATCACAAAATTATATTGATTTCTTACCCAATGATATCCATGGTTACCTAATAAACTGTGATATTTATTTAAACAATAAGTTCTTTATATTTCATTCGATAGCAATATACACAATTATTTTGATGAAATAAATTTTATTTTAAAATAATATTAAAAATGACAGAAGAAAACTAAAATGTTTTACTTTCCATTAGTTGTAAGTACCGATATTTCTATATTTTAATTGAATATTTCTATATTCCTGAATTCAAATATTGATTACGGTTACTGAAAATAATTTTTTATTATAAAATTAGTTTTTAATGATTTATCGATTGCAACGACTAACATTTGTAATACGGAAAATTGTATATCTTGGCTACTTTTACCGAATTAATTGAAGAATATTAGTAGACGAACAAATCGGTTAAGATACTGAATTTTATGATTGTAGAAAACTTTTTGTTTGATTATAATTATATTGTAACTATTTAAAATATGAAAAGAAATTTGGGATTAAAATATTTTAATAAAAGTAATAAAATTTCGGTTCAACTTACAAAATATTTGGAATCAGTATCGATTTCCAACTTATTTGTTTTCTGTGTGTATGAAATGATAATATTATTAACTGCATATTCTTATGGTTACATATATTCACATAAAAACATGTGGATATATGTATGTATGGACAATCATAGATTTGGAACTCATGGTAAGTGGCTCTATCTTTCTTATAACGACTACTGTAGAATTTGGTAAAAGAACATACCCCTAGAGGAAATATAACCAGTTCAAACTAGTCACGTGCCAGGTTCTCAGGGTTAGTGACCGGTTCCAGTTTCGGATTTTTATATGGAAGGAACTTATCACTTTTACATGGGGTTGTCATAGGAGATGGCTAATTAGCACCTTAGGACAAGTCACAGGATTGGTCCAAGAGGACATATTCAGAGTCGATTAATGTAATAAAAATTTTATAAAAATTGTTCTCTTAATTTTTTATTAAATTATAATTTTTCGTTAATGTCGATGGCGGCATCCCGAATCGAACCCATGTTCTTCTGACATATTTTACTTTTTATAGTCTTCAACACTAACCACTAAGCCATAGATTGCTATTGTGCACGAGTTTCTATTGCGCACTTAATAAGCATGTTAAAAATTTACTATCAACTGATACTGAAGTACCGGTTCATTACTGCAATTGTCACAAATTTCCCGCAGGGACATTCTCTATGACTGCCTTAGGTTAGGTTAGGTTCTACGGGCACAATAGACATCTCACGTGGGTCCATGATAAAATCTGATCCCATTGTGGTACCTATCTTAAACTGACTGTATCTGACTGTGGAAAAGAAATAGAGCCTAACGTGGCAGTTCTTAGCTCCGACAATGCCTGGCAATCGCATAATAGATGTAAGACTGACTCTTCTTCAGTCTCATCGTTACAACTTCTACAGAAGTCATAATAAGGAATGAGTCCATAGGATACAGTGGCCAGTAATTACTGACACAAGCAATCTCACTTGTGTTCTAGAGAACGAATAAAGTGATCCAGTCCTGTGCCCATCGTAAGTGGGCCAGATAGTTCCTGCAATCCGACAAGTGGGTTCTATTTCCCATCTAGTTTGAGCAGTTCTAAAGAGTTCATGATTGAACCGTGATTTACATTCTGCTAAAGGGATGCCTATCAGTTGATCGATAGACTTATCACTAAGAGTCAATCCCCTTTTGGCAGTAGTAACTGCCTTACCTAAAGAAACAAATTAATTAACAAAAAATAAAGCATAACACCCAATTTAGAATTTAAACAATTTAAAATATTTCATACAAATAAAATAAGTGCCTATTTTAAAAGGTTCGAAAGGTTTAATTCTTGAATTCTCTTTTCAAAATAGAATTAAATTTGCTATCTCAGTGATTTATTTAAAGCATCCATAACAATTTAATTCATAGACTTAAATTATTTGACTTAAAACTTTGAGAACTAGTGCTTAAGAAATAATTCTGAATGACTTCTATATCATTTCCCTGAATAAATTACCAGTTCCTAAATGACTTCTTCGATCTGTTTAAAAAACTTAAATATAAAATTGAAAAAATTAAAAAAAAAAAAAAGACTACCCAGCAAAAACTTAGCTTCTATTTTGAAAAGCAACAGCTTCATGTATGCATTACAATGTAGCCTTATTCGCCACCCGCAGCATTACCTAATAGTACTTCAATAACTAGTATTTAGTAAATATGAAAGTAATTTGATTTTTACGTGGCTCAGTTGTCTAGAGCGCCTAACTATAAAAAATCGTACTTAAATTCAAAGAGAGTTCAACCCCCACTTGAGGCAAATATTTATTTATATTTTTTTATATATAAATCGAGTTTATTTATTTCCCTATATGAAAACCACATTTTAGCACATAAAAACATAAGTCGGTTGTGGTGTATCGAGTAAGACGGCAGACTAACAAACATAACCAGTATGCCGATGCGTGGGTTCAAATCTCAACCGAGCCAAATGTTTTTTTTTTGTACGTAAAAAAAAATCAGCATCCAAAACAACTCTTTTGGAACCCAAATAAAAACTTATTTAATTTTGGACATCTCGAACAAAATTCATCAGTTATAGCATTAAAAATGGAAGCTGTTTTTCATACCGATTTCGCTTACAAATCACGTTATTTAGTAGGCGAAGTTTTTGATGGGTAAGGAAACATTTTAGACCAGAACCACTTCAGATTCTTTAATAATATCCTTAGAACTAGTGGTATAACAACCAATTATGACACTAATGGAGTAGAACCCTATTGTGATTCTAAATTGGTCTCAAAGAGTGTTTTTGAGAACTAGTGCTGAAGAACTAATTCTGTATGACTTCAAAATAAATTACTGATTCTCAAATAACTTCCTAAAACTGTTTAAAAAACATGTACAAAAAATTTTTAAAAATTCAAATAAAGAGTATGTATTTACAAAATTAAATTGATTTAAAAAGTGGCCCTTAGAAAATAGACCATTAGAATAAAAAATAAAAAAAACTGGTTCTGAAACCTTTCTCTAACGCCTATATAGCACTAGTTCTAAATTTGACAATTTCGAACAAAAATTGATTAAAGAACTAGTTATAGAACCGTTCCATAGAATGTATACTGGCTAGTTCTGAATGTAACAATTTCAAACAAAAATCATTGGTCGTAACGCCAAAGTAGAATGAATTCAGCCTATTTTCATGCGTTCTGGAACTAGTTGTAGTCAGTGTTGCCAGTTTAGGGGAGGTTATTATGCGTTTGTGCTGATGATTGTAACACCCAAAAATATTGGTCTAAGACCCACCTTAATTTATACCAATCGGCTTAGAATCACTTTCTGAGTCGATTTAACGATGTCCGTCCGTAATCAAACTACAGGTCGCAATTTTGGACCAAAATTAATGAAATTTGGTACACAGGTTATGATCGGTACATTATTTCACCTAGCCCCCATACAAATGTCCTCCCGGAAAAGGGTTTAACGATCATAAATCCCTTAAATATAGCAATATTTTAATAAAATTTTGAACATGTAAGTTATATTTAAGTCTAAATAAGTGTGCTGATTTTTAAAAAGATCGGTCCATAATTAACCATAGCTCCCATATAAACCACTTTTCAGAAAATCATTTTAACGGGCATAAATCCCATTAAAATGTTATCCAAAACACAAATTTGGAAAACATTTGGTTCTCAACAATATTTTGTAGTTCAGTGATATAGTGTTCGGAAATCTGATAAAAATCAGTTTTCATTTAATATGTCGAAAAAAAAAAATAATAATAATAAAAATATCAAAAAACCTTCCAGAGCCGAGATGAGATTTAAATAGAGATTTGGTACATTAACATTATGTAGTTAAAGTAGAATTTAAAGAAACTGTATATTATTTTTCGATGTGAGTATTAAGCATTTCGAAGAAAACATTAATTATGGAATAACTTAAAAACTAATTCTCCAAAAGTCTTACAGTTTTGAGGAAATAACTTCCATATCATTATTTATAATTGAGATAAAAATGGAAAGGATAGTAGGACGGGGGAATAATGTCCCCGTAAAAAGACAATACTTATTATCGGATAACTTAAATACTGTTATAGCGGAAAATGGTACCCCCTCCATACAACAAAAAAATATTAAATATCTTAAGAACTATTACAGCAAAAGTCTTAAAATTTTATAGGAATAATTTTCTCGTCAACCTCCATAATTCAATTTGAAAACAGAACGAGTATTTAGTTATCGAATGAAAAGAGATAGCAAAGCGCACCGGGAAAAGCTAGTATACCCTGTTGGTTAGCAGAATTGGTTCAAGTTTTTCTTTATATTACAATTTGTATTATTATTGCCTTCTTTATTCATTATAACCTTAAAAATCCCATTTAGAAGGGACTTGTATAGATTTTTAATTTGAGACAAAGGAATTTTGTTTCAATCCTCGGGATGTCTGTTCTACTCGTAAATGTTACATGATAATAGTTTCCACACATTTTCTTTTATTTTTAGGTCAAGAGAGTACGGTGACCACTCCGTTGAGGAAATCGGCATTGTGCAAATTTTGAATAGTATGTATTCTGATAGAAACACCAATTTCTTATTTAATTTTTGAAGCAAAACTTTTTTTTTTTTGTCATAATTTACTAGTCTTATAATTTTTTGTACTTGGTAAGGAATTGAAGATAAATTTTAAGTTTTTTGATTAATATTTTTTTCATATGCAACTTATTAGTACGCAACGTTTGAAAAGCCTTTCCACAAAAATTTTTTTCAACTGGCACTCTAATGTACAATATAAATTAATATGACTGGAGATTATTTCGATACAATAAACACAATAAATTTATGTAAAAACGGCGTCATACTAAAATTGTATAAAAGTTTATGGCTGTCGATAATACTGAACGTAATATAATCAATCATAACAAGCATAATAGTTTTTTTGTCTAATGAACATTGTTTTTTGGTAGCTAGTAATTCCTAAACCAAACATATTGCTAAACCTATTGCGCCAATCATGTAATTATGAAACTACAATCAAATATGTTATTGCAGTGAGCAAATTGTTGAAAAATAAAGCTTAATCAGTAGTAAGATGTTCGCTATACCAATACATATATCATTAATATGTTGTAAACATTGTATAGGAAAGTAGCTAAAAAAATATTAAATGACTGAAAATTGTCATCAATAAAAAAAGTAAGTTGAATTTAATAAAAACATGTTCGTTTATAAAAACAGATTATTATATTTACCGCTTTTTAATCTTGGCATACAAGTCCTTAATCTTAGAACCTTATTGTCTCTGAGAAAAAAAAAAAAAACATTTAAAAGACACCAAAAACTTAAAAAAATAAAATAGATTAAAAAAAAGTATAGTAAATAAAACTATACCTCAATTAAATTTCACTCGTAAGCTTTTTAGATCAAACAAAAAATATATTTTTGAAAAACAATTAACAGCAAATTCATGCTGGTTGGTCATTTATTGCAGCAGCTGCTTTCGTACATAAAAGGATGTCAATATTTTTGTGTATTTTACATGTTTGTACTTGTAAATACTAAATAAAATTCAACTGACTTTCTTCCTGATTTGTTTTTTCATTAAGTAGATGAACATTTAAACATCGTTTTTTGTGACTGAAACCTGGACAAACGCTTCAATGAATTTAAACGATATTCAAAAGTAAAAAACAAATAAAATTCTACAAAAAAAGAATAAAACATGAAAAAATACTTGTTTTCGAACACATGCAGACAACCAAAAATCAAATTGAAATGAGTTTAAATGCAACCAACCGCTGGAAAGACGTGAAATAAATCATCGATAATGCCAAACAATTGAAAAATTGAAATCAATATGAACAACAATAAAATGCAAAAGTTAAAAATTGAATTGATTTCACAAACACAACCAAATTCAATATCATCAGCCAAATATATCCAATACACCAGCACAATCAAATCCAGCTAAAAATTTAAACATTTTTCGTTCGATATTATTGTCGTCTTCTTTTATTTATTATTTTTTATTTGTTAAATGCGGCTGAATAAATATTTTAAGGGGTTTAAAAAAATACTTTAAAGCAAAGAGGGTGTGAGTTTTTGATTTCGATTTTATTCACTATTTTTTATTGTTTTCTGTGGCATTTGTGAACAGTTGTTTCATATTTAAAGCATACGAAAAAGGATTTACATAAATTTAAAGTTCTTATAATTTGTCAACATCAAATTGTCAAAGTATTTAGTAAAGTTTTCAATAGGTAGTAAGTAGGTATGAGCTGTAAGAACTATTTATTTCTATTTAAGGTAAAACTTGCATTCATGACAATGCTGATGACGATAAAGAAATTGTTAACAAAATTGCGTTTAACGGGGTTGTTTAAGGATTTACTTTTGTTTTGAACGTTAACGTCTTTATTCAAACAGAAAATTTTAAATTCAAGGCTTTACAATATTTGTTAATAGAATTAAATTTTAACAGATTTATTAAAGGACTGTATAATTTTTTATTTTATTTCATTCTTTGTATTGTGACAGCAGTTTTTTTCTAAATACGCAAAACTTAAAATTTCTTTTATTTAAAATTGTTTTCTTTTAAATCTTATGGGATTTTAAGAAGAATAGACAATTTTCAATGGCAACGTCTTGAGCTATTTTGCTGGAGGGATTTATCTCCAGTGTGAGGTGAGGGGAAAGTGTAATTCTTTATAAAAGATCTTGGAATATATATTTTTTTATGCAAAAAATGAGAAAAATAATAAAAGTAAGAAAGTTGTAGTCGGTCAATTCCGAGCGTAAATTATTATATAAATTGTGGTCTTCGAATGTTATTTTCGAAATAAATTCTTGTGAAATTTTAGTGTGGTTTATAATTTTATAAAACTCATTTACTAACGTTTGTACAAAATTAATGTATGTACGTTAAATTTATTCTCCGAAAAATACCTTAATTAGGTGCTACGGTCAACTAAGAATCGATCGAATTTTATTTACCACATATAGCGATTTATTTAAAGCATTTTAGCGCATATAAACCCTTATCTGGAAGCGTATTTTTATGATGGATAATAATACGATTTAAACCAGTTTCAATAGGATTTGTCTATGCATCATAGACAGTATTTTTGCCAAATATCTTTGAATTTTCTTAAAAATTGTAAGATTAATATGGAAGGATAGAAGAACGGTCATTATTAAATCGTCTCAGAACGTGATTTAGAGTAGAGCGATGTTTTTAAGATGGCGCACGTTCGGTTGAAAAGTACTCAAAACGACGATTAATTAAAAAAATATTGTGTGGATATTATAATAAATTTTTATACCGGGTAATAGAAAACAAACTGAAATCTAAAATTAAAAAATATCCTTTATCCTTGAATATCCTGAAATTCTGAAATTCATAAATTTTAAAATGGGATTTCAATGGGATCAGAAGTTATAACAATTTTTCTTTACTAACTAACACATTTTCTATTAGATATTAAGTGTTTTTTATGCATATTGATATACTTATTCAAATTTTAATGTAATAAATTATTGTTTATTTAAATAACGTATATAGCACATTCCAGATCTCGAAAAATAAAATGTTATTATTTTAAAAGTTTCCGAAACACATTAAGAGACCTTTAACCCAATTTTTAAAATCCGAACAATTTATTGTGAAGATTTTAATGAAAATGTACTCATATTTGATACTTGGGGTTACAAGGGCAAAATTTAGTAAAATTCATTATTATCGGTCCATTATTTCACCTACAATCCATAAATGTTTCCCCGAAATAGTAGTTTAACACATATAAATGTTTGAAATATGTAGTATTTATGTATACAAATTTCAGCACACATAAATTTATACAAATATAGATCGTTGTACCAAATTTTATAAAGATCGGTCCATAATTGATCATATCTCTCATATATGTAGGTTATATTATCCAACAATTACTTAAATGTGCATAAATCCAACATTATTATTAACATCAATATAAAATAATATATTTATGAATTTTATAAAAGTATAAATCATCATATATAATTTCACAGTAATAGGACCGTAATTGAATATAGTTTCCATATAATCCCCATTCCAGAAAATCAACTAAACTTGCATAAAATTTTACATAAATATCAATGTCGGGATAAAACTTAACAAAAGTAGAGATTGTTCTACTAAATTTCATAATGATCGGTCCATAACTGACCATGGCTCCCATATAATTCACATTCCCGAAAAATAAAGTATTGTAATAAATTTCGTAAGGATCGTTCCATAATTGACACATAGGTCCCATATGAGGCCCTCACACAATAATAAATTTAGTGCCCAAACACATGTACGTAGGGTATTATATGTTCTATCTTGACCAACGCTGCTTGATTTTATCCTTTTCTATTTGTTTTTACACTAAACTTAAAATAAAATTATAAGAAATAAATAAAATTATAGACAAACTGCAATAACTTCTGATCCCATTGAGATCGTATTTTGAAATTTATGAACTACTAGCTAATACCCGGTGTGCTTCTCAACCCCCCGAAATGAAATACATAGTAATTAAAAAAAATATACTAATTTTTGTATTTAATTTTTATGGGAGGGACTATACCCCCATAATCCGCTAATTTATTAGATAAATGTTTTCATGGATGTCAAAATTCTTTGTGCAAAATTTTAGCATTCCAACTCCAATAGTTTCCCAGATATACGAATTTTTGCATTTAATTCATATGGGGGTACCATGCCCCCTACTTCTAGTCCAAAGTGGCTCCGACAAAATTTTAGAACTCTAACTGTTATATTTTATCAGATATGATAATTTAATATTTTCTTTATATGGGAGGTGCCACGCCCACTATTTCTTTTCCGTCCATTTTTATACAAAATGTTCACATTGACACTTAAGTTTATTGTACAAAATTTGAGAAATGTAACTGTAATATTTTCCTAAATTTTCGGCATTTGGTATTGACAAGCAATATTAGGCGTGGGATGTGCCACACCCCCTATTGCTAATTCGCCTATTTTTTTCCGGAATGTTCATATAGGTGTCAAAGTTGTTCGTGCAAAATTTGAGGACTCTAGTATTACCAATTTCCGAGATATACTACTTTTAATAGTTATTTAGTAAGTGGGCGTGGCACCTAGCCCACATGGAATTTCAAAATAAAAAAAATTTCAAAAGTAAAGTAGTAGTATCGGTTTAGCCGTTTAGGCGGCTATAGACTTCAAACAAACATACATACATACATACATACATACATACATACATACATACATACATACATACATACAAACAAACACACATTAATTTTTATATATATAGATAACGAAAATATGATTACAAACATCATATGAAAAAATAAGGAAAATAAAAAGACCCTTTTTCAGGATATTCAAGGATAAAGGATATTTTTTCATTTTAGAGGTCCTTGAAGGATGTGTAACTTTTATGACTCTATAATAAAGGAATATTAGTACTTTTCTTTGACACCGCTTTTATTAAAATCGGATAATGCATTTGAGAGTTATTAAACATTAAACGTTGTTCATTTTTGACAAAAACGCCCGAGGTGTCCCAATTTAGAGGTCCATAAAATATGAACCGTAAGCGATATGGAACTGATTCAAACGCCATAAAATGCACGATGACTATTTTAATGTACACACCAAATTTGCAAAACTTTTAAAACTGTAATTTTGGGTCGAAATTGCACACCATAAAATAAGAACTGTGCACGAAAAATACTTGTATACAAATATAGTTATAAAAACTAAATTAATGAACGCATTTTTTAAAACTAAGTATATATTTATTAATGACTGTTATATTCAAGTTAGGAATGTCAAACCCGAAATCCCGATCCCGAAAATCCCGGGATTTTTCAGGATTACAAAATCCCGAATTCCAAAAAAATCCCGGGACTTCAATTTCTAGAGCTTTTATTGAGTTTTCATTTACCTTTTAGCTGTGCATAGTCCACTATTTTTAAACTCCTTTTCTTTTTTGCTGAGTTTTGGGCCCAAAACTTTTTAATTGGGCGCAGTTCTGTACAATTTGGTGGATTATCCTCTCTCGGTACAAACACAACACCATTTGTTTGATACCACTCCATAGGTTTGTGGCTGTAACGAAATGTAGCGAGATATTTTGTTTTTTTACACGATATTTTTCTGAGTTGCAAAAAGTCTGCCACTACATAATTCTGAAAATTTTTTGTTAACTTTTCTGACAAAAGATTCAGAACAATTAACTTTTTGGGACCGAATTGGGTTTTCATTATAAATTTTAAATTCCATGTCAAAACGGACAGCAATCGGATTTGAATTCTCCGATGTCAATGAAATTCACTACAGATATTGGCAATTGGAAGTGTTTCCTAAATCATCAAATTTTAGACACATGCCCGTTTCCGGTCCAAAAATATGACGGTTTGAAAATGAGAAAAACCTAAAAAATTTACAAACTAATAACTTCTAAACTATAAACGGTAGTTATCTAGTTTTAGTTTCATAATAAAGACAAAAATATTACCTTTATAAATATATTTATAATTTTTTTTTAAATCAAAAGTTTAAAGGTAAAAGTTGGACTTATAATAATCAAATCATTATATTTCAAAAAACGGTATTTTAAAAATTCTGAAAAAAAATATGTAATGTTGACGTAACTCTTCTTCCTACGCACGGAAAATTTCAAGTTGGTGTCTCATTTAGTTTAGAAGTTATGGACCAAATTAAAATTTAATTACTTATAACTTCTAAACTAAAAACAATAAAATTTCAATTTTAGTATCATTTTAAAGATTAAGATATTGTCTTCAAAATTATGTAAAGTAAATTTATTTAGTTTGAAAGTTCAAAGGTCAAATTTAAACTTATAAAAATTAAATCTTTATATCTCCAAAAACGATATTTTTAAAATTCTTAAAAAATTATATAATGTTAACACAACTCTTGTCCATATCCGTGCAAAATTTCATTTAGTTTAGAAGTTATGTAACAAAATATAAACCAAAGTCAAATTTTGTATATAAAATTTAATTTTTTTTAATTAAAAAAAAATAATAATTTAAATGAATTTTTTTAAATATTTTAAATTTTTACATACAAAAAAATTGCTTTTTACTATATTTTGCTTCATAAATCCTAAACCAAAAGAGACTCCAACTTGAATTTTGGCTCAAGTATAGAATGGAGTTAAGTTATCAATATATAATTTTTTAAAGAATTTTAAAATACCGTTTTTTGAGATATTCAGCTTTGAATATTATATTATATATTTTGATCTTTGAACTTTCGAAGTAAATAAATTTTATGTGCGTAATTTTAAAGCCAATATCTATTTATATTAAATGAGATACGAATTAGAATTTAACAATGTATAGTTTAGAAGTTATGAGCAATGAACTATGTACACTTTTGGATAAAATTTGATAGTTTTTAAATTTTTAAAACGTCATATTTTTGGACCGGAAAGGGTCTTAAGTCTGAAAGTTTGCAATTTGATCAACACTTGTAATAGGTAATAACAGTAACGAATTTCATTGAAATCGGAGACATGAAATCCGAAAATTACTGTTTTTTGTCCGTTTTTATATGGAATTACTGAATATGTGTTTTTTTTTTTTTTTTTTTTTTCAATTTTCATGTTCAGAAAAAATAATTTTGTAATGACAAAAGTTATAAGCCCAAAAACATAAATGAATTTTTTTCGTGCGCTCTCCTTTATATTTTCCGGTTTCTCGTGACATTTTAAGACGATCTAGCTATGTCCATCCGTATATCTGGCTAAAATATTTTCCTCATTTGTTTAGTATTGAAAATAGGCCAAATCAGTTCAGTTTGGACTCCGAAACTTCACTTCATCTTTTGTCGCCGAAATTTTGTACGAAATTTTCAAAGACCGGTGGTATTTTTAAGGAATTATCCCTTATGAGCTGCCGAAATAATCCATTCTGAATTCATAATTGTTCATAACTCAATCTTTAGAATACTAAGTAAGAGCGACCGGAATTGGCCAATAGAAAAGATGTTATCTTCCATCACGACAATACGACCCGCTTAAATTTTATTGCACTTGGCTGGGGAGTTCAGATGTACCACCGGATAGTCCGGAACCAGCACCGTCTGACTACCATTTGTTTCGGTCTCTGTAAAACTCTCTTGATGGTAACTGTGTTATTAAATCATAGCTTTCAGTTTAATATTCTCATTTATTACTTTTTGTATGTCCTCTTGTGCTCAATCTGTTACCTGAAAATATGTAATTATGAAGCTCCCTCAAAACAAAGTCATTCATTGGGGGGTTTGGTTGAAAAACATTACTTAAGTGGTCAGCAAATATTAAGGCTTAATCCCTCTTCTCTACTGGTGGTTTAATATTTCTAACTGCTTCCAGAGGCAAAAGTTTGTGTACTTTGTATTAGTCAGGCTCTTAATGTAATTTCTATTTCTGCGATCCTCTTCTAATAGAAGAGCCGAATATTTTACTTGCTTTGCCGCAGGAGATCTGTTTTTTTGTCATTCTCTTTTTTTTTTTTTTTTTTCAAGCTGAAGACTTTTAATTTCAGAGTTTGAAATTTGTGAATATTTTTTAGAAGTGACTTTGATCTTATTTTATGATTCATTAATATCTTCCTCACACTGAATATTAGCGTTCATGTGCTAATATATTTCTTACATTTTAAAGCCGGATTTTATTTTATTTTACTATAAACTGAGCTAAAGAGTGTATTAATTCGAATATAAAACTCGAAATTAATCTCTCTGTAAATGCTACATTACTCATTACTTCTTTAGTTAGTGTAATACAAAATAAAACCTATTAAATATAAATCACATAGAATTGTTTACTAGAAACCTTAAAAAATCTAGGACAGTTGTCACAACGATAACAATCATTAGTTGACCAAACCAGTCATAATTTCCTTTCCTACCAAAAGCTAACAAAATAAAAAATAAATATGCGTAAAATTCAATATTTTTGTTATCAAATTGAATTAATAAACTTAAGCATTCTTAAGTGCATTTTATGATTTCTTGCAGGAAACTAGGAAATTACTTCGCCCTTAATCCAATAATCGCAAATAAGTAAAAAAAAAAAGAAAGTAAAAACGCAGTCTCGTACTATTAAGTTGTAATCATAAATAACTACTTGACACGCAATTTAACAAAATGTTTTTTAGCAGCAACAACCAAATAAGCAAAAGTAAACTCCTTAAGGGAGTTTCACTAAAAACCCAAAAAAAAAAAAAACTACCCTCTGCTCTATTTTAAACAACAATGAATATATGAGTGTTAACATGCAACAAACATCAGATCCTTTTCAGTTGTATGTGTTTATGAAAATGCCTGTCAATGTGTGAGTCTGAATGTTTAAATAATAAAAACCTGGTTGTTTAATCTTGTTATAATTTTTCATTGGGAGGTGTTGAATATGCAGCCAAATAAAAAAAAAAACCTGAAAGAAGTTAAATAAAATTATATATTGTGTTATAAACATTTTACTTTATTATTCCCCTATTGACTATTTACACTTATGTGAGTACGTTTTTTTTTATTATTTACCACCAAACAATGACGGCTTCAGTTCAGCACTTGTTTGCTCAAAGAATTGCTAGAAAATGCTAAGAACTGAGGGAGGAAACTTTTCTTTGTTCACTGAAAACCCCCCAAAAAGATTTACAATTAGAAATTTGATCGTTTGAGAAAGATTATGTTGGAATTTATAGTTGTTTCACAACTTTTTTTCTTGTTATAGAAATACCCCACCTTTAAAGTTGAAGTTCTATTGTTGATTTTCCGTCTACTTAAAATTTGAAATGGTCAACTTCAAAAAAAAAAAAAAAAGTATAAAAATTCATAAATTACCACAATTATCTCGTTTATAAAATTTTAATGTAAAAATTACTTCAGTCGATTTCTAAAATTTACAAAAACTATTTTATATTCTGTCATATATCATTACTTAGTTATAATCTAAAACGTAACTAGTTCCTATTGTTATAACTAATCATGACTTCAGTAATGCTTTAAAATCAATGCGCTATTTAATAGCTTGTAAGTAATTAGTTATTATGATGACATCTAAGTAGTTGCCTCTATTGTCATCACCATGTTAAAATAATGCGCTATTCAGCTAATGTGTAAGTAGTGAAAGTTTTTGCTGGGTAATCTCTCATTTTTTTTTTTTTTTTCTAAAATACTTTTTGCAATCCTTATGATTTCTAATGTTTCAACGTCAAAAAAGGCAACTTCCTAAGAAATATGCATACAATTTCAATATAAAGCATAGTATTTAATTAAATCATTTTAAAGCAACTGCTAAATTGCAACACATTCTTAAGCACAATATTGTTAATGTGTATGAAACCGCAATAAACGTAGTTTTATATGCACAATTACCGTTTTAAATGAATAAATAAATAAGTTAACAAATGAATGTATAGAAATAAATATGACTTTAGTGTTACGAGTATTAAAAGAGCTATGAAAATATTTTGAAAACTTTTCTATGTTTTTTTTTATTTTTTTAGTTTTTTTCGTCTGTTTTTCGCAATAAAAATTGACTAAAACCAGTAGAATTTATAGTTGAGTCACAAACTAATGACTCCAGCTAACTTTATGTGTCTGGCAAAATATTTCGATAAATTTTGTGTTTCTTTTCATATGAAAAATACAAAAACACAAAATTGTTGTACATTTGTGCAAACTTTTGTATAAACATTAAATGAAAATTCAGAAAATGAATGAAAAAAAAGACATAATAATGTTCAGATAGAGAGCAACAAACTTGAAGGGAAAAAGTCATTGTAGTACAACGTATTAAAAATATTGTTGGTATTGTAGGCAGATATTTGAAGTGATAATATCTTTTGGAGGTAAGCGATATAACGACAATATTATGGATACTTCTCAAAACAGTTTAAAATAATTTTATATTTTTATATATTATATGCTCTTGGGCTTATAACTTTTGATGTAGTGAAAAATATATAATTCTGTTAACTCACTAGCCATGTGGCAAGTTTCATGGTAATAGCAAAATTAGATTTTATTAAAATGGAAATTGAACACAGAAAAAATTATTGCTTTTTTTTTTCAATTAACACTACCCAGCAAAAATTGCTGCATACCCAGAAGCAGGTTTGTAAGGGAGAGTTAAAAGAACTCTCCCTTGCCAACCTGCTTCAAGAAGACATGATTTTTGTTCGTGATGTCCCACTTGGTAGGGCTCTTTGCTGCGCTACGTATTAGGTTCATACATGCCTTTATTATGCGCATTTCATGCCTCTTTTATGTGCATCTTTTAGAGATCCCAGAAGCTGTGAAATCATACCTTGAATTTAAAAAATGCATTTATAAAAAATATTATTTTTATTTATTACTATTTTTTATTTGATTTGCTTTATAAAAAATTAAAAAGAAAAATCGAAAATTTTTTAAATCAGATCATCAACTGGCCTTTTTATTGGGGTAATCTTTAATTATTTAATCTGCAAAAAAATGATGATAATAAAAAGATATATTACTTAATAGAAACAAATTAACACAAAAACATAAGATTATGTTATACGTACCGTATATTAAAAAAATGAATAACCCATTGTTTTTTCTGTAATCTTATTTTTTTTCTTATCGTATAAAAACAAAAACACAAAATTTCTTCAAAACAAGTCAAACTGAAAATTAAAAAAAGTAATAAGACACAAAATACGTTACAAAACATATCATTTCTTGTATATTATAAAGAAAACTAAAAACAATATACATATTTAGAACTTTATTAATTTAATAAATAATATTATTTTGTTAATATAATAGTTAATTAAAATAAATATAATAATTTTACTTACAATTTTAATATAATTTTTGTACATTATTTTTTCCGACTTTCACCAACAAACTTACCTCTTAACACTTTGAACGCTCGACCACAACTAATCAACTCAATTCAAAATATTGCATCATCCAACTTAACAGAACTTTTTGTATTAAATTGTAAATAAAAATGGGGAGAAGAAAGTCATTCGCTTACAATCCTGCATCCACGTAAGCGAGAGAGCATGCAGGTTGTAATTCGGTAAAAAAAAAAATATGAGCCCAATGTAAATTTCTCGCTTCCTTTTATAGTTTACTCAAATGCGCATCAATGATGTGCTATCGGCAGGCATGAATAATTTTGCACTGCTTACCAGTACCTAAAAAATTTTTGCTGGGTATTGTTTGGTTTTGTATTAAAATTTAATTTAAAGTTTAAGTTATTTAATAATTTGATAGAAATTGATTTTCAAATTTTCTACAAAGAAAAAAATTGAAATTTTCTTCAGTAATTTAAAACAAAATGGGTATATAAAAAAACATTGGAAAAATATATATAATTTATGTGTCAACAAATTTATATTTTCTGTTTATATTTTGGTGATTGTGTTCTCCATGGACATGAAGGAGCTTGATCCTAGTACGATGGGTATTTATGCAATGAATAAATTCATATCATACGCATTTATGGTAAAGTCTTTCTATATTTTAGTAGGTGTTGGCAATACGATTACAATTGGTATCTGGTAGATGTTCACAAACTTGGCAGGTTGGAAGTTCTGGAACGACTGGTTCTGATATTAAAGTAAATAAAATGCTCGTTTGAAAATTTGTTTAAATTGGACATAAATATTTAATGTTCTGTCTTCATTTTCATGTCGCAAATAACTCTTCTTGCATCAAAGTTTGTTAATACGTCATATATTAATCCCAGAAACACATAACAAATTTTTTAACCCACCAACTTTCCCTTTTTTGATTAACTGGCGAACATCTTGAATAAGAAGAGCTCATATTTAGAAGAATATATCCTTAATAATATAAAGGCCTAAAATGAATACCAATGATACCAGAGAATCAAGACCAATAAAGATGTAGAAATCAAAACACAACCAGTTAAAGGGTGGAAAAGAAAAAAACATTAAACAATTAATTTTTATAAAATAACAAAAATAAAATAAATAGTAAAAAAATTAATAATATATGCATTTTTTAATTAATATTTTGATTCAAACAATCACCTACTTGATTGATTTGATTAATATCTTGATTTTTTTCCAATTAACATATTGATTCATTTAATCAACACATTGTTTAAAGTTAAGATTTTTTTTTCATTATTTTTTTATTTTTTTTAATTACAAATTTAAATTTGTTTAATTGGAAAAAACGTTTTTTTTTTTAAATTTTTTTTACAATTGTAGTAATTCATATAATCATTTTGGTGAGAGGTGCAAATTTAAACATTTTTTTGATCATTTTTTTATTGATTGAAATCGTTTTTTACCTTTTTCTGTGAACAAAAAATACCTAAATACATAACTCAAATTTTTCATGAAATTTTATGTCGGTTATAAAAAACAATTGCTAGGAAGGCAGTTGTGTCACATAATACAGTTTTTTGGGTCATAATATTATACAAAGAAGTCATGGTTACTAAATGGAAACCCGGTAGTAGAAAAAAAAAAATAGTATCTTCAGGCTGTAGGACTCAGGCAAAATAGAAAGAATTGTGAGAGGAAGAAAAGTGTCCCAAATAGTTATTTGCTTTCAATCTTTATCAGAAAACTTGAAAGGAAATCGAGTCTGAAGACCTATTAAGTTCAAAAAAATTACTGAAACACAATAAATCCTTTAATTGGAAAAATTTCCAGATATTTCCTTAAAAACCAACAGGAAATAATTTATTCTTTTATGTTTAGAACCTGATCATAACAGTCATTAATAAAAATATAATTTAGAAAAAATTCGCCCATTGGTTTAGTTTCTATAAGCAGATTTGTATGCAGGATTTTTTTCGTAAGCAGTCCTTATATAAAAAGCTATGATTTTTGTGCCCTTTTTAGATATTTATCTTTCTATATAGAAAGTCAAGCGCTATTGTATTATTAAATTAGGAGATGTGAAATTTGTTAAACAGTTTAATTAATATGGATTAATTAGATATTGAAAGAAGTAAACACGGTTTTGGACTTGGGCAACATAAAGCGACTTAGAAATTTATTTATTTAATTGAATTAGAATATTTCCTTATTTTTATACCTACCATCAAAAAGATGAGGGGTATATTGATTTTCTCATTCCTTATGTAAAATGTCGAAAAAGTTATTTAAGACCCCATAAAGTATATATTTTCTTGGTCCTGGTAAGATTCTGAGTCGTTATTATGTTCGTCCATCTGTCTCTTGGACGTCTGTTTGTTTGGTATTATCGAAATGGTCAAAATCGGTTAATTAACAAAGAAGTAATGGGCCAAATACTAGAAGCGCAGGGTGCCCGTTGTAGCTTCATTTCACACAATTCTGCTGACACGTCTTAAACAAAAGAATGTACAACCAAACCGGAAACTCGGAAACAAAAAATGGGCGTGGTTTGCCCACTTTACCGCCTACCTCCCATTTAACGTACAATTTTTTTTTTTTTTTTTTTTGTGAAATGATTATATCCAAACAACACAGTTGTTTAATTTTTATCTAAATTTAATCAATATATTCAAGCAAAAATAAAATTAGACAGTAAAGTCTTTTTCTCATTTAAAGTTTTAATTTATTCAATTATCAACCTGTTAGTTTTGTTGGGGCTAATCGGTTTTACCATTTTTCATAACTTACATGCAGAGAAGAAGCATTTCTCAATATGGTTGCCCCAACAATATTATTTTCATCGGAAAGATATATTTTTATCGAAAACATCCTTATTGTTGAATATATTTTATTTTAAAAACAATTTTGTTGTAGCAATTATTATACATTTGTTCTCAATTCACAATTTAATTGTTGGCACAACATGTTAAGCAATATGTTTAAACTAGAACCACATTATTGTTGTTAAAATTCCATGTGCGCAAAAAAATATTTTCAATACCTGAATATATTATTGTGTTTGTAATTTTGAATTGACAACAAAATGTTTGTTTTGTATTGGCAACAATATACATTTTTAGTACTTGACAATAAGTATACTTGCTGATTATTATTCAGTTTAGTGTGCTTCTTGCATAGAGTTAGTTATCTGTAGGCGTGTTAAAAATATATTAGAAAATATACTGAATCTATATTATAAAAAAGTGAATTATTTAAAATAACTTATTTTAATTAAAATAAAATAAACTAGAAATAAATATTTTACATAAGTGTTTCAGATTGTGAAAATATATTAAATGGATAATAGGCAAGAAAACTACACAATAGGTTATCTTCGGAGTGCAAAAAATTTGTTACCTTGTACGAGTATTCAAGAAATTTCTCACGTTTTATCTATCCAGATTCATCGCCGGTGAATCTTTTTGTACCAAAATGATTTATTTTACATAACTAAATTATACTTAATTTTAATAAAACTACCATAAGGTAAATTAATTGGCATAATAATTGTTTCTCGAGACTATAATTATTTTTATTGTGAATCAACCATATTATTGCCGTATACATGAATCGCGTACATATACAACAAAAATATGGTTGCAGATCAACAATGTTTTTATTGTAATTCAACCATAATATGGTGCTACATCTAACCATAATATAATTTACAGACAACCATAAAATCCAAACATAATATGACAGTACTCGATTATGGTTGCTATTCACAATATTTTATCTTTGCGTGTAATTCAACATTTTTGTATGCCATAATTATATTTACATATTGTTAGTAGTTTTAATTGTGCTGTAAATTGTGTCTTCACTGTACTTTGATTTCCAATTTCCATTAAATTGTGTGTCAACATTTTACATACGGTAACAGTTTTTGAACTCTTGTATAAAAAAAGATCTCAAATAAAGTACTGCAGCTTTGTTTATACCGTTTTGTCGAAAACAAGAAAAAGGGCACGACATTTTGTTAATTTGTTGTGCCCGCGTGCCACAAAGGTCCACAAGGTACTAAAGTTGGACACCTCGGATATGAACCTGCTTCCTGAACCTGAATCCTTGTAGAGAGTAGATCTTATAAAGAGTAGATGTTTATACACTCAGTTTTCAATACTTTTAAATATTTTGATATAAAAGCTACAAAATGTCCAATGAGAAAATGATTCGGTTAACTACTGGTTTCAACCATAAAATTCAATGCGATAAGATTCTGAATCAAATAACAAGAATTGCAGGATACGAAATCACGACAGAAAACAAATTCGTGTTTTGTATATCAAATTCCATCTATTCCACATATTTTGTTTAAGGGTGGACGAAAACATTTTTATGTTTTTTGTCGAACAGTGTTTTTAAACAAATTGAGCCCTAATCGGAAAAATGTAAGTGCAGAACACAAAATTTTACAGGAGAAGCATAGATTGGAGATATCTTAACGAAATAAGACGTGAATAATTATTTGGCTACAATGACGAACCCTATTGAAACTGCTTAAGATCGGTGCTCAATTTCGTATAATTTCCCTACAAATGTTTTCCCGGAATAAGAGTTTAAAGTTCATAAATGCCTTAAAAGTACAGTGAACGAAGAAAGGATTACCAGTAGAAGCTTTACTCCTAATAGATAATACCCCATCCCATCCACCAGAATCCGACCTTAAATCCGAGGATGATTCCATAGAAGCTATGTTCATGCCTCCAAATGTAACGGCTCTGATCCAGCCAATGGATCAAAATGCAATTAGAATCACCAAACTTCATTATAGGAACAGTCTTTTGGCAACAATTATTGCAAAAGAGGGGGATTTGCTTGAATCGATGAACAAAATCACACTTAAAGAAGGAGTTTCTATTCTAGAGGCATCCTGGAACCGAGTTGGTAAAGAAACTTTATCTAACTGTTGTAAAAATATTTTGAATATGGTAAATGATGAAAACGATCCTGAATTTAATGTTCCTTTGAGCGTTTTAAAAGAAAAGTGGCAATCAGAGGTTAGATCTTTAGAAAATACTGCTGCAGATCTTCTACAGACATTGTGCCCTCAGGAAGTATTTACTGCTGTAAACATTAGAGATTGGATCAATAATCCTTGTGAGGACGTCACGCCATTTGATGAAAATGATTTAATTGAAGAGTCCGACGATGATGACGACTGTTTTATTGAAGCGCCTGAAAATAACATTAAAGCCAAAGAAGCTGTCGAAATTTTTAACAAAGCTGTCCAATGGGCTGAATTTCAAATGGTCGATCAAACCGACATTAAAGTATTGAAAAAAATCAGGGAATTGGCGGTAAATAAACTGGTCGAACAAAAGAAAAAATAGAAAATAATAACCGATTATTTCCATATTTAATTATATATGTATGTACCTATCTTTTTTCATTGTAAATTTTATTTATTTTTTTTGTCGTAATATTTTGTTTGTTTTTTATGTACATACTACGTATGTACTCTTTATAAAATGGATTTTTAAAAACTTTTTATGTTCTAAATAAATTACAAAAAGTTTTTTTAGTAATCTTTGCATTTTCATTCCTTGCAGACATGATTTTAGAAAGAATAACTTAGTAATATATATACAAAAAATCACAATCGAAAATTTGAACAAATTCGAAAATATGAACTACCCCGACATTAATTAGTTCACATTATCGAGAGTTCACTGTATCAATATTTTAATAAAATTCGGCGTAAATAAGTTCTACCCCAGCAAAAATTGCTGCATACCCAGAAGCAGGTTTGTAAGGGAGAGATAAAAGAACTCTCCCTTACCAACCTGCTTCAAGAAGGCATGATTTTTGTTCGTGATGTCCCACTTGGTAGGGCTCTTTGCTGCGCTACGTATTAGGTTCATACATGCCTTTATTATGCGCATTTTAAGGCATCATAGATGTGATGATTTCATTCCTCTTTTATGTGCATCTTTCAGAGATCGCAGAAGCTGTGAAATCATGCCTTGAATTAAAATAATGCATTTTTAAAAAATATTATTTTTATTTATTATTATTTTTTATTTGATTTGTTTTATAAAAATGTAAAAAGAAAAATCGACAATTTTTTAAATCAGATCATCAACTGGCCTTTTTATTGGGGGAATCCGTATATAAACAAAAACACAAAATTTCTTCAAAACAAATCAAACTGAAAATTAAAAAAAAAGTAATAAAACACAAAATACGTTACAAAACATGTCATTTCTTGTATATTATAAAGAAAACTAAAAACAAAATACATATTTAGAGCTTTATTAATTTAATAAATAATATTATTTTGTTAATATAATTGTTATTTAAAATAAATAAAATTTTACTTACAATTTTAATATAATTTTTGTACATTATTTTTTCCGACTTTCACGAACAAACTTACCTCTTAACACTTTGAACGTTCGATCACAACTAATCAACTCAATTGGAAATATCCCAGCAAACATTTTTTAGGTACTGGTAAGCAGTGCAAAATTATTCATGCCTGCCGATAGCACATCATTGATGCGCATTTGAGTAAGCTATAAAAGGAAGCGAAAAATTTACATTGGGATCATAATTTCTTTTACCGAATTACAACCTGCATCCTCTCTCGCTTACGTGGATGCAGGATTGTAAGCGAAAGACTTTCTTCTCCCCATTTTTATTTACAATTTAATACAAAAAGTTTTGCTAAGTTGGATGGTGCAATATTTTCAATTGAGTTGATTAGTTGTGATCGAGCGTTCAAAGTGATAAGAGGCAAGTTTGTTCGTGAAAGTCGGAAAAAATAATGTACAAAAATTATATTAAAATTGTAAGTAAAATTTTATTTATTTTAAATAACAATTATATTAACAAAATAATATTATTTATTAAATTAATAAAGCTCAAAATATGTATATTGTTTTTAGTTTTCTTTATAATATACAAAAAATGACATGTTTTGTAACGTATTTTGTGTTTTATTACTTTTTTTTTAATTTTCAGTTTGATTTGTTTTGAAGAAATTTTGTGTTTTTGTTTTTATACGATTAGAAAAAAAATCGATTAGAGGAAAAACAATGGGTTATTTATTTTTTTCATATACGGTACGTATAACATAATCTTATGTTTTTGTGTTAATTTTTTTCTATTAAGTAATATATCTTTTTATTATTATTGTTGTTATCTTTTTTTGCAGATTAAATAATTAAGGATTACCCCAATAAAAAGGCCAGTTGATGATCTGTTGTCGATTTTTCTTTTTAAATTTTTATAAAACAAATCCAATAAAAAATAATATTAAATAAAAATAATATTTTTTATAAATGCATTATTTTAATTCAAGGCATGATTTCACAGCTTCTGGGATCTCTAAAAGATGCACATAAAAGAGGCATGAAATCATCACATCTATGATGCCTTAAAATGCGCATAATAAAGGCATGTATGAACCTAATACATAACGCAGCAAAGAGCCCTACCAAGTGGGACATCACGAACAAAAATCATGCCTTCTTGAAGCAGGTTGGTAAGGGAGAGTTCTTTTATCTCTCCCTTACAAACCTGCTTCAGGGTATGCAGCAATTTTTGCTGGGATTGCATCATCCAACTTAGCAGAAGCTTTTGTATTAAATTGTAAATAAAAATGGGGAGAAGAAAGTCATTCGCTTACAATCCTGCATCCACGTAAGCGAGAGAGGATGCAGGTTGTAATACGGTAAAAAAAATATGAGCCCAATGTAAATTTCTCGCTTCCTTTTATAGCTTACTCAAATGCGCATCAATGATGTGCTATCGGCAGGCATGAATAATTTTGCACTGCTTACCAGTACCTAAAAAATTTTTGCTGGGACCCCATAAGTACCCCCTCGTACGCACATTTGGGAATCATTGATTTAAAGCGTGAATTACCTATTTAATTATAAAAATTGTATTATAAGTCAGTTAAAATGCACTTATTAAAATGTCTGCTTTTACGGAATAGTTAGTTTATGGTTATATCTTGATTCAAAGTAATCGGAGCTGTAAAAGCGGAAGTTCATTATTGTTGGTGATTAATGATGACAATATTCAACTGACTTTGTTCTGTTTTGTATTGGAAAGTAACTGCACAATATTAATGTGTGTGTGTTTATATGTATATCTATGAAGCATGGTCCCATGTGATGCAGAATTTCTAAAGAAACATCACAAATACAACCAACAAAACTCTGTCTTGATGATGTTGCCATCGTCATTGCGCAAAAAAAGCGCCATTAAATGGTTCATTAAATTGTTGTGATATTTATTTTTATGAATTTCTGTTGTGCTGCTTTCTTTTTATTCCTTTTGCCCATTTTATAACTAAAGAAGAAAAAAAAAAAAAATCTAAAGGAAACAAGTATCCAAGAAGCTATAAAATGCATTTCAATAAAATTTCCACTTGTTATACAAGAATGAAAAGAACTGAACAAAAAGAAAAACACATCTAAATCTACGATTACGAGTAAAACAATGAATTTTTATAATCATTCTTAACTAATTCATTGTAATTTTAAAGTGGGTGAGAAAATAACAATAAACTATATCTGTGGATGCCATCACATAAAATGCCATAATTAGTTCCAATCATTAAAAAAACATGACCCTCTATGGTCTTTGGTATCACAAATCACACTCACATTGAGAAGTAGAAAAGAAATAATGCAATAGATTTCTTTTGAAAATTTATGATACCTCCAAGCAATGTTGGAGAGTATGTTACTTGGCTTTAAGACTGAAATCAATAAAATATATTTTACTACCACTGAAATGACATAAATTTTCTAAAGCATAAATTTTCAACGATTGACAAACGGTCATAAATAACAAAAAAAGAAAAATATTAAAAATTAGATTTATAAGGTTTTCATTTGTAATGAAAGAATAAGTTTTACACTACTATTGATAAAGTCCAATTTTTAGCCGATGTAGAGACTAGCACGTTGTTTCGTTCAAACAAGGATCACACTGGTTCCTCTAAAGGGAGTCAACTCAAGATCGAATTAAAAAAAAAGCAAAAAAACGGAAAAATCCCTTTCGGTATAACTGCTGAAGGATTGTTTTGTAATGGTGGTTGTGATCGGTTCATTATTTCACCTAGCGATACCAAATTTTTATATTGTTCTTTTGGCAGAAATATAACAAAATTCGAAAAAAGACCTATTTTCATTCTGATCCAGCTCAAGAAAGGATAACTTAAGGAGAAAAATTTTTTAAAAACGGTAACATAGAATGAAATAAATTTTCATTTGGGCTGGGAACCATAGAAAACAACTAAAAGTCCAACTCTTTTCATTCGCTGAGAGACAAAAAATTACTCTCTTCACACGTATAAATTTGTTCTGTAGAAAATTTTACTAACACATACAATGAGTTAGGTTTTTTTGACAATTGAGTTAGGTTTTTTGTGAGCAAGTTGGAGTTCTAGTTGTTTTCTATGCTGGGAACATCGATACCTTTTCTTTTAATTTGTTTTTTTTTTTTTTTGTGAATTCAGAAAGGTCTAATTTATTACTAGCTGTTTGAATCGGCTAAAAAGCGCACAACTGATCCATTTGAAGAAAGCGTTAAACGTAAAGCGGCCAGAATATGTGACCAGACGAATCCATAATTTTCAGCATGACAATGCTCAACCTTATGACTGGGAACCAGTTAAAAACTTTAAAAATAATTTATATTTATCTTTTTTCCATCCCGCGAAAGTATAACGGAAGGACAAACATTTTGGGAAACGGTATCCTACAGCTATACTTTATATTTCATTTATACAATCGACTCCACCCTGGTGTGGGTGGTATAAATAGTCGAAGATAAGAGACGAAGTAATAACACAAGTTTACAAATTCAGGTCATCTATTGGACCTGAGCAGATGAGAACTAATTCTGATGTAATTTGGGACGCTGAATTCAAATATGGCATTCGTTTCTCAAATTTGGTTTTAGTTTTTGAGTGTTGGAGCAATGCATTGTAATAATAACTTTTTGATGTTGACGTCACTAAAATAATATTTCAATTAAATTCGTAATGTTCGATATTATTGCAGACTATGTAAAACTATACAAAAAGCTTTACAAAGACGACTTGAAGGGTTTTTATTATGTTTATATATGTTATACATATACTTCAGAAAATGAGACATTTTTTCTTTTTTTAAATACTTAGAGGTGAGTATTTTTATTACCTTGGTTTATATGTTTCACTAACTGTATTAATGACTTAATTTGAATTTTTAATTTACTAACACAATTGGCAGAGTTGATTACATCATAGTTGCAGGGGTAAACAATGTTGCACAGTGTAACTAAAGTCAATGTAAACATGAGCAAACATGAGACACTATTCCCTATTTTGAATCGAAATCTCAATAGAAATATAACATGTACTTCAGTGATGATATCAACGATTTATTTGATTTCATGAATACACTGTTCGATATCATTTGTGGCGGAAATCAAAATACCTCCAATATTTCCAATGATTTTGGAACCAGGGCGTGATGAGTTCCTACTATTGGACTCTAATACGTGAAACAGTTGCCAAACGATACGACTCAATTTTGACGAACCTTAATTCCGATTAATAACATTTTATTTAACAAATTGGTTATCAGATCTCAAATATAGTAAAAAAAAAATTGTTTGTTCTGATGTCACGAAAACTGCAACCAATTTGGGTAAAATTAATGAAGATTAAAATTCAGCATCCTGAATAATTTTAGAAACCACTTTCACTTGCTCATGTAGGAAACCTTGTATACCTTTTTAATTTTTGTGACTCTAATTGATTTTCATTTTCTTTGTTGCAGAAATTTAATCCATTAAACTTTGGCTTTTTTAAACTAAATTTGTGGTTTACATGATTATATAATTGTTTTTTCGATCTCTTGAGAATAAAACTTTAATAGTCTTTTGTTCTACTGGCTAATTATAATTTTATTTTTTTTTTTTTTTGTAATTAGCACTCAATTCCGCCTCTTGCAAAGGTATTGTATTATTGATTTTGAACAATATTTTGGATTATTTGAAATTAAGACAGCCTGCACATAGTTGTAGTGAAACATGGCTACAGCATGATCACTACAACTATTCAATGTTTGTATAACCGTTTTTCATTGATTTAAATAATACCGTGTTCATGGTAGCAATTTTCATGATTCCGTTTGATCATTAAATGATTACCCACAATCAAAACTTTAACATGGTTAACAGAATTATAATATGTATTTAAACATTTTTGTATGAAATCATATTTATGATAAATCCAAACGTTTAGCCAATTCTACAACTATTCAGTTAATTCTACAACCATTCAGTTAATTTTACAAATTTGGATAATTCTACAACCATTAAGCTAATAGTTTTATTTGCTTTTAATAACTTTTGAATATACATTTTTGTGTATCAGTCCAGTAGTTTGTTAGTATATTAATTCTCATTTAGTTTAGATATGAACAAATATAAATTGACAAGATTTATTTTTATTCAGTATAATGAATGTAGCACATATCGTGGTACAAATGAATATACAGGTATGTGATGGAAAACGATTTCGAAAACGAATTGATTTTAAATCGAAAAAATGTGTAATGTATTTATATTTTCGTTTTTGTTATTGATAAAAATTATATTTAAATCACTTTCTATTAGATTTTATTACATAATTTTTATTTATATTTCTCTAAAATCAATTGTTATTTTTCACATGAGCTGTATATTGTTAATGAAAAATAGATCATTGGTGAAAAACGATTTTTGAAATCGTTCGAAATTCATCATAACTTTTCAAACCGAGTCGATTTGAAAACGATCGGTTTTCATCACATACCTGACAAATATGAAAACATGGGGTTATATATTTATGATAAAATGGGATTATATATATGATGAAATTAGTTCATATATATGTTAAAATGGAGTTTTTACAAAAAAATACAGTTTTTACCCGTTTTCTCCCTAAAAGGGCCTATTTTCAAAAAAGTACCAGACACCTGTCCGATTATTTTTTAAATGAATAACGAAAACTATTCAACTTTTTGTGTATCTTTATTAGTTTGGGAGTTATAGAGTTACCGATTTTACCCGTTTTTATTCCCTAAACATTCGAATTTTCAAAAGTCCCGTCTTAGTGGATCTATACAGAGGGCGAGCTATCTGCGTTCCAAATTTCGAATCTCTAGCTTCAGCCGTTAGGGCTGTGGAATGATGAATCAGTCAGTCACGTTACTCTTTTATATATATAGATTTTTTATATTTCTCTAAAATCAATTGTTATTTTTCACATGAGCTTTATATTGTTAATGAAAAATAGATCATTGTTGAAAAACGATTTTTCAAATCGTTCGAAATTCATCATAACTTTTCAAACCGATTCGATTTGAAAACGATCGGTTTTCATCACATACCTGATAAATATGAAAACATGGGGTTATATATTTATGATAAAATGGGATTATATATATGATAAAATGGGTTATATATATATGAAAAAGTAGAATTATATATATGATAACATGGGATTATATATATGATAAAATGGGATTATACATATGATGAAATTAGTTTATATATATGATAACATGGGATTATTGAATAATAAAAACATGATGAAATTGAAAGCAATATTTCAGAAAAGGTTATAAACCTTACTAAAAGTTATTAGTAATGATCTCTAGAACCATATTTTTTCTTTGCGTGTGTGCTTTATGACATTGTAAATTTCAAATGAAATTGAAATTTACAATAAAAAAAAAATCTCAAAATTTTATCTCGATGTGAAGTGCGATCTTAAAGCATATTTTTCAATTAATTTGACAAAAGTTTTCTTAAAAGTTTTTTATTCATTCTGACTACATACATATATCTCATATTTGTACTTCTATGTTGTTTAATTCGATCTAGTTTATGGATGGGGTAGTTTCGCTTTCTTTGGTGACTTCTGTAATTCATATAAATTAACGAAACGGAAAGATAGTCAATAGCTTTAATAATATAAATTAAGGAATAAATATTAATGGGAATATATATATTTGTTCGTTGATTAAAATAATAATATATAGTGTTGCCAGATTCGAAAAAAGTGGCTAAAATTGATAATCCGTAAAAATGTCCTTGCTTTTTAAATAAAGTTCTGGGAATCGCTTCAAATCGTTGTGCTCTTTCTAACAAAAATATTTGGACTATATGGAATTTGATATGCTAAACCCGAATCTGCTTTTTGTTTTTTTTCCATTAGGTCGAGATTTTTTTGTGGGCGTGTCAAATATTTTGCCCTAAATAAGCCGATTACTCGAGAATATTTTACTATAACTCAAGAATGGTGTACATGATTTATATAAATGATACACCAAAATGTGTAAGTAAAATTGTCTTAAGGCCGTTCTAATATCAGTTTTTTATCCGCTCAATAAATTCGGCACATCGAAATCCATCAAGTCCAACTATTCGTCTTTGCCGGAGGTTTTTTTTTTTTGTTACATGAATGCGTATCACTCCAGGCAATTCACTTCAAGAATTTATTAAATAAATAAGTTTAAAATACCATGTGTAGGGTTTGTGTTATGCGGAAATATTAAATATTTTGTCAAATGTCATAGTAGTATAAAATTTAATAATAAAACACATATCAAATTATATTTGAAAATATGTATATGATACACGTACATATACTTGTATATGTATGAGGCAATGGACTTCTAAAATTTTAACGACTCGTTTCTTTAAATCATAAAAAAAGAACAAATTTTTATGGACAATTTTGTGTTTAATCTCTAGTTAAAGAGAACATAAAACAAAACATAAAAAACCAGAGGTTCTAGCACCATAAATTAAAAGATTTTCAATATTGAACATGAATACTCCTTTAATGAAATGAATAAAAATAAATCAACTACTGATAAAAATCATTTAAATAGATTTGTTTTTAAAATTTAAATATTGTTTTCAGAGAAATATTTATTTTAAAATATTTTACATACTTGTACAAATAATATGGTATTTTGTGTTTTTGAATTAAATCAGTTGTGGTTTGCATATATAAATTTATATATAAATAGTCGTATGCCAGAAAATGTTCATTATTTTATTATACCCTTCACCACAGGTGTAAAGGGTATATATAAGTTTGTCATTCCGTTTGTAATTTCCACAATTTTCGTCGGAGAGCAAAAAAGTTTATATTTTCGGAATCCTTGTAAGAAGCGATGACGATTGGACCATGTCCGTCCGTCCGTCCGTGTGTCGGTTGAAATGGCGTTTATGAAGCCCACCGATAACTGACATATATAATATGTATGTCAAACGATCGGAAATGCTTTCGAGAATTTTGCTATTGGAATTCAGCAAGAAAGGTTCATACAATGCGGAGATATGTTCAAAAAACCGGTTTTTTGAACCGGTTTTCCAGTTTCTGAAGCCTCTGTATAAACTACGGACTTCGTTTTTACAAAGAATTCTCGGACATTTTTTTCTGAATTTTTGTTCTGAAAAAATGAAATAAATCGGTTCAGTAATAACTAAGATATCGGACAAAACGCATTTTTTATTTTTTGAAGCCTTGGTTTAAGCTATAGATTTTTATTTTTATACAGATCGGTCACAAATATTTTTATAAAATTTCAGTTTTTTGAATCAGAAAGATCGGTTTATAAATGGTGGAGATATGCTTTAAAAACCGGTTTTTAGAACAGGTTTTTTAGTTTCTGAAGCCTCTGCATATACCAGGGACTTCGAATTTTTAAAGGGGGCTCGGAAATTATTTTCTGAATTTTTGTTCTGAAAAAATGAAATAAATCGGTTCAGTAATAACTGAGATATCGGGGAAAACGAATTTTTTATTTTTGAAGCCCTTGTTCAAGCTACAGATTTTTATTTTTATATAGATCAGTCATAAATATTTTTATAAAATTTCGGTTTTTTTAATAAACCAAATTCGTTCATAATCAACAGAGTTATGGCCCAAAAACAAATCTGTTAAGAATATAAATACACCAACAAACATGTATATTAAGTATTGTAATGACTATTAGTGACGTTTTTTGTTTTTTGTATAGACAAGTAGTTTAGTTAGCAACAGCAGTAATATAATGAATAACAGTGTTGTTTTTGTTCTTTGTGTATTCAGTCAGTTTGTACATACAAAAATAAATATATATGGAATTGTTGTTGTTTCTTTTTTAAAAGCAAAGCCTGTTATGATTGTTTTTTTTTTCATATTCAAATTTTCGTAGTTTGAAAAAAATTTAGATTTAGAAAATATGCAAGCATACGTTAAGGCGAAAATTTTATTAATTGTCGGTAATATGGTAATGTGATGTCGATAAGATGGTAAGATGGTAATATGGTGAAGGGTATCAAAGATTCGGCACAGCCGAATTTTTTTTCAATTTCATTTTTATTTTAACTTTTTGGCCACAACACATTTAATTATAAAATAATTTAAATCCTTAATTAGTTGATTTTAGTGGCATTTTTGCTCCCACCAGGTTTAAGTGGATAATGTATATTTTTGTTTTAACATGTGTATATGTTTGATAATTTTGAAGAAAATCTCTTGTAATACTTTCTGTAAATATTTCACACATTTTGTATACCATAATATTTATTGACAGCTTTACAAGAGCATGTTATGTCATTTCTATTTTAATTACTAGTGCTTAAAAATGTCATCATGTTGACAGCTTAGACAAGTAAACAGGCTGCCACCAAAAATAGCACATAACGCACATTGACATTTTTCACTTTCTCTTCTTAAATAATCTCAAATGCACTATGACATTTTCGACAACGACAAAAAATTACAAGTAATATTTCTTAAATAAATAAATAATTTCTATTTGATATATTCTATTGATGTATTTGAGAAAATAGTTTAAAGTGTCAGGAAAATAAATAAATTTATTAAGGCAAAGAATAAATTGTATATTAAATCTCATAAAATATTTACAATTTTATTAAAGTTAAAATTACCTAAAAATATAACCTATTAACTATATGAAATAACATTACTATGAATTTAAAATGCAATATAAAATTTAGGTCATCCCCTTTTGTTACTTTTTTAAGTAAAACTTTAGCTTTGCTAGAAGATTAAAAAAATGATATCCAACCCAAAATTCTAACTTGCATAAATCAAAATTTAAATATTATTTTCTAAAGTTTATTCTATTTAGCTTTTGTCTGTTTTGTATTTATTTCAGCAATTTTCATTGTCCTGTTTTTTTTTTCTTCCATAAAACATCTGTTTCCTTTATACAGTATGAACAATTTGACATTCTTAATGATTTACAACAATTTTTACCGCCATAAAGTTCACATTTAACTGGAATTCAAAACGGAATTTTTCTACAAGTACCAGGAATAAGTAAATGAACGAAATGAAATAAAAAACAAAATGAGTAAAATTATAAATAGAGTCATAAAAAAAAAAGTTTAACATATAAAATACTTGTTAAAATATAAAAAGTATAAAATCATAAAAGTAATAAATTATTAACGTTATAAATTACTCATTAAAAAAAAAAAAAAACAGGAAGTTGGGTATGATTTAAAAAATAAAACAAAAAAAGGTACCAGAAGATCCTTTTTAAAACACGTACTCTCTCCGAAATATTTTTATGTTTGCATGTATCTGTCCGTCTGTCTTTCTGCAAGATATAAATGTATGGGTAAAACTTGCATGTATGTACTTGTAAGTATATGTCTAACTAGTCCTTTGAATATCTAAAAAATGGAAAGAACAGACTTATTATCCTGCCATTAATAAGCCAACTGGTTGTTGAAATTTTCTCTGTTTTTGCCTGTTCTTCATAGTTTTAGTTTGATGTTATGGGGTGATTTATGTAGCAACACCTTTAGAGGATTTTTTATTTTACCCTCATGAATTTTTATTGCAAATATTCGTGTACGTTTACTTAATAGGTAATTAATTAAAGCATTCAGATGAATTTTAAAAGAAAGGCAAATGAGTGATTTCATGTCAAAACGGACAACAATCGCATTTGACATTTCCGATATCAATGAAATTCCCTACAGACATTGGCTATTGAAAGTGTATTTCATATCAAGATCTATTAGACCCATGGCCCTTTTCAGTCTAAAAATATGACCTACTATAAAACGGAGAAAAGCTAAAAATACACAATAGTGTACTTTATTAATTGCTAATAACTTCTCAACTATACGTGGTAGATCTCTGGTTTTAGTTTCATATTAAAGACAAAGATTTTACCTTTATAATATTATGTATAAAGTTTATTTAAATCAGGCGCGGGTTCTAAATAGAAATTTTTGGATCATTTCGATCTAAAAATCAATAAAAGAAGTTGATTGATACCATTAAATACCCCTTGTACTTTTAAATAAACTGTGCAATGAAAAGTGACCTTATAGTTTAGTGTCTTAAACTCTAGTGTCTTAAACTCTGAATATGTTTATGGAGATAAAGAAATCGGAAACAGTGAAAATGTCGGTATTTTGAAAGAATTTAGTTTGAATATAATCTATAATGTTAATTTTTAAGTAACTTTTTATTAATTTTTTTATTTAAAACTTATGTCAATGAAAACTGAAATATTTTTTAAAAGTATTTCATGATGTGGGAGGGAAAACAAAAGGAAAAGAAGCTTGCGTGTTTTTTATCTCATGAAAATTAAAAGTTCAGAATACGAGGATATACATATTATAAAATCTGTAACAATTTGTCAATGATTCAAATAATTTCTATTTGTTCGAATAATCGATGAGTTGTTTTTTAAATTAATCGATTATCGACTGCTAACTTAGAGATATCAGGAAAAATGATAAATTGGCTGCAATATAAGAAATACCTTAGTACTCACTACACAGAGAACATAATGCTAGGTTCCCCAAAAGAAATCGATCTCTCTCGATATATGATAGAATTCATTCTGCAGGTGTTGAACGGCTCTTGACTGAAAAGAGAAGAGTTTGAAAAGAGTGACAACTTCACAGATCCCCTCAACTGAAATCGAAGCTAAAAGAATACCAGAAAAGGTTTAGTAAGTAGTGTAGTGTCGAAAAACTTCATCTTTATGTAAATATCGTATCTGGAAATGTCTCAGTCAGATTACTCAATATGGCGAGGTACAAAAAAACTCAAAAGACCAATGAAGGATTGGCAAGAAATGATACAGTAAAAGGGAAATATGTTTGTTAGTCACTTAAAGTGTATTTACCACGGTCGAATAAAATTACATAATTGAGTTGCTACCTGTTGTGACCCATTTCAGAGCAGTTGGAACAAAGACCCGTTTTTAATTTTTTATTTTAATAGAAAAACCATCTTTTATGTTCAAAAAATAATAAAAATTCATCATAATTTTTTTATTTTCATCCATAATGATATCATAATTTTAAAATTATTTGATTATTAGATTATTAAAAAAAAACTTCAATCTTTTTCAGGAAAATAAAAGTTGAAAATATTTTTATTAGAAGAATATTTTATGTATGTTATGCATAATATGGAAATTATATTTTCACAGCTAAATTTAGTGGAATCGCAAAAAATAAAAGAGGATAAGAAAACAATATCAGTCCGGATTTAAAGGGGAATTACAAAAGTTTCGTTTACATATAAAATGATTTGGAGCAGGATGAACTTTATTTTATTATGGTTATTTTATTAATTTTTGATAAAACATATAGAATATTATATATTGAACCAATCTTAGCAGATATGTATGTATATATTCTGCAATATATTGCTAAATTATCGCGCTGCTTAAATTTAACGATATCATTACTAATATCGTTATTTTCTAAAATTATGATATCGTTTTCGAGTGTACCTTTTAGAAAGCAACCTATATCATTTTAGAATTATAAATGATATCATTCTCGGGTTTCTTTATCACCGAAATGATATCGTTATGATATCATTATGATATCATTTGATTTGTTGGGTAGTTTAATTTCTTTCATCATGATCGAAATTGTGATATTTATTACAAAAGTTGAAAATTATTTTGAATTTTTTCTTCGGATCATGATATATCTACAGAAGGTTGAATCATTTGGGAGAGTTGTCATTCGTAATTCTTGTAAAGTAGGAAAATTGAAAAAATGAAAATAAAAAAAATAGAACTAAAAGAAATGTAAAATATTTTTGTTTGCACTTGAATTTTCAAATATTTTTTTGCAAAAATTTCAAATATTTCTTGCAAAGATCAACAGCAGAATTTCATTTTTGTAAATTTCACTAAATAAATTACTGCACATTTGCTTTTAAATAAAATTTACACATTTGTATAAAATTTATTCACACACAATATTATTTTTCGTTTGAATAAAACTTTTTTATTTTTCAACAAATGAAAAAACATTTTGAACAATAAGTTTTCGGGTGCTTGAGTTGAACAACATTAGTTTGAGATTCGAGTTGTTGATTTAAACCATGATACCTAACCCGGGAAAAGATCACACAAAAATGAAATCGTATAGTCCCATAATGAACAAGCTATACTCGCTAATGCATCCAAAATCATCAATTCGGTTTCAGAGAATAACACAGTACTATCGGAAAAACTCTCAGACTTGTTAAATGTTATAAATAAAACGTTTGAAGAAAATAAATATTGTTCCGCTATCTTCATTGACCTATCACAAGCTTTTTACAAAGTGTAGTATGATGTCTTGTTATATAAAATGGAACAACATTTACACATAAACACATACATTAATAAAAAGCTATATAACTGGTAGGAAATTTACTCTTAAAGAAGGTGACAGACAGCCTTTGAAGCAGCCGTGCCCCAAGGTAGTGTACTGGGCCCTATGTTGTATCTAATATACTCCTACGCCAACTACACAGAAAAAAGTAAAAATGGACTCCAATTACGAAATTGCTTATATTAATTAATTTTTAATTGATTTTGCTCCAATCATCAAAATCATAATATCAATAACTAGAATAATTGATATTATTATTACATCTTTTTCTAAAATAGATTTAATTAGCTGAAAATTTTTGAAAACTTACTTAAATTTATTTTATTTATGTATTTTTATACACAAATCTTTAATTTTTCTTTATATTTTATCAACAGCTGTCAATTTATTAAAAAACAAAATTGTAAACCAATTAAAAAGTTAATTATATTAATAAATTATATAATTAAATTAAATTTCAATATAAAGTTAGTTAATAATTTTATTAGAAAATTATTTGAAATATTTTTTTCTGTGCAATAGTCAAACCCATAGATCAACATTTGATACAGCTACTTCAATCACACATGAATGTCCGCAAAAGGCATTACAAATTTTTCAGGACCATATTTGATATTGAATTTGATATTGAAAGAAGGCTAAGAAAATGGAAAATAAAAATAAATGAACAAAAATGCACACATATAACATTTACCTTGCGGAGGAAATCATGCCAACCTATCCTAATAAATTATCAAACAACAGCCCTGCAATCGGAAATTAAATATTGATGCATATTGATGCAAAGTTGACAAAAATGAAATTGAAAACACTCCAAATAAATTGGTTAATTCGCAGAAACTCTATGCTAAGTTTTGATTGTAAACTACTTCTCTATAACTCAGTTTTAAAGCCAATATGGAGTTATGGGATCCAGTTATAAGGTACGATCTCAGCATCAAATACTGAGAAAATACAGAGACACCAAAACAAAATAATGTGTATATAAGAAATACTAACATACAAAAGGATCTAAACGTTTCATTGGTAAAATTTCAGAAGTTCATTAATTTTTAGAATTATCTAAATCGGATCAGGAGCATGTAATTTATTCAGGATGTTGTGTTTAATCTATGTCAGTTTTATTAGTCTGCAGAACTTAGATATACAAAGGTTTTACCATGGTGTCTGCGTTCTCATGTATTTATATAAAGTTTATAATCCTTTTCAAGGTATTTTGACTTTTTCTGCTTTTAACTTAAGCGTTCAATTGAAAACATTGAGCATATATATATATGTAATACCATTGTTTCATATGAGTTCGCTCTTTCATAGTGAAGGTCAAAACATTTGCAACCGAAAACCATTTTATATAAGTCATAGTTTTTTTTTTTTTTTTTTTTTGTTAAAAATATTCCTTTTACTAATTTAGAATACATATTTTATTATTAAATTTAAAAAAATAAATATTTGAGTAAGAAACATTCCACAGTTTTTCTAATGCTACCAAAAATTCATCGCCATTTCAGAATACTTTATTACCGATATTATGTCTCGCAATCATCCACACCGTGTTAAACGTTGTTGTTAAATTGGCAGTATTGTGAAGGCCACGACTAATCATTTGATAGTGTAAATTGTTTCATTTAGAAAGCGAGATAAAAAAAGTTGCAAATGTTTTAAACCATTTGATTTCGATCATTATTGCTATGTGAAAAGAACAAAAAAATAATAATAGATATAAATTTACGGAAATATGCAAAGTTGAAATATAGTCCCAGTTCCGAATGTTTTGATCACTACTGTATGTACATATAACGCTGTGTGTGTTAATGAAATTATTGAAAATCAATTGTAGTCGCATTCAAAAGAATTTTGTTACACATCAATGACTCTCAACAGTTCAATTATATGAATATGAGAATCTCTTTGTGCCAAACTTAATATGGAACTTATTGTCAATAAGGATTGTAGTTACAGCTATGGTGCCACATTATAAGTAAAATAATTTCCCTTAAATTTTGTATTAATTTTTTCATCTTCTGCATTTTATTGTTTTTTTTTTTTTTTTTTTTGCGATATGAACATTGTTTAAAAATGAGTTCGCATACGCATTTGTTCATAAATAATTGTTGAATATGAAGCAATTTAATATGCAGCAAACGTTGCCACAACTATTGGTTCCCTACTCCTTTTTTCCAATTTTTTTTTTGCTCACAGTTTTAATATTTGGTTTTCATTGTATTGTAGAGTCGTTAAAATAAATCAAGGATAATTCCATTGGTTTAAAATACATTTTTATTATAGAATGTGCGTATGTATGTGTATATACATATATATATGTGGTTTAAAGGATTCATTCTTTTTTGGCAAATTAAAAAAACTCCACATGATTTTTTTTTTTTTTTTTTAAATCATAAAACCTGTATTGATTTTTATTAAATGTTTATTTGCTTGAATACAAATTTAAGGGTTTAAAAACGCTTTTTTCTCTATATGTTTCCTATTTTTTATTTATTATCACACAATGGGTGTAAATTGTATGGCTTTATTTCCCTCTTTTTTATACGAGCAGTTGTGCGTTCAGAAAAAAGGATTTAATTTTTAAGATCTCTTTGGAATTGTTCTCTATTATTAAATTAAATCTTAAATGCGCTGTTGTAAGTAAATTAAATAAAGAATTAAAAAAAAAAAAACTTTGAAAAGCAATAATAAAGTAAAATTTTTAATAATTTAGTCACATTTATGGAATATTCCAAGAACTTTACACACCAAATAATTGAAATCAAATACAAAACGTTTGAAAATATATTAAGCTACAAGATTTATTTCGGTCTTGGAAGTAAAATAATAATTTTGTTTTCTGATATTATCTAATATATATTATAATTTAAGTCATGCATATTTATTATATATTTAATATTTAATTTTTTCTTTGCAAAATAATGAAAAACTCATTTAATTCACTCCTTTGACAGCATTAATCTTCTAGTGACAATTTGCCTTTATCAAAAGCTTAAAATTCAATTTTGTCCTTACAAAGACCAAAATAAAGTGAGTGAAATATACATATAATTGAGACATCGTAATTCTTCTCAGTTTCTTTTTATTATTTCTTGTAAATTTATTCCGTTTAACACTTTTAGATTTTCAATTTGGTGATGAGCTCTGTTTAATTTTTTTTTCTTTACCTTTTTTTTGGGGGTTTTTATACGAGCACAAAATTTTGAAAAGTGTTTTCGTTTGGCTCCAAAAAGTATTATTATTTTATTATTATTCAATGAACGTAAATCTTAAAATCTATTTTAGACTGTGAATCCTTTGCGGTTTTATGGCATTTCGTGTTTTTTTATATCACCTTAATTGAAATGCAAATCTTTAGTTATACTTTATTTTCTTTTATTTTTGCTGTTTTATTTTTTACATTTATTTTTATACCCTACACCACCATAGGTGGTTGGATTATAATACGTTTATGCTGATGTTTGTAACGCACAGAAATAATTATCGGACCACCATCTTAAAGTATACCGTCGATTTAACGATGTCCGTCCGTCCGTCTGGCTGTCTGTCCGTCTGTCCATGTAAACTTTGTGAACAAAGTACAGGTCGCAATTTTAAAGATATCTTGATGAAATTTGGCACAGATAATTATTTTGGTACAAGAACGAAGCCTATTGAAATTGGTTATGATCGGTTCATTATTTCACCTGGCCCCCATACAAATGTCCTCCCGGAATAGGAGTTTAACGTAAATGTAGCAATATTTCAATGAAACTCGCTACAAAGAAGTTTTATATAAGTGTCAATCTATGTGCCAAATTTCATCAGGATCGGTCCATAATTGACCATAGCTCCCATATAAACCCCTCTTCCAAAAATCATTTTAACGTGCATAAATCCCATACGAATGATAGTATCAAGTTAATATTCAACACAAATAAGTTTTATGTAAGTAGAAACAACATTGCCAAAATTTACGAGAATCGGTTCATAATTTACCATAGCTCCCATACAAACCCACTTCCGAAAATCACCCTAAAGGGCATAAAATCATATAGATGTTAGTATAAATGCATTGTTCTGTATTTGCATAATATATTTTACAATTGGACACAGGTCTAATGGTGTAGGATATCATATGGTCGGTCTTGACCGACTATAGTCTCTCTCTCGTTTTCTTTTATTTTTTGTAAAATTTTCATTTAGATTAATACTTTGGTTATTTTGGTTGGCTTTAACTTTGTTGTAAGACTACTTGGTTGGCTGGTGAGAATCTTAAGAAAATTCTTTTTCTACTTACTTGGTCAACATTTTAATCAAATTAAATGGATGTCAGTACAAACAAAAACACAATTCTTGGGTTGTCTTTTTAGAATTCATTTTGAAAATGGTTTCAAAAGTGATTACTTTTAGACATTGGATTAAATGATGAATATTGCCAGAAAAAATATAAAAACTTAGATGTAAATTTTATTTATTAAAAAAATGTTTATGTTGTTTAATTCAATATTCATAATCTACTATAAAAATATATCCAAGTATTAATTTTTTATTAATTCATATGGGCAATTCTTCAAACTCGTTTAATTTTGGGATTCAAAAAAAAATTTCGAAAAACTTTTAATGGCACATCAACTCTATTTAGTACCAATATTCCCTGGCTCTAGTGGAACACAGATCTGTTCCCGTGAATGACTTTTAACAAGCGGCGTCAGTTTTATGGAGGTTTAAGATACAATTTTATAAAAAAAAAATCCAAAATTCTATTTATTTTCATAAATCAAAAATTATTGCATTTAAGTATGTACTATATAATGATGTATGTATCTATATATATAAAAATTAATGTGTGTGTTTGTTTGTATGTATGTTTGTTTGAAGTCTATAGCCGCCTAAACGGCTAAACCGATTTTCTTGAATTTTTCACAGTGTGTTCCTATATGCCTGGAAGGAAAAATAGGCTACTTTTTATTTTGAAATTCCATGTGGGCGAGGTGCCACGCCCACTTACTAAATAACTATTAAAAGTAGTATATCTGGGAAATTGATAATACTAGAGTCCTCAAATTTTGCACGAACAACTTTGACACCTATATGAACATTCTGGAAAAAAATGCTTGCCAATACCAAATGCCGTAAATTTTGGAAACTATTACAGTTACATTTCCCAAATTTTGTACAATAAACTTAAGTGTCTTGTGCAAAAATGGGCGGAAAAGAAATATTGGGCGTATCATCTCTCATATAAAGTTAATACCAAAATTTTTATATCTGGGAAACTATAAAAGTTAGAGAGCTCAAATTTTGTACGACTAGCATTAGCTTCAATATGAATATTTTGGACAAAAATTGGTACAGTAGCAATAGTGGGCTTGGCACCTCCCATATAAAGAAAATATTAAATTATCATATCTGATAAAATATAACAGTTAGAGTTCTAAAATTTTGTCGGAGCCACTTTGGTATCAATATTAATATTTAAGAAAAATATTGGCGGACAAGAAGTAGGGGGCATGGTACCTCCCATATGAATTAAATGCAAAAATTCGTATATCTGGGAAACTATTGGAGTTGGAATGCTCAAATTTTGCACAAAGAATTTTGACATCCATGAAAACATTTATCTAATAAATTAGCGGATTATGGGGGTATGGTCCCTCCCATAAAAATTAAATACAAAAATTTGTATATCTGGGAAACTATTAGAGCTTGAATTTTCAAATTTTGCACGGGAAACATCTATCTATCGGGGGGTGGCGAAGCACACCGGGTATTAGCTAGTTTTAAATACAAATAAAAAGTATCGCAATATGTCATGCAATGTTGGATATATGTATAAGCTATTTAATAATTAACAAACCTTTTTATAAAATTTGCAATTGGCACTCTAATTAAATGGATGCTTGTCTTTTTCTACAAGTGTTTATAGCCTACATTAGAAGAGTTGGACACTTATGCTAAAATCCAAAAAAGAAAGGAAAAAAACTTACAAACTAACTGCATTACAACAACAACACTGTTATTCATTATATTACTGCTGTTGCTAACTAAACTACTTGTCTATACAAAAAACAAAAACTTCACTAATAGTCATTACAATGCTTAATATACATGTTTGTGTGCGTATTTATATTCTTAACAGATTTGTTTTAGTTTTTGGACCATACCCAGCAGGCCATGTCTTGTAGAAAATATCGATGTCTTGATGATTTGACACAGTCTTCGATAACACATGTACCACAGCTCCGAACAAACATTGGTGACATTTTCGAACAAAGGGCACTTAAGTAATCAACGATAACCTGAGCGACAGTGTCATGCACATTTTCGTCAACCATTTTAAGAAAAATAAATGAAAAAAAAGTTTGGTTCCGCCAAGATTTGAACCCAGGCCACCAACTGCTCTCTTCCTTATTGAATAGTCAAGCGCACTTACCACTTCAGCTACAACATTCTCTACTTTTCAATGGTTTTATAAATGCTTTTATTTATCTGATAGTTATTGATGCAGCATGTCGTGTGTTTGGTTTAACTCACGACATTCTCGCTAGACATTTTTACTCATGTTGTCACCGAATTAGATATGTACGACAATTCAGTATATTTTGTTATTGAAGTCGCCGAAAATGGGGTAAGATGACAATATAGGTGACTTTTAATAAAAATTGTCCTCTAAATGCATTTTCTTGACGACAAATTTGGACGACATCCTCGATGAAAGTGTCGTTAATGGACATGTGGCCTGCTGGATAACTCTGTTGATTATGAACGAAATTGGTTTATTAAAAAACCGAAATTTTATAAAAATATTTATGACCGATGTGTATAAAAATAAAAATCTGTAGCTAGGACAAGGGGTTCAAAAAATCAAAAATGCGTTTTTCCCGATATCTCAGTTATTATGAACCGATTTATTTCATTTTTTTTAGAAAAAAAAAAAAAATCAGAAAAAAAATGTCCGAGCCTTCTTTGCAAAACTAAGAAGCTTCAGAAACTGGAAAACTGGTTCTAAAAACCGTTTTTTTAAGCATATCTCCGCAATATATGAACCGATCTTTCTGAATTTCAATAGCAAAATTTTCGAAAAGATTTCCGATCGTTTGATATATATATTATATATGCCTGTTATCGGTGGGCTTCATAAACGCCATTTCAACCGACATACGGACGGACAGAGGGACGGACGGACATGGTCCTATCGTCATCATTTCTTACAAGGATCCCGAAAATATAAACTTTTTTGCTCTCCGACGAAAATTGTGGAAATTACAAACGGAATGACAAACTTATACACCTGTGGTGAAGGGTATAAAAATCAGAATAGATAAAGAAAGAATAGTAGACTTTTTGGTTTAAAATCGACTTTTCGGCTTTTATAGTAAGGGTGATTAATTCTTTTCAGCAATTGGTAAAAAATATTTTCTTTTTATAGAGTAAAACACAAATTTTCAGTAATAGAAAATTCAAAAAATATGCAAAAATTTGCCATTTAAATTGGTAAAATACGCTCTTAAATAGGGATTTCTCATTAAAATGTGCTGATAAATACACAATATTCAAAAATATGCTGTTATAACTAAAATATGCTAAAATTTGCTGTAAAAAATAGATGCCAAAAATTATAAAATTAAATAACCCCAGCAAAAACTTTAGTTGCCATGTAATGAGATAAGAAGATAATATAATGGCTCTGCACTACTTACACCTTAGCTGAATAATTCATTATTTTAACATGGTGATGTCATTGTTACATGTAGGCATTTGATAAAATCATTATTTAGATTTAATTACAATAACTAATTTCAAGCTTTCGCATTGATTTTGTAGCATTACTGAAGTCATTTTTAGTAAAAACAAAAAGAACTTGTTGCATTTTAAGTTAAAATAACTAACGAAATGTCAGAATATAAAATCATTTTTATACCCACCATCAAAAAGATGGGGGGTATATTGATTTTGTCATTCCGTGCATAACATGTCGAAGGAATCATTTAAGTCCCCACAAAGTATATATTTTCTGGGTCCTGGTTAGATTCCGAGTCGATCTAGCTATGTCCGTCCGTCTGTCTGTCCGTTGAATGCAGGATAGGGATCGAACGGGAGGATGTAAGGCACAAATATTTATCTCATATAAAGTTTATTTGGTATTGAAAATGGTCAAAATCGGTTAGTAAACTTAAAAGTTATGAACTAAAAACTAGAAACACAGGGTGTCCGTTTCATACTCTTCTGCAGATATCTCTTAAGCAAAAGCATGTACGACATCGAAATTTGAATAGTTTGAAGGTCGATATAAACTTGGAAACCAAAAATGGGTGCGGTCCGCCTACTTTACCGCCCACCCCCCATATAAGGTGAAACTTCATCGAAATTGTGTTCAAACAGTTCAAGGACCAATGTAAACTCGGAAACAAAAAATGGGCGTGACCCGCCCACTTTACCATCCTCCTCCCATATAACGTTAAATTTGAAAAAGTTGATGGTGGTTATACAGATTCGACTGAGCCGAATATAACATTCGCGCTTGTTATTTTTGGTATTATTATTATTATTTTTTTTTTTCAAACGTAAAAAGGGTTTAACAATTTTAATTTCAAAAACTATGTAGTGCGTTCGTAAAAATCTTAACATATATAATATTCAATAACTTAGAAATGGTTGATCTTAAAGTTTTCATTCTTTTTTTATTTAATTGATAATTTATTACAGATCACAGAAAAATATAACTTTTATAGTTCTAACCACTACATATGAATTTGTGGACCATTTTTGGTAACCCTTCCGTTAGAGATTTCATAGTTGCTTCAGTCACTTTTTTGAAACAGTGTGCACATCTTCTTTTAAAATCTTCGATATTTTGGGACACCTTTTTTGTGCTCTTCAATTCACTTTTCACAAGAGCTCAATATCTCTCCACTGGTCTGAGCTATGGACAATTTTGAAAAATTACCTCTCTTGGTACAAAAACTATGTTATTGTTTTGGTACCACTCCAGAGCTTTCTTACCGTAGTGACATGATACCAAATGGGTCCAAAAATATGTGGACACGTTGTGCTCTCTTATGAAAGGAAGAAGTCTTTTTTGCAAATATTCCTTTATGCATATTTTGGTATTTATAAATCCAAATGTATCAAATGACTTTCCAGTTTTTCCGCAACTGCAAAAAGCTTGTTATACCAGGAATTTTGTAAGAAATTTTCTCTGATTTTGGGTTCTAAACTTATCTTTAACATTGCCTCGAGCATTAAAAATAAAAAGTTTTGACACATAAGCTGCGAGAATTCTGCCAGCACATAGGTTTCTTCGTCAATTATACAACTTGAGTATTTTTGTATGAAATTTGGTTTTAATTTCCTTGTCCTATTCTTGGCTTCTAAATTTTTTGCAGAATTCCTGTTTGGAACTTTTTGGACTTTATATGTTATCAACTCTGCATTAGCTTTAACATTTCGCACCAAATAGTCAATGCACTGAGATAACTGAGCTGATTTTCTATCAGATGTTTTTGGAGTTCCTTTCAATATGCCTTCAATTTTCTGGCCTTCCCAATATAATGTGGTCCTTTTTTTCATTCCGAACCAGGTTTCATATCAATGATCAAATTCTCCTGATACCGTTTAATAACTTTAGAAACAGTTTGACGGCAGAAATTTAATTCTGTGGCCAATTACACTAGTAGACAACAAATATTTTTTTCGAGCTACTTCGAAAAAAAAAAATATGTAGACTAGGTGGAATTCCGCATGCTAAACTCGAATTTGCTTTCAGTTTTTTTCCATCAGGTCGGAATTTTTTTTTATGGGCGTGTCTAATATTGTGCCCTAAATATGCCGATTACTCGAGTATATTTCACTATTACTGGAGAACAGTATGCACGATTTATATAAATGATATACCACGATATGCGGAATAAAATTAGCTTTAAGTCGCCCTATTAACAAATTTCCGCTCAATTAGGAGATATTTCGAAAAAAGTGTCGGAAAAAAAATTGTTCATGCAAAATTCAAGATTTCTTTTTTTTACTACTTTTTTTTTTTAAGTGAAAACATCAAAAATATTTAAGTTTGTCACCTTTATCTCAAAGCTGCCGAAACTACGAGTAAATAAAGCCACGTATTATAAAAATTGATGCACAAATCTTGATTGGATTCACAGTTAAGTTTGGATACCCATGTATACCTATAGCTAAGTGAAAATACACTAGTGGGCAAAAAAAACAATTTATTTTTTTTTCGTCTTAAATAAAAAAAATAGGTGGATTAGATGGAATTCAATGTGCTAAATAAAAATCAGCTTTTACTTTTTTTCTATCACGCGTTGATTTTTTTTTTTATGGGCATGACACTATGACCCCGCCTTTAGGCAGTCACACTTGTATATCTCGAGAACAGTTTGTCCAATTAAGATAAATTGAACTTTAATATATAGCGACCTAAATTGTCTTTGAGCTGAATTTATATATTTTTTTGTCCAGTTAATATTTCTGTAGTTATTCGGTAATTAGTACTGAAAATTTTAAAATTTATTTTTTTGAAAAGTGGTGAAAATTTTGATCCATAACTTATATTTTTAGTACGCATCTTTTGGTGTATCACTTTGATCAATCGTGCACACCGTTCTGGAGTTATGAGGAAATATACTAGAGTAATGGTCTTACTATGGGCGTAATATTAGACACGCCCATAAAAAAAATCCAGACCTGATGGAAAAAAACTGAAAGCAGATTCGTGTTTAGCACATCAAAATGCATCAAGTCCAACTATTCGTCTACGGGGGAGCACTTTTTTGTTGACCAGTGTTATTTTAGCTTCGAACATTGTTGATATTATTATTTTTTTTTTTTCGATTTATCTGTAACTACCTTGGTGCAAAAATATAAAAGTTTAAGTGGTCATAAAACAGAAATTTTGCCTACCAGCGAAAAATCGTTTGGAGGGTTTATTACACATATCAAGAGCTATCAATTGCAATCGGAATGATTCCTCCCCCAAAATTCTGTTGCATAGTGTTATTTAAATATAACCAGATTACCAAAATAGTAAATAAACAAAATAGAAAAAAAAAATTATAATTGAACAACAAGATTTAAATTATGTTAAATTGTGATTGCTTTTGAAAAACTCAAAGCTATTTCTGGCTATCAATGACATTTTCACAGAAATTATTAATGCAAGCAGAATCTTCATCAGACGATTTTAAATCCAATGAAACATTTCCACCATTTAAATCAATTAATAAATGATGGTATGAAAATCTATACTAAAAGTCATATTTGTTGATTATATTGAAAATAGTTGGAACTAATTAATATATATTTTTTTCTTATATTTAAAATGTGTTTTCATATGAAAAATAAATCCCGAATCCCGAAAAATCCCGGGATTCCGGAACTTGAAATTTTAAAATCCCGAATCCCAGGATTTGCCAAAACCAGTCCTGTTTGGCTTTTTTCTTTTTTGTCCGTAACTATATTTATCATTTCTTTAAATCGATAAATTGGTAACTGAATTAAAAAAACAATAAAAAGTAGTATTTTCCAAAATTTGATCATAAATAAGTAATTAATACCGGGTTATAAGTAAGTATTTATCAAAAACCTTCTATACATTATGCCTGTTTCGCATGTTGTTCGCTCTAAACAATTTCCATATGCCTTGAAATTTACCTTTATTAGGTCAAGAATTTTGTTCTTTCTTTGTAGCCTTTCAGGAATTTCCAGTTTATGTCGTTAAGGTATTACAGATTAGGTATATTATACCTTTGAAAATGTTCGCTTCTGATTAGACCAAATGCTGGACAATGGCACAAGAAGTATTCCGGTTTTTTATCATCTTCCTCGTACGATCGACATGTTATATCTTTAAATAAGTACATAAGAGTTAAGTGAGCTTTCAACTCTGTGTGATCCGTTATTATGCTTAATAGTCGCCTAAATATTGGCCTAATTAGTTTCAGAATCTCTTTAACTCTCTTTTGATTTGGGCCATCCCATAGTGTGTTCGTTATTCTTCCAACAGTGGAATTCATTCAACTGTTTACATGCTCTTCCACTGCACATTATATCAGTTCCTTTTAGAACAATTGAAAAGGTTTAGACCTTTCCAATGTACTGGTGTTCAGGAATGATTCCATTTTGGATAGTTTATATACTTCTTCGTTACCGATGATACCATGATGTCCTGAAACTCATATTATCTCAAGATTTTCACAATTAGGATAATAGTTTATCTCAGTTTTTAATTTTAAACAATTCCAGATTTTACATTACCATTAATTAGGCTCTTGTTACCGTACAGATACGTGTTAGAGCTTTGTAATCGTCTTCCTTCAACCATTTAATGCCTTCCGTAACAGCCATGATCTCAGCCTGAAAAACACTTACATGAGTTTCGGCTCTTTTCATAGAAGATAATTCCAATTCGGTCACTAATTTTTTAACAATCTTTATATACATACATACATATATAGATCGGTATCTCGTCTCGATCGGTTGCATTGATAAAATATTCTTAAACGCATTTGTCGATGAGCACCGCTCACGTTAATACAGCAGTATTTTTGTAAAAGTTTTTATGTTCACCTAAGGAGTTTTGCCTCATAACTTTTTCGAAAGCAATATTTTCATTTTTTTGATCTAGTTATCTTTATTTATATTTGTTATGTTTATTTGTTGTGAGTTTGATAAAAATGTGTGACGAAAAATTATAAATTATTAAAAAATTTTAAAACATACAAATTTGTCCTACAAAAAATTGGCCAAAAAATTAAATGCCTGCTGTCAAATTGTTTCCAATGTTATTAAACAGTATCAGAAGAGTTTGATTATTGATAGGAAACCTGGCTCGGGATATTGGGAAGGCCAGAAAATTGAAAGCATATTGAAAAGAACTCCAAACACATCTGGTACAAAAGCAGCTCGGTTAGCACAATACTCTGACAATTTGGTGCAAAAAATTAAAGCCAACACTAAGGGAAAAAATTCGATTTAAAATCAACAACGGTTGTGGTTACATTAGTAAATTACGGTAACAGCTTTTTAATACCTTTCGTTAACAAATTTAATAGAAAACATATGTAATTTAACAATTTGATACCGAAATGGTTTCAACTTGGTGCTAATTAGGTATCGATTTTCAATAAGAATTGAACACGCAGTGTTTAATTTAAACACATACGGTGTAGATTCACTATTGACACAGAATGGTATCGTTTTCAACACGTATGTGATTGATATTTCTCTGGGTGAATGCACGCTTGAAAACATACAAAGTCCAAAAAGTTCCTGACAGGAATGCTGCAAAAAATTTAGAAGAATAGGGCACGGAAATTAAAATCAAATTTCATACAAAAATTCTCATGTTGTATAATGAGCGACGAAACTTATGTGCTAGCAGTATTTTCGCAGCTTCTGGGTCAACATTTTTATGTTGCTAATGCTTGAGGAAATGTTGAAAATACATTTAGCACCCAAATGCAGACAAAATTTCTTAAAAAGTGAGTCATTCTCGGATTTGTGCCTCTTTTTGAGCCTATTGCTCTTCTGCAAAAACCCATAGTGTTTGAGCTTTTTCCACTCTACTAACTATGTGGTCCTTCCAAGACAAACTGCAATCGAGTACTACGCCTAGATATTTGACCTTCTTTATTTTCTGTATTGTTTTGGAAAATAAAGTTCAGTTATTCTATAGACTCTTCTTAAATACCAAAACTGGGATTAACAAAGTGAATGAAGTTTCAAAAACTCGAAGCTTTTTTCAAGTTCGACAAAATATTAATTATAATTTGTATCTTTATCTCATTTTAAAACTTTATCAAAGCTTTTTGAAAAAAAAAATCATTGAAAAAAGGGTTTTAAATTAAATTACTTATAAGGTCCTTGACGTAAGTGCAGTAATTTGTTCAATTTGTCTCTAATATTCAAAATAAAATATTTATTATATATACCTATGTATGTTTAAAACAAATTTTAATATCAACTTATTTTGCTAAATTTCTTTCAACAAGTTTAAAAACAACTTTTGTTTTTCTATTTCATTTTATAATTTGTTGAAACAAAGTTTTTTTTCAAGTGATATAATAAATAAAAAGAAAAGTAGATGAAACTACAGAAATAACTTTTAAGTTTATAAACAATAATATTTGAAATAAAACAGAGGTTCTCAAATTGTACTTATAGTATGTATAGATTCCTTATACAAATTTAATTATTATTATTATGATTTTTAAAACCATGGAATTATGTTGATAATCACTTTGAATACATTAAAGTATGGCGATATTTATTTTGAGAAACACTGCTTACATCGCAAAAAACATAAAAAAATAAATAAGAAATGAACTAAAAGAGTTTTGATGGTGTTGTTGACAACACGTAACAGTTAATTAACAACAGCAACAAATAACAAACAACAAAATAAAATTATAACAAGGACAAGAATTAAAGGATATAAAATTGAAAATATGTAACTTTAAAACGAAGTAAACGAATGAAAATAAATAAAATACAATACTCTTAAAAAAAAAATACTCATAATTAACAATAATAATACACAGAAACGGCAATAGCAGCAACGAATAAGTAGGTATGTACAATGTACATTGATTATGAAGTACAGGAAAGTAATTAAAAAGTTTATAATAGTAAAATAAACAACTCACAGCAACCTGTTCAAGTAAATTTATTTTAAACTTAAACTAAAGAAAGGACTCTTTCTCATGCGATGTTCTCCACTTGCGCTGTTGTTAGCTATTTTGCCACAAATTTGTTCAACAAGAACTTAAAGGAAAAGAAATATTGACATAGAAATATTTATACACTCATTTCTTGACTACGTTGGATTAAAAGTTAAGAGAAAGAGAAATATAATAATTTTATCATTCATTAAAGTATTAGAAATACAAGAAGTATTAAAAAAAGGTTCATAAAATAAATTTAATGGGAAAGGGAAAGGATTCGATTATTATATACCCTACCAATTGAAAAATTTATTTGATTTTCTTTTTCTAAAATAAAATTAAAAAAGTTGTTAACGTAAAATTCTATTCTCGAAATATAAACTCGAAAATAAATTCTACATATGTATAAGATTTAGTTCATTTCTGTCCATGTTCCTAAGTTTTTTAATCTTCTGAATTGATTGCTTGATTATTAGTCTTATTTTTTTCTTTGCACTTTTTTAATGACTTCACTATAAAACAACCTATTTTAATATTTCACATAATGGTAACATTCAGCTAGACTTTCAAAATTTAATACATATTATAGTAACAAAATCTGAAGGAATTCCAATTTTAAATTTTTGTTAAATATTAATATAGAATGAGTCGAAATAAAAGCTCGCATTTTTTTTTCATAATCAAAATTATTTGCTAATTTTAACCATCACTGCTATATTTCCGTCCTCTTGTCTTCTCCGAAATTCGTAAAGTCTGGCGAAGAGTCTCTTTAGGCCAAGAATGTTTTTTATACTCACCATCTAAAAATGAAAGAAATTCATTAATTTGATAAAATGTTTTGGACGAAGATTGGTCTGCTCGGTTTGGAGTGGTAATTTTGGTAAACGATATAAAAGCATTTACAACAACAAAATGTGCACTCATGACTTGAGCACAAGTAAAACTATAAAAACCAACATCTCATAAGTATAAGATAGATTTGTTATTTAAAATAACTCTTGTATAAATTGATAAATTTAATTAATATGACTCAAAATAAGTAAAGTAAATATTTATTTCATCGATATTTTTCTGGATAACTCCAATTTACATCCTGTACTGATGGTGGGTATAAAAGTTTAGACAAGCCGAAAATAACATCTAACTTGTTTGTCATTTAATTAAAAATTTTGTTGTACACTGAACCAAAAAGATGCATTGAATAAATTCAATGAATTTTTACACTAAACTTGACTCTATGTGCATTGAAACAATGTATTATCATACATTAATATAAAAATTTAATGTACAAGTTCTTTAATTTAATTTACATTGATTCAATGAACATGTTCGTTAAATAAAATAAATAATTCCAGTGAACAGTACATTGATTTTAATGTACTAATACTTTGTCCTAATGAAACTATACATTGAAAATGTATAATAATAGACCTGTTCTGTACTTTTGGTTTTTACTTTATTTCAAATTAAATTATTTAATTTTATTATAGTCAGTTAATGTATATATAGGGAGTGAGATCGAAAAATTCTTAACATACATAATATTCAATAACTTGGAAACGGTTGATCTTAGAGTTTTCATTATTTTTTTAATCGTTTTTTTTAATTTTTATGGTTCTAACCACTAATTATAAAATTGTGGACCATTTCTTTGGAGATTTGATAGTTGCTTCAGTCACTTTTTTGGAACAGTGTGCACATCTTCTGTTAAAATCTTCGGTATTTTGGGACACCTTTTTTGTGCTCTTGAATTCACTTTTCACAAGAGCTCAATATCTCTCCACTGGTCTAAGCTATTGACAATTTTGAAAATTGATTTCTCTTGGTACTAAAACTATCTTATTGATTTGGTACCACTCCAGAGCTTTCTTACCGTAGTGACATGATATCAAATAGGTCCAAAAATATGTGGACACGTTGTGCTTTCTTAAAAAAAGAAGAAGTCTTTTTTGCAAATATTCCTTTATGCATATTTTGGTATTTATAGATCCGAATGTATCAAATGAGTTTCCTGTTTTGCCGCAACTGCAAAAAGTTTGTCATACCATGAATTTTGTAAGAAATTTTTGCTGCTTTTGGGTCTTAAACATATCTCCAACATTGCTTCGAGCATTAGCAATAAAAATTTTTGAGACACAAGCTGCGAAAATTCTGCCAGCACCTACGTTTCTTTCAATTATACAGCTTGAGTATTTTTGTATGAAATTTGGTTTTAAATTCCGAGTCCTATTTTTGGCTTGTAATTTTTTTTTTTTTTTTTTTTTTTGCAGAATTCCAGTTTGGAATTTTTTGAACTTTATATGTTATCGACTTTCCCATTAGTTTTAAATTTTCTCACCAAATAGTCGAAGCACTGAGAAAACTGAGCTGATTTTCTATCAGATGTGTTTGGAGTTCCTTTCAATATGCCTTCAATTTTCTAGCCTTCCCGATATCATGTGGTCCTTTTTTCTTACCGAACTAAGATTCACATCAATAGTAAAATTCTCCTGATACTGTTTAATAACATTAGAAACGGTTTTACGGACGACATTTAATTCTGTGGCCAATTATTTGTAAGACCTATCTGGATTTTTTGAAATTTTTTAATAACTTGTAGGACGTAAATCTTTTTCGTCACTTATTTTAATGAAAATAAGGACTGAAGTATTTTTCCATGATAACTAGATTAAAAAAAAATGTTGAATATTGATTCCGAAAAAAGTTATGAGGCAAAATGTGTGTTAAGATTTTTTCGATCTCACTCCTTAAGTAAATATTAAATATACAGGCCTGTCACAGAAAACCATTCCGATCGAAAGTGGAAATTATCCGATTTTATCAAGCGATACCTTTTTGGTTTACCAATGAAGTATAGAATTAGATTTTACAATAAAAAATTTATATATTTTAATAAAGGGTGGGTCAAAAATAAATATAATTTCAAAATAATATAAGAAAAAATTAAAAAACTGAATTTGTGTTTTAAATATTCAACATAGTTTAGCTGTTCATTTAAATGAGTATATACTTTCTGAGTCGATCGGTAAACTTTAAAGTGGGTGTTGTATAACTTTTTCTATGCGTTACAAACATCAGCACAAACGCATAATACCCCAACTACCTATGATGGTGTAGGGTATAAATACTATAAAATCCCTCAGGTTCAAAATTGAGTGCATTCGAGTTGTTTTTGTTTTGTCGGATTTTTTATTAAATACTGAACATAAAATAAATTAAAGAAAAAAATTTTGAATTTACTTTACTATTTTTATTTTTATGCAACGACAAATGCACAAATTACATGCATGTACTCATTTGTGCTACCTACTGTATATGGTTTCAATGGATAATAAAGATTGTTAAAAAACAAGCGCGATTGTTATATTCGGCTCGGCCGAATCTATATACCCACCATTAACTTTTTCAAATTTTACGTTATATTGGAGGTGGGCGGTAAAGAGGGCGGACTACGCCTATTTTTTGTTTCCGAGTTTACATTGGTAATTGAACTATTTGAACACAATTTCACCTTATATGGGAGGTGTGCGGTAAAGTGGGCGGACCACGCCCATTTTTGGTTTCCGAGTTTATATCGACCCCCAACTATGTGTACGAAATTTCGTTGTCGTACATGCTTTTGTTTAGGAGAGCCTTATCCTGCTTTCAACAGACGGACGGACATAGATAGATCGACTCAGAATCTAACCAGGACCCAGAAATATATACTTTGTCTTAGATGATTCCTTCGACATGTTACACACGGAATGACAAAATCAATATATCTTTTTGATGGTGGGTATAATAATTATAATATTCTTGTAGAATGAAGCGCCGCAAGCTGGAATTTTCATTAAATATAAATAATTTCGGTTCCTTTGTACGAATTAGTATACACAAATGCTTAAATTAATGATTCAGTAAAAATAAAATAGTAAATTTTTAGCTTTTTAAGGCTATGTTAAGAATCAAAAAAGGCTAGAGAAAAATCTAAAAGCTAGAAGGAAAATTTTGAGGCCACAAGGAAAATAAAAAGGCAAAATTTAGCCTTGAAAAGGATAAACTGGCAACACTGTTCAAAATATACGAGGGCGGATAAATATTTCCTTGACTTTTCGAACTTCCCTCGTAGTTATATCAAATGCAACACTGTTCCCATCAAGTACCACCTGTTAATAGACTACTGTAAAATTTTGAGAAGTGTCGTCATTTACTTTGCGTTTAACAGCTGTTCAAAACATACAACCTCGTGTATTTTTCTAAAAATGGAAAAAAGTGAATGAATCATTAAACATTATTTTTTGCAAAAAAAAAAAAAAAAAAAAAAAAAAAAAAAAAAACCTTCAATCAAATAAATATTATGGGGACTCTGCACCATCGATTTCAATGGTAAAAAAGTGGTTTACTGACTTTCGTTGTGGTCGCACAAGTACAAATGACGCTGAATGTTCTAGACGGCCAATTGAGGTCAGTACACCCGAAAATGTCGAAAAAATCCACGATATGGTTGGTCGACCGAAGAAGTAAAAGTGCGTGAGATTGTTGATGCCATACGCATTTCATATGGCAGTGTGGTTTCAATTTTAAATGATCAGCTGGGTTTAAGAAAGTTGTGTGCAAGATGGGTGCCGCGTTTGCTCTCAATTGACCATAAACGTAAACGTGTTACAACTTCAAAGTATAGTTTGGAGTTGTTTAACCGCAATCCGAATGAGTTTTTGCGGCGTTTTGTATCTATGGATGATACATGGATCCATTACTGTAGTCCGGAGACCAAGCAGTAGTCTAAACAATGGGTTTCTCCGTTTGAACCTGATCCGAAGAAGTCCAAGGTAAGTTTATCGGCCAATAAGTTGATGGCAACAGTTTTTTGGGATGCACGCGGAATAATCCACATCGATTACCTTCAAAAGGGAAAAACAATAAATGGCGAATATTATTCCAACTTATTAGACCGATTTAATGAGGATTTAAAAAGAAAACGACCCCATATGGCCAAGAAAAAAGTTCTTTTTCATCAAGATACTGCACGGGTGCACATGTGTGCAGTCTTAATGGCAAAACTCTATGAATTGGGCTACAAATTGGTACCTCATCTGCCATATTCTCCAGATTTAGCCCCTAGTGACTACTTCCTATTTCCAAACCTAAAGAAATGGCTCGGTGGAAAGAGATTCAGCTCCAACGATGAAATTATTGACCAAACAAATGCCTATTTTAAATACCTCGAAAAATCCTATTTTTTTGAAGGGATACAAAAACTGGAGAAACGTTGGACTAAGTGTATTGAGTTAAAAGGAGATTATGTTAAAAAATAAATTTTTGTTTTGCAAAAAACACTATGTTTCATTCAAAAAGTCACGGACATATTGATCCGCCCTTACTTATATTGAATGGTATCGTTGCAACCATTTTATGGTACTTCATTCAAACATAATATAGTTTACAAACAACCATAAATTTCAACATGACAATGTTCAATTATTTTGTCTTTGCATGAATGCATGCTGGGTGAACTTTTTTCTCCGTGTGTTCAGTTATTACACTTTTGAGTGTCGACCTATTTAGGATCTCCTTTATATTATTGATGTTTGGGTTTCCCCATCAGATATTAGTCGTTCTGCCGGCGTTTGAATTATGTCAGACTCTGACGTATTCATCCCTTGCCCATTTCTTCAGTTCACTTTGTAACGTGCCGTTACAAATCCACTTATAAACAAACCATATTTAACTTAACCATACTAATGTACAATGCTATTTTTTTCTTAACCCCTTAAATGTTCAGTATTGTTTATTATACCCTACACCACCATAGGTGGGGAGGGTATTATGCGTTTGTGCTGATGTTTGTAACACCCAAAAATATTGGTCTAAGACCCACCTTAATTTATACCAATCGGCTTAGAATCACTTTCTGAGTCGATTTAACGATGTCCGTCCGTCCGTCTGTCCGTCTGACCGTCTGTCCGTCCATGTAAACCTTGTAATCAAACTACAGGTCGCAATTTTGAATCAAAATTAATGAAATTTGGTACACAGGTTTCTTTTAGTCCAGGGACGAAGCCTATTGAAATTGGTTATGATCGGTCCATTATTTCACCTAGCCCCCATACAAATGTCCTCCCGGAAAAGGGTTTAACGATCATAAATCCCTTAAATATTGCAATATTTTAATGAAATTTTGCGCATATAAGTTTCATATAAGTCTAAATAAGTGTGCCGATCTTTAAAAAGATCGGTTTATAATTAACCATAGCTCCCATATAAACCCCTTTTCAGAAAATCACTTTAACGGGCATAAATCCCATTAAAATGTTAGTATCAAGTTAATATTCGACACAAATAAGTTTTATATGAACATAAATGATAGTGCCAAATTTTACAAAGATCGGTCCATAATTTACCATAGCTCCCATATAAGGCCCTCTTTCGGGAATCACCCAAAAGTAAATAAATTCATATAAATGTCAGCATCAACGTAATATTCTGTATTCGTATGTTTTATTTTACACTTATGAGTATCGGTCCATATCTGAAGTCAAGACCCCTCCCGAATTATAATGTACACAATGGTGTAGGGTATCATACGGTCGGGCTTGGCCGACTTTTCTCTTTTTCTCTCGTTTCATTCTACTTTGTTGTGTTATTCTTGATGGTACACATTTTAATTAACATTTAGTTTATTTTATTTTTGACTTATATAGTTAAAGTTTTGTGACATTGTTCGTACAGCACTTCTTTATGATCCCGAAGTACTGTCCAAATATAACCCGATATCCGCTCGTTAGCATAGGCACGTGTCAAAGTTGTTCGAATGCTTTTGAGTCCAAAGTAGCTACTTTCATAGTTAGCCGAACTTAAAGCCTCCGAATTCTTTTGAGTCGGAAGTATTTTACATTCGTAGTTTGCCGAACTCAAAGCTCCCGCATTCTTTTGAGTCCGAAGTAATTATTTTTGTAGTTTGCATATTTACCGAACTTTCGAATTCTTCTTAAGAGCGAAGTAGTTTTGCCGATTCCGAAAACCGAACAAACACCATTATTATTAATAAGAAAACTGTTTTCTTCTATATTTTACCAGCTACCAGTTTTCTTTTTCCTTTCACCGCACTGCCGTTTCATCGTATCAACACTTAATCGTTTCAACATACCCCCGTTTTTCACCGCGCGAATATCCGAAACACCTCGTAGCATTAAGTAGTTTAAGGTTTCATAAATAAAAGCTTTGTTTTGAATTCCTATTACCTTCTAAGGAAATACTTGTGTTTTTATTTTCAAAGGAAGCAGACCTTCGAAACCAACCTGGACAGACTGAGTTATACCTCGGCTGGAAAACTAAACTGCATTACAACTTTTAATTTTTTTATTGTGATGGTATTCTATCTTACAACCATCTTTGATAGCTTATCAACTTTTTCGTTCCCAAAAAGTTGTATTTCAATATTTTCACAACAGAGGTATGAAAATCTATTCTTTTTACTCTGTAAAAATAGTTTCCAAGATTTTCATTAAGCGTTTCGTTTGCCTGTGTTTTCCCGAAGGATATGTGGCTGATTGCCTCTAACTTATTATATGTAGGAAATAGGAAAGACTATTGTGCCAGACTTTCCATAAATTGCTTGTTTCAAAAACAGTCTATACACAGGATTCATTTCAACATTGAAAAACTAAAAATAATGTCATGAAGTAAAAACCAAAATATGATTCCTTTTATTTGTATTATTGTATATAACAGATTTGTATAAATATATTTGAATACAATTTGTCATGTCTACATTAAATTATTCTAAGATTGTATAAGATATATCTAATTTGACATTTTAATGTTTAACTAATACTTCAACAATTTTTCTATTTCAGATTGTAAATTGTAGTTTTTTTTTTTTACAACATGTCCTTATTTACAAGTTTACAAAATGCATATTAATGAATGTCACAAACTGCTGGACACTGTCATGTAGACCCTTATCAAAAACATACACTTTATCCATCATTTAAAGGAGATAAAGCAAAAGTAATAGAAAATAAACAAATATAAAAAAATGTAATTAAAAATGACTTACAAATTGTTTAAAGAATAAAATCAACATAAGATGAACATAAAAATGATAGAATAAAATAAAGAAAAATTATACTTAAATACTTAATCGCATCAATTCCTGTACACATACATACTTTTAAAGAAAACACATACAAACATACAGTGTCTCACATAAGTTAGTGAATTTTAGTTTTTAAATAAAAAAAATGAGTTATTTTTAGTTATAAAATTAGGTAAATAAAAAATAATAATTTTTTTATGAATGGGATTTTTTTTGCCTGAGTTGTCTTCTATCAAATGCTGCAAAAAGTAGCACAAAATGTTGAATCGTTTCCGAGAAATTGAGAAAAATAACACGTGCAGTCATTTCAGGTACCTCACAAAAGTATTTGAATTTTTTAATTTTTTATATTTGAAGATACTCAAAATACAAAAACGCAAAAAAAGATATGTTTTTTATATTAATTGTTATTAAGTATTAGTGTTAAGCGTTTACTAATTCTTTTTGTAAATTTGGAGGTAAAATTTTAGAGAAATTAAGCGAAGTTTCTTTACATGTATCTTACAAAAGGGAAAATTGGAATAATCGGGTAATTTTTCCTAAATTATTTCTTAAATTTAATTTGTTATATTCGGAAATATAAATGGACTATATCATGTCTTCGAAAAATAATTTTTAATGCAAAAGTTCTAAATATTGACATTCCAAGCGGGGTACGTAGTTTCATTATGCTGTTAAAAATTAAAAAATCTTTAATATTTAGCCTATTTTACTGAAGTATTGGTCCACATATTTTAACAAAACTTTAAGATTGTGTTTCTTTAGGTATTAGCTGTTATTAAATGGGAGATTTAGATACTTGCTACAAAAATACAGAGAAATTGGAGCCATAGTGTAAAACGCGACAAAAGGCATATTTTAAGTTACATAACTATATGACTTTCAAGGTATACGGAAAACTATAAAAAGGTAAAAATACCCGAAAAAGTTAACTATTCTGTTAATATTACTTATGTTGATGAAAATAAAGTTAAACATTTTTCGGTCCAACATTTCTGGACTGCAAGTTATTGATCCAAAAATAACATGGCTAAGTAATTAGATAAATAAACCCAAGTACAATTATGTCGGGGTATATATTGGAGCTATATCATAAAGTCAGGTATTTTAGCCTTCAAATTTATAATTGGCTATATATCGGGAAGTTATTCCCCAACATTTTGAAATAAATTTTTGATACGTAGGGAACCAAAATGGGCTTGATATTTAAGGTATTATATTTTTAATGGTGCCATGCCTCATAATTATCGACTTGGACCCTTCGTATATGGGGTTTTAACAAAAAAACTCATAAGGAACTAAAACCTTATTATTTTCTTACTATAATGACAAAAAAAATTATTGTTTTGGTCAGTTATAAAGGTAAAATGGGCGTGTTCTTTCGAAATCAACCTTCTAAGTCCATTAAATATAAAATTGGACCAAAAATCCCCCAAAAATTTACTCCAAATTGGGGAAATAAATTAGTAAACATTTAATTGTGATACCTGTGACTAATTATTAATAAAAAATACATGAATTTCTCCAATTTGTATTTTGTTTGACATTTTTAAATACAAAGGTGATAAAAATTCAAATACTTTTGTGAAGTAAATTCGATGAATTTTCATACTCTTTATGGAATAACTTGGATACAATGAAATATTTTTGATTGCAGTTTTTTTGCATTATAAAGTTGACAAATAGATAAATACAATTTAGTTAATAAATCTAGAATTAATTTTTTTTAAATCACGTAATTAAACCGTTTTAATTATTAATTAAAAAAATTCAAATACTTTAGTGAGACACTGTATATACATATATAATATACGTAGATATAAAACAGTATACTATTCTTTACTCTTTATCGTTTTATTTCATTATCTCTCAATCTGAGACGTCTATGTTTCTGTATTTATTTATGTGTGTATGTGAATGAACGGATAATACTTTAATATATTTTTCTTTTCTTTTTAAAACATTTGAAATTTATAGGAAAGCTGTCTGAAAAGTGCTTTTTGAAATATGTCTTACTTTTCTTATTATTTGAAATTATTAGGTACTGAATATTTAATGAAATTTTCATAAAGTAATATCTGAGTGACGTATTTTATCTTAAGTATTATCAAAACTCCTTTCTTCATTTTATATTGAATAGAATACTCCGGATAGGTATTTTTTAATAAATTGAATTTTTTTAAAGGGTATTAGAGATTGCTCTCGTATTTCACTGTGGGTGTATTAGTGTGGAAGAATAAATATATGTATGTATGTTTGTATTGGAGAGATATAGTTTACTGCATGCCATAAATTCTTAAATGTCTTATAGTTTTATAAATGAAGTATATTTGTAATCCTGTGTATGTGTTTCAGTAATAGTTTTAAGTTTATGGACATGTGTGAATGAAGTAGTGGTAAGAGTAATATTTATGATATAAATACGAATTTTAAATGCCAGACATAATTTTTCTGTCCTTTCTCGTCCTTTTTAGCCATCTTTTTGGGTTCTTTATTTTATTCGTCTGAATATGTTGACAAAATAATAATAATATTCGCCTACAAATACACACAGAGACATTAGCTCATTTATGTAAACATTAAGTACTCACATATATAAATACATGATTGTATATGTGTATTTGCAAGCATATGTATGATTCTGAAAACTAAACATCAACATTCATGGGAGCATGTTACTAAATATAAAAAAGCTGTAGACATTTAACCAAAAAATACGTCTTTGGTTGAAAGCGAATTGGAGTTTTTCATATTTTTTTTTTCCATATTTTGGTTGCAAATGTGGTTGATGATAAAGTTTTCGTTTCGTTTTTTTAATCTTTTTGATTTTAGCCACAAGTCACTTCCTTTTTATTTGGTTTCTTCCTTTTGCCCATATTTGCCCAAATATAACAACCGTCATTTCGTTTCTTTTTTTTTTTTTTCTGGTAAGGATATAAGGAAATATGACTTAAAGAGCAAATAAAAAGGGATATGTCATAAGTGTAAAAGGTGGCCAGTTTCGGGAGAGATAGAAACATTCAATAAATATTAAATAAATTAGTACTTATGAATTCATAAAAAAAGTTTTAATTTTATGAAAGTAGTAAAACTTTACAAATAACTTAAATAATATTCTGTAGCAAAACGACCTAATGTAGGTTGTAGATTTTTATGAAGACAAATTTTTTTATTATTTTTTATTTTTAATTCCGAAACACCCTTTAAATTTTGAGATATTATGAAAAAATATGGATAGTTCCTTCACTAAAGATCTTGTTACTCTCAAAATATGAATTAAATTTTAGATTTTATTTTTTTTTATAAATTAGAGAAATATGAGCTCTTATTTACATTGGGATTTTCTCTTCGAAAAATCTCTGCTGGCAAGAGGTAAGAGTAGCTAGCGGTTTAATGGGGACAAACGCAAAATTATTGGTAATGAAACTGTATCTCCTAAACTACTGGTCGGATCAAATTGAAACGTATGGAACAATTGTATAGGAGGACCTAAGCTTTCAGAAAAATCGTCTAGTGGTCACACGAGATAATCAACAGGGTGTCAAAGTTGACTACATAGAATATGTAAAAGTTAAAAAAAAATCATAACCTACAAATCAAGTCCAATTTCAAAGATTTTTGTATTTCTGTAAATGCTTTATAAGATAAAGAAACAATAAACTTACTCACCTATGTTAGCTCTTACAGTTAAAACGATATTTATGCTTAAATTTTGAATTTTTGCCTCAACTTTAATTCATTTTTCGGGAATAAGTCATGGGGTATATGAGGGAAACCAATTTCTGTTACCAAAAAAATGAAAAACATTTTATCTATATATATAAAAGAGTAACGTGACTGACTGACCGATTCGTCATCCCACAGCCCAAACGGCTGAAGCTAGAGAGACGAAATTTGGAACGTAGGTAGGTCTCTCTCCATATAGATTTACTTAGACTGGATTTTTGGAAACTCGAATGTTTAGGTGGTAAAAAAGGGTAAAAACGGGTAAAATCGGTAACCTTATACCTCTAAAACTAATAAATATACAAAAAAGTTATCGTTATTCATTTAAAAAATAATCGGATGGGTGTCTGGTACTTTTTTGAAAATCGGCTCTTTTAGGGAGAAAACGGATAAAAACTGTATTTTGATACTTTTTTGGCATCATATGTATCTTTGAAACCAATCAACAAACAGATACAATTTTTGTCGTATTCATAACTTATCAAAAAATGAGAAATACAAATTCGGTACTTTTCAGAAATTCAAACGTTTAAGGGGTAAAAATCGTACCTATTTTTGGTGCTTTTTTCATTTTTTTATTTAATGACATAAACATATGCGTATTTTAATATGTGATCCTACTATAATTTAGAAATTCTTTGGAATACATTTTTTGTTATGTGTACGGAGGGGTAATTTGTGGTACTTTTTTGTTCTTCCAATGGTACTTTTTGAATTTTCTATAATATTTAACCTAGAAACATGAAATTAAAGATATTTAGACCTAAATGAATGAGACTCCGTAACAGGGGACTTTGTGGTACTTTTTGGG